>CM046882.1:536276702-537476702 GCA_025667525.1 Glebionis coronaria
ATACCTTCTCTTTGGAACGTTCCCAATTTTCTGTAGACCAACTTGCATGTGGCTGGATTTAGATATATCTTTACTGATCATGCATTTGTGTTAGTCTGACAAGAATTTCACCCTTTTTCTCTGCACATCGGCTGCCCTGTTCTTTTCAGCCTCCAGCTTTTCAGCTTTGGCGCTACTACTTAATTCTACATCTCTCTTAACAAATCTACGATCCTAGTCTACGTTTTATACAAATGTGAGAGTATATGACCATATAAACTGTTAAAAATTCCTTGTTGAGAAGAAAGATACCTTAGCATTAGACTCGTCTAAAACTTTTACGAACTCCTCCACATGGTCTTTGGTGGATTTTCCAATTGGAGAGCAATTAAATGATAAGTAAGCTATTTCATCGTCGCTCAAATACTTGTCGCTAAGATCACACTCCTTATCAACACTATGCATTTTATCTTGTAGTTTCAATTCAGGGGGGATTATATTTATTGAACACAATTTATTATGTAAGTCACATTTTTATTGCTTATTGAGTCTATAGCATTGATTTTTTTGTTGAAACATTTTTACTGTAAGACATATCGAGACTGATGAATTACCATATTACATATGTATGTCAAACTCCAACACATCGTTTGTCATGTTTTATTTTTTACAATAACACATATCTTACTAAAACAATTTGTCAAACAGGGGGAATGAATTACCATAACAGGGGGACCAAATGATCAACTTTTATAAAAGTGCTCTATTTTTTCCAAAACTGCTCAACTTTTACCATAAGTTTTTTACCTTTCCCATAATTTTTTATCAAAATACTCCATTACTCAAAAGATGACAAACGATGTGTTGGAGTTTTACTTCTAGGTCGTGTAATATGGTAATGTTACATAATGAAACATTTTTATTAATCTTAGTAATGTTACATAATGAAAAAAATAAAATGTACTTAGCATTTCTTTCAATTAAAAGCAATTTGTGTTTAACTTTGAACTAATAAATATGGAAAATTAAATGTTACTTGGAAGTTCACATAATCATAATTGCATGAATACATATAACTTCCTGTATGCATCTAATTTGCGTATTCATATTCTTCATTCATTCTATATAAACACCTGATAACAACAACAACATACACTCTTTATCAATTTTTTCAAATATTATAAAAATGTCTTTATCTTCCAAGAGAAACTCATCTACTGTGAATCTTGAAGACTTCCAAGCCAATATCAACAAGTAATGTAGTTAATTTAATAAGTATACTTTTTTTTATTTCAAAAATATAACTTACATTTTGTGTTTCGGATTTCAGGAAATCGCGTGTGGAATCTATACAACATGATGAGCATAGCTACTATGTTAAGGAAGTTGCTTTCCACATGAAATGCATATGTGAAGAAGAACAAAAAGAGATGCTTGAAAAGCAGCAAAGGGAGCAGCAAGAAAGGGAGGAGGCGCAAAAGGAGCATCAAGAAAGGTTGGAGGAACAAAGAAATGCACTACTAGAACAACAGGAAAGGGATGAACTTGCTGCAGTTAGAAGGGAGCTAGATGAGGAGGAGGAGGATGAGGATGATTCATATTATCATTATGACCCATATCAATCGGAAGAAGAAGTCGACACAGATGAAGATATATATGTGGAGTCTTACGATTATGATGATTGTCATCTTTCATTTGATCCTAAAAAATCTCCTAAGTTTAATTTCTAGATTTATGTAAAATGTTTAATTTTGTTATGCAATTTTTTGTTTTTCAATATGTAATGTCCTTCTTTAATTGTTAAATCAATTACGATATACCTTTTGTGAAAGTGTAAACTCCTTAGCCTTATTTTTTTACCTTTTTGTAATTGAGGTAGGACCTGCAAAATGAATAGCATTTAGTTCACAGTAAAATTCAATTTTATGTCTGTACATTAAGTGATATGACCCTTTCAAAACTTAATTAATGATAGTCTCGAGCTTGTGAAGACGTGCTTTCAATCTCTTTGTCTCTTTAGGGTGAATCATTAAACTAGTGGCTAATTTCTCTAAAGCCAGAAGACGGTCCTCAACGGACGCCTCTTTGGTTAGCATACCCCTTGATGACTCTGCATCTTCCTCGTGAGCTTTTTGTGCTTTCATCAGTTTTTTAAGATAATTGATATGAGTGTAATTACTCATATCATTTGCATCTTAAAACATTGAAATAATGCTATTAATGTATCAAAAATGCCTTGTATATGCTTGTTTCTTGTTTGAATGTGTGTAGGTACCAAGTTCGCGAAAACCGACAAATATCGACACGAGTTTGAAGATAAAGATCTAAGAAGCCAAAATCGAGTTCGAACTAGTGGATTTTATACTTATTGAAGATTATTTGGAATTTGTGGGCCCCACTTTTGGTTATTGGGCTTAAAAGCCCAATAAGGGAATTAATATTGATAAGCCTTGGTTACAAAGTCCATTGGAAGCCCAAAATGGATTCAATATTGTTGGGAATCTAAACTTGTTAGATTCCCTGATCATAGATTTAAACATAATTAGGCTGTTAGATAGTCCCTTGCCTGTGCCTAGGAGGCAGGCAAGTTTCGCAAGACTCACAGAGATCCAAGTCTCTGTGAGCAACCTCAGAGGAGTCCATGTCAAAGACATTGTCAAGGAAGTCAAAGATTACTTGAAGACATACTCATTGGCTGTGATGGATAATAGCCAAGATGTATTAGGGACTCTGAGGGGTTGAGGGTTAACAGGGGTGGCAATACCCTGTTAGCACTCAACACACTTTGGACATGCCATTTGTGTGTTGAGACTATGAAGAAAAAGGAAACTGTTTTGACAACTGTTTCCTTAAAGCATAATGGAAGACTACCAAGAAAAGAAGGACATCATGTGACTGATGTGGGAACTTGTAAAAGCTTGTGTAGTCACCATCAAGTACTATTTAGGTCAATCTCGTAACACTATAAATAGGATGTGTATCCATGCATTAATGTTTAACACTTTGAGATATTCATAACATTATTGCATATAACTTAGTGAATCAAACAGCTACGACTGTATTCATAAGTTAGGGTTTATAGTTGTTCAAAGTGTGCACAACACATTGTCATCAAACTGTGTTATCCATAACACTTGTAATTCTTTATTATACAATAATAAGATTACGTTTGAAAAGTAATACCTTGTATTGATTAAGTTAAGATTAGGGTTTCTTGCATTGATTAGGGACTTTCAACTGGTATCAGAGTGGTGTTTGATATTAAAACCTTCAAGAAACATCGTTCTTAGTTTTATAATCAAGATCCACCATGCAAGAAACTTCTAACCCACCACAATCACCTTCCACAAACCCATCTTCACCAAGACTCAACCCTCCTGCCAATGATGATGATCTACCCCAACTTTTTGACTCAAGAGGTGGATCACATGTCACAAGTGTACCAGTCTTTGATGAAGAAGATTTTGCTAGTTGGAAGAGTCAATTTCTCGTATATCTTGATGGGCTTGAACCTTTTCTTCTAGAAATTTTAGAAAATGGTCCTTATATTCCCATGGCGCTTACATCCACTGAAGAAAACCCTCTTCCCAAACCTCTCAAACAATGGACTCCATCTGATAGGAAATTGGCAAACCAAGATAAACGTCTCAAAAGCATCATAATATCCTGTCTTCCCAAACATATCATGAAGTCTGTCATTCAGTGTCCCACAGCTAAACAAATGTGGACAGCCCTCATCCTTGGCCATGAAGGACCCTCTGAAACAAGAGAGACAAAGATTCAGGCACTCAGACTTCAGTTCAATGCCTTCAAGTCACTTGAAGGTGAAAAGGTTCAGCAAACCTATACTAGGCTGAAGATTCTTCTCAATGACCTAGCAATGAATGATGTCACTATTGGTCAAGCTGAGATCAATGCCACTTTTGTCAACAGCCTTCCAAGAAAGTGGCTGAGCATGAATCAGACTCAGAGAGCTAACAACTCAATCAAAAATGATACCCTTGCTCAGCTCTATGGAAAGTACAATTATAAAGAAGGGCTGATTGATACTATTTACAAGGAGCATCTTCCAAAGCATTGATCTCTACAACACATCCTCATGACAGTGATTCTGATGTTGAAGAAGATACCCGTAGCAGCCAAGAGTTCTTGACAGACCTTAATGCAGAGTTCCATGAAAGAGCCTTGCTAGCCAACCAAAGAAGATACTTCAAAAGATCAGGAAGAGTAGGATCAACTAGTAAACCAACTGACAGGTCAAAAGAAACTTGCTTTGCCTGTGGAAAGCTTGGACATTTTCAAAAAGACTGTCCTTCCACCAAGACATCCTCACCCTCTTATCCATCATCTTCATCAAACCTTACAAGTTCAAACAACATAATAACTCATCTCATCAATCCAATTCATCAGACACTGAGAAGAAGGATTACAAAAATAAGTACAAGGCACTTAAAGCTGAGTTAGAACAAATGAACTTGAAAATTGAAGCTCTGTCCAAGAAGAAGGGTAGTGAGAAAAAGACAGAGAAAGGGTTGGTTGCTGAAACGTATGATTGGAATGATGAACCACTGACTTCAGATGAAGAAGACACCACCAGAGTCAGGGCTTTCATGGCGATAGCTGAGGATGAACCAACTGTTGGAAAAGGTGATGCAAGATCAGGACAATGGGTTGACATCACAATGAAAAAGGTACACAGGCTTTTATCCATGTCTGATAGTGATGAACCTAAGCATGTCCTTGATTACACCATTGTTGATTTACACTTTGTTGAGGAACAAAGAAAGAACCTACTTGATAAGTTTCACTCTGTTAAATCTGAAATGCTAAATGCTAAAGCTGAATGTGAAACTCTCAGGCGGGTTAATTTAGAGAAAATATCCCTGCAAAATGAAGTAGCTAGATTAACCTTGAAAAACATTGCTTTAAATGATCAAGTCTCTGAATTAAACAAGGTTATTGAAAAATGGATGTGTGCTAGGTTTACTATAGATCAATTGCTTAGGGATGAAGTGCCTGCTGACTTAAAAAGGGATATATCTGCTAAGAAAAATAAACTGAGAATTCTCACCAAACCCAAAGACATTGTCTTTAAATCTACAGAGACTATTCATATGTCAGATACCACTTTGACTAATGACCCTGTCTCTGAAGATGTGGCTGAGCTACCACCCTTGCACAAACTCTCTGGAGTTGAACCCAGCAGTTCTTCTAGATCTGCTAAGGGTGAACTTAGGACAGATATTGAGAATCCTCCAGCTAAAGTTTTTCATGTGCCTGCTAAACAAACTGGTAAACAAGTAGCTTTTAAGCCTGTTACTACTAAAGCTATGAATAAGGTTGACCCTACCACTGAAGATCGCCTGTTGTCTCTTATGAAAGAAGTAGAACTCTTGAAACAACACATTAAGCCTTCCGATGAATGCTCTACTTCTCATGAACCTAATTCAGTCCTAGGTGAACCCAAAAAGGAAAGGTTAATCAAACCTTATTGCAATGTATGTAAAAACTCTCACCATACGACTTTAGATCATGGCAGCTAAAAGAGCTCAAACACCCTCTAGGGACCGACCACAGAGTTCCAAAAGACAACAGGGAAATTACAAACCTTATCCTCCCTGTAAATTCTGTGGGTTCACAGACCATCACTCAGACGAGTGTGGTGACTTCCCTGGGTGTGATATATGTGGAAGTTATAACCATGAAACTATGAACTGTCCCTCCCAACGCCAAAAGTTCTTCAGGAACACAAGAGTTGCTAATAAGCAATTCAGGGAACCCACTGGAAAGTGGGTTCACCATAGGAACTAACCTGTTTCTATGTATCTGTGCAAAAATATCTCAAGGAATCGGTATGGTATCTAGATAGTGGCTGTTCTAGACACATGACAGGGATTCAACAATACCTGCACAGATACTCAAAGGAGCCAGGTCCTAAGGTGTTGTTTGGAGATAACTCTTCAGGTGACACAGAAGGATATGGCTCAGTGAACTGCAATGGGAATTCATTTACCAGGGTTGCATATGCGAATGGTCTTAAACACAATCTTATTAGCATCAGCCAATTGTGTGATGCTGACTATAAGGTTTTGTTTACTAAGACTCAGGGAACCATATTCAACAAAAACAATGATGTTGTGCTGATTGCACCTAGAAGGAGAGATGTTTATGTCATCAACATGGCTGTGTGCTCTGAAGACAGCTCAAATTGTTTTCTTGCTAAAGCCTCTGAAAGTGTCAATTGGCTGTGGCACAAAAGACTGTCTCATCTCAACTTCAAGAACATCAACAAGATAGCCACTCAAAACTTGGTTGCTGGTCTACCTTCAGTAATGTTTTCTAAAGACAAGACTTGTTCTGCCTGTGTTAAAGGAAAGCATCACAGGTCTTCATTCAAGACTAGGCAATCATTCTCTATTGACAAGTGCTTACATCTCCTTCACATGGATTTGTTTGGGCCTGTCAAACCTCAGACCATTAATCACAACAAATACACCTTGGTCATAGTTGATGAATTTTCAAGATACACATGGGTGTTCTTCCTCAGAAGGAAAAGTGATGCAGCTGAAACCATCATGTCCTTCATCAGACAGGTTGAAAATATGAATGATGTTAGAGTCAAAGCTCTAAGAAGTGATAATGGTACTGAATTTAAGAATCATCAACTTGAATCTTTTTGTGATGAAAAAGGGATTTCACAGAACTTCTCTTCAGCTGGCACCCCTGAACAAAATGGTGTGGCTGAAAGAAGAAACAGGACTTTGATTGAAGCAGCAAGAACTATGTTAAATGGTGCAGCCTTACCAAAGCAATTTTGGGGAGAAGCTGTTCACACTGCCTGCTACACACAAAACAGATCAATCATTGTCAAAAGACATGGTAAAACTTCCTATGAAGTTTTCAGAAAAAGATCTCCAGATGTCAGCTATTTTCATGTGTTTGGATGCCCGGTGTTTATTTATAACTACAGGGATAAACTTGGAAAGTTTGATGAAAAAGCTGATGATGGTTTCTTCTTGGGATACTCTCCAACAGCCAAAGCCTTCAGAGTATTCAAAATCAGAAGACAAGAAGTAGAAGAAACATTCCATGTTAGATTCAATGAAGATGATGAAGTCATACAGAGAACAGGAACAGATGGTGATGAAATTGATTTTAATGAAAATGTATCTTTCCCAAGTGATGAGTTCACAGAACCCAGACCTACCAGTCATCATCACTCCAACACTCTCACTCCTTATGTCCCTGCCTTTGACCCTCTGTCTACTCACAACATAGAAGTTCCTACCTCTCAGGAACTTGATGAAGAAGAACCTCAAACCTCTGGTGGTCCTTCTCCGTCTAATGTTATTGATGACTCACCAATTCTTCAAATCCCTGAAGACTCTCCTGCTGATAATGAAATAGCACCCCTTGATATGGCTGAAGAAGACTCTGACACTGAAGTAGTCTTTGAAGAAAGCCCTCCTAGTCAGCAGGATGAAACTCAAATTGTACCAGCTGTGCCCACAAGTGTTCCTGTCCTTGAGTCCCCAGCTCCTCAAAATAAGTGGTCAAGAGATCAACACATTCTTCTTGTCAACATTATTGGGGAACCAAATACAGGGGTCGCAACTAGACAGCGAATCCAAGACTCAGAGTCAGCCTCAGCCAATAAATGTCTCTTTGCTGAATTTCTCTCACAAATTGAACCTAAAAGTGTAGCTGAGGCTTTGGTAGAAGAAGGATGGGTGGCTGCTATGCAAGAATAAATCAATCAGTTCAAAAGGAACAAAGTATGGACACTAGTGCCAGCTCCACCTGGAAAGAATATCACAGGCACTAGATGGATCTATAGAAATAAGATGGATGAAATTGGGAACATCATCAGGAACAAAGCCAGACTGGTGGCACAGGGATTCTCTCAGACTGAAGGAATTGATTATGATGAAACATTTGCTCCAGTTGCTAGACTTGAAGCCATAAGAATCTTCCTTGCTTATGTTGCCTATATGAACATCACTGTGTATCAGATGGATGTAAAGAGTGCATTCCTCAATGGTGATTTGGCTGAGGAAGTGTATGTTGTACAACCTGAAGGATTTGAGAACAACGAGTTTCCCAACCATGTGTACAGACTTCACAAGGCAATGTATGGGCTGAAACAAGCTCCAAGAGCATGGTATGAAACTCTTTCCAATTTCTTAACTGAAAATAAATTTGTCAGGGGTTCTATTGATAAAACACTCTTTACCTTCAAGGATAAGAGTGATTTCATTATTGTACAGATTTATGTGGATGACATCATCTTTGGGTCAACAAATGTCAATCTTAGTAAACGTTTTGCTAAATTAATGACCAAGAAATATGAGATGAGTATGATGGGTGAATTAACTTACTTTTTGGGCTTTCAAATTAAACAATGTCCTAAGGGAATTTCAATTTGTCAAGAAAAGTATGTTAAGGATTTACTTAAAAATATGACTTAGCTGATTGTGCATCAGTGAAATGCCCCATGCTTCCACCCAACAACTTGGGCCCTGATGAGTCAGGGGTCTCTGTTAATGAGACTTTATATAGATGCATGATTGGGTCACTCATGTATCTAACAGCTAGTCGTCCAGATGTCCAATTCTCCACATGTCTCTGTGCATGGTACCAAGCTAACCCAAAAGAATCCCATCTAGTGGCTGTTAAGAGAATTTTCAGGTATCTCAAAGGAACACCATCCCTAGGCCTATGGTATCCAAAGGAATCAGGCTTTGATCTCAAGGCCTATTCAGATTCAGATTATGCTGGATGCTGTATTGACAGGAAAAGCACTTCAGGGAGCTGTCAAATCCTAGGAGGAAAATTGGTTGGATGGAGTGCTAAGAAGCAAAACTCTGTGGCTATGTCTTCAGCTGAAGCAGAATATGTCGCTGCAGCCAGCTGTTGTGCTCAGGTGCTCTGGATGAAAAGTCAATTGGCTGACTATGAAATTTTGTATGACAAAGTGCCAATCTTTTGTGACAACACCAGCGCCATCGCCATATCCAACAACCCTGTTCTTCACTCTCGTACCAAACACATTGATATCAGGTATCATTTTATCAGGGATCATATAATGAAGGGAGATATTGAGCTGCATTTTGTTCCCACAGAGCTGCAACTAGCTGATATCTTTACAAAGCCTTTGGCTGAACCTTCGTTCAACAGGCTAGTTGCTGAGCTAGGGATGCTCAATATCTCAAAGCCTGTGGCTTGATATTAAATGTGTTCATTAAATGACTGATTCTATATTAAATGTTTTTCACATGAAACTAGGTAGTTACTTTCCAAGTAAATGCAAAAAACATTCTCAAATATTTAATCATTTATTTTTCGAATAACGAGGAGACAAATAAGTTTTGAAAGGTCAAGGGACCCACTTGAACAGTCATTTTCTCACTTTGCATTTAATGCGGTTGAATAACTGTTTACGTATTTTGAATATATATATTGTCTCTTCTCTCTTCTCACCTACCACCATTCTCATTTCTCAAATCATTTCTCTCTCTAAGTTCTTCTCTCTCTTAACCTATCCACCATTTTCTTTCACCTTCAACCTCGAATCCATGGCGTTTTCAGTTCCCAAAGCAGCAAATGTTAACTTCGAGATCAACGAAAGCATCCTCGCCTCCAACAACGCCATTGGATGGATAAAGGCACCCAATAGCACCTACTCAGATCTGGTTAGTTTCATGCAGAATTGTGACCTAAGTGAAGCCTTCACCAAATCCCCATCCACCTTTTACCAAGAATACCTTAGGGAATTCTGGTAGTCTGATGAGGTGGTTGATGACACCATAACATTTAGCCTTTCATGCAATGAACACCCTTTCGCCTTCTCCCATTAAGATTTCTCAAGTGTGGCCGGATTGAAGCATGGAGATGAATGAAGGTCTACGGAATTAATGGCCTATTCTATATCATTGATTTGGTGGATTAATGAGGTTGATTGATTGATTAATAAAGAAGAAATGAAGGAATTAGATGAGGGATTAGAGAGAGAAAGGAGAGAAGGGAGAGAATTGTAGAGAGAGAAAGTAAGATGAATAAATGATTAAGTGTAAATGTGAACCAACAACCCCCTCCTAACATGCTAGGAGGGGTTATATATAGCCCACCCTACATGTGGGCTATATGGACTATACAATAAGTAAATAGATCACTAGCCCGTTACATAATTATAGTTGGAGCGACCGATCCTTCATAAATACGTAAAACGTATTTCCAACAATCTCCCCCTAAGGGAGGTCGCTCCAAGTTACAAAGTTCTAAATAGTCTATAACTCGTGATCTATGCTAACTAAGATGTGACCGAGACTTTATTGGGAAAAACGTATTTCCAACAATCTCCCCCTAAGGGAGGTCACATCTTTTTACAAAATCTTAAACCTAGCATCTATGCTTGAGTCTTCGATCTTGTTCTTGTGAATATGCTTGATGTGATCTTTGACTTTAGTCTTGAGCATGTTTCCTTGCCTTGACCTTGTGCATTCTTCACTTGTGATATTTGCCTCTTTGTGACTTCATGTTCCACATACTTATACTTTTAAATTCTTGAAAGCTTCAGAGTTTGATACAGCGGAAGACTTGACCTTCAGGCTTTCTTGAATTTGTTGAAGTACTATTTGTATTTAGTACAAGCATGTGGTGACGACTTCTTCTGGATTGTACACCGCAATGCCACCTTCTTGTTACGCTGCATAAGACAGTTAGCAACAAAACAATATACACGGATGAAATGGCCTTGAACATTTCATTCTAATTCGGTAGCATTTTACCTCCGGTCGGTGAAGACCGTTGGACGATATTAAATATCGTACTTGTGGCAGGTAGTTTCAATAAAGAACCTCCTTGACAAGATTTCGCGGGTAAACCCGTTCTCTTTACTCGACCGTCCAAAGCTGACTGCGAACGTAAAGAGTGAATCATTTGGATAATATTATCCGCATGATTTGAAGCCGTCAATTCATGTTCCTGGAACAAGTGAAGTTCAATTAAGAACCGCACCATCGTTGCTTTCCAGTTGTCACTAGCTTGATTCATATAGAATCTTGCAAGTTACCTACCAAGTGCTGTTTGATGTTAACACTAGAAGGATTTCCACTCGTCACTGTGATCAATAAAGAGTCACTCTGAGTGTTCTGGCAAGATCATATGATAATGCGAAGAGGCCTGGAACGAGTTTAAGTTCAATTAAGAATTAAACCACTGTTGCTTTCCAGTTATCACAAGTTTGATTCATAAAGAATCGCACAAGTCACCTACCATGAGCTTTTTGATATTCGCTCAAGAAGGATTTCCATCTTCATTGTAAATACTTTCGTATTACTCGGATGTTCAGGCAAGATCATGAAGATTTTGCGTAGGACTCTTAAGAGCGTTCTTACTTTTCACAGTGTGTGAAGAAGCAAGGAATAATGAAAGTGTGTCCTAATGAGATATTTGATGATCTCAAATGGCTCTAGACTCGATCGTGCATTTTGGATTTTTAGTGATCGGAGGCTGGAGAGGAGTGCCACCTTTTCAATACCAATTTATTCGGAGTGAATAAATCAATAGATAATGTGTTGATCTCCGTGTGATTAAAACAAATACCTTTTGAGAGATATTTGAGTTAGCTGGGAAGGGTTGTGCATTGCATCACTGGGTCCATGACGTCTTTCTTCAATATCGAGAATCATTAACAAAAATGATCTCAATAGCATATGTATTGACCCGGTTTCTGCCTAAAGTTGTAAGGAGGGCTTCTTTCTTTACACCCTTTATCTTTACATTTCTTTTTCATTCTTCAACCCCTTCAATGCTTACCAATACGTCATCACTAGCACCTTGTTGTGATTGTTCCAGTGCTAGCTTAAGTACTTGGTCGGCATTCAGCTACGTTCACATTCTTTCTCCATCTTTCCTAGGACTTCTAATTCTATCTAGGAATGTCCTTGGGAAGATTCCTCCGGTTCTAGAGAAATCATTGGACTTTAACCTATCCTACCATCCTTATGTCACCACAGTCGTCACCGTCGTGAATAGAGATGTTTTTGGGTAAGTGTATGTCACCATGAAATCCACTTTGAAGTGCAAATCCATTTTGCTCCCCCTTAACATATGCTACGAGATTCGAAAACATTTCGCACATGTCGGGATGAGCTATCACGTTAAGTCAAACCATTTATGATTGATCATATCCCATATTAAATCACATTTTCTCCCCCATATTAAAAATATTAACCCAATCGATGTTTTTAATATCAATTGATTTAATAGCATTTTAAGAAAATTTGGGAGGAAAAATGCAAGTCCAATTATCTTCATGAATTTAACAAGCTCCCCCTCAAATTAATGAGGGTGTACTTGAAACGTAAATTAAATACCTTTTAAACACAAGTGTAAGGTATTTATTACGTTCAAAGATCATATATAATAATGAATTCACAAGATTAGCAATGTACGAGGTTGGACCTGAATAATGGAGAACAGCATATGAAAGAAGCACATGGTTCTTGTTCACGAATGATGGTCACCTCGTCACGTCCCCGAGAAAATTAATTCTCGTTGTAGAGTCAAAGCTTTCCGGTGAAATGCTTGACTTAATTATGAAAAGCGGGTTGCTATCTGAAAAAATAGCAAACCATTTTGAGCATGTTTTAAAATCATTTGAACTTCTGCTCGAACTTTATTTACAACCCCGTGTCATTATTGAATGACATTTCTAGGTTCGTAAATATTATCGATTCCAGAAGACATGCTCGTTTTATCAAAACATTTTTGAACACACAATTTTGAAAGATTTAGAAAAACCTTTTGAGAAATTCTCGAAAAATTGTGTTCAAAGTTTTGAAAAACAATTACTTGAGCTTAAGATGTTGAATATCTTAAAAGCAAGCTCAAGTCCGAGAAGTTGTGAACTTCCCGTTGTTAAGGATAAGTTACCATCGGCGATAAACTTTCCTTTTATCTGAAGAACGAGTCCTAAGCTGACATTTACTTAGAAGTCGTTTTTCATGAGCTTGAAAACTTTGACTGTTTTAACGGAAAGCTCATGACCGAGAAAGGTTAATTTCTCGTTATGAAGAAAAGTTCTCTTATTTAAAAGATACACTTTCCTTTCTGAGCTTAAAACTTCGAATGTTTTAATACAAGCTCATGACCGAGAAAGGTGAATTTCTCGTTAAGAGGATAAGTTATCATAAAAGATAATCTTTCCTTTATTTTAAGTTCGAGTTACAGTCTGACATTTAACTGTAAGTCATGTACACGAGCCTAAAACCTTTGAATGGTTTAAATGTAAGCTCGTGTCCGAGAAAATTTAATTTCTCGTTGTAAGGATAAGTTTATCATCGGCGATAAACTTTCCTTTATTTGAAGCACGGGTTACCATCTGATATTTAATGATAAACCATTTACACAAGCTTAAAACCTTTGAATGGTTTTAGGGTAAGCTCGTGTCCAAGAAAAATTAATTTCTTATTAAGAGGGTAAGTTATCGTTGCGTGGATAAACTTCCCTGTCTCTAAAGTCCGGGTCGTCGTCTGTCATTTAACGAGGAGCCATAATGCATGAGCTTAAAAACATGGAATGTTTTTGATATAAGCTCATGCCCGAGAAAAATGAAATTCTCGTTTTTAGGATAAGTCATCATCGGGATGAACTTTCCTTTCTTTGGAGATCGAGTTACAGTCTGTTATGTGACTGTAAGTCCTTTTGCAGCTTAACCATGAATCCCCTGAGACAGTTGTTTCTCTGATATCTGCTTCTTCAGCAACCAAACTCTAAGAGTATCCTTAGTTGAACGGTACACAACGATTGGACCGCTTCGTTCTTTTGGAACATCAACTTTGGTACCTGCAATCTCATTAGGAATTTGCTTGCTTTGACATGGGTTAGCGATATCAATTATAGAAGCACGTGGGGGTTCACAGTTGGCTTTACTTGTGTCAGAGGTGGCCTGAGGGGATGATTCACTTGTCTTAGTTGGCAAACGTTTCCTTTTATAGAAAATCTTAAGTTCAGGCTTAAGTGATGTATCATCCTTTGCAATTTCCTCCCTAGTAGTCTTTGTAGAATCGGAGACTATCCTAGTTAAAGGGCACTCGTTTCCTACAAGAGTGAAAGTTCTACCAGTGGGGTGCCACATTTTGCCAACGGGTTTGATTTTAGCAACCCACTGGGATTTAAGTCTAGCACGGGAGTTCACCTCATTAAGCAATTTTTTGATACAAGCATCATGATTTGCCGTAAAGACACATTTTCTACATGTTTTGCAAGTAGCATATTTAATGTCCGAGTAAGATCTAGAATCCTTAGATGATTGATTGATGCTCCTAGGATTGGACATGCTACGGTTAGCAGTGTTGGGTAAACTAGAAGGCATCTGACTAGGTTTGGAATTCCTATCTCTTACATGTGTCTTTTGCTTAGCTTCCCTAAGATCAGATTCATGGCAAACGTCATTTGAACTAGTTCTAGACGTGGTCTTGGTATTTTTAGGGAAACTAGAGGCAATCATATGATTTGGTCTTGCTAAAGCTGGAGTGATCACATAGGGCCTAGTTGCTGGAGTGTCTGGTCTAGAAAGATGAACCAAATCAACTTGGGAGGCAAACCGCGGTCTCGAGGATTGTGGTCGCTCGGATCTAAATGCAGTAGGTTGTCTGACAATCGGTTGTCTGACGAACTGATTTGTAGGCGGTTTCCCCAAGATTGATGGTTTTTCAAGCTTAGTGTCCACACTAGTTCCTCTATTTTTCCTTAACTCGTTTTTCAACGCAGCTATAGCAAATACCTTTTCCTGAACTTGGGCTTTTAACGTTTCATTTTCTTTGAGCAAGTTATCTTGGGATGCCAACTTAGATTCAAGCAGTTGAATTTGTTTCAAAAGATTATCCTTTTCAGCTTTAGAATCTAGAACAGTTTGATCCAATTTTCTTTCAAGAACAACGTTTGACTTTTCAAGTTTTTCAAAGTATGTTTCAAATTTATCCGTTTTCTTAGAAAATTCAAGTTTGGCATCCTCAAGATCTTTTAATTGTTGAGCTACAATCATTTCGAGCTCTCTAATCTTGGAATCAGAAGCAATCAATGAAGCAGTTATGGGACAATTATCATGATGTTTAGCATTTTGAATACTTTCTCCCCCATTATGACTCACATCGGATGAATCAGAAGTGGTATTTCTATCACTCTTTTCCATCCCATGTTTGTCATAATTAGGTTTCGAATGCTCAATATGCGGTATGTCATCAGCATATACATCATAATTAACATCACATTGTACCATGTGTGCAGGCTCTTCGTCATAAACGGGTAAGGTGTCATCAAGAGTGATCTCGTGAACAATCCCTGACGTACCACTGGTATCATGTTGTGCTCCTGATTCCGTGCTCTTGCCATCTTTAGGCTCCAATTTTTCAACCGTATAACCAGTTTCCTCTTGCATCAAAGAATCTTGCACTCCATTATCATATCCTTGCTGAAGTCGAGATCTTTCATAAATCGAAGACGAGACCGATGTCATGAGTTTCAAAATTGTATCACGGAAAGCTCTAAACTCGGTATGTGTATCTCGAAGAAATGATTGGCAAAGCATCAAACTTTCAGACTTGATGATATTGAATTGGAGGAAAGGCGTGAGTTGTGTCACAAGAGCCTTATAAGCAAGTGACGATGCAGATTGATTAAAGTTGTCACGGTTGAGTTGCTCGGCGAGTTCGGTCAAAGTGGTGAACATTGAGTCGATGAATGTATGACGATCTTGTCCAAAGATTGTCACAAATTCTCTCCCTCCTTGAAGCCCCGAAAGAGTGACAAGATGAGATTGGAGCATTTGAAATGAATTTATACCACTTTCTCGAGCTTTGTCTTGCATTCGATGCAAGTCTCCCTCTTTAAGTGTCGAATTGAACGAATCCATTGAAAATCGAGGAAAGATAAGGAAAAAGGATGTGGATGTTGTTGTAGTTGGGTTTTTACAAGTCGACTCGCCTCAAAAAAATGTTGTCGGTCTCAGATGATGAAAAAAATTAAACCCGATCAAAAATTCGTAGACACTAAAAATGAAGTCCGTCACTTTTGTCTTTCAAATCCGGCCACAAAAATGTTAAACCCGTAAAAATTTTACCACTTTGATACTTTCAAAATACTCGCCTCAACACAATTTGCCAAAAACCAACAATAATAATAAAAAAATAATAAAAAAAAAATAAAAATTTTGAAAATATAAAAAGATAAAAATATGACACAAAAAATAATAACTTTTATGTTTGAAATATTTATTAAAAACAAAAAACTATAAAAGAAAAAAGAAAGAAAAAATAACGTTAAAAAAGAATATAAAAAATTAAGTCAAAATAACGTTTTTTTTTTTTTTTTTTAAAACTGAGCACCTAGTATACTCCGTCAATCAAAAACACGTTGCCCAATAAAGAAGCACAGTTGCCAAAAACGTGGCACTTAGTTATAGAAACCTAATCTTTTATTCCGTCAATTAAGTCCTCCGTCCCCTTGTTTATACCGCCTCAACAGACCTAATCTTTCTACTCTCTTAACTCTCTCTCTCACAATTCGTCTTCACCAACACTTGTTTCTTCCGCCTCCTTTAAATATCTTAACCTAAATCTATCTCTCTCTCCTAAACTAAAAAACACACACACGACCTAATCTCTCTCTCAAAATAACCAGATTTGCAGCCCAATCTCACACAATTTTAACCTATCTGAATCGAAGCACACGATGATAATAAGAAGGCGACTTCAAGATCCTGTATGGGTCTCGGGTAAGGTTTTCTTTTAATTTTAATGTTTTCGAGTCTCTCTCTTCTACTGTTGAGTCTTTCTGTTGTGTTGTGAGGGTTTTTGGGTTTAGAGTCGGTTTGGGTAAATGAGTTGGGTTTCAGTGTCGAGAGATTGTGATGGGGTGTCGAGTCTGGTGAGGGAGGATTTGGTTTGTGGGAGGGTTTGTAGGGTGTAAGGGGACGAGAGTCTTGGGTGAGGGTAAAGGTGATGGTCGAGTGAGTGTCGAGAGGGTGAGGGTGTGTTTGTTTGTGGGTGAGTGGTTGAGTCTAGTGGTCGAGAGTCTGTTTTGTCAGAGTCGAGAGGGAATGAGTCTTTTTGAAAAGACGATGATTTGCCCGTTTAATTTGAATGGGCTTCATTCGGAAGATTTTGATTCGTTCGGAACTTTGTTTCGTTCGGAACAGTTCCGAATCGGAAGATTTTGATTCGGAAGATTTTGATTCGGAAGACTTCCGAATCGGAAGTGTTTGGTTCGGAAGATTTTCAAAACAATTGATTCGGAAGTTTTTTATTAAAAATTGATTCGGAAGTTGTTCATTCGGATGTTGTTCATTCGGATGTTGTTGATTCGGATGTTTTGTTCATTCGGAACAATTTGGTTCGGAAGAGTTTGATTCGGAAGTTTTCGGTTTGATTCGGAACTTAAATATTGATTCGGAACTTTTTGGTCCGGAAGTTCTTTCACCCGGAACTTTTGGCTCACTCGAAAACCTTGATACCAAATAGGAACTCGGAACTTTTTGACAGATTTGATGGGACTGAGATGGACAGAAACTTTGGACAGTTTGGACAGGACAAAAAATGCCAGATGACCAGGAAAAATGACAGAAAACAGATTCGATAGGACAAAACAAAAAAACTGATAACAGATTAAAAACTGATTAAAAAAACAGATTAAAAAATTAAAGAAAAAAAAAATTGATAAAATTATAGAAAAAACAGATTAAAAAACGAAAATTGATAAAATTGATAAAATTGATAAAATTGATAAAATTATAGAAAAATATATGAAAATCTGGATAAAAAAAACGAAAATTGATAAACTAAAAATAAAAAAATAAAAAATACAAATTTTGAAAGAAAAAATTGATAAAATTGATAAAAATTTAGAAATTTATAAAATTGATAAACTTGATACAAACTTTTTATAAAAACTATAAAATTAAAAAGAGAAAAACAAAAACTTTTATAAAAAAAAACACTAACTTTTTATAAAAACACAACTTTTTAAGGTTGTATATAAGAAAATTTTGATTTTTATATAAAAATTTGTGATTTTTTATCTAAAAAGTAAGTTAATTTGAAGATTTGATATGATTTAACATATAAAAATACAAACTTTTTATAAAAAATACAAACTTTTTATGATTTAAGCATGATTAAATCAAAACCCACCAAAATCAAACAAAATAAAAGAAGAATAAACCAAACTAACCAAGGCTCTGATACCAATTGAAGGTCTACGGAATTAATGGCCTATTCTATATCATTGATTTGGTGGATTAATGAGGTTGATTGATTGATTAATAAAGAAGAAATGAAGGAATTAGATGAGGGATTAGAGAGAGAAAGGAGAGAAGGGAGAGAATTGTAGAGAGAGAAAGTAAGATGAATAAATGATTAAGTGTAAATGTGAACCAACAACCCCCTCCTAACATGCTAGGAGGGGTTATATATAGCCCACCCTACATGTGGGCTATATGGACTATACAATAAGTAAATAGATCACTAGCCCGTTACATAATTATAGTTGGAGCGACCGATCCTTCATAAATACGTAAAACGTATTTCCAACAATGAATGCCTGAAGGTAGTTGATAAAAAGGCTGTCAAAGAAGCCCTGGCCACACTCAAACCATGCCATGATGTAAACCCTGCCCTTACACCAGCTGAGGTCCTCTCCAAATCTCCCCTAAAGATTAAGTATTTCACTCCCATGTGGCGTGTCCTCTTCACCCACATTGTTAAATCCCTGGGAGGTATGCAGGGATCCCAAGATCAGATGTCTTTCAACCATCAGGCTATTGCATATGGATTCATCTGGGGAGCTGATGTTGATGTTGGAAGCATTCTCTTCTCCAACCTTGTAGAACAGCTGAAGGGAAGGAATCAAGTCAGGGAAAAGAATATCTGCTATGTGCGCTTCCTGTCTCTGATCTTCGAAAGTCTGCTGGGAGACAACTACCACAACAATGCTTTGACTGCTCTTAAGCCCTACCGCATCACAGGTGCCATCTACAAAGAAATAGGAGCTGAAGATGTCCCTGTCACCGCTCATATGATGAATGTGGCCAACCAACTACCAACAGCTGAGAAGCCCTTGCTCCCTTCTTCTGAGAAGGTGAATACTTCTAGTGTGTCTGGCAAGTCTAAGTCTTTGACCTCTGGGCAGCACACTACCAAGTCCAAGGCTTCTTCTGGCCAACAACCTAAGAAGAAGAAAATCCCCTCTTCTTCCCACACCAAAGCTGTTTCTAAGGCCAAGGGAAAGAAGACTGACACCTCCTCTGGTCCAGATACTCATGTGGATTCAGATACATCTACTGACAAGCAACAGGAGTCTAGTGTCTCAAAGTCAGCTAAGACGACAGGAAACCAGCCTGATCCAGCTGATATCTCACAGGTAATCCGTGTACATTTTTAGAGGTTCACAAGCAGCCACTCTCATTTGTCTGTAGGAGAGAGTGGTGAAGTTAGGGTAATCCTCGACCCATAGAAGTCTGTCAATGCACTTAAAATCCTTTAAGACTTCTGTACACCTTGTCTTTACACCAGGGAATGATTCATTTGTGTTTATAAAGCACCCCGATGACCCTGCACCCTCTAGACAGTATTCAGGCTAACAACAACCTGAATACACTTATGTCTCAACCTTGATCAGCTGTACTTCACACAGTCTCTTGGTTCCCTCCTTAAAAGAGTCCCAAAGGATTTATCCTTTTCAGGGGGAGCTGAATCATCACCCTCAGCTTTCCTAGGGGCAGCGTAACAGGCGACCTTTAACCACATATGTTTCACTCTTAAAAGAGTCCCAAAGGTTTATTAACCTTTTTGGGGGGCTGAATAATCACACTCAGCTTTCCTAGGGGCAGCAAATGGCGATCCATAAACAACATATGTCTCACAATCAAAAGAGTCCCAAAGGTTTTAACCTTTTGGGGGGGCTGAATAATCACACTTAGCTTTCCTAGGGGCAGCGAATGACGATCATTAACCATATTTTTTTCACACTTAAAAGAATCCCAAGGATTTATCCTTTGGAGTGGCTGAGTAATCACCCCCAGCCTCTCTGGGACAGCGAAATGGCGACCATTCCCCTTATCTTTTTCCCTGTTACTAATTGAAACAATTTGTAGGCTGAAATTGTACAGCCAGTCATCGAATCTCAGGTACAACAAGAAAAGGAGGCTGATACAATGACTCAAGACAAACCCAATGATGAAGAGCCTCTGTTAAATGCTGATGAAGAAATGCTATCATTGGAGGATTATGTCTCTGATATTGAGTCCATGCCTGAAGATGAAATCCCTGAATGGATGTTTGAGGAGGAGGATGAAGAAGATGAGACCAGTTATCTGTCTCTCCTCCCAAAGAAATATCTGTGTCCACACCAGCTGGCGATAAGACTCCTCCTCCCAAGGATGTTGTTGTTACTCCAAACTCTGCTACCTCAACAACAACAGTTTTCCAACGCCCAGCCTATGATCCAACAGCGGAGTTTCTATTGTTTGATCATCCTGCCCAGACTAACTTTGATCTCTTACCAAGGGGGGATGATTATGCTCATCAAAGCCTCAACATCAAGAATCTTCAGCCTGTTCATCATCAGTCAGACATTGAACGTTTATCAAGGAAGCTGGATGTAATAAAGTCTGAAATGCACAACTTCACTGTTACATTCCCTGGAATCATACAAAAGGCTGTGGCTGAGGCGGTTACTGAGCCAATCAAGGATGGTGCCAAGAAAGGTGTTGCCCAAGGACTAAGTCACCTTTCTACTAGAGTGAAGGATGTCATTGACACAGAGGTCCCTGCCATGTTTCATGAACATGAGCTAACCATGCACAGGCAATTTGATGCGGTTCTCAACAGGCAATACCGTCATGCTAATTTTATTGTCAGTCGTGTTCAGGCCAATACTAATGCAAATGGCAACCTCCTGCTGAAGATTGTCAGGGCTTCAAGGAAAAGGCAACGTGCTATGGCTGCCTCTGTTGAATAGATTGCAAGGCATTTTCAAGAACGTTCATCCAAACGTCTGCGAAGCCAGGATGAACGTGAGGGGGAGAAAGATACAACACTCAGCCTTGCATCTGCTAAACAAGGCTCATCATCAGCTAACCCCACCATTACACCTGTTCCTCTCCAAGTCATCACACCTGTTATAATACCTGATGATGAGGATAATACTCAGGAGGAGCAACAAACTCAAGATGGAGCTGACTCACCAAAGTCTCTGGTTTTGGTTAACACCAGCAAGCCTAGGGATGATGATGAACCAGCTGCCAAGAAGTTAAAGTTCACTGTTAGCTCCTTCCCCAAAGCAATTCAAACTCAGGCTCAGACAGCATTTATCAGAAGAGCTGATGTTTTGAAAAACATAAGTGTGGAGTCCTCTATCTCGAAGAAAGGAAAGGAGATAGTTTTGGTTGACACAGACACCAAACTCAAGAAGATAGCTGCGATGCTAGAGACAGGAGGATCCACCACAGACCTTTCCCAATTCTCAACCTTTACACCTTCCAATGAGATTCCTTTAACCCCTGAAGAAATAGAGAAACAGGCTGAGGAATTCAAGAGATTAAATGAACTCAAGACAGCCAAAGAATTGAATGAAGCTACTCTGAGGAAGATGACACCACCTGAAAGAGAAAAGCAAAAACAAAGGTTGAGGGAAATGGAAGCAAAACGCGCTGAGGCACTAAGGAAAGTCAAAGCTGACTATGACGCCTGCGTGAACAAAAGATATGCCCCTGGCAAGATAACCAAGTTCAAATACACCATTCATAAATCCACAAACACCCCAAGGATGATCTTATGGAGGGATAACCAACCAGGAAATATGAATGTGTTTGACAACTTCAGGCTAAAGACACTTGGGTTATCAGAATGGTTCGAACTTGAAGCCTTAGCTGCCAAAAGAAATGGACAGGCAAATTTCCTTCTGCTGAAGACTATTAAGGCCAAGTTTACCTGGATCAAGGAAACAGCTGCCAAACTTAAGATTGATCCCCCACCACAGCTTTTTGAACAAGAACCCCCAAAGACTGGCAACAAAAGAAGAAGAATTTCTCAAATTGTTAATGAAACTTTTGTTACTAAAGATGTTCAAGTGGATGGCATGCACAGGGATTTGATCCTCCCCAATGGTATTGTTGGCCCAGTTGATGGTGAGACATACACAGAGCCTGAAAGAGGAATGGCATTCATGAACAGGGCTTGCCAGTATACTTTTCAAAGGGAAGATGAGCTATGCTTAGCTTCAACTATTCAGCTACTTTGTCACAAGAAGTCACTCAAGATCAACACAGAGTATTCCAAGAAGTTTGCCAAGACTTTGCAGGATGAACTAGATAACAGATTGGACTTGGCTGAAGCTGAAGAAAGGATTAAAAATGATGACTATTGAAGATATTCACAGCCCTTTTTACCTTCATCTTTTATTTTACTTATGTAATGTACTTGTAATTTTTCTTTAAGTATTAATAAAATCATGAGGTATGTTTGTTTAGATCTGTTATGAGTAAGAAGAAGCTGTTAACTCACTTACCTTATCTTAGTTAGATCTAGCATTATTTATGTTTAAATAGGGGGAGATTGTTGGGAATCTAAACTTGTTAGATTCTTTGATCATAGATTTAAACATAATTAGGCTGTTAGATAGTCCCTTGCCTGTGCCTAGGAGGCAGACAAGTTTCGCAAGACTCACAGAGATCCAAGTCTCTGTGAGCAACCTCAGAGGAGTCCATGTCAGAGACATTGTCAAGGAAGTCAAAGATTACTTGAAGAGATACTCATTGGCTGTGATGGATAACAACCAAGATGTATCAAGGACTCTGAGGGGTTGAGGGTTAACAGGGGTGGCAATACCCTGTTAACACTCAGCACACTTTGGACATGCCATTTGTGTGTTCGAGACTATGAAGAAAAAGGAAACTGTTTTGACAACTGTTTCCTTAAAGCATAGTGGAAGACTACCAAGAATAGAAGGACATCATGTGACTGATGTGGGAACTTGTAAAAGCTTGTGTAGTCACCATCAAGTACTATTTAGGTCAATCTCGTAACACTATAAATAGGATGTGTATCCACGCATTAATGTTTAACACTTTGAGATATTCATAACATTATTGCATATAACTTAGTGAATCAAACAGCTACGACTGTATTCATAAGTTAGGGTTTATAGTTGTTCAAAGTGTGCACAACATATTGTCATCAAACTGTGTTATCCATAACACTTGTAATTCTTTATTATACAATAATAAGATTACGTTTGAAAAGTAATACCTTGTGTTGATTAAGTTAAGATTAGGGTTTCTAGCATTGATTAGGGACTTTCAAATATACACGGATTGGAATTATTGGGCCTGAAAAGCCCAAATATTGAAGGGAACGAATGAAATTAATGGGCCTTTAGGGTTTGTGTATAAACACGTTATACTTAAGAAACACCCTTTCACGTTTCAGTCAAACGTTTTTCACAAATAAATAAATTGACCGATCCACTCACCAAACCATAAATATCTTCCATACATATTTAATTAAACCGACCCCCACCCATCTCATTCACATCCACACGTTTTCACCCACACATGTTTCGATGGTTCCTATGTATTTCTTCTCCATTTTTTTCCACCCCAAAACCAGTAACAAATGTTACTGTTCCTCAAACCCTAATTACCCAAAAAGTCAATTAATATTGGGGGTTTTGATCTCACGTGCTAATCACGTGTGGGAAATTAATTCCCCCAATTTATAGGAAGAGACGAATAGAGAGGCTTGGCTACGTGGTTGTTTGTCATTGGAGATGACACCTCAATCTCCTATATCAACCAATCAGAGAGCAGAAAAGAAACACAACTAACACACGGATGCCACGTTGGCAATCCGTGTGCTAGTGTGTGTCATCTCAACCATCCGATCAACAAGCAGGAGAGAGGATGATGATCTAAGGGCCATAAAGAAGAAAGATATGCTTCAAAGATTCGGATATTCCTCTCAGCAAGCCCTTGGGAAGGCTATAAAAACCCCCCAAATAATCTTGTAAAATCATTCTTTACTTTTCTTTAAAGTTATTATGTAGAAATTGTTTTAGGTTAATTTCTGTATTTCTTTTTAAATCTTGTAATATTTCTGAGTTTAATAAAAGATCAGTTGATTTCATCTTCAAACCTGTCTCATTTATTTTTCTTTACTGCTTAAATTGTTATACGAATTAATCTTTATTACTATTTCATATAATGATGTTTAAAATGTTAAATATAAGCTAAATAATAGTTTATGTTTAATATTAAAAGTAAAGTTTTGGATTAAGCTTTTCCCCACTGGAAAAGTCTCAAAAAAATCTGTTCGTTGATGGAGATGGTTCGATGTTATTTGATGGTCCGAATGGTGGTCGATGTTGTGTAGAACCGGTTTAATTAGGTTGCTCAGCGCAAACCTACTCCCCAATGGTTTCTACTAAAGGTGAGTTTCGATTTTAATTTTTGTTTATTTTATTTATGTTATGTTTGTATGCTAAATGATGTTTGTTAGTTTTATCTGTTATAAACTAAGTTTCTGGTTAAGTCTTTATGAAGTAGTTTAAGAGTTTCATGAATTCTGTTATGACTTAACTCCCTGAATGATCGTTATGACTGATATGATGTTAATGTATTCTGGATGATATTGTGCCCATGTTTAGAACAAAGACGGTTTGTTACGGCTAGTTGATTGATCTGCTGTTATAATCTTTTCTTACTGATAAATTGCTTATATAAACTTTTCTTTGCTGAAATTAGCTGAGAGTATTAGTTGTGTAGATTTCTGATTGAATTTTGTGAAAGAGATTTAGATTGCTGAAATAATCATAGTTCTATTTTTGGTGATTAAAATGTTACTGATATGTACGTGTATGCTACATTATTTTTGTTACTGAACTGCTCTTGGGTTATGTTGATTCAACTGTTCATTCTGCTGCTTTTAAATTCGTTGAGAGCTTGATAAATGTAGTATTGTTTTACTGATGAATATGATTAGTTATAATTGATATTTGTTGAATGTTCTGAGCCTTTTGAAGCTGTGATTTATTTGGATGTTTTTAGTTATTAATCTTTGAACTGTTTAAGTATATGCTATTCAGATCCATTGATCTGAGTTGCTCATAAGCTGTTTCCTTTTCAGATTCTCAAAAATAAGCTAACATAAGTCACTCCTGTGACTCCTGCATATTTGTTGTTTAAAAAAAATAATATCCAAAAATCCGTCCCTCAGGGGTCTCGAACTCGAGACCTCCCCTTTATTTGTCCAACGTGTTTGCCAATTGGGCTAAATGCCCTTTTGATTTTATTTCTTGTTTGTTAATTAATATAGAGTAATATTTTTGGCAGTTTTCGCCCCTTAATTGTTTTTTTAAGTGTATTTACGTTTTTTTATATAAATCAAAAATTAACGTCAAGTTTTGTTATAATTAGTTCAGATTTTCAATTATAATTAATTTCATAAAAATAATAAAATAAAAATAAATAAATCAAAAATGTTTTTGTTAAATTTAAATTGTTTAATTAGTTTATTTTCTATTAATTAGATTTTAAAGAATTAGACTTAAATAAAATTTAGTTTTTAAATAGATTAGTCTTAAAAGTAATTTTAATAAAGTTTTATAAATTTTAAAAAGTTTAATTAGATTTTTAAATAGATTAAAAGTTATAGTTATAAAATAGATTAATTTTAATAGATTATTAAATAAGTTTAAATTTTTAAATAGTTTTATATTCTAAGTAATAAATTGTTTTTGATTTTAAGTTTTGGGGGTTTACGGTTCATGCACTTTAGGTTAAGTTTAAATATTTTAAAATTGGTAGATTTTAATTGTAGTTTAAAAACCGAAAACCAATTCGAATCAATTGTCCAAATCGAAACGAAATGTCTCAAATTCACTCGATCTTCGTGTACAACGAACTTGGTTCATTCACGTGTTTAATTGAATTCGTCATTGGTAATATTAGTCTATTACTTTTTCCTAAAGGTAATTTTCTAATTTACCCTATAATGTAATCTAATTATCACATATACTTATCTACATACATCAAAAATTTTGGCGCCGCTGCTGGGGATCTTGTGTACGATTCGCTTTTGTGGAGATTTGTTGATCGTTGATTTGAAGACCCTTTCCGTCCTCGGAAAGTTTGTTATTTTTCTATTATATAGTATGTATCGTTTTTCTCGTTTTTTGTGAATAATATATTGTATTACGTAGAACAATAATTTTACATACTTACCAAATAAGGCCTTAGTTGGGATTTCATCACCTAGCTATTGTATTCAAATCCAAAACAAAAATAAAAGGAAAAATAGATAAATACTAATAAGAAGTTTGAACTCGATTTATACAAACTATAAGGTGGGTATAAGGCGACTAGCTATAAAAGGCCGTCTAAGGAAAAAGGTTTTTAAGTGCTTTGTGCCACCTCGTTTCCCCGCTTGCTTGTGCGTATATTGAGAGGGACAACCTATTATTGGTTTGCCGACTCAAGTAGTAATAAATCTTATTTTTTGTAGTTTACTTATTGAACCTCGAGACGTTTAGGTTTTCACCTATCGTTTCAAAGTCGACCGAGGGTAATTTACTTCCATAGTAGTTATCCTTATTCCTTGTTTTTTATCGATCATTATTGATTGAGCAATATCAAATAAAATACCAAAAATAATCTTCTTCTTGTCTAAATTCTTTTCTTTAATCCTCTAAATTCTCGTCTTTGTAGTGTATGCAATTACGTTCTTCTCGTCTTGTGATTGATTTTAATAGGCTTGAAAATATTCCTCGTAGAAATAGAAATCGTCAACAACGAATAGTGGAACCCGAGCTTCCACCTATTGTTGTAGAGATGGCCGATAACCGAACAATGGAGGAATTGCTCCGTGCACCCACCGAAGGGTATGGGGAAGCAATCGTTGTGCCGGCTATTTTGGTGGATCATTTTGAGATTAAGACGGGTCTTTTATCGCTCATTCGTGCCGACCAATTTCGTGGCAATGAGACCGATAGCCCGCATTCTCACATTCGGAATTTTAATCGAATTACCTCGACTCTCAAGTTTAGAGATGTGCCGAATGACGTGATTAAGCTCATGCTTTTTCCGTACTCGCTCGAGGGTAATGCTAAGCTTTGGTATGAGAAAGAACCACCGGGTTCGATCTTAACTTGGGATGATTTAGTGTCTAAGTTTATGAATTATTTCTTTCCACCATCTAAGACAACACACTTTAAGAACGAGATCACTAGATTTGAACAAAAAGTGCATGAATCGTTTGGGGTTGCATGGGAAAGATTTAAAGATTTGTTGAGACAATGTCCACACCACGGTTTCTCAGAATTGCATCAAATAAATACTTTTTATAATGGGCTTAATATGATTGAACAAGATTCTTTAAATGCCGCCGCGGGTGGTAATCTTTTAAGAAAAACTCCGAGAGACGCGTGGAGAATAATTGAGGATAAGTCTAAAGCACAATATTCACGAAACACACCGGTTGTTTCCAATGTGAATCCCGAGATTGCTAGATTGGACTTTAAGATTGATAGTGGATTTGCGACTTTGTTGAGTGAGATTAGGAAGAATCCTCATGGATCCATTAATATGGTTGAAAATGTTTGTGTATCATGTGGTGGAGCACATCCTAGTTATGCTTGTTTAAACACGGGGTTTGATCAAGCTAATGCTTTTGCCGCGACGGGAACTTATGGCTCCAACGGTCAAGTTCCTCGTCAAAATCATGTTGCTCCACCGGGTTTTCCACCGGTTCAAAATAGGTACAACAATGGTAATAATGGGAATAATTTTAACTGTGGTAACCAAGGGAATTATAATCAAGGAAATGGATTTAATGCTAATCAAAACAATCAAGGTTTTCAAGGGAATAATCAAAATGATTTGTCAAGCTACATGAAAACGAATGAGGCAAATTTAAAAGCTTTTCAAAACAACATTCAAGGACAAATGGCGACTTTGAAAAACGAGTTTCAAAATACGATTAAAGGCCAAAACAATAAGATTGAGCTTAATCAACAAAGAATTGAACAAAGATTTGAGCAAATGTTTGAGCAAAGTCAAAATCGTATGCAACAAAGTATAGAACAAGGTCAAAATAAATTGCTTTCGATGTTTGAATCTTTTATGACCAAACCTTCCTCGTCTTCGGGTGGTTTACCTAGCAACACCATTCCAAACCCGAAGGGTGAGATGAAAGCCATAACCACACGTAGTGGGAAAGCTTTAGACGGACCTTTGCTTCCACGTGTGAGTACCTCTCCGGTGAGGGAAGTGGAGCAAGAACCCGAGGTGGTTAAAGAAAAGGAAATTCCTATTCCACCAAAGGTAGACCAATTGCCTATTCCGAAACCCGAGCTTCCGAAGACTAAACCCACACTACCCTACCCTTCGAGACTTACCAAAGAGAAGCTCCGCGAAAAGACCAATGCTCAAGTTTCTACGTTTCTTGATGTGTTTAAGAAAATGTATATTAATATTAGTTTCGCGGATGCATTACTTAGCATGCCTAAGTTTGCTTCAACAATCAAAAGGTTGATGAACGATAAGGAGAAATTAGTTGAAGTGTCTACATCCTTAAATGAAAGTTGTTCCGCGGCTCTCTAAAAAGTTTCCTAAAAAGCTTGGAGACCCCGGTCAATTTTTGATACCATGTGATTTCCCTAATATGGAAGAATGCTTAGCATTAGCCGATCTTGGCGCTAACATTAACTTGATGCCTCTTTCCGTGTGGAAAAGGTTATCACTTCCCGAGCTTTCACCTACTAAGATGACTATCGAGCTAGCGGATCGATCGATCGCCTTTCCAAAAGGTATAGCCGAGGACGTATTAGTCAAAGTAGGAAAGCTCATTTTTCCGGCGGATTTTGTAATTTGTGATTATCCGGAAAATTCTCGTGTGCCTCTTATTTTGGGAAGACCGTTTTTAAATACGGCTAGTTCTTTAGTTGACATGAGAGAGGGAAAGTTGACTCTACGTTTTGATGATGAAAGTATCACTCTTAATGTTGGTAATATCTCGAAGTTTTCTTCCGAAGACGACGAGGAATCGATCAATCAAATCGATGTGATTGATGTTGCTAGCGAAGAGGTTTCGCAAGATATGCTTGGTTTTTCAGATACTTCTAAAAGTGGCAATCCCACTTCATCGAATCCTATTATCTCTTCGGCTAAGCCTCCACTCACTCCATTTGAGGGAGATGACTTCGTTCTTGAAGAGCTTGAGAATAATGGTTATTCAAAAATCGAAAAGGAAATTGATGATTACCTTAGCACACCATTTGATCCTAGTGAGTTTGATTGTGAGAATTTTGATCCCGAGGGAGATATTGCTTTGATTGAAAAATTGTTGAATTTGGACCCTTTTGAATCACCACCTATGGAACTAAAAGTTGTGAATGAAAATGAGACTAAAGTGAAAACATCTATTGAGGAAGCACCCGAATTAGAACTTAAGGAATTACCCACTCATTTGGAGTATGCTTTTCTTGAGGGATCGGATAAGTTACATGTGATTATTGCTAAGGGATTAAAGGAAAACGAAAAGGATGAGCTTATCAAAGTACTTAAGAAACATAAACGGGCCATTGCATGGAAAATCTCTGACATTAAGGGTATAGATCCTAAATTTTGTACTCATAAAATTCTAATGGAGGATGATTATAAACCCGCTATCCAAAATCAAAGAAGGGTCAATCCAAAGATTCATGAGGTGATAAAAAAGGAAGTCACTAAACTTCTAGACGCTGGAATGATCTACTCTATCTCGGATAGTCCATGGGTTAGCCCTGTTCATTGTGTTCCAAAGAAAGGAGGAATGACGGTTGTTACTAATGAGGATAATGAATTGATTCCTACTAGACTCGTGACCGGTTGGCGTGTTTGTATTGATTATAGGAAACTTAATGATGCCACTAGGAAGGATCATTTTCCATTACCTTTCCGGCTATTTCTAAATCCCCATTGACCCTCGTGATCAAGAAAAGACCACATTCACTTATCCGTATGGAACATTTGCTTATCGTCACATGCCTTTTGGACTATGCAATGCTCCGGGGACGCTCCAAAGGTGCATGATGGCCATTTTCCATGATATGATCGAGAAAACCATGGAAGTCTTCATGGACGAATTTTCGGTTTTGGGGGAATCTTTCACTTCATGTCTCTCTAACCTTGAAAGAATGTTGCAACGTTGTGAGGAAACGAATCTTGTGCTTAATTATGAGAAATGTCACTTCATGTGCAAAGAGGGAATTGTGTTAGGACATAAGATCTCTAAGGCCGGTATTGAGGTTGATAGGGCTAAAATCGACGTGATTGCCAAATTGCCCCCACCCACCACCGTTAAGGGAGTAAGGAGTTTTCTCGGCCATGCCGGCTTCTATCGTCGTTTTATACAAGACTTCTCTAAGATAGCTCGGCCTATGACCCATCTTTTGGAAAAAGAAACTCCTTTCATCTTTTCGGATGAGTGTATTCAAGCCTTTGAGATGCTTAAAAAGAAGTTAACCGAATCTCCAATCTTGGTTGCCCCGGATTGGGGCCTACCTTTTGAAATTATGTGTGATGCTAGTGATTATGCGGTAGGTGCGCTTTTGGGGCAACATAAGTCAAAACACTTCTTGCCTATACACTATGCAAGTAAGACTATGACGGATGCTCAAACAAAGTACACTACAACGGAAAAGGAGTTACTTGCCGTTGTGTATGCTTTTGAAAAGTTTAGACCATATCTCGTCTTGTCTCAAACCATAGTGTATACGGACCACTCGGCTATCAAATATCTTCTTAATAAAAAAGATGCTAAGCCGAGGTTGCTCCGGTGGATTCTCCTCCTTCAAGAATTTAATGTCAAAATTCTAGACAAGAAAGGAGCCGAGAATCTCGCGGCCGATCATTTATCTCGACTTGAGAATCCTCACCAAAGCGATCGAGAGAACAAGGAAATCAATGAAGCATTTCCTCTCGAGACGCTTGGTATGATTGCTTTTCGTGGTGATGATAGTACCCCATGGTTTGCGGACATCGCAAATTACCATGCGGGGAAATTTGTGATCAAGGGTATGTCGTCCCAACAAAAACGAAAGTTTTTCAAGGATATCTCCTATTACTTTTGGGACGACCCCTATTTGTTTCGTGTGTGCGCGGATCAAGTGATTCGTAGGTGCGTGTTTGGCAAAGAAGCTCAAGATATCCTTAAATCTTGTCATGAGGGACCCACTGGGGGACATCATGGTGCTAACGCCACCGCGAAGAAAGTCTTTGATGCCGGCTTCTTTTGGCCTTCCATATATCGTGATGCCCAAGACTTGATCAAGACTTGTGATGTTTGTCAACGTCAAGGAAAGAACTCACAAAGGGATGAAATGCCTCAAAACATTATCCAAGTTTGTGAAATCTTTGACATGTGGGGGATCGATTTTATGGGGCCGTTTCCATCTTCGAAAGGAAATAAATACATTCTCGTAGCCATGGACTATTTGTCTAAATGGGTCGAAGCTAAGGCTTTGCCTACGAATGATGCTCAAGTTGTGGTGAACTTTTTGAAACAACTCTTTGCTAGGTTTGGAACTCCACGGGCTATTATAAGTGATCGTGGGACCCATTTTTGTAATGAACAATTTGAAAAAGTTCTAAAGAAATATGGTGTCACTCATCGACTTTCTACTGCTTATCACCCTCAAACGAGTGGTCAAGTGGAGGTTTCAAACCGAGCTCTTAAAAGGATTTTGGAGCGTTCTATTGGAGAAAATCGCACTTCATGGTCGGATAAATTGGACGATGCATTGTGGGCTTTCCGTACGGCTTACAAGACGCCAATTGGTTGTACACCATTTAGGTTGGTCTACGGAAAAGCATGCCACTTGCCAATTGAACTCGAACATCAGGCGTATTGGGCTCTTAAGCATTGTAACTTTGATTTGAGGACCGCGGGTGATCATCACAAGGTTCAATTGAATGAACTAAGTGAATTAAGGGATCAAGCTTATGAAAATTCTTTGATCTATAAAGAGAAGACTAAGAGGATTCATGACTCTAAGATCAAAAACCGCATTTTCAATGTTGGTGATCAAGTCCTCTTATTCAACTCTAGACTTATGATTTTCTCGGGCAAGCTTAAATCCCGTTGGTCCGGACCATTCACCATTGCACAAGTTTTCCCTTATGGCACCGTTGAGCTAGCTCAAAAAGACGGGCCTAACTTTAAGGTGAATGGTCATCGTGTGAAACACTACTTTGGAGGGGACATACCTACGGAGGTTGTCCCGGATCTTCAAACTTTTCCTAAGGACCAATGAATGCGGGGATCGAGTCGAGCTCATGACTCGGTGAACAAAAACGAGGTGCCTTATGGGGGAGTCCCATACATTCTATCTTCTTTCTATTTTCTAACAACTAATAAGGCTTGATCTTTCAAGCTCGTGCTCGTGTTTTGTTGTGTTGTGATCTTAGGTATGACCCTAATATTTGAAGACTCTCGTGTTTGGTTTTTGCCGGTCCACTTGATCTTCCATTCTTTGAATGCCAAAAAGGGGCACACTTTCTATCCCTTGATTTTTATTGACTAACGTTTTATCTTGAGGCATAATTAATAAACGGCTTATATATTTGCGTGCTCTTTCCATGCTAGGATTTTGCATTAGACTCTTCGTATTTTAGCAAGGGGGTGTTACTCTTGAGCTAAGAAACATTAAGGACAATGTTTGGTTTTAGCATGGGGGAGTCAATCGATATAATCGCTTGCAATTGCTCCTGTCGTGTCTAAACGTATTGTTTTTCTCATTTTTCAATAAAATTTTAAATTTTTAGTGTTATTTTTAAGTTTTAATAAATAAAATAAGTGCTTTTGACACGAATGTAGGCTTTCCGTTGGTGAAAATAAGAATAGTTTTTGACTCGACTCGGTTTTTAACCTTAGCTTTTCCTTAACGTATTTGAAGTAAGTTTTGCTAGGCTATTATATAGGGAGCTTTAAAACGCGAAGGTCTTAATTCATACGAGTTAAGAACAAGAACTTTTCGCAAGCTCCTATAATTGATCCTAGAAAGTCGTTTATCAAGGGAACTTTAAAACGCAAATTCTAAAACTTGCAAAAGTATAAGAAGATGCAAGATCCTATAGATGACTTGAAAACCCAAAACTTTGATTTAATAGGCTAAGTATCCATTGATTTCACATTCTTGAAATTTTACAATATGGAGAACAAGAGATGATAGAGCCAATTATAAGTTTGGTATTCTTTCGGGAATTTATGTGAGTTAATTATAAGCCTATTCTCCCATCGCTTGCTAATAAATTTATTTGCAATAAATAAGGTTGAACGATTTGAAAAGTTACTTAGCTTCTAGCCCAAGAGCGTTTAAAAGTTGCTCGGTATGGATTAGAGTTCATAGCCAAGGCATAACTTATTGAAGCGGGATGCGAAGATTGGCGAGTCCAGAAAGGTCCTAACAAGACATGAGGGCTATATTTTATTGCTAAAGATCTCAAGTGATGTGAAGAATCATTTATCAAAAATCAATATGAAGGATCGAGACACACGACGAAAAGCAAATACTCCCCAAAAGTCATGGAGAAGTCTATCCAAAAAGACCATAACAAGGTATGAGGATAAATGAAGCCAAGTCCAAAAAGGAGGCGGATCGTTGTATATCAAAATCCCAAATAAAGATTGGAGAAAAATGAAGAAGTCGTGGTCCAAGTATGAATCTCTCAAAACTTCAAGTGAAGAAATTCCTATATGAAGAGAAGACCATTATTTCATGAACGTCTCTCAAGGTTTGAAGTATAAGGTCGCTGCCAAATATCGGTCCGAGAAAGGTCTCAAATAGCGAAGCAAGTTATGCCAAGATATGAACTTTATGAGGTCCCGAGAAGCAGGTTTAAAAGATTTTGTCCTTTAGCTAACTATTGATTAAATCGTTCACTTTATTTTCGGCCTAATGGATTATCGAAATAAGTCAACAATGCATCCTCGTGATCATTCAAGACAACAATAAAATATAAGAGATACACCTAGGAATAAGGGAGTCTAAGTGAATAATTGGCCCACATGAGTTCGTGTTAGTTTACTAACTTATAATAACAATGATCTTATTTTTGCACTTGGCATGGAAAAGTGAAAAGTCAAGGACGATGAATCTATTTGAGTTTTATGATCCTTAAAGTTATTTTTCAATAATGAAAGCAATACATTATGTCTTTACAAAATAAAAAGTCAAAAAGTTGAATAATGGTGTAGCTAGTGTTTTATTTTATCATTGCGTGAGGACACGGCAATTGCTTAGCAAGGGGGAATTTGATATGAGTGTAATTACTCATATCATTTGCATCTTAAAACATTGAAATAATGCTATTAATGTATCAAAAATGCCTTGTATATGCTTGTTTCTTGTTTGAATGTGTGTAGGTACCAAGTTCGCGAAAACCGGCAAATATCGACACGAGTTTGAAGATAAAGATCTAAGAAGCCAAAATCGAGTTCGAACTAGTGGATTTTATACTTATTGAAGATTATTTGGACTTTGTGGGCCCCACTTTTGGTTATTGGGCTTAAAAGCCCAATAAGGGAATTAATATTGATAAGCCTTGGTTACAAAGTCCATTGGAAGCCCAAAATGGATTCAATATACACGGATTGGAATTATTGGGCCTGAAAAGCCCAAATATTGAAGGGAACGAAGGAAATTAATGGGCCTTTAGGGTTTGTGTATAAACACGTTATACTTAAGCAACACCCTTCACGTTTCAGTCAAACGTTTTTCACAAATAAATAAATTGACCGACCCACTCACCAAACCATAAATATCTTCCATACATATTTAATTAAACCGACCCCCACCAATCTCATTCACATCCACACGTTTTCACCTACACATGTTTCGATGGTTCCTATGTATTTCTTCTCCATTTTTTTTCCACCCCAGAACAAGTAACAAATGTTACTGTTCCTCAAACCCTAATTACCCAAAAAGTCAATTAATATTGGGGGTTTTGATCTCACGTGCTAATCACGTGTGGGGGAATTAATTCCCCCAATTTATAGGAAGAGACGAATGGAGAGGCTTGGCTACGTGGTTGTTTGTCATTGGAGATGACACCTCAATCTCCTATATCAACCAATCAGAGAGCAGAAAAGAAACACAACTAACACACGGATGCCACGTTGCCAATCCGTGTGCTAGTGTGTGTCATCTCAACCATCCGATCAACAAGCAGGAGAGAGGATGATGATCTAAGGGCCATAAAGAAGAAAGATATGCTTCAAAGATTCGGATATTCCTCTCAGCAAGCCCTTGGGAAGGCTATAAAAACCCCCCAAATAATCTTGTAAAATCATCCTTTACTTTTCTTTAAAGTTATTATGTAGAAATTGTTTTAGGTTAATTTCTGTATTTCTTTTTAAATCTTGTAATATTTCTGAGTTTAATAAAAGATCAGTTGATTTCATCTTCAAACGTGTCTCATTTATTTTTCTTTACTGCTTAAATTGTTATACGAATTAATCTTTATTACTATTTCATATAATGATGTTTAAAATGTTAAATATAAGCTAAATAATAGTTTATGTTTAATATTAAAAGTAAAGTTCTGGATTAAGCTTTTCCCCACTGGAAAAGTCTCAAAAAAATCTGTTCGTTGATGGAGATGGTTCGATGTTATTTGATGGTCCGAATGGTGGTCGATGTTGTGTAGAACCAGTTTAATTAGGTTGCTCAGCGCAAACCTACTCCCCAATGGTTTCTACTAAAGGTGAGTTTCGATTTTAATTTTTGTTTATTTTATTTATGTTATGTTTGTATGCTAAATGATGTTTGTTAGTTTTATCTGTTATAAACTAAGTTTCTGGTTAAGTCTTTATGAAGTAGTTTAAGAGTTTCATGAATTCTGTTATGACTTAACTCCCTGAATGATCGTTATGACTGATATGATGTTAATGTATTATGGATGATATTGTGCCCATGTTTAGAACAAAGACGGTTTGTTACGACTAGTTGATTGATCTGTTGTTATAATCTTTTCTTACTGATAAATTGCTTATATAAACTTTTCTTTGCTGAAATTAGCTGAGAGTATTAGTTGTGTAGATTTCTGATTGAATTTTGTGAAAGTGATTTAGATTGCTGAGATAATCATAGTTCTATTTTTGGTGATTAAAATGTTACTGATATGTACGTGTATGCTACATTATTTTTGTTACTGAACTGCTCTTGGGTTATGTTGATTCAACTGTTCATTCTGCTGCTTTTAAATTCGTTGAGAGCTTGATAAATGTAGTATTGTTTTACTGATGAATATGATTAGTTATAATTGATATTTGCTGAATCATCTGAGCCTTTTGAAGCCGTGATTTATTTGGATGTTTTTAGTTATTAATCTTTGAACTGTTTAAGTATATGCTATTCAGATCCATTGATCTGAGTTGCTCATAAGCTGTTTCCTTTTCAGCTTCTCAAAAATAAGCTAACATAAGTCACTCCTGTGACTCCTGCATATTTGTTGTTGAAAAAAAAAATAATATCCAAAAATCCGTCCCTGAGGGGTCTCGGACTCGAGACCTCCCCTTTATTTGTCCAGCGTGTTTGCCAATTGGGCTAAATGCCCTTTTGATTTTATTTCTTGTTTGTTAATTAATATAGAGTAATCTTTTTGGCAGTTTTCGCCCCTTAATTGTTTTTTTTAAGTGTATTTACGTTTTTTTATATAAATCAAAAATTAACGTCAAGTTTTGTTATAATTAGTTCAGATTTTCAGTTATAATTAGTTTCATAAAAATAATAAAATAAAAATAAATAAATCAAAAATGTTTTTGTTAAATTTAAATTGTTTAATTAGTTTATTTTCTATTAATTAGATTTTTAAAGAATTAGACTTAAATAAAATTTAGTTTTTAAATAGATTAGTTTTAAAAGTAATTTTAATAAAGTTTTATAAATTTTAAAAAGTTTAATTAGATTTTTAAATAGATTAAAAGTTATAGTTATAAAATAGATTAATTTTAATAGATTATTAAATAAGTTTAAATTTTTAAATAGTTTTATATTCTAAGTAATAAATTGTTTTTATTTTAAATTTTGGGGGTTTACGGTTCATGCACTTTAGGTTAAGTTTAAATATTTTAAAATTGGTAGATTTTAATTGTAGTTTAAAAACCGAAAACCAATTCGAATCAATTGTCCAAATCGAAACGAAACGTCTCAAATTCACTCGATCTTCGTGTACAACGAACTTGGTTCATTCACGTGTTTAATTGAATTCGTCATTGGTAATATTAGTCTATTACTTTTTCCTAAAGGTAATTTTCTAATTTACCCTATAACGTAATCTAATTATCACATATACTTATCTCCATACATCAATAATCACCAAAAAGGCCTCTGTATTCAACATCACGGGCTCTTGGTGTATACCACTTGAAATAATTGTTACTTCTTTTATACCAAAAGGTTTGCAACTCAGCTTTGTTTGGATATATTTCACATACTGCAACTACCCCCTAAAAAATTAAACTAAAATATTAATAAAAAAACTTAAATTGTTTACAACAGGGGGATTTGTTTACAACAAGGGGGGATTGTTTACAACAGGGGGTTGTTTATAACAGGGGGAATTGTTTTCAACAGAGGGAAATGCAATCAACAGAGGGAAATGCAATCAACAGGGGGAAATGCAATCAACAGAGGGAAATGCAATCAACAGGGGGGAATGCAATCACCTGGGGGAAAAGGTGGTCGTATCAGATTATATTCCTATGCTTGGTCCAGGATATTCCTCTAGGGATCAAATCAGGCACTTTGTTCCACCAAGAAGAACTCACACGTGAAGACTCTAATATCCAAATCTACACTTGGTAAAAGTAAAAATTGTTAGAAAGACCATGTGATGAAAATATATATTGTTATATTTATTAATTACTCACTTTGAAAGCAAATACAAATCTAGATAATGCATACGATGGAACTAAGTCGGGAATTCTTTCCAATGATTTATAGTGAGTATCCATATGTCTTGATGCAACGTTTCTAATGGCAGAGTATAACTCACGCCAAATGTATTCACCCCAATAAAATTCATTCCAAACTTCAATGTTCTCCACCATCCGAAGAAATACATCATCAACAACACCTCCCAACTCATGGCCCATAAAAATAACTTCCAAAGTTAAAAGGAGACAAACCCTTACAGAGTCTTCGTCTAACAAATTGCTAAAGCACTCGTCATCCTCAATGATACATAGAAGATCAATGTTTTTAACAAAATCACCTATCTTCTTAGGTAAAACTCTATCACGGAATGTGATTTCACCAGCACTAAACTTACCAAAGATTTGATGGCCAAATTCAAAAGCAGTAATGATACAAAACTCACGATGACCAAAGTGTAATGTAGTACCATTAATGTGATAAATCAAGGGCAGATCATAGTTATCATTGTCTGAAAGTTTCTGCTTCTGAAGCATATAATGAATGAGACTATCTTCATTATCAACATACTCTAAATCCAACCAACGACCAAAGCATATGGACCTAAACAATTCACTCCTTCTTAGACATAATCTAGCTTTCATCATACGAAAGTAATGGATTTTGCTTTTCATGTGAATCTTCGCATCATATTCCTATAAACAGTCAATTATATACTAAAAAATATTAGTTGTTGGTTGTTCCATATCCAATTAACATAAGTAATTGGAGAACATAATAATACAGTGTACTAATTAAGAGTCAATTCATGGAGCCTTTGGTAACAAGATGATTCAAACATAAAAAAAATAACGTACCAGTCCATTCATGATGCGTAAATGAAAATGAAAATGTGTGAAAGTTAAAAGTATAACGCAAAAACGAGGGGGGGGGGAAATTGAAAATATTAGGGGGTAAAATGAAAATAAAGCTCGGATCTCTAGAATAAGAATAAGGGTACTTTTTTCATTTTTCAATAAAAGGTACTGTACTAGAGTCGAGCATTTATGGGTTGAGCACTGATGGTTGAGCACTTGCCATAGGACACGTGTCGCAATTCGGGTGGTGGTGACCAAATATGTCAAAATCTTTTGGCTTGACCATCCACTGGATGTCAAATGCTCAACTTGACCAAATCCGTCTTTTTCCCTTTATTGGTTAACGAAAATCTTCTCCTTATGGATTTTTTAAACAATAATGTAATCTTTTGTCAAAAATCTTGATTTGCTTGGATTTGTGAACCTCATCGTTTTGTGTTGACCTAAATCTAGAACCGACTATAAACACAAGAATTTTGTCTTTCATATGTACAGTTACTAATGTCCATAAGAGGTTGTTGATACATATTTTCTTTTGATTAAAAAAACGTCAAGTTCAAAATTTATAAAACTAAATCTACCTATCACGCACTAATGAGTAGATAACTCATTTAATTGTGGTATACTTGGTAAATCTAGCGTCCTCCCAGGTGCCAAGTGTATATGCGTTTAATTTAAAAGGTAAGTTATATTGAAAAGTTTAGAAATAATTACCAAAAACTAAAAACAATACTTAAAAATACTGAAACAGAAAAAATAATAGATATAAATTGATAGGGGAAATATACTAATCTAATTACTCTATTGTTATCTAGTTGTGATTATATTTCTAGTGCAATGTCTAGTAGGGATGAGCATTTGGACCCGAATCCCGGAACCGAACCGGAACCGTACCGATTCCCGGTACCCGAATCCCGTTCGGTACGGCACCGGTACCACAAAATAAGGTGAAAAAAATTCGGTACCACTAATTCGGTACGGGACCGGTACCAAATCGGGAAATTCCCGAAAAAACGGGAAAATCCCGATTTCTCGGTACCGATACCGGTACCGGTACCGATATCCGAATCCCGTTCGGTGGTACCGGTACCATTAATTTATGTTCGGGAAAAATTCGGTACCATCAATTCGGTACGGTATCGGTACCGTGCTCATCCCTAATGTCTAGTTTTTAGTGTTCAGCGGTCATTATGTCGACAAGTCCGTCTTTAACCTCAATCCTTGCCATATGTCTTCTGAATCCCAATTACCGCCCTCGCGTCTAGCCAAATATAAAGTTGATAGTGATTAAACCACAACTACCCATATTACCTAATTATTCATACCCTGCCATTACGTTTTTTGCATTTTTTTAGTAGATAATTTTTAAAGGCAATGATCCTGACGACCCCTACACACATAACAGTTGCCATCCTGCCCTTAGTAAATCCATTCTCGAAGTTTTCAACGGTAGATTCTTATACATCAATCATACAAGCCAAAGGAAAATCTTTAAATAATCAAATGCTACCAAATTATAAGGATTGCATAACAAGCATAAAGATATCATAAACATGTAATAACATCAACTAAGAAACTACCACAACATCAATAATAATATCATAACTAGGTTAGCACCTAGGTCCTTAGCTAATCATAGCAATAACACATCAAGATAATATAAAGATAATGATCATATACATTATGAAAATCTTACATAGTTCTTGGAATTGAATGACTAATACAATTAGAGCTAATATACAATGTATTCCTTCTTTGGTGGAATCTTATTCAAATTTGGACCTTTCGAACCCTCCAAAATCGACCTAAGAGTTGTTGGTGTGTCGTGAAAAGAAATGTGTGTCATTTGGATGAGGACAATGCCTTTGTTTATAGGATTCTAACCATCTCGACATAGACAATATTACGGTCTATGCCGTAAATAAAATATAAACTCTTTTTGTTTTTTAATCGTTCTACCTACGACGTAGGGGGACAAGGACCAACGTAGCATGCCTTCATTTAATGCACTTTACTTTGTAGCTTCTAAAGGATATATGACGTAGATGAAACAAATACCTACGACGTAGATAATGTTTCGTCATTTAGCCTTGATCTTGTCGCCTAGTGTATAATGTAACAGATTTAACTCCTACGACGTAGAGGATACCATGGTTTATGCCGTAAAACCTTCAAATAGGGAAACTTCTAAAATCGTTTTGTGTACGACGTATGTCTAAAAATCATCTACGTCGTAGACACCTTTGATCTCGTATTTGCCGCCTTTTTATGAAAAGTTTAACTTTTTAATCTCGTTTTTCGTTACGTGCTCGTTTTTACCTGCAAGATTCAAAATAGCGGTTTCTTTGCAATATTGGGTGTTATTAGTACCAAAACCGAGCAGAATTGAAGGGATATTGTAGTTAAAAATTATTTAAATGTTTGATGTTTAAATATCTCTCCACTTGAGTTCTTGTTATCCTCAAACAGACTTAACTGAAAGTTTATTAACATCATAACAATTATATAAAACCCTAAACGAGATCAAAGCACACATAGCGGAAGCGATTTAATAAGATCATAATAATAACACAATTATAATTAATCGAATTAGGGATACATACCTTTACGCTAAAGCAAATCCACAAGACGAAGAACGAATCACCAGCTCGGGTTTATACCGTATATCACCAAGATATAGTCTAAAGTAAGACTATATTACAATCTTGTACACACGTAATACAACGAGCTAACCGTAATTCTAGCACGTGTAAAGCGAGCTATAGCGATAGTATAAAATCTACCCAACAATCCTAGAGAGGGGCTAAGACTAGATTTAAACTAAAACCGAGCACCAAGAAAAAACCACACCAAACACCTTTGTGGGTTGGTGTTGCGATCGGCCTAAGAAAGAGAGAGAGGAGAGATTGAAGTGTGTAGAATAATGAGGGGTGAGGGGATGTATTTACAGGCCTTGAAATCTTGTAGCCCAAACAAATAAAAAGAAAGATTTTTCCTTCCCCTTGTGTGCCTTAACCAACGGTCAAACACCCCCTCATGGGGTGTTCCGGAACCTTCCATCCTTCTCTCTTTTAAACCTCTTTCTATATATACTTTAACACTCGTTAATAGTTAAATCTTAATTATTTAACGATCGTTAAAGTTATATAGTTATATAGCTCGATTTAATTTAATAAATATAATAAACATATTTATTAAATAAATTAACTCTTTACGTATTGAGTGCAATCCCGTAATCTCGAGTTCGATTCTTTCACACGACAATTAAATATAAGTCCATGAACTTTCAGCTCTTACTTGGACATATTTTGAATATCGTGATTACATCGACTAGCGTCTAGTTACACTTAGCAATGTCTCTAGTACAACTCGAGTAAGGTCTCCTGGATAAAACCTTTTAATGATTCATCATTATTATTATCCTTTTATTTCTAATACAATGTTAATAATGATATGGATCTCAATCATTCCTTTCATTAACCATTATGTTTCTCGTTCACAGATTCAACAAGATTACCAAAACAAATTTGGGTGTGGCCACACAAACATCTTACTAATCCCACGAGGGGCTCATCTGTATTAAACTCCAAAACGAAATTGGAGGAAATAAATCCCATATTGACTACGAGCAAAACTTATGAATTTTGCAACACTTCCGAAAATAATCTTTATAGCTACCAGTTACGTTTAGCGTTAGATTATTCCATAGAGATGCACTAGATTCATATGAGTTTCCTGGTATCTCAAGTCTAAGGATAACTATTTATAATTTACTTGATGAAAAAGATCCACAAAGTAAAATTATATTGTTGGGATAAGTCCAATATTCGATTCATCGAATATCATCCAAAATCGATCAATATACTTTCAAGTATACTCTATCACTATTTTGATTTGTCTTAATTTAATAATATTCCCATATTATTAATCGACAAAGGACATTTAACATAACAATTTATTCATGGATTAAAACATGTAAAATAGGATACAAAATTAAGTAATAATAATAAACGAAACCCAATCTTTATTTTATTAAATAATAACGTCTTAACATCCTTTATCAAAATACTAGTCACAGATTTATTGCATGATTTCGCTAGCTAGTTGCAGCCCAATTGCCTTGGCATGCTTCACTACCTTTGGTCTAGGCAAAGCCTTAGTTAAAGGATCAGCTACGTTATCCTCTGTGTGAACTTTTATTAATTTGATTTCACGAGCTTCAACTTGTTCTCGTACGTAGTGATGTCTACGTTTAAAGTGTCTGGCGCTTTCATGACTCCAGAATCATTGGCGAATATTATTGCGGCAGAATTGTCACAATACATATCAATAGGTTCTTTAATTGAAGGCATCACTCTAAGATCTCAAATAAACTTCCTAATCCAAACAACTTCATTGCAGATTCTGAAGCAGCCATGTACTTAGATTGAGTAGCATGCATTGCAATCGTTGTCAGTTTTTTGCTCTTCCAGTCAACTGCTCCTCCATTGATAACAAAAAGGTAACCCGTTTGAGACTTCGTATCGTCTTTATAATATTGCCAGGACGCATCACAGAAACCTGTCACATTCAGTTATGTGTCTGGTTTCCCTCCAAATACCAAAAACATATCTTTCGTACTCCTCAAATACTTTAGAATATGTTTAACAGCAGTCTAGTGGAACTTTCGTGGATTCTGTTGGTATCTACTGACCAAGTTCTCAGCAAACGCCACATCAGGCCTTGTGCAACTTATAGCATACATAATAGATCCTACAGCCGAAGCATATGGCACCTTCTGTATGTATGCCTCCTTTTCAGGAGTTGATGCATCCATCTCATGACTCATATTATGCTTAACTTCCATAAGTTGAAAACCTTTCTTGGAATTATGCATATTATACTTCTTCAATATCTTATCTATATAATCATCTTGACTTAGACTAATTAACCCTCTTTACCTATCCCGGCAGATCTTAATTCCCATAATGTATGCAGCTTCTCCTAAATCCTTCATAGAAACACATTTACCAATATAATCCTTAACAACTTTAAGTCTTGGAATGTTACTTCCCATGATTAATATGTCATCAACATATAGGACTAGAAATACTACATCAATCCCACTAGCTTTATGATATACACATGGCTCATCACAATTTTGAATAAATCCGAACTTTTTGATTTGTTCATCAAATCGCTTATTCCATTGACGTGATGCTTGCTTCAAACAATAAATGGATCTTTGAAATTTGCACATGTGTCCTGGATTCTCAGGATCAACATACCCTTCTGGTTACTACATATAGATGTCTTTATCTAAGCAACCTTTCAAGAAGGCAGTTTTAACATCCATTTGCCATATCTCATAGTCATAGTATGCTGCTATAGCTATGAGATCCTAATCGCTCTTAAGTCTGCTACAGGATAAAATGTCTCCTCGTAGTCTACGCTAAAAGTTTGAGTAAAACCTTTAGCTACTAAATGAACTTTATAGGATTGTACTTTTCCGTCCATGTCGGTTTTCTTCTTGTATATCCAATTATGTCTCACTAGTTCAGCATTTGGTGGTGGGTCTACAAGAATCCAAACATCATTAACTTTCATGGATTTCATTTCTTCATCCATAGCAACCATCCACTTATCTATCTCAAGAACAAGTATGCCAGATTTATAATTAGCAGGTTCACCAAGATCCCCTACTTCATCATCATCCTCTATGTTAAGACATATATTGCTATTTGCATTTTTAATCCTTGCGGATTTGCGCAGAGGAATTAATACCGGTGGAACCGCCAGACTTTCTGGTTCTACATGAATTATATCGCTAGTATTTTCAAAAAGTAACGTATCTATATGACTCTCTTCAAGATCATAATTTCTCCCACTGAATTCTTGATTTACAAGATCACTTTCAAGGAAGTCTCCATACCTAGCAACAATCACTTTGTTCTCAGGTGGATAATAAAAGTAGTAACCCATAGTTTCCTTATGGTATCCTACAAAGATACATTTCACATATCGTTGTTGGAGTTTGTCACCCAAGTCACGTTTCACATACGCCTCGCAACCCAAGACCTTTAAATAAGACAAATATGGCTTCTTGCCATGCCATAGTTCATATGGTGTCTTATCGCCCTTCTTTGTGGGAACCATATTTAAAATGTGAACAGCAGACTCTAATGCATAATCCCAAAAGGATAAAGTTAAAGTTGTAAGATTAAACATAGATCGCACCATATCTAATAATGTATGATTTCTCCTTTCAGATACATCATTTTGTTGTGGATTATATGGAGAAGTAAGATGCTGAACAATTCCATTCTCACTTAGATAATCTATAAACTCTTGACTTAAATATTCACAACCTCTATCAGAACGAAGAGCTTTAATCTTATTTCCTAGTAGCAGTTCTACTTTTGCTTTAAATACTTTCAATGTTTCAAATACCTCATGTTTATGCTTAAGTAAATAAACAATACCATAACGGCTATAATCATCTGTAAATATTAAGAAGTAACTAGCACCTTTCCTTGACACATGTCTAAGTGGTCCACACACATCAGTATGTATTAATCCAAGTAGATCATTAGCTCTTTTAATATTGCTATTAAAAGGTTTCTTGGTCATCTTTCCAGAGATACAAGACTCACATTTATCAAATGATTCGTAATTGACATTTTCCAAAAGACCTTCACGTTGAAGCTTTTGTATACGAGTCTTCTCAATTTGGGCAAGTCTATAATGCCAAAAATAAGAAGAGTTCTTGTCAAACTTTATCTTATTATTCATGCTAAAGACAGATTTATTATTCTTGGATTCATTATCAAGCATGTCTAATTCAAACACACCATTCACAGAAATTGCATTAAAATAGAAAATACCATTTTTCCAAACATAAATTCCATTATTATCAATCGTGTGAACGAATACATTATTCAACAAACAAGAAAAAGAAATAACACCCCTAACAATTGTAGGTGCATAATGATAATCATTTAAAATCAGTACTAAACCCGAAGGTAAAACTAAATTAAATGTTCATATAGCTTCAACTGCTGCTTGTGCGCCATTGCCCACTTGCAGAAATTGTTCCCCATAGGAAAGCTTCCTTTCCAGATTAAATCCCTAAAAAGTATTACAAATGTTAATATCGCATCCCGTACCATATACCCAGGAATTTAATTTGTATGTTAAATTGAACAATTCAATCATAAATAAAGTACCTGAAGTTGCAACGCTCTGTTCAGACTGCTTCTTTATTTCTCGCAACTCTTCGAGGTAAAGAGGGCAATTCCTCTTCTAGTGACCATTTGCCTTGCAATGGTGACAAGTCTCATCCTTCTGAGATCTATTCTACTTGACAAAGTTCTGCTTAGGTTTCGAATAAGTTGCAACTTGTTTACCCTTATCACCCTTGCCTTTGCCTTTCTTATTGTTCGCTTGCGGTCTTGGCTTACTCACTCTACCCTTCTGTATGGTTAGTACAGGAGGCGTAGAAGTAGATGCCTTGTCTTTCAACCCCTTTTCATAGTCAATGAGCATTGCACGCAAATCATTAACTGTCTTCCCCATGCAATGCATATTATAGTTTCGGACAAAATCATTAAAGTCCTTGTTAAGGGACTTATTGATCAAGTTGAAAGCCATATCATGATCATAGGGTTGTCCTAGTGCAATGAGTTATTCCATATAACCACTCATCTCCATGTAATGGGCACTTATAGACTTTCCGAGAGCTAGCTTGCAGCTATGCAAAGCATCTACTAAGTCGTAGATCTCCACAGCTTGCGGCTTCTCGAACATAGCCTTGAGCTCATCAAGCATTAGCTTTGGTGAAAATAGCTCATACTTCTGTTGAAGTGGATGTGCCATTTTACCTACCATTAAGCAAGCCACTTCAGAGTGCTTCTTAACATTAGTAGTGTGTTTAAGCCTTTGCGCATCAGATGCTCCTTCAGCAAGATCCTCCGGATATGGAGTAGTCAAGATATCAATAGTACCCGCTGCTCTCAAGATAATTCTTAGTGAGCGGTACCAATCATTGAAGTTGGGGCCAGTAAGTTCAGGAGGTTCAAAGAAAGCTTAGAACGCAGAACTTATTGTGTTATTGGTGGGTTGAGCCATTTCTACATAAATAAGTTCAAATATTAGTATTTTCAATAATAAAATACTTTCAAGAAAAAAAAATTGCCCTGGTATAAAACCATATTATTTTCCTTGAATTCTAGAACTATATTGACATAGATCCATTACATCAGTTGATGTGCTAGTAATGAATGTACTCAATGTAGCGACTTGTCGAACAATTCAATTGACAAACAATTTTTAATTTCTAGATTTTTAAGGGATTTACATTGCCAAAAACATTTTGCATTGTAAACATGTTTCATTCCTTCTGAATACCTTAAGTTTCCAGATCTCACTGAGTAACTTAATTAAGTCGTCTAATCTGAGTAATGTAAAACCATCATAACATCACCCAAAAATCTCATTTGATGACGTAGTAATTTCAAGTGTTCGTCAATTAGGAGCATTCGACTTAAATTTTAAGGGTATAAATTTGATGTCAAAAATCAATGTATGGAGAAGCATGCATACAACTCCATAGCATAAGGTTAATAAAACATTTAGTAAAATTCTTCATGAGACTAAATTTCTACATAAATTATGTTGAGGTATTGGTTAAACCAATTAAAAGAATTTCCCTACAACTATTCACAACGTACTTTTGCTAGAACTCGGCTATGCACAAAGCAATACCATTATTCATTGTGAATCGGATGTAAATTTGTGGTAAATCACCCTTAAGGTATAATTCAATTAATAATCGTAGGTAATTTCAATTTGACGCACAGGCGAGTCGGGAATTTGGTTAGCGACTAATGGCATAACACATCCTTCCTTAACCGGGTACATGACCAGCGGTGTAATCTTATGTAATTTAAATCTCTAACGAATCTTAATTTAAATATGATTTAGTCCATATTATTTCTTTTCAAAAAAATCATTGTTTACAACAATTCAACAATTTAATATAAACAAGTAAAAAACAACTAAATCATAAACACATAATAACAATTTATATGTACAATAATAAATCAAATAGCCACATGCAAATGATTTATTCGATAATCATCAAATCTAGGTTTTTATATTCATATAAAAGTCTTCCATAATTCAAGATTTATTGAATCAAATAATCACGTAGCACATAAAATCATATAAACATATAATTTTACAATCCATGAAAACATGCACGTTATCATGGATTCTCTCACAAATCTTAACAATTAAATCTCTACGGATCGTAACCATACATGACATAATAATTAATCATGCAATTTAATCTAAAATTATCCCACATGTAATGTAGGGTTTCAAAACAATTCTTTTTTTTTAATAAAAATTCGGCAAAAACCCTAATTTAAAAAAAAAACAAAACCCTAATTTTAAGGAAAACATAAAAAACATGTAAATTTAACTCAAAACATTTATTAGTTAAAAACTTCATATTTTCGATAATTATAATATGTTAAAACGGCTCTCGATGCCACTGAAGGTTTATTTACATCATAGCAATTATATCAAACCCTAAACGAGATCAAATCACACATAGCGGAAGCGATTTAACAAGATCATAATAATAACAAAATTATACTTAATCGAATTAGGGTTACATACCTTTACGCCAAAGCAAATCCACAAGACGAAGAACGAATCACCAATTCGGGTTTATACCGTATATCACCAAGATATAGTCTAAAGTAAGACTATATTACGATCTTGTACACACGTAATACAACGAGCTAACCGTGATTCTAGGACGTGTAAACCGAGCTATAACGATAGTATAAAATCTACCCAACAACCCTAGAGAGGGGCTAGGACTATATTTAAACTAAAATCGAGCACCAAGAAAAAACCAAACCAAACCCCTTTGTGGGTTGGTGTTGCGATCGGTTTAAGAAAGAGAGAGAGGAGAGATTGAAGTGTGTAGAATAATGAGGGGTGAGGGGATGTATTTATATTCCTATAAATCTTGTAGCCCAAACAAATAAAAGGAAAGACTTTTCCTTCCCCTTGTGTGCTCAACCGACGGTCGAACACCCCCTCATGGGGTGTTCCGAAACCTTCCGTCCTTCTCTCTTTTAATCCTCTTTCTATATATAATTTAACACTCGTTAATACTTAATTCTTAATTATTAAATTTTCATTAAAGTTATATGGTTATATAGCTCGACTTAATTTAATAAATATAATAAACATATTTATTAAATAAATTAACTCTTTACGTATTAAGTGCAATCCCGTAATCTCGAGTTCGATCCTATCATAGGACTATTAAATATAAGTCCATAAACTTTCAAAAATCAGTTCTTAAAAAGATATTTTTTGTAAAATCAAGAAAATATGAAGTTAAAAACATTCATGTATATATAAACACTAAATCCGAACACCTCACCAACTAAGGATCCTAATCTCTCAACTCTCATCCTAGTCTAAGACTCTAAGTGCTACATTTTGAGGTATTCACTCAATTGCACAATCATAACAAAATATTCCATCATAGGCTTGAAATTTACATAAATTTACGCACACTTAGGGATCTGAGATGACAACGGGTTTACTCACACAGGTTAATAAGGGTTAAGTAGTCATTATCGACGCCAGGTTCCATTTATGCGCCTATCCTCATGTACTATAATAAAATTCATGAAAGAGATACATGAGCATGCACTTTTCCTAACTTGAACAAGATAAAGGTAAGAATGTGGAAACTAGAGGGGGTGAATAGTTTACTAATTATTACGTTTTCAAAAATTATTTGCTTGTTAAAAAGTTAGATCCAAGTTTATATTAAATCTACTTGCAAGAAATATGAAATAAAAGTAATAGCAACTAACTACAAATGTAAATGACAAGTAATTAAAGAGTAATAAGAAAAAGAGAAATAACAATCAAACCACAAGAACGAGATTTATAGTGGTTCGTTACGAAGCTCTTCTTCGCCTTACTCCACTCCCGGAGTACCTTACTCGAGATTTCACTATGTCAACAAGCTCCATTCAAGGCGGAGAAAACCGTACACACGTAAGCTTACACTAATTACTGACACAAAGCTAAACGTCGTGTCATGATCTTAGCTATAACCAATGTATACTCGTATTTTCTCTCCTAGGAAATACTATCACGATCACCCAATCTATCTACACAATTATACACACGATCACTTCGGATCACACGTATTTCCACACCTTGGAAATATACTCACAAACTATACAAGTATCTACACTACTATATTTCCCAAGATCATACAAATCTACAACAATTGAATGATGTGCAACAATGAACACTCTAATATGAACACTAAGGTTCAATACTTGATCATTGTAGAAATCACAAGTATTTTTCTATGTTGAGCGGAGGTATAATAATTGGATCACATGTAAACAAATTAATACAAGTTATATTATCAAAAGAAGAAATAATTAAAAAGGATAATTAGACAATGAGTTTTCTGTTTTTTTCAAGAAGGTATTTGATCAAGTAAAACAGTGAGCTACTAAGATACCCAACTTAGGAGCATTGTCGGTGCACTAAGAGACATAACCGATGCACTTAGCTAAGTGCACCGGCAGCCTAGTCTAGCATACCGGCTAGACTAGACGCTCCCTTTTATCTTTTGGTGGTGAATGTATTTTCAGGTGTAGGTTTTAATCCGTTAGGAGGGGAAATTTTAAAATTCAAGTTAATATTTTGATTACAAAATTTTATTTAATTTATAAAATACTTTGTAACATTTATACACTTTGTGTATATTTTATAAAATGTTATCTTTAAAAGACTTAATTTTTCTTTAATGACTTTGCAAATATATAATTTGTTTGTACATACATTAACTGATATTATGTCAGAATAACCGACTAAAACTTTGCTTAGGTTCAATTTTATATAGAACGTTTTTTTATTTTGTAATTATAGAAAACGTCAAGAAGTCGGAAAAATATAAATAACGTTTTTACGACGTTATTTGTATTGATAGTCTCCCTTTTTTGATGATTACAAAATAATAAACTTATAATATATAAATTTATTTTTAAGCAAATCTTTAGTAAGGTTATATATATTTCTCCCTCTTTTTGTAAAATCAAAAAGGCATCGTCGATGATAAGAAGAAAAAAGTTCGACGACAATAAATGCTCCCGCGTGATGTAATCTCCGCCTGAATCAAGACACCAAGGGATCAAGCTATAGATTCTTGCTATGAAACAAAGGTTAGTGGTACAAGCATAACAATATATAAAGATCAATACATAACCCATATTCAAATAACAAATAGGTCCATTAAATGGAAAATTTTGACAAAAGATGCCATACAACTTGCTTGATAAAAGTAAAAATTACAACATAGAAAAAAATAAACAACAAATAAAAATCAGGATGACATGGCAAAGACTTGCTTACGATTTTATTTCAAGAAACTAATAGTTTAGTTTACGCATGGTGGATATGGTTTAGCGGAAATAGATGGCGGTGGAGACTTGGGTGAAGTAATACAAGACCAATCTGTAATTGAGGGACAAGGATTTTGCATGTGTTCATATTTTGGAGGAGTTTTGATAAGAATACATTCAATGTGATCAAGATTGTTTTCGATTTTTAAATTTGATTGCCCGAGCACATGTAATGATGGAAATAGCAAGCATGGGTATTGATTTAATCAAGAGTTAGATGGTGATTGTCCTTTTTCACGAGATTATGTTATCGGTTGAAGAGGTGGAGCATTTGGATAACGACATTAGTGCTCAAGTCTTTCATGAAGAAACCTAAGCTTTTCATGTTTTTGGTTGAGGAATTCCATGAATCTTAGAGAGGGTGGAATGGCTTTGGTTGGAAATAAGTAATGAAACTTTTGAGTATATGGAAAGTCGATTTTTCCTAGAATAGAGTGAAATCATTGGTTGAATCTCCTGGTGATTTCATTCTCGAAATGGGTCTTATGTCTTGAGCAATTGAGATGTGGTAGGGAGGATTCATTGAGAATGATATGTGGAGAAGATGAAGTGAAGGCTTTCTTATATATAAATATATATAAAGAAGAAGTATATAAGGAAGGTAAAATGGGGTCATGTTATGACTTCTCTCAATATTTTGTCTGAGTGTGTGGAGTTTGAAAGCATTCAAACATACTTGTGAATGCAATGATGCCTAAAAACGTTACTTGTATTTTTTTGATCTCGCTTTGTTTTTATTACAACAATATATAAAAACAAGCATTTAGCAAAAATGATGAATATCGAATTCTTGAGTTTATCTATCTTTTATTTCATCTATAATCACAAAAGGTATGAATAAACAAGTTCTTTACCTAACAAGTGATCATGGATTAACTATTTTCTTAAACCTCACTTTTAATTAAAAGTGACAAAAGTTTTATTAATAAACTTTATTTTTAAGAAAATATTTTAACAAAAATGAAAAAGCTTATATGATATTTCTAAGATATTCTTTAGGATATTCCTTATGATATACCAAGGATATTCCTCAAGAGGTGTTAACCTCACCGGATAAGCTGTCCCCACTAAAGGACAAAAGAAAGTAGAGTCTAGAGCACGTGGTGCCTTATTGGTATCCCAGTTTCTTATATATAAGGAACCGCATGGGTATTCAAGTTCAAGATTCATTTAGGATCCAAACTTTGTTTCATTCTTTTATATTTATGAAGATCCAAATTGGTGTAAAATCTAAAAGTTGTGTATGTATTGTGGTTAATACTTAACTCTTAAAGTATTGGTGTAGATTGGTCCTAGCTAAGATCAGGGCTCGAATTTTAGATTAGATTCGGAGATTGGTTAAGCGACGTGTAAGGTTTCTCCACCTCAAGGAGCTTGTTGATAAGTGAACTGTTTAGTAGGGTACACGAGGAGTGGACTAGGAACGAAGATAGAGCTTCGTGACCAAACCACTATAGATCCTTGGCGTTTGATTTGATCTTTCCTTACCTCTTTACACACTTTATTCATTCTTGAATATACTTTTTGATTATTAGCTTAACAAAATTATCATTTGTTCATATTATGCATAAGAAGGTTTCACATAAACCACTCGAATCTAACTTTTTGAAAAGGATTTTTATAAACCGATATTTTAACAAGAGAATATATTCACCCCCATCCCCTTCTAGTTTCTACAATTGGTATAAGATCCTAGGACACTAAAGCGTTTGAAGTATATTGTATTTTAAATCTTGGATCGATCTATGGACTCCAACAAGTACCTAGAAGGGAAATCTATGCAAAGACCACCACTTTTTGAAACCAATAGTTTTATTTATTAGAAAAAAAGAGTTGAGACTTATGTGAAATAAAAAGATTTACATCTTTGGCATGTTATTATTAATGGTGATTTTTTACCTTTACAATATAATGAAGTTTCTAAAAAGAAAGAACTTGTTTCTTTAGAAAACCAAAATGCTGACACTAATAAGAAAGTTGCTAAAATAATGAGGCTAAAATAGTTATTTATAATGCTTTGCCTAAGAAAGAGTATGAAAGGATTTCATATGTAAAACTGCAAAATAAATTTGGCAAATCTTTTGGTAACCCATCAAGATAATAGTCAAGTCAAAGAAATCAAAATCGATCTTCTTGTTCAACAATATGAACAATTTGTCATCTTAGAAGAAGAAACTACTGATACTTCATTTGCTAGATTTAATACTATTATTAGTAGTCTAAAAGTACTTTTTATGAAGGTTTTTCTAGCAAGAACATGTTGAAATTTAACAAGCATATGAATCATATATTCATGCATCAAGAGTAAAACGCAGTGGATATTATCGATTAACTATGCACGTAATGTAATTAACATAAAGATAAAGAATGCATACCTTAAGTCCATCAAGTAACCAAGAACGTAAAAGTTTATGGACTTATATTTAATAGTCGTGTGATAGGATCGAACTCGAGATTACGGGATTGCACTCAATACGTAAAGAGTTAATTTATTTAATAAATATGTTCATTATATTTATTAAACGAGGATTAATGCTCGCGCTTCGCAATGGGACATTTTTAGGCGATGTTTATATAAAAAGGGTTTGCTTAAGGCGCTCATCCCATCTATTATATGTAGCAGTTGCAACAACGCACTTACATTCCTAATAACATTAGCAACCTCACAAAAGCAGCAATCCGACATCAGCAACTCTGCACCAGCGAACCCGCATCCGCTACAATTAAGATAAATAATAAAAGGGCCCAAACCTAAATTAAATAGTATAAATTTAGGATACATTTGGTATATTATCTGGATAAAACTGAAATGCACAATGTTGTTCACTTTTGGCTGAATCTTAACATCAAGTATATATCAAAACTTCGAACCGGTTATCCTCATGTGAAGTTAAAATATGGAAGACACTTGATGGAAGTTTTGTTCGCCTAAGAGTTCTTCAAATTGGGAAGACATATTTGGTGCATTGGGAGGCTGCATGTTATCAGTTTCCTCATCTCCAATAGATTAGTTTAAAGCATTGTGAATAGCTTGTTGAGTTGCCTTTTCGTTTAGGAGATATAGAAACTCTTGAGGTTCTGGAGCTATCTTGGACTTCACGTCCAACTATTGCTTCTGCTCGTTTGATTCAAAAGAATTTTAAGCTTCTTGTCTTCCCCCTAGATCAAGACACTCAAACTTGAGCTGTAATTGATTTTACTAAATAATGTTAAAGATGTTTTGTTTATGTAATGAACTAACGATCATATCCTAGTCTTGAACTTCATATTTTTAGTAAAATAAAAATAAAACTAATGCTTGTTGCTTTGGTGTGTGTACATTATTAGCTAGTGTTATCATAACTCCTTTGATCCATAATGGTTCATATTTCTATTTGCAAATACATACGGACATCATTAAGAGTTTAACACACTAAATACATATTCCAATTGTTTTCACATTATTATATACTAGGTAATTTCTCGATAAAGTAAATAGTTTTCGTGTAATTTGTGCTTTAAACAGAAGCAATAACTATATCTTTTGATATGACGCGAATAAAAAGTAACAACAATATTACCTTACTCAGCCGGTCGTGAAACAAATTGCCAAACAACGCATATATGGTGATTCTGTTTTAATGGAATCTGAAGGAAGTTCCATTGTCCATATTGGGTTAAACTCGCTAGGATAGAGCATGTGCAGTCCATGGAATTTTTTTAATGAGCACGGTTGCGCTCCATTCAAGAGCAAGTCCCCTTCCTAAGACCATCAAGCCAGATGTTGCTTTCTTCTTATCTGTTGCCTAAAAAAGTCCAAGCAAACCAGGCTCGTTGATTATAAACATATGATACAAATAAACAGAAAATAGAGAGTTTGGTGTTTTGTACTTTTGAAAAAGTGGTGATTAATAAACTAAGATGATTGCTTTAGTGGTGGCAAAATGGGTAACTATTGAAACGGATAGATCAAAATATACACATATAGGTTGCATAATAAGTAATAACACAAATAATTATGAGGAATTATGTAGTGTCAATTACGAATGCACGCGACTAAATATCGAGAATAGAAAGAATGCATATTAGATCACTTTAGGGTAATATGAACTTATGCGCTATCATATTTCCATTGTGTTTCATTCTCTTGCTATGTTCAATACAACTATTTCATACTTAATTAGGATTTTAACATTTCATCTAATTACTTCAACCTATTTCTTAAATTTACATAAGTAAGCAACCCGTTAGCATTTATCAACTGATATTAGTTCTTTCGTCTGACATTCAGAATTCTCGAAATATCACCTAAGCACTAAAATTCCCACATCGAAAAGACTACATTAAAATATGTATGAAATTGGTTGGTTTTAGGTTGGTAGAACAACTTACCATGTGAATATAGGTTGGTGTTTTTTAAATGTAGTAGTTTCGATGTGTAAATTTAAATTAAGCAAATATTTACATACATGTTAAAGGAAATGTTTTTTATTCTTAGTGTTTATTTCGTACATTAACACACGAAGAGCAAGTAAAGAGCATGAAAGAAAAATTAACAAAGAAGTAACTTGCTTAAGTTTGAATGTTGGGGATAGAAAATATAGTAATAGGTTTTTTTACTTACACATGGATCTTGAGTTAGAGGTAGTCTTCACAAAACATGCACAACTGTTCTCGTGTCTCCTTCTTTCTTTGCAAAACAATATTTGGGATCAGGTTTAGTGTTGTCCTTTTTCTCCATGACTTTCTGCGTCCCTTGTTGGGGTCTTGTCGTATAAACACGCTACGACGCTGGCCTAAGTGTCTGGTTTCAGCTTGAGTAGCAACAACTATCATCTTCAGTTGATGCACAACATCAGAAAATTTCGATCCAATCCGTCTTCCTTGGCCTCCCCAAAAATATTTCACTCTTAAACGGATTTGGGTAGAAAGTGGGCCAAGTCTTCTATCAAGGTTTGTCTGTAGGTACACGTGGGTCAATTGGTGTTTGTGTGGGGAAAAGGGGGGGGGGGATTTGTTGCTGATGCAATGGCTAAGGAAAACAAATTAGCGATAGAAGTTGTTACCTTTATCAGCATAACATGTAAACATCTGAGCTCGTGTGTCCCTAATTTTCGTTACCACGATAGTGTTTATACCCTGCACGAACGGAAGTTTTTTCAGCACATTTTTATTGTCAGATCGAGGTCCTGCCTTGTACGCAACGGGTGACAGACGGGACCTGAACAAACGGTAATTGGAGAGAGCATTTACCGTGATGAACATTTTGTTGCATGCCATTGCTCACTTCCAATGCAGCACCCCGAATTATCCGTTAACCTTTACAGAATTGTGGGGTTTGGTGTGACAACCGTGGTTTTGAGGTTCGTCACTTGGTCTTACTTTTAGGTTATTTTGTGTGTGCTTACTTGAATGGTGTGTTTACGTGTTTATTTTGTGTGAACGAGGTTGGTGTGGTTATCGTTTATGAGTATAGAGTACTCATAAGTAAATCGAGGAACGGTTATTTCATGTTCATGAGCTCACATGTGGTGACTATGAATTGAAAATGGTGATATTTTGGTGTTTACGTATACGTATAAGTATTATAGTAATAGTATTTTTTAGGATTTACGGTTTAGCATTTAGAGGTCTCGGGTGAGGTAATTATTCATATGAATATTTTTCGGGATGGTTTTAAGTCATTTAGGACTTAGTTATAAAGTTTCTTTCAAAATTTGAGATTTTTTTAAAAAGTGTATATTTTACGTCTTTTACGGTAAAACGCGTAATTTTGACTAGTTTTACGGTTTTGGGGTTTTGGAAGCTTTAGGAGCTGAAATAAATTAAGACAAATTAAGGTAATGTTAGTAGTATATTATTTAACAATAAAATATATATATATATATATATATATATATATATATATATATATATATATATAGGCGGTTTATAGGCCGACTAAACAAAAAAAAAGGAGAAAAAGGTTTATGGTAAGTAGTGTTTGGGTTGGACTAGGAATTTTGCTATATAAGGAACCCTTACACCAAATCAAACGCATTATTCTTCCTGGAAACATAAAGTCGACGGCCAGAGAGTTTTTTTTTTAGGTTTTCCATAGTTTTTCATCTTCCATTTAATTAAAGGTAAAAACCTTCATTAACCTTTTTAATTTAATTGTTTTTATGTTTATTTAATCATTCTTATGATGGATTTAGGTTAGGGTTAATATAAAAACAGTAGATTAATGATGTATTAATCATAATATGATGATCACATAAACTAGGGCTTGTATTAGAAGGGGTTATGGGTAATTAATTGGTTCAATTTGATTAAACCCATTTTTAAAAACTGGGCAGAATTTTGAGTCAATTGTTTTGATCATATCTAGAGTTCTAGGAACATTCAAGATGCGATCAAACTAGCCCTGGATAGGTAATTGAGTTGGCTTTCTAAATCAAAAAACGAGAACTAAATTCGAGGTAGGGAAGTGGGTCAAAAACAGGTTACAACAGTCGGAGGTCAAAACAGTTTTGAATTCAACCTGTTTTCTTTTTAAGTTTTGGGTTTTTTGGGGAACTTAGGGTTGCATTGGGATCTTTTAATGAACATGAGAGATGATTTATATATTGTAGTAAGTATCTGCACATGGGCTAAGATTTTGGTTTAGGGTAAGACCCTCTAATGGTAACAAACTTTTCATACATTTAAAATCAGTGAACTCTGGATAGGTAGCAATATATATACACATATCAGGGCCTTAACAGTAGCTTTAAGATTAGGGCAAGTGGGAAGTTTAGCTAACATATGTAAAAGTATGAATATTCCTTTTACAGAAACCATGGGTATGTTTAAGTGGACGTTTGACTTAAAGTTTTGAGACCTAAAAACTGGGACTGTTTTGTGTAAAATATGAACGGGATAGTTATTAAACTTAACCAAGTTAAGGCTTGTTAGGGAAGGGTAATGGAGTGATTAGAGCTTATCAATGAGATATTTATATGGGAATAGGCTAGATGTCCATCATAGGTTGATGAGCCATCTTAGTGATTGGTTCATGTATTGATTGCGTGTTTTTGGTTTGTTAGCTTGTTGCTAGTGCGAGAACTTGTGAACAAGCAATCCGGTGAGTTTCATAGTCCCATGTTTATTATTGTTTTTGACTTCCAGATGGGATGGAAGAGACACTGTGTTGAGTTATTTATAAATTGATGCTGTGAATGTTTTTAAGGTTTGAGATGGACTTGTGTGTACATTATGTGATTAACTGCTATGTGGTTCTTATTTGTGTATGATTTGGATCGGAAAGGTACATAGGTGTATGGGCGCCTATGGTACCATGGTTGTTGGTAAGGCGTGATGCCTTGGAAATTATGGTTGTTGGTAAGGCGTGATGCCTTGGAAATTGTGGTTGTTGGTAAGGCGTGATGCCTTGGTATTGTGATGATTGATTGAACATGAATGTGACACCCTAGGCAAATCCCACATCGGCTGTGGCCAGGAGAGATCCATGGTTCATAAGATAACATTCACCTTCTCATGACACAACGCGTTTTGTGGTCTACTGCAAGTGGGGTTCTTAGGAACTGGCAGTTAAGCGTTCTCATGTGGGGGTAGTACTGGGTTGGGTGACCAGCCGGGAAGTACTTACAAGAGGGCCACAAAGCAAAGCCGTGAGCCTTCGGGCAAAGCGGACAATATTGTAGTTTGAGTAGGCAGGATGTTACAAGTGGTATCAGAGCTACTCTTGAGCCGTTCGGGATGGTGGGGCAAACCTCATCGAGGACGATGAGTCCCGAAGGGGGGGTGATTGTGACACCCTAGGCAAATCCCACATCGGTTGTGGCCAGGAGAGATCCATGGTTCATAAGATAACATTCACCTTCTCATGACACAACGCGTTTTGTGGTCTACTGTAAGTGGGGTTCTTAGGAACTGGCAGTTAAGCGTGCTCATGTGGGGGTAGTACTGGGTTGGGTGACCAGCCGGGAAGTACTTACAAGAGGGCCACAAAGCAAAGCCGTGAGCCTGCGGGCAAAGCAGACAATATTGTAGTTTGAGTAGGCGGGATGTTACAATGAATGCTAGTTGTTAATACATAATTGTAGCGCATTGTTCATATGTTATTGTGTTGATGGTTGATATTCGCAGCTTGTAACTGATTTAGCGTTAGAGTCGAAACCTATGACTCTCACCAACTTTATGTTGACGTGTTTTAGTGTCTCTTTCAGGCGATGCTTTGGGTAGGCGTGAGAACTTAAGTGGCTAGGATTTGGAGAACGTAGGAATGCATATAGAAGGATATCCCCGTTTCCTTCTTAGTTTTTATTTGTTCATTTAATAAGTGATACTGTGACACACATATATTTGTTTGGTTATGTTATTTGTTTGTCTTGGGTAAGAGGTAGGACTGTTACCTACTTACCTAGACTCCTGAGTTTGATGAGATATTGTCATGACTTTGTGTCTCCATTTTATGACATTCCTTATTTCATATAGTTATCTCTATAGACACGCCATGTTGTGATGATATCCATACGTCGCGCCCCATATTCCGCCATGGTGGGGTGTGACAGAATGGTATCATAGACTATGGTTATAGAGAATTAGGTTGCCTAGTCGCGTAGCCTAGTCTATAGCTTAAGGGTCCCTGCATATAGGCGTCATAGGAGTATGTGTGCAATTTATACTTATATATGTGTTTGGGTGTTATTTATTGCGAGGTTTTGACTAGTATGAATTGAACCATAGAAAGTTCATACTTAGCCACATATTATTTTTCGTCTGCCTTTTGTTATGTTATACTATGTATCTGATGAGTGATATTTTCTTCTAATGTTTAAGTCATGCCCCCTAAGAGACGAGTAGTGGTGCAAGCCACTGGAATTACGAGGTTAAGATGCCACAGACGTACAAACTATAGGAGGACAATTCCAGAGGCGTGGTATCCATGTGAGGCGATAGAAAGCATGACTAGGGTAAAAGTGAACCGGGCGTGGGTATATAAGACAGTCCTAACGATAACAGCTAAGGAAGGGAATAAGGAGGTACTATTGAGGACTGTCAAGACTGAACCAGTTTATCCATGGGATAACAATAATGAAGGAGAAGTAACCGATACCGAATCCGATACCGAATCCACTGCATCCAATAGTTATTTGTTTTAAATTTTCCGACTCTTATGGACGGCATGCCTTAAAATTATTTATGTTTTCGTTTGGATTATCTATACGCTAGTTTAGCTAGACCATGAATTTGTGATGTTTCAAGTTTTGACTATGTTATCTTAATAAATGGAGTTTTGGATCTTATTTTGCGTGGTTATTTGTTTGTGAGTTGTTGGATTATGTGTTATGTGTAGTATTAATTTCTTATAAGTGTCATCATAGGGGGAGTACATTAGTGAAAGGGAACATGTATAATTATGGAGGCCTACATAATTATATATGTGCCACAACACCACTGGACTTTCAAGTATGATTGCATGAAAGAGAGTTGATACATGCTTGTATAGTGTATGTTGGTAGTATGTATGGTTATGTTAGGCGTACGTATGGTGGTAAGTATATTATATGGAGTATTTTGGTAGTTATTAACGGGTGTCATGTTTTTACTATAGCATGGTGAATACGCGAAATGGTGCTAGTGGAAGTGGTGGTGATGGAAATCCTGATTTGGCTACTTTGATTGTTGCTCAAATGGCCAACTTAATACCAACCATTGTTCAGCAAGTGACTAACAACCTGAACAACAATAACAACAACAATGGTCCAGGAGGAGGTGGAAACAATGGTTGTAGCTATAAGGCATTCACTTCTTGTGGTGCAAGGGAGTATGATGGGAAGGGCGGCGCGGTAGTACTTACCCAATGGATTGAGAAGATGGAAAATGTGATTCAGATGAGTGGTTGTTCACCCAATGAAAGGGTCATGTATGTAACTGGTTCACTGGTAGGGAAGGCTTTAACTTGGTGGAACACTCAAGTTCAAGCTAGGGGAAGAGTTGCTGCAAATGCTATGGCTTGGGCCGATTTTAAGGCTCTTATGACTACGGAGTTTTGTCCAAGAAATGAGATGGAGAAGCTGGAAAATGAGTTTTGGGGACATACTATGGTTGGAGCGGCTCATGCCGATTACACAGATCGCTTCCATGAATTGGCAAAGTTGGTTCCCCATTTGGTTACCCCTAAGGCAAACAAAATCAAGCGGTACATTGCGGGATTACCTACTCATATTAGGGGAATGATTAAGGCTACTCAACCTAACACGATACAGCAAGCTATACTTACAGCAGGAATACTTGTTGAGGAGGCGGTATCTAGTGGAACCTTGGTAAAGACGGGGGATAAAAGAAAGGAGCCAGAAGCCGCGAAATCGCCTGACACCAACTGGAAAAACGCTAAGAAGGCAAAAGATGGAAGAAATTTTGCCATGAGAGTACCTCAAGGTTCTGGAAATTCATACAACAACAATGCTGCTTGCCTAACCTGCTCTAGGTTCCATCCAAGAGGTACACCATGCCAGACATGTTACAATTGCCAGAAACCGGGACATATTGCTAGAAACTGTGACGCACTTACCAGGAACGCAACACCAATCCAGTCTGTGAGGATGAATGTCACCGGGGGAAACTGTTTTGAGCGTGGACAACCCGGGCATTTTTAGAGGGAGTGTCCTAGATTGATTGGAGCAACCAACCAGGGCAGAGGCCAGCTAGCTTTGGAAGGAAATCGAGGAAACAAAGGCGGTGGAAACCGGAACAATGCTAACCGCAACAATGGAAACACTGGGAATCGGAATTGGAACAGGAACGAGGGAAATCAGAATAAGGGAAATTGGAATGGAGGCAGGGTTTACCTTGCAAATGCAGTAGAGGCGGTTCAGGACCCGAATGTGGTGACGGGTACGTTTTCTGTTAACAATCACCTCGCTACGATTCTTTTTTACTCTGGGGCAAATTTTAGTTTTGTGTCTTCTCAATTCGTGCCTTTGTTAGATATGAACCCTAGTGTAGCGAAACCAGGATATGTGATTGAAATAGCTAGTGGTAAGCAAGAAGAAGTAGATGAGATATTTTTAAACTGCAAATTAGAGTTGGGAGAATTTAAGTTCACCATAGATTTATTCCCTCTAGGACATGGAAGCTTCGATGTAATCATTGGGATGGATTGGTTATCGAAGCATAGGGCTGAGCTAATGTGTCATGAAAAGATTGTTAAGATACCCATAGGTGATAAGAAGGTGTTATACGTGTACGGAGAAAGGAATGAGAAGAAGACCATGTCCCTTATGAATGCCAAGGATGATGAGCCACAAATCAATAAGATTCGAGTAGTAAGAGAGTTCGTCGATGTATTCCCGGATGACTTGATGGGATTACCATCGGTGAGACAAGTAGAGTTTAGGATTGACTTAGTACCCGGGGCAACACCCGTAGCGAAGTCACCATATCGTCTAGCACCGTCAGAGATGCAAGAATTAGCTGAGCAACTCAAGGAATTGCAGGATAAGGGTTTCATTCGACCAAGTTCTTCTCCATGGGGAGCGCTGGTGCTATTCGTTAAGAAGAAGGATGGATCATTCCGGATGTGTATTGATTATCGGGAGTTGAACAAGCTGACCATTAAGAACCGTTATCCTCTCCCAAGGATTGACGATTTATTTGATCAGCTGCAAGTGTTAGAAATACGTTTTTACGTATATAAGAAATATCGGTCACTCCACAATATTATTAATGTTGTAATAGCTCGTAGTTAACAAATAGTCATTAGTTGCTTATTAAGTTAAGTAAGAACCGGTCCATGGGCTTGTCATGGACCGGCCCAAGCCCATTGTAAGCTTGGAGTATAAATACCCCTTTCCACCATGGAAAGGGGTTGGTTGTTGTCACTTTTCTAGTTTCAATTTATTAAATAACACATAGTTTCTCTCACTTTCTCTCTCTAACTTTCTCTCTCTAGAAATCAACAAACCCCTCCATAGATTCATAGGTTATCTATATTCTACATTTGGTATCAAGAGCTATGGGGTGATTTAAGGTAGTGATTTGTGTGGTTTTTTTTGTTTTTGATTGTATTAGTGTTCTTTAAGAAAAACCATCTTGATTCTTGGTGTTTTTGGTGTTTTTGTGATTGGGATTAGTGGATAAGTATTAGTTTTTACTTATTATTGTTGAAATCACAAAACTTTTTGGGTTATTTGGTCAAAATCTGGGTTTAATCTTTATATTAGTGGTCGACTGTTCATCGTTATAAAGTTTCTGATTAACCCAGCAAAAGTTCCGAACCAACAAGTTCCGGATTAAGAAAGTTCCGAACCAAGGAAACTTCCGAATCAAGAAGTTCCGGATCAAGAAGTTCCGGATCAAGAAGTTCCGGATCAAGAAAGTTCCGAACCAAGGAAACTTCCGAATCAAGAAGTTCCGGATCAAGAAGTTCCGGATCAAGAAAGTTCCGAACCAAGGAAACTTCCGAACCAAGAAGTTCCGGATCAAGCCAAAAAGTTCCGAACCAAGAACTTCCGAACCAAGAAGTTCCGGATCAAGACAAAAGTTCCGAACCAAGAAGTTCCGACTCAAGAAGTTCCGAATCAAGCCAAAAGTTCCGAATCAAGGTAATTCCAAGCCAAATCTTCCGAATCAAACTTCCGAATCAACAAAAAGTTCCGAATCAAGGGTTATTTTGCTTGTTTTTTCGACGATTTTTTAGAGGATTTAATCTTGGTTTCTTACAACAAAAACACAACACAATTCACAAGCTTTACTTCACTGCTCGATCAACCGATAATCTTTGTCTCTTTGAAGTTAACAAAATGAATCCGAATTCAGTAATGCCTCAGATGACATCACTTACGGATATTTCAGTCATTACGGGAACGGATAATCGCCCGCCAATGCTCATCAAAGAAGTTTTTGAAGCATGGCAAGGCCGGATGATGTCTTATCTTAAGGGAAAACCGGTTTATGGGAGGCTTATGGTTAAGTCAATTTTAAATGGTCCACTTGACTATGGTACCATAGTGGTCAACAATGTGACTCGACCAAGAGAATTTGAAGAACTTACACCAGCCCAACAACTTGTTGCCGATGCAGACGAGAAAGCTCTTCAAACAATTCTCCAAGCCCTTCCCCATGACATCTATAGGATGGTAAGTCAGTATACAGTGGCAAAGGATTTATGGGAACGTCTTAAGGTGTTGCTACAAGGCACGTCTCTCACCAAACAGGAAAGGGAATGTCAGTTGTATGACCTGTTTGACAGATTCACTTACAACCCAGGGGAAACGCTTCATGATTATTACTTCAGATTTACCACACTCATGAATGATCTGAATGTATACAATCTGGTGATTGCTCCATTCCAGGTTAACACCAAATTCTTGAATACTTTACCTCAAGCTGAATGGGGTGAGTATATTACCGATGTTAAGTTAACCAGGGATCTGCATAAGTGCAATTTGGATCAACTATATGCTTTTCTTCAGCAACATGAGAAACATGTGATCATGCACCGTTCTCCACGAGGTATGTACCCTGATTCATTAGCTTTGATGGCGAATCAACCAAGCTTGTCTCACAACAACACTCCTTATATTTTGGGACATCAAGCCTATCATCCATCACCTTACATGACACCAGCCTTTCCCCAATACTCGATTCTACCACAACCACCCACCTCACATCAGCAACAATATCGGTTCAGTGCACCTTCATCACAATATGCTACACAACCTCACCCAGCTAGTATTGCACCTTATGCTCAATCTTCATATTCATCTTATCAAGAGAATGCAGCATATCCAACAAGCTACCCTGATCAAATGAGTATTCCTTCTAGTGATTATGCAGCTCAAGATCAAGCAATGTACTGTGATGATGAGGAAGTCCCCGTTCCTGTATTTAAACAAGGTGCTGATCCAGTTGAAGTGTTAACCACTATGTCTGCCTATCTCACAAGGACTTTAAGCAAACGAGGATTTAGGGGATCAGCTCCTACCAACAATCAGTTGAGGAATTCATCCAATTCTCGCCAACAAGCTACAATTGAGAATGGCAGGGTAATGGTTCAGCCTATTCAACCATATCAGGGGAGACCTACCACATCAACTACCAATGCTCGCACGGTCAATCAGGCACCAATGGTCAATCCTGCTCCACGGGCTAATTCCACGGGCAAGTTGCGAATGATTACATGCTACAACTGCAAGGAAGATGGTCATATGTCCAGGGATTGTAAGAAACCTAAGAGGAGAAGGGATGGACAATGGTTTGCAGAAAAGATCTATCTGGTGAATGCTCAAGCACAAGGAAGGGAACTTGATGAAGAGGAGCTTGCATTTCTTGCAGATCCAGGGATTGCTGAACAAGACACGGTCACCACACAGAATGCAGCATACCAAGCAGATGATCTCGATGCGTATGACTCAGACTGTGATGACTTTCAATCTGCAAAGGCTGCTCTCATGGCAACTATCTCCAGCTTAGGGCCAGAAAAGAGATTTGAGGTACTTATTAATACCACCGATAATACCACTGATGCTAGTATTCAACCACATCAAGTTGTGCAAGAGAGTGCTGATTCGAATGAATCTTCGGTGGTGAGTCTTTCAAACGAGGAGACAAACAATGATAGCAATATCAATGTGAGTCCCCAGACTTTGAGTGAATCACAACCGGGACCCATTTCGCATACGCCTACTCCTGCTCAACAAGATTTGGTCATGGTTCCTGCTACATTACTTCGCCAAATGAATGCTGCACTCTTAGAAACCTTAGCTAAGAATAAGAATTTGTCTGATGAGCTTGCCTTAAGCAATGAGAAAGTTCAAACCTTGGAATTAGTGCCTTCGTCTAGTGTTCTAACTAATCCCGAATATGATCATTTTAGAAACAAACAAATGGATCACTTGCAAGAAATTGAAAACTTAAGAGCAAATCTGACTAATGAACTTAAAGAAAAGGAGTTAGTGGTCCCTAATTTTCAAAAACTTCAAACGGAATTTGAATCACTCGAGTCTAGGAAGAATGAAATGGAGATTAATGCCACTAATAAGATTAGAAGTCTAGATTACTTGCTGTTAAGACAATACGCTGCTTCTCAACTAGTTCACTTATTTGATGCTTCGTTTAGAGAGTTTAACTTATCACGTCTAAAAGGCCTTCCCCCTAATCCACGATATGCAAAACAAGCTTTAAGACATAGTCCTAGACTTTATAATGCAACTCAATTAGGATTGGCTTTAGACCCGATTGTTTTTCCCGATGATCGTACAAGTAAGGATCTAGTTGATGAGGATCGGTCATACAATTCTGCAAAATATCCCGAGTGTGATTATTTTAAATTGAATAAGGAGCTTGCAAAAACGGATTTTAGAATTCGCTTCCATATGGACAAAGATCTCATAACAGCACCGACCTACATATTAGATGAAGAAAACCCTAGTACATTTCCTACACTTGTCAATATGGAAGGTCCTAAGGAAATTCCAAAGGATCTTCCACCTGTTAGTACTGTATGGTTAAACTTGCAAGAGATTAATCAATACTTTACTAATTTTGACAAGGTCATTTTGGATTGTACGACTTCAAATGGCTTAAATGCCGGAGAATGGGCTTTTGAACATATGAACGAGGTGTTTAAAAATGAGATCAATCCGTTTGTCGAAAGTCTAAAAGGAACTTTTGCATCTCTTAAGGAAAATCTTGTGTTTGAAATTGGTGAAGTTCAAAAAGTGTTTTATGAAATGGACACCGCTTACGAACTACAACTAATTGAAAAAGAAAAGATTTTAACCGAATATGACCGATTCTTGTCTGCAGTAATCTCGTGTGATGTGCTTACTACTGTAAATGTTAATTATTCGAATGAGCTAACATCCGCTATGATTAATTGTGATGATGTGCATATATGTGATGATGTTTGTGATCTCTCTGTAAATGTTGCTGATACTGTAAATGAGGTAGATAATCATTCTTGTCACGAATCTAACGCTGAGTTTTTAAAGCTACAAGATTCTTACAATTTACTTTCAAAACGCTTTAATCAACTAGAACAACATTGTATATCTTTAGAATTAAAACAACAAACTCAAAATGAGGATCTTTTGATATCAAATGGTTGTGAAAACGGTGTTGAGACAAGTGACAAGATGATTGCAATTGTTAAGACATTAGAGGAAGAAATCATGAGATTGAAGAGAGAGGTATCATCAAAGGAAACATTAAAATTGGAACTAGAGGCTGCAGAGTCTAAAAACCAGGTCTTAGAAATTAGACTTTCGTCTGTTCTAGGGGAGATGGATCGAACAAGACAGGGACTATCCGCTCTTTATGGTTCACTAGAAGAACGCTTCGCTTTTAATGCGGCACAGCAACAATCTTATGTTGAACAACTGAACCAAAAGTGCGAAGAAATCTCTGATTTGAACATCCTGCTCATAGACAAAAATATGGTTTTGGCTAAGTTAAAGGAGACACTTCTTCTCACCCGACAAGAAGTTGTTGATAACTTAGCTACTGACTCTGCACCGTCTACTAGTGCTCCAACAACCAAGTCAGTAGTGCTTTATAAGAATCCGCTTCATAAGAGAAACCCGGTTACCTACGATGATTATATGAGGAATGCCATTAAGCATGTCGATCTTCTTAGGGATATTTTGGACGATCTTTATGCATTAGATCCCTCAAGTAGCGACTATTATTCGGCTCATGAATATATTAAGCGAGTTCAATATTGCTTAGCATATTTGCAATACATAGGTACACCAGGTTCGGCACTACTTAATAATAGGCCCATTGCCGTCACTCCATTTAATAAGACTCCAGGAGCGAAACCATCATTGGCACAATCAAGTAAGACACCTTTAAAATCTGTTGCTAATGTTCCCACTTTGCCTTCTACAGGATTAAAAGAGACTACTAAGGCTAAAGGATCGCCACTCAAGAAAGATAAGATCAAGCCCTCCACTAGTAGTGCCACAAAGAAGAAAGTAGAAGTCCACAATAGGAATGCTAGTTCAGTTTTAAATAAAAAGAATCATGTTAAGACTAAAAGCTCTGCGCCTGTGCAGCAGCCTAAACCATTCGTGAATTCTGATTTGAATTGTTGGAATTGTAATGAATGTATGTTTTCCCAACGTCATGATTTGTGTCTGATTGATCACGTTAATGAAATGAATGCTATTAAGAATGGTCTTGAATGGAAGCCAACGGGTAGAACTCGTGCCCAAGTTGGCTGGCAATGGCGTCCCACTGGTAGGACCTTTACATTAGATGGAAAAATGTGCCCTTTAACTAGGAATGCATCCATTGAGGTTAGGTCTGAGCGTCCTTTAGTTAGGAACACTCGCACTCAAGTATGGAAACAGCGCCCTTTAATTAGGTCAGCCCCCACTATAGTGCCTATCAGTGAAGAAATACCTCAGGATTTAAGCCAACTAGAATCTACACCACCTATTAAGAAAAGGAAGGCTAGGAAATCTAAGAAACCTAGAGTTAGCAAATCTAAGATTATTAAATCTGTACCTGCTAATAACAAGGAACACTCAGATTCCGATACCTCTACATTGTCTTCGTGTGGTGATATTCAGGTGGTCCAAATCATCCTGTGGTATTTGGACTCCGGTTGTTCAAAACATATGACCGGAAATCGCTCGATGCTCCGAAATTTCGTCAGCAAGTTTCTTGGTACGGTTAAATTCGGGAATGATCATATAGCAAAGATAATGGGGTATGGTGAATATCAGATTGGAAACGTGCCGATTTCAAGGGTATATTATGTAGAAGGTCTTGGTCATAATTTATTCTCAGTAGGACAGTTTTGTGATTCCAACCTTGAGGTTGCTTTTCGACAACACACTTGTTTCATCCGCAACTTGGAAGGAAAAGATTTGTTGAAGGGATCTCGTGGTGCAAATCTCTATACCTTGTCCTTACAAGACATGATGGCCGCCTCTCTAGTATGTCTTCTCTCTAAAGCATCTAAGACCAAGTCATGGTTATGGCATCGCAGATTATCTCATCTTAACTTTGATGCTATTAATCATCTGGCTAAAAACGATTTAGTTCGTGGTCTTCCAAAGCTTAAATTTCACAAGGACCATTTATGTTCCGCGTGTTCAAGGGGGAAAAGTACCAAGAAATCTTACAAGCCCAAAGCTGAAGACACCAATCAAGAAAAACTTCATCTTTTGCATATGGATCTTTGTGGGCCGATGAGAACTGAAAGTGTGAGCGGTAAGAAATTCATTCTGGTAATTGTGGATGATTTCTCCAGGTTTACATGGGTTAGATTTCTACGTACAAAGGATGAAGCACCGAAGGCTATTATCACCTTTCTGAAATTCATTCAGGTACGTTTGAATACTACTGTCCGCCGTATTCGTACAAACAATGGTACAGAGTTCGTCAACCAGACTCTCCGTGATTACTATGAGGGAGTTGGTATCTCACATGAAACATCCGCTGCACGCACTCCACAACAAAACGGTGTCGTTGAAAGACGGAATCGTACACTTATGGAAGCTGCTAGGACCATGCTTATTTATGCGAACGCTCCATTGTTCTTGTGGGCAGAGGCTATTTCTACCGCATGTTTCACCCAAAACCGTTCTATCATTCGGAAACGCCATGGAAAAACACCTTATGAGCTTCTACATGACCGTAAACCCGATGTTTCATTTTTCCATGTGTTTGGTGCTCTTTGTTATCCAAACATCAATAGTGAGAACTTGGGTAAGCTTCAACCGAAAGCCGATATAGGTATTTTCATTGGTTACTCACCGTCCAAAAGAGCATACCGAATCTATAACCGTCGTCTTGGCAAGATTGTAGAAACTATGGACGCAGATTTCGATGAGCTGACAACGATGGCTTCTGAGCAACACAGCTCTGAACCCGCGCTTCATGAGATGGGAACCGGTGCTATTAGTTCCGGATAAGTTCCCAATAATCCTACTTCTACATCATTTTTACCACCATCAAGGCCCGAGTGGGATAAACTGTTTCAACCGTTGTTTGATGAATTCTTCGATCCCCCGACTGATGAAGTTCCAGCACCTGCAGTAATCGCTCCAATCCCTGAAGTGGTTGCTCAAGCTAATGAACCTTTATCTAATGCATCTACAATTCACATTGAACCGGATGCACCTTCACCAAGTGATTCTCAAACTACACCTGAATCGTCACCCCTACTTGTGCCTAATGATGTGGAAGAGGATTCTATTGATCACGACTTGGAATATGCTCACCTGCAAGAGCTTCCTTTCTTTGGTGTAGCGATACCTGAAAACCCTTCAGCCGCGTCTACCTCAGAAGAAGCTCCTTCTATTGTTCACTCCAGACCACCTAGGATTGAAAACCATAGCACTAAATGGACAAAAGATCACCCAATTAGGAATGTTATTGGAGATCTAGATCGACCCGTCTCTACACGCCATCAACTACAAGAGAGTGCACTTTATTGCTACTTTGATGCATTTCTCTCTGAAGTTGAACCTAAAAATTGGCAGCAGGCTATGACCCAATCTTCTTGGATTGAAGCTATGCAGGAGGAACTAAATGAATTCCAACGACTTGAAGTATGGGAATTGGTTCCTCTCCCTGACAAGGTCAACATCCTTACTTTGTTATGGGTTTATAAGGTTAAACTTGATGAGATGGGTGCGGTATTGAAGAATAAGGCTAGATTGGTCGCTAGAGGATATAAACAAGCCTTGGGTATAGACTTTGAAGAATCTTTTGCTCCTGTGGCTAGATTGGAGGCTATTAGACTATTCCTTGCGTATGCTGCTCATATGAACATGATCGTCTATCAAATGGATGTGAAGACGGCATTTTTGAACGGTGAACTAAGGGAAGAAGTCTATGTTAGTCAGCCGGATGGGTTCGTCAGTACGGAGTTTCCTAATCATGTGTACAAGCTTAAGAAGGCTCTCTACGGGTTGAAACAAGCTCCACGCGCGTGGTATGATCTCCTGTCAACATATCTCATTTCGGAAGGCTTCTCCAAAGGCAAGGTGGACCCCACTCTATTCACTCTCAAGGAAGGCAACGACATGATTCTGGTACAAATTTATGTTGATGATATAATATTTGCTGCCACTAACATAGAATTGTCAAATCGATTTGAGAAGATAATGTCCACACGCTTTCAGATGTCGATGATGGGAAAAATTTCATTTTTCTTAGGATTACAGATTTCTCATAATCCCAGAGGCATCTTTATTAATCAATCCAAATATGCTCTAGAATCTCTTAAGAAATATAACTTTGAAAATTGTGACCCCATGGACACTCCAATGGTGGAGAAATCCAAGTTAGATGAAGATAGGAATGGGACTATTGTCGATCCAAAACTTTACCGTGGGATGATCGGCACCCTTCTATATCTGACTGCTAGCAGGCCTGATTTGCAATTTGTTGTATGCATGTGTGCCCGGTATCAGGCTCGGCCTACCGAAAAGCACCTACATGTTGTGAAAAGGATCTTTCGGTATCTAAAAGGAACACTTCATCGTGGTCTATGGTATCCGAAAGATTCCTCTATTGCTTTAATATCATACGCAGATGCCGATCATGCTGGATGTCAAGACACGAGGCGTAGCACTTCTGGATCTGTGCAACTCCTTGGAGATAGATTGATCAGTTGGTCTTCAAAAAGGCAGAAAAGCGCTGCAATATCAAGCACGGAGGCTGAATACATCGCCATGTCCGGTTGTTGTGCTCAAGTCCTTTGGATGAGATCACAATTAACTGACTACGGTTTGGGATTCAACAAAATCCCGATGTATTGTGACAACAAGAGCGCCATTGCCCTTTGCTGCAACTATGTTCAACACTCCCGGGCCAAGCACATAGACATTTGCTACCATTTCATTAAGGAGCAGGTGGAGAACGGAGTGATCGAGCTGTATTTTGTCACTACTGAGTACCAGCTGGCGGATATGTTCACCAAAGCCTTAGATCGAGGACGAATCGAGTTTTTGATCGACAAGCTTGGCATGAAATCATTCACCCCAGCGACTCTCAAAGAGTTGGCAGAAGAATCAGCTGAATAGTCGTGGTAAACTATTCAGAGTATCCTTTGTTCGTGATCATGTATATTATAGTAAATATATAAACCACAAAAGAAAATACAAAAATATAATACCAAGAAAAACCATAAAAAATATAAAACCTAGAAAAACCATAAAAATTAGAAAATCAAGAAAAACCAAATATATTTTTCGTTTAAAACGGGCATGTCTTTTAGTACGGTAATATTTACGGCCTTAGAAATGTCGATCAATATTGACACGGTGCCATAAATAGAGTCCGTATAAAAGTTGTACATTTTTAAAACATGCCCATTATGGCTTGTAGTTATTTCTGACTGCAACCCGGTTTTCACATTAAAGTCACGTATTTCCTTGGAAAACGTTGGCTCAGAACGGGAATTAATTTTCTCGGGCGTGATTTACAAGCCAAATCATGCAAAGGGATCAAGTTTACTTTATAACTTGGTCTAACACGAATTTGTGTACGTCTCAGTGCATTAATTTGTTAAAAAAAGAGAAATCTTATTGACACCACGAATCAAACTTTTTCAAGATATAAATTGGAAATGCTTTCATCAATATTTGACTCTTTAAACAATGACTACAGCTCTTTAAATAGAAAACGGGTCATCGTTTAAGGGGGAGAAAATATTAAAATCATCTTCGTCATTAAAATTGATTTTTCAAAAGTGATTGTGAAATTTAATGGCTAAATGGTAATTGAGTGGTTTTGCTTTAGAATAAAACTTGTGTTTGTTCTATGTGATAGGACTTGCTTTAGAACTTGGAGATATGCTAATTAGATGCGTTTGCTAAGTTGTGTGTAAGTTAAACAAGGGTTAAGAGAATTGAAAAAGTTAGAAACAAAAAGGAAAAGGAGAGAGAAGTAGAGGGACTTAAGATGACATTTTGTGTAAGTTGTAAAAACTTGACCTAAGTCAAATATAAACACCCCCGCCCCTTGTTTCCTTTTCACTGTATCACTAATCACTTGCCGCCATTGTTATATCTCACACACAAGCTCTAAAAAAAAAATCATTCGCTTATTCATCCATCCTGTTCTTTCGCTTAATAAGGTATATACATCAATATTTAAACTCATTATTCGTCTAAATTCTTCACTATCTCCTACTAAATGATTTGTTTAATTTAGATTAAGTCCTAATTAGGGTTTTGCATCTAATTGAACAGTAATTGATTAAGATTTGTGGTGGGTTTTGTGCGGATTAGCTTTAGATAATGAGGTATTGCCTTAGATTACCTTAGAAATCACAAATGCGCTTAGAATTAACCTTATAAGCTGCGTTTTTGATGTTCCGGATGAACAAGGATAAGAACTTCCGAATGAAGGATTTTTTCTGAAAAACTTCCGAATGAGGAAATTCCGAATGAAGGACTTCCGAATGAAGGAAGTTCCGAATGAAGAACTTCCGAATGAAGAACTTCAGGATGAAGGAAGTTCCGAATGAAGAACTTCCGGATGAAGGAAGTTCCGAATGAAGAACTTCCGGATGAAGGAAGTTCCGAATGAAGAACTTCCGGATGAAGGAAGTTCCGAATGAAGAACTTCCGGATGAAGGAAGTTCCGAATGAAGAACTTCCGGATGAAGGAAGTTCCGAATGAAGACTTCCGGATGAAGGAAGTTCCGAATGAAGAACTTCCGGATGAAGGAAGTTCCGAATGAAGAACTTCCGGATGAAGGAAGTTCCGAATGAGGAAAAGTTCCGGATGAAGAGTTGTTTGTTTGCATGCTATATGTACTTGTTGTTTTATGTTATGAAATGTGTTATGCTTAGAAGAAAGAATGATATATATCTATATGTTTTTGTGCATCAACCTTTCATGTCTTATCTTAAGCAGATACAATGACTAATCCAACAGTACAAGCAATCCAAGAATCTAGAGAAGCCGATATTGCTAAAGCACGAACCCTTAAGTTTATACCCAACAACTACCGGCTGAAGCAAATCTCAAAATCCACTCACCATGGATTTAAAGTAGCCATTGCGATCCTTGATCAATCCCATTTTAAGAATGCTTTAAGAAGTAGTGCCTCGGTGCCTTATGAGTATATGTATGAATTTTGGGCTACCAAGGAAATCACTTCAAACAAGATCACCTTCACCATCGACAACAAGCAGCAGACACTCACAGTTTCAGACTTCCGTAAGATTCTTGGTATACGGGATACACCCAAAGGCATGTCATTCTCGAGGGATCCTACTAAAGATGAACTCGTGGAGTTATTTGACGCTCTTGGATGTCCGGAAATACGAGTTGCGTCTGAGTTTACCACTGCTAAAGTAGGACAACCTTGGAGAGCATTGATGGGTATTCTCAGTAGATGTCTTACACCAAAAATAAGTGGCCATGATGCTTTGCGCAGTCCTATAATAAACCTCTTCTATGGCATGTACAAAGCTGCAAATTCAGATTATGCTTTGTTGATATGGGAAGAATTCACCTTTCAACTCTTCTATAACAAGAAGCTGAAGACAAACTTCTTTCCTTATCCTCGGTTTATCAAGCTTATCATTAATTATTTTATGAAGAATGATGCTACTATTGATAGGCGTGCAACAAGTCGCTATCACACTGAAGAAGCTGATGATACTGTGGATCTGAGGCATGAAGGACCGTCTATTGGTGTGATTCCGGGTCCTATTCCTGATTACCTTCTGTCTGAGAAAATCAAAGGTTCTGCTGATTACAAGCTACTGCAGATAGAAATCAAGAAGCTGAAAGTAAACCTTCAGACTGGAGAAGACTCGTCTACAACGGTTAAGAGTAAAGGTAAACGCAAACAACCAGCTGCGTTACCTGAACCCGAAACCAAGAAGAAGAAGACAGAGGGTAAGAAGGGAAAGGGTAAGGCTGATGAGATGCGTTTACGTGATGAAGAAGATCTTGTTGATCCTGCTCTTGACAAGACAGAGAGAAAAATGCTGAAGATAGCAATTCAAAGGAGTAGGAAAGATACTGGCGGTAGTGGTTCAGGTGCAAGGGTAGATATTGAGGATGAGTACGTGGAACCAGATGATGTTGATGAGTTTGGGTCACCTGAACATTATTCCACTTCGAAGGAGCCATCAATCCCTATTTCAACAAGTGTGGAAAAGGAGTCTGTTGCTCCTACGATCATGGTGTCAACCCAACCTTTAGCAACTCAACCTCCACCAATACAACCCTTACCAACCAGACCGGCTTCAACACCATTTCTTCCACCACCGATAATTCCCATCCTTAGTACCGCAGTAACAACCGAGGCTCTCCAATCAACCCAGAGCAGCTCTGCAACATCTACAATGGCTGCATTGGTGATGGCCGAACTGTTGGATAAACATGTGGATACTCACAAACGAGAAATGGATGAACTTCGCCAAGAGTTACAAAGACGAGCTCAAAGTGAAGAAACATCTAGGAGAGCCCAAGAGGAGATGATTGCTAGGTTCACTGCAGATATGGAGTCAACTCGAAAAGCACATGTAGAAGAACTAGCTCGGGTTAAGCAGGCTGAGGCTGATAAGCATGCTGCACGTATCACCAGACTTCAAGCGATGAGGGATAAATACAAAGAGCAAAAAGAAGCACTTGAAGCCTCTGTGGAAGAAAGAGTGCAAGAATCTGTTGAATCCATTATGCCTAAACTGCGTGATGAGTTGAAGACGCTAGCAGCTGATAACTTGATGATCAAGTCATCCAATCCTTCAGAATCCGCCTACAAGATTGCTTATGAATTGACGGACTTTGAATTGAAGAAGATCCTTAAGGCTCGTATGGTGGAACTTGGATCATTTGATAAGTCTAGGATTCAACGGGCTCTATACAAATCCCTGAATGACGCTATCATGGAGGATGATAGGTTATTCAAAACGTTTGGAAGTGTGGTACCTTATCACATTCTACCTGAAGAAGAAAGGGAAGAAAGTGAGCAGGAAGAGGGTACTGGTGAAGAGGAAGAGGAAGAAGAAGGAGAAGAAGAGGAAAAGGATGACGATGATGGTGATGATGAGGATAAGGATGAGGATGAGGATGATGATGACGATGATGATGATGATGATGATGGCAATGATGGTGGTGATGGGAATGAGGAGAGTCCTAGGGGTAGTAACGGGGATGACAATCAGGATGATGATGGGGGTGAACAGCCTAAAGAGGGAGACAAGGTTACCAGCTCCAAGAAAACTGCTAAGACTGGAACCAAGTCCAAGAAAGATGCAGCGCAGAAGGACAAATCAACATCATCGGAATCAAGACGAACTAAGTGGCGCCACGATGTGAATGCCACTACAGCGTCATCGGTTACCGGTACCTCTATCGCTGTATCTTTACCTATTACCACTAACCCCATTAGTTCTGTTGTTGTTGCTCCTGTGATTGCAGAATCAGTAACGGAACCCGAAGCTGCACAACACTCACCAGTTCACGACACTGCCGAAATGCCTGAAACTGAACCAACAGATGTTCGCACTTCTACTCCTCTACAACAAGCACAACAATCTACGGTTCCTGAACCAAGCACACGAGACTGGGCAGACACGTTGGAGATAGACGAGACTGCACCACCACAGGCTTGGATCACGGCAGCAGCACAATATGATCCGATCACAGACGCTAACAAAGATGTGTTGTATCTCCGTATCCGAAGTCCGATTGACTTATGTGCATTTTTTGCTCATGAGTATAAGACTTCGGTTACTCCATCCTTGGTGAAGAAAGCGCTGAAAGATAAGAGACTTCGTGCCAAAACCCGGTTAACCCAAATGGAGTTCGAGTATTATGCCGATGAGATCCTAAAGGCTCTGAATACCGTTCAACGGCCAGGACTTCATGAATCAGAAAGAGCTCCACCTCCAATGGATCTGTCTCAAGATAATCAGATTGCTCTTGACTTCTTCGTCACCAATGATCTTGTGTATCTACTGAAGGGGTCATCAAAGTACGCAACCTCTCTGACCTTGCTAAAAACTGCCAACTGGGGGACAATACCCTTTATCGAGGAAAAGGTAAACAGACTCTGGGTTCCAAAGATAAATCGTAATTATGATATGTATGCTGTCATAGGTGCATCTCATTGGGACGAACGAGTCCGAAGGGCGTACAGGGGTTGCTGCCTAGTCAATTCTGGAAGTATCGTTAGATCCGATATCCGCATCTCCAGCATCTTAGGGTTGAAAACTGAAGCCAAGAATGGCTATTATCATGTGACGGAGATTCGCTTGAAAAGGGAGGATGACAGGGAATACAAAATCCAGCAGGGAGATTTTTCCATCATTCGCCTTGAGGATATCGAAGATATGCTGCTTCTGATGACCCGAGATCAACTCACACATATTCCTCGTGAAGACCTCATTGCTTTGAATACAGCACTTCGTATGTTCACACGAAGCGTTGTCATCAAGTCACGAGTTGAAGATCTTCAGTTGGGAGTCGAAAGCTATCAAAGGAAGCTTAACCTAACCCGTCCAGTGAATCAAGTGCTACCTCAACATGTAGAAAGATGTCCCTATACCGGCATTTCTGTCCCGAATTACGGTATTTTTTACTTGAACAGTCGAGGTTTGATGAAGTTTATGAGGGTGGGTGAGCTCCATAAGTACAGTGATGGGACTCTTCTACAAGTCAGAGGAAAGTTGGAGCATCTGAACTCGGGTGGGACTTTGCCAGAGATGACGGAGGATTGGCATCCGGGTTACCGGCAGATGGCGAAGTACGTGATCAAGAAGATTGATCAAAAGCTCCATGAACGTAGATTGATGAGGAGCTTGGAAAGGTTCGTTGGTGGAAGACCATATCTAGTGCACCACAAGCTACTGCAACGATCCATCTAATGGGTCGTACATTTCAGGTCCACTTTATATTGGTTTTCAATTGTGAATATGTATATTTGTGAATAATGTGCTTTAATGGCTTGATGTAGTGTTAAGGTATGATAATTTTTCAAGAATTTCTCACGAGATTCTAAATCTTTCAAAATATATCATACTAAAGCACTACAACTATCCCTTATTAACTTAAGGGGGAGCAATAACTTGTTCTATGGCCAAACATCGATTTCATTTTTTACCCAAAGACCGGTTAATCCATTCAATATCCCAAATATTAATGGTTAACATTTTGGATAAGGGGAGAAAATGGGATTAAGGAGACGTAAGTGATACTTGGCTAAAAGATGAAAAAGACTTAACGATTATCCAACTTAATATGTGTAAAGCACGTGTTAAGGGGAGCGTTTTTGATGAACAAAACACCTAAGGTACAAAACTTTTGATTTCAATATCACAAGTACTTTAGGTGATTTTCAATGATTTTTCATGGTGGCAATTCCTTCCCAAAACACGCTTAATTCACGACGAATGTGGTGTCAAAAGGGTGGTAGGAATAGGTTTAGTCCAATGATTCATCAGAGCCGATGGAATCTTCCCAAGGACAATTCCCTAGATAGAATTAGAAGTCCTAGGAAAGATGGAGAAAGAATGTGAACGTAGCTGAATGCCGACCAAGTACTTAAGCTAGCACTGGAACAATCACAACAAGGTGCTAGTGATGACGTATTGGTAAGCATTGAAGGGGTTGAAGAATGAAAAAGAATTGTAAAGATAAAGGGTGTAAAGAAAGAAGCCCTCCTTACAACTTTAGGCAGAAACCGGGTCAATACATATGCTATTGAGGTCATTTTTGCTAATGATTCTCGGTATTGAAGAAAGACATCATGGACCCAGTGATGCAATGCACAACCCTTCCCAGCTAACTCAAATATCTCTCAAAAGGTATTTGTTTTAATCACACGGAGATCAACACGTTATCTATTGGTTTATTCACTCCGAATAGACTGGTATTGAAAAGGTGGCACTCCTCTCCAGCCATCGCTCACTAAATCAAAATGCACAATCGAGTCTAGAGCCAAGAGATCATCAAAAGTCTCATTAGGACACTTTCCATTTATTCCTTGCTTTCTCACACACTGTGAAAAGTAAGAGATTTTCATGAGTCCTACGCAATATTCCTGTAATATTGCCAGAACATCCGAGTAATACGTAAGTATTACAATGAAGATGGAAATCCTGCTTGAGCCAACATCAAACAAGCTCATGGTAGGTTACACGTGCGGTTCTTTTAGAACCAATCTTGTGAAAAACTGGAAGGTAACAGTGGTTTAATTCTTAATTGAACTTAAACTCGTTCCAGGCCTCTTCGCATTATCATATGATCTTGCCAGAACACTCAGAGTGACTCTTTATTGACCACAGTGACGAGTGGAAATCCTTCTAGTGTCAACATCAAACAGCACTTGGTAGGTGACGTGCAAGATTCTTTATGAATTGAGCTCGTGACAACTGGAAAGCAACGATGGTGAAAATCTTAATTGAAATTCACTTGTTCCAGGTTTCATGAATTGACGGCTTCAAATCACAAGGATAACTTATCCAAGTGATTCACTCTTTATGTTCGCAGTCAGCTTTGGACGGTCGAATAAAGAGAACGGGTTTACCCGCGAAATCCTGTCAGGAAGTTACTTAATTGAAACTATCCGTCACAGGTACGATATCTAATATCGTCCAACGGTCTTCACCGACCGGAGGTAAAATGCTACCGAATTAGAATAAAATGTTCAAAGCCATTTTATTCGTGTCGTTGCTGTGTACCTGTTAAAGACGGTGGCGTTGCTGTGTACCTGTTGAAGACGGTGGCGTTGCTGTGTACCAGTGAAGACGGTGGTGTTGCGGTGTACCTGTAGAAGTCGTTCCCACATGCTTATGTTTTTCTGCATCAAAGTTTAGCAAAAATTCAAGAAAGTACAAGATAAAGTCTTCCGCTGTACCAAACTCTGAAACTTTCGAGAATTCAATAAAAAGACATAAGTGTGTGGAACATGGAGTCACGAGAAGGCAAATTCACAAGAGAGGCAAAGATCGCACGTGCAAGGCCAAAGAACAATGCTCTCAAGCCAAAGCCAAAAAGATCAAACCAACATATTCACAACAAAAGAAAGAAAAGAAGAAAAGACTACGAGCTAAAGAATGAAGACTTAGTATAGTATGCTAGGTTTAGAACTTTGTAAACGTGGAGTGACCTCCCTTAGGGGGAGATTGTTAGAAATACGTTTTTACGTATATAAGAAGTATCGGTCACTCCACAATATTATTAATGTTGTAATAGCTCGTAGTTAACAAATAGTCATTAGTTGCTTATTAAGTTAAGTAAGAACCGGTCCATGGGCTTGTCATGGACCGGCCCAAGCCCATTGTAAGCTTGGAGTATAAATACCCCTTTCCACCATGGAAAGGGGTTGGTTGTTGTCACTTTTCTAGTTTCATTTTATTAAAATAACACATAGTTTCTCTCACTTTCTCTCTCTAACTTTCTCTCTCTAGAAATCAACAAACCCCTCCATAGATTCATAGGTTATCTATATTCTACAGCAAGGAGCAAGACACTTCTCAAAAATTGACCTTAGGTCCGGTTATCACCAACTAAGAGTCTGTGAGGAGGACATACAAAAGACCGCGTTCAGAACCAGGTATGGACACTTTGAATTCACCGTTATGCCATTTGGATTGACAAACGCGCCCACAGTGTTCATGGATCTAATGAACCGAGTGTGCAAGCCATATCTGGATAAGTTTTTCATAGTCTTCATTGATGACATACTTATCTACTCTAAGACGGAGGAGGAGCACAACCAACATTTAAGGTTGGTCTTGGAACTGCTCAGGAAGGAGAAACTTTATGGGAAGTTCTCCAAGTGCGAATTTTGGCTGCAAGAAGTACAATTTCTAGGACATATAATCGACAATGATGGCATACATGTAGACCCAAAGAAGATTGAAGCAATGAAGGATTGGAAGGCACCTACTACACCGTCAGAAATAAGGTCATTTTTAGGTTTGGCAGTATATTACAGGAGGTTTATAGAAAACTTCTCTAGAATATCAAAGCCTTTGACATTGTTGACCCAAAAGAATCAAAAGTATGAATGGGGCGAAGAGCAAGAGCAGGCGTTTCAGACACTGAAGGATAGGTTGTGTAAAGCACCAATCTTGTCCTTACCAGAAGGGGTGGAAGATTTTGTGGTTTATTGTGATGCGTCCAATCAGGGTTTAGGATGTGTTCTTATGCAGCGAGATAAGGTCATAGCTTATGCATCGCGACAATTGAAAAACCATGAGAAGAATTACACCACACATGACTTAGAACTAGGAGCTGTAGTCTTTGCTCTCAAGATATGGAGACATTACTTGTATGGGACGAAAAGTATGATCTTTACGGACCACAAAAGTTTGCAGCACATCTTTGATCAAAAAGATTTGAACATGAGGCAGAGACGATGGTTGGAGTTATTTAGTGATTATGATTGTGAGATTAAGTATCACCCGGGGAAGGCCAATGTGGTGGCGGATGCGCTAAGTAGGAAGGAGAGGCTAAAACCAAAGAGAGTAAGGGCAATGAGCATAACTATTCAGACAACTCTTAAGGATAGAATTCGGGCAGCACAAATAGAGGCCGTTAAGGAGGAGAGGCTGGTTGAAGAAAATCTACATACTATGGATCAGTATATGGAAGAAAGAGGAGATGGTTGTAAGTATTACTTGGATAGAATCTGAGTTCCGTTGTTTGGTGATACAAGGAAGGTTATATTGGATGAAGCTCATATGTCGAGGTATTCAATACACCCAGGAGCTGATAAGATGTACCGGGATATGAGGGATATGTATTGGTGGCCAGGGAGGAAGAAAGATGTAGCCTTATACGTTAGTGAATGTTTGACTTGCGCCAAGGTGAAGGCTGGACATCAAAGACCATCAGGGTTACTGCAACAACCGGAGGTTCCTAAATGGAAGTGGGAGAACATTGCCATGGACTTCATTACAAAACTACCAAGGTCTAACAGCAGGAATGACATGATTTGGGTAATAGTGGACAAACTGACTAAGTCTGCACATTTTGTGGCAATGAAGGAGGATGATAAGATGGACAAGTTTGCCAAGAAATACTTGGAACATGTGGTGGCAAAACATGGGGTGCCGGTGTCGACCATATCGGATAGGGATAGCAGGTTTACGTCTAGGTTTTGGGGACTATTGCAGAAAGCCTTGGGAACGAGACTGGATATGAGCACAGCTTATCACCCGCAGACGGATGGACAGAGTGAGAGGACTATACAAACGCAAGAGGATATGTTGAGGGCGTGTGTGATAGACTTTGGGGGAAGTTGGGAGAATCATCTGGCGTTGGCAGAATTCTCGTACAATAATAGCTACCATGCTAGTATAGAGTGCGCATCGTTTGAAGCACTTTATGGTAGGAAGCGTAGGTCACCGTTGCTATGGGCTGAAGTAGGAAGTAGCCAACTAATTGGACCGGAGATGGTACAGGAAACTACGGATGCGATAACCGTGCTTAAGGAGAAATTGAAGGCGGCTAGGGATCAACAAAAGAGCTATGCGGACAAGAGGCGTAAGTCGTTGGAATTTGAGGTTGGGGACAAGGTTATGCTAAAGGTTTCGCCATGGTGGGGTGTGACACTTAGTGCACTGATATGAGCAAAAACTCATATCAATTTATCAACAAATCACCCTAAAACACAAGAAAAATACTTAAACTTTGTGCTATAAAGCGGAATTATGTGGTATGTTTTGTGTTTGTGCTCAAATAGGTAAGAAGGATACAATATCAAGCAAACAAAGGAAAATCAAGCTTAATTTGATGAAAAAGACAAAGAAGGATCAAAAGTGACAAGACTTTAAAGACAAAGGACCTATCTTGACAATCTGCCAAAGATGAAGGACCAAAAGTGTAAATATGACAAAGTCAAGATCAAAGTCAAATCTGGTCAACTCTTAAGTCAACTAAGTCAAAGGGATCAATTGTGTTTAAGAATGAAGTTTGAAGGATCATTTATGCCAAAGAAATGAAGATGATAGCTCAAATCATAAAACTGCCAAGTTAAGGGGTTAATTCTGCCAATTTGTGGAAGTTATAAGAGTTTAATCCGTGTGATTTGTTATCAGCCAATGAGAGTGAAGGAAACTTGTAACATGGATTGCCAACAAAAGTGACACCTGGCCACTAACTTCATTGGCGAATCCCAACAGTGTTGCCACTCACATTTTCTCCACCAATAGAAATGTAACATGCAATAATCAGATTATCCAACTTGGATAATGATCCGGGTGCTAATTCCATATCCAATAAAATCTTGCCACGTGTCATCTTCTTCAACACAACAGCCCAGAATCGTTCTTGAGCTAGAGGCAATTTCAGAAGATGGTATAAACATGAAAGGTGATCGGTTTTGAGAGACGAATTCAATGATCACAACCAATTACACTCAAGATCAACAACAAATAAATCCCCAAATGTGTTCATAACCTGCAAAATTCAATTGAGCTGAATTTTACACGTGGAAGTTTCTGATTGGTTCTAATACGTCACCAACCCCAACCACTTCACATCTGCAGTCTATAAATACCATAGTTTAGTCTCATTTCCAGTATTGTAGAAAAGTGTGAAATCACACACACTTTTAGTTTTTCTCTCATCCTTCTTAGTTTTAGCTTAACAACTCAAGAGTCTGACAAATTCTTGAGTCTGTTATAGTTAGTTGTAACAAATTACCAGCCTTGTAACTACTTCTTCAATTCAATCAATATAAATTTCATTTTCCCTCCAAATACTCCATTACTTTTCTACTGTTCATCCTTGTACTCTGTTACTTTTGTTGCTGATATTGGTTAGTTATGATCATTACTTGATCATAATTAGCTTCTTGTGAATATTGTAGCTGTTGCACCAGTTTTGTTCATCCAATTCCAAGTTCTAGTAGATTTTGCAGAATTCCAGTCCATTAATGGCGAATTTGATGATTGATAGTTGTTGATTGGTAGTTGTTTGTTGTGTTCTAGTGCTAAGGTGGTGGTTAGCACTAGATTAGAGAGCTCATCACTCCTCTACTCCCCAAAGGAGGCCTAAGCAAAAGGTTTCACTTTCTGAGTTTCTAGTTCCACTCAATTGTTGAATGCATGATTCATTCCTAGTTAATTCTCCTTGATTGCATGATAAAAGTTGTTTTAGCTTGTTATGGATCTGATCTCAGTGTTTGTGTAGCTTATTAGTAGCTTATACTTGCTTATAGGTCTAGTTCTTGTCCTGTTTTTCCACATTTATCAGTCATTCTAGCTTTACTAATCATTTTGAGTACTAGTGAGTTTAAATGCCTGTTTCTAGTTCAAATACATTTCTTTTTAGCTATAAAACTTAGTGAGATATCTCTTTTCATTCAGTCTAATCATTTGGTCAAAAATTCTTCATAAAAGTTTGAAAAACATCAGTAAAGTAGTGTTTGGTTATAGCTTGTAATTGAGTTTCAAGTGTTAGTTCTTGGTAATAATTGGTTCATTTCAAGTCCTTAGGTCATTATAACAAGTTTTCAGTCATTAACTAGTCAAGGTTTTGGTCAAAAAGGCAATTGGTCAATAAAAAGGTTTGGGTCAGTTTTTCACAAGTTAATTTTCAGATTGTTTTGATTTTTAGATGCTTGGCATTTCTTTGTTACTTGATGAAATCATTTGAAACCAAGTCTCATTTTTCAGTCAACATATGAACTTTGAATGTGTAAAAGGAATTTGTACAGTATCCAATATTGAGTAAGAAATAAGCCAGAGTTTAAGCATTAGAGCAAATGCAATTCCCTGTAGTAAAATGCAAACTGAATTTTCATATCTCATTTTCCACTTCATAAAATAGCTGATTTTCTTTCACATTTCTATTCCAATAGTGTTCCTGGATAAATTTTGAGATTTTGAGCTTTTTGAAAATTATGGTCAACGAAAGTCAACATAAGCACAATTTTGGCTTATTTTCAGATTCAGGGCTTATTACTTGATAATTTTCTTTGAGAATTGATTTCCCGTTTTTCTTTTGAGCTGTTTAACAAGAATTTTCATTAAAATCAAGTAGTGCAAATCTGGCTTAATTGGTAGCTTAATTTGAGCTTATTGAATTTAGCTTATCAGAGTTCTAGTCACTTTTAGCTTAATTCCTTGGATAGGTCAAGCTAATTTTTGATTTTAAAACATTTGAAACTGGTTTGATCAAATTTGGTTGAGAAATAAGCTTAAACGAGCTTATTTTGTCATTGAACCCGTTTTTGTTCAAATAGTGTTAAAAATTGCATTTTGGTCCTTGTAGTATTAATCAGTTTTTAAACTTAGCTAATCTTTCTACTTTTTAGGGTTTGCTAAAGTGTAGTCCTTGTATTCTCAAATTTGTTCAAAAGTAGTTAGTTAGTTTCAAGTTAGTTGAAATTTGGTTAATTTGTTGGATAATTTTCATTTTCAGTCCATATAGTTTACTGTTTTTACACATTTAGTCCTTAGACTTTTTGGCTTTACATTTTTAGCATTTATATTTCGTAGAATTTATATTTCCAGTCCTTATAGTTTGTAGAATTTACATTTGGCATTTTATTTGAATATAAACTTGGTATGTGCATCTTGTTTTACATATAAGTAGACGGTATTTTTCATTTTAGCAAGGCTTGTTTGAATTTGCAATAGAATATCCAAAAAAAAAACTTTACCAACCAAAAACAATTAAGAACCCGATCTTGTTAGGACTTTCAATTTGTTAAGAACTGAGAAAAATGAACTTCAACTATACACATATTATGCACCGACAACGCTCCTAAGTTGGGTATTTCGGGAAGAAAGGGAAGTTAGCGCCTAGATTTGTGGGTCCATTTGAAATCCTTGAAAGGATTGGGCTAGTGACATATAGGTTGAGATTACCGGAAGAGTTGAGTAGTGTACACGATGTGTTTCATGTCTCAAATTTGAGGAAATTCTTAGCAAGAACTGACTAGCAAGTATCGGTGGGCGATATTAGTATAGATGCGAGCCTTCGTTTTATTGAAGAGCCGATAGAGATTATAGACCGTGAAGTTAAAACATTGAAAAGAAGTAAAATACCGTTAGTTAAGGTTAGGTGGAATTCTAAACGTGGGCCAGAGTTCACGTGGGAACGGGAAGAGTTTATGAGGAGTAAGTACCCTCAGCTGTTTGTTAATGACGATCCTAAGGAGTAAATCTCGGGACGAGATTTCTATTAGGAGGGAGTGATGTGACAACCGTGGTTTTGAGGTTCGTCACTTGGTCTTACTTTTAGGTTATTTTGTGTGTGCTTAATTGAATTGTGTGTTTACGTGTTTATTTTGTGTGAACGAGGTTGGTGTGGTTATCGTTTATGAGTATAGAGTACTCATAAGTAAATCGAGGAACGGTTATTTCATGTTCATGAGCTCACAAGTGGTGACTATAAAATGAAAATGGTGATATTTTGGTGTTTACGTATACGTATAAGTATTATAGTAATAGTATTTTTTTAGGATTTACGGTTTAGCATTTAGAGGTCTCGGGTGAGGTAATTATTCATATGAATATTTTTCGGGATGGTTTTAAGTCATTTAGGACTTAGTTATAAAGTTTATTTCAAAATTTTAGATTTTTTTAAAAAGTGTATATTTTACGTCTTTTACGGTAAAACGCGTAATTTTGACTAGTTTTACGGTTTTGGGGTTTTGGAAGCTTTAAGAGCTGAAATAAATTAAGACAAATTAAGGTAATGTTATTAGTATATTATTTAACAATAATATATATATATATATATATATATATATATATATATATATATATATATATATATATATATATATATATATATATATATATATATATATATATATATATATATATATATATATATATATATATATATATATATATATATATAGGCGGTTTATAGGCCGACTAAACAAAAAAAAAGGAGAAAAAGGTTTATGGTAAGTAGTGTTTGGGTTGGACTAGGACTTTTGCTATATAAGGAACCCTTACACCAAATCAAACGCATTATTCTTCCTGGAAACAAAAAGTTGACGGCTAGAGAGTTTTTTTTTTAGGTTTTCCATAGTTTTTCATCTTCCATTTAATTAAAGGTAAAAACCTTCATTAACCTTTTTAATTTATATGTTTTTATGTTTATTTAATCATTTTTATGATGGATTTAGGTTAGGGTTAATATAAAAACAGTAGATTAATGATGTATTAATCATAATATGATGATCACATAAACTAGGGCTTGTATTAGAAGGGGTTATGGGTAGATAATTGGTTCAATTTGATTAAACTCGTTTTTAAAAACTGGGCAGAATTTTGAGTCAATTGTTTTGATCATATTTAGAGTTCTAGGAACATTCAAGATGCGATCAAACTAGCCCTGGATAGGTAATTGAGTTGGCTTTCTAAATCAAGAAACGAGAACTAAATTTGGAGGTCGAGAAGTGGGTCAAAATAGGTTACAACAGTCGGAGGTCAAAACAGTTTTGAATTCAGCCTGTTTTCTTTTTAAGTTTTGGGTTGTTTGGGGAACTTAGGGTTGCATTGGGATCTTCTAATGAACATAAGAGATGGTTTATATATTGTAGTAAGTATCTGCACTTGGGCTAAGATTGTGGTTTAGGGTAAGACCCTCTAATGGTAACAAACTTTTCATACGTTTAAAATCAGTAAATTCTGGATAGGTAGCAATATATATACATATATCGGGGCCTTAACAGTAGCTTTAAGGTTAGGTCAAGTGGAAGGTTTTAGCTAACATATGTAAAAGTATGAATATTCCTTTTACAGAAACCATGGGTATGTTTAAGTGGACGTTTGACTTAAAGTTTTGAGACCTAAAAACTGGGACTGTTTTGTGTAAAATATGAACGGGATAGTTATTAAACTTAACCAAGTTAAGGCTTGTTAGGGAAGGGTAATGGGGTGATTAGAGCTTATCAATGAGATATTTATATGGGAATAGGCTAGATGTCCATCATAGGTTGATGATCCATCTTAGTGATTGGTTCATGTATTGATTGCGTGTTTTTGGTTTGTTAGCTTGTTGCTAGTGCGAGGACTTGTGAAGAAGCAATTAGGTGAGTTTCATAGTCCCATTTTTATTATTGTTTTTGACTTCCAGATGGGATGGAAGAGACACTGTGTTGAGTTATTTATAAATTGATGTTGTGAATGTTTTTAAGGTTTGAGATGGACTTGTGTGTACATTATGTGATTAACTGCTATGTGATTCTTGTTTGTGTATGATTTGGATCGGAAAGGTACATAGGTGTATGGGCGCCTATGGTACCATGGTTGTTGGTAAGGCGTGATGCCTTAGAAATTATGGTTGTTGGTAAGACGTGATGCCTTGGAAATTGTGGTTGTTGGTAAGGCGTGATGCCTTGGTATTGTGATGATTGATTGAACATGAATGCTAGTTGTTAATACATAATTGTAGCGCATTGTCCATATGTTATTGTGTTGATGGTTGATATTCGCAGCTTGTAACTGATTTAACGTTGGAGTCTAAACCTATGACTCTCACCAACTTTATGTTGACGTGTTTTAGTGTTTCTTTCAGGTGATGCTTTGGGTAGGCGTGAGAACTTAAGTGGCTAGGATTTGGAGAACGTAGGAATGCATATAGAAGGATATCCCCATTTCCTTCTTAGTTTTTATTTGTTCATTTAATAAGTGATACTGTGACACACATATATTTGTTTGGTTATGTTATTTGTTTGTCTTGGGTAAGAGGTAGGACTGTTACCTACTTACCTAGACTCCTGAGTTTGATGAGATATTGTCATGACTTTGTGTCTCCATTTTATGACATTCCTTATTTCATATAGTTATCTCTGTAGACACGCCATGTTGTGATGATATCCATACGTCGCGCCCTATATTCCGCCATGGTGGGGTGTGACATTTGGTTGAACCTGTTAACATAAAATACTCACCATTATCAAAATGGTACCAGAAATAAGCACATTAAAAGTATCTCGGCATAATCTATCACCACGCCAACATTTATGCGCAAAACACCAACAGTGGTGCAACAAAACAATCGTACATATCTAATTATGCCACCATATATGTATGTAATACATATTGCATAGTGGTTATATAAACCACTACCTCAACACCAAGAAGTTTTAAGCAACTAAAGCACACACATCACATTATAACGAGCGTCGTTTTCATAAACCCCATATGAAATATAGGTCTGTGAGCTAGGTGCTTATTTACTCTCTCATATAGACTATATAAGCAGTCTTATAAATACTTTAAACTACAAGAAACAGAAAGGCTATAAGCAACCACGAACACCCGCGTGCTATCTTGTTTTTCATAAATTTGGAGCACAAATAAATCAAGTACTAAAAAAGAAGCCGTTACCCATATAAGCATAGCACGGACTGAGTTCCACATTTGGATTCCCAAGCACGACATGAGAAGAGGTGGTCTGGCCAACAGTAGGAACAATGTTATTACAGACGTAGATACTTATAATGTCGTGCCAAAGAGTCTTTTCCATGTCTATAAAGAAAGAAAAAGCAAAATATTAGCACTTGTTTCGTCTCCTTTAGTATATGATGAACTAACATGTAAGTATACCATCAACATCAAATATAACTGCCCCTGAGCATCAACTTCGCCCTGACCAGCTGGTCTTCTAGTACTGCTTTGTAGGGAACCTGAGCTTAGGAATACGAAAGGTGTTCTTGTGAATAAGCCAAAAGACTGTTTTTTTTAAATGGCAAATAATTTTAAAGGACTGAGTATTTAAGCTATGTTCAACCAAACTTAAAGAAAAAGATGCCAATAAACAAATAATTAAACCCGAAATTTACAGGTCTTAACAAAGTAGGCTACCTGCAACAACCCGCAAGACTGCTACCCGTGACAAATCCTTCTTGATTCACTCATCCTGTGTAACTTGTCACTAAAACAAATTATCAAACACATCATATACAACATGAACAGATTTTAAAAATAACCTCAACAAATTTCAAAAATAACCTCAGCAGCGCAGTAATTAATTAAGAAAACATTTATTAAATCATAAAAAAGAAACTAACTTTAAGAATTAGGTTTGAATACTTATAAAAAAAACAATAATGTTACCTCTTCAATCTTTAGCATTAGAGAGAGATCTTGATGACAGAGAGACAGATAAGAGATAGACAAATAATTGAGAGAATGAGATAAGAATGATAGATAAGCAGATGCTGAACCATATCTACGGTTGAAATTTTTTGAAAAAGAGTAATCAACATCAACAGTTGTAAATAGGGGAGGAGATGAACCATATCTAACGGTTACAAACCGGGTTTGTGAAACAGGCCCATACCAGGAATCCATTTTCCACTCAGTGAATGATGATGATTGATCTTCTTTGAATGGACGGTTGAGAGATAAAAGGAGTGGATGGTGGAGATGGTTTTGGAGAAAAGGAAATAGCCAAATGGACGGATAAAACTATGTTGGTTACTGCTCTCCTCACATAACTTTTATTATTGTTTATTGTTGAATTATTTATTCCCCTTAATGTATTAAAGGGGTAATTAAATCGAGCTATATAACTATATAACTTTAGCAATCGTTAAATAGGTAAGAGTGAAGTATTAACGATTGTTAAATTATATATAGAAAGAGGATTAAAAAGAGAGAAGGACATAAGGTTCCATAACACACCATGAGGGAGTGTTCGACCCTCGGTTAGGGCACACAAGGGGAATGAAAAATCTTTCCTTTTATTTGTTTGGGCTACAAGATTTCTAGGCCTATAAATACATCCCCTCACCCCTCATTATTCTACACACTTTAATCTCTCCTCTCTCTCTCTTTCTTAGGCCGATCGCAACACCAACCCACAAAGGGGTTTGGTGTGGTTTTTTCTTGGTGCTCGGTATTAGTTTAAAAGTCCTAGCCCCTCTCTAGGGTTGTTGGGTAGATTTTATACTATCGTTATAGCTCGGTTTACACGTTCTAGAATCACGGTTAGCTCGTTGTATTACGTGTGTACAAGATCGTAATATAATCTTACTTTAGACTATATCTTGGTGATATACGGTATAAACCCGAATTGGTGATTCGTTCTTCGTCTTGTGGATTTACTTTAGCGTAAAGGTATCTAACCCTAATTTGATTAATTATAATTGTGTTATTATTATGATCTTGTTAAATCGCTTCCGCTATGTATGCTTTGATCTCGTTTAGGGTTTTATACAATTGTTATGATGTTAATAAACCTTCAGTGGCATCGAGAGCCGTTTTAACATGTTATAATTATCGAAAATGTAAAGTTTTTTTAACTAATATTTGTTTAGAGTTAAAACTACACGTTTTTTAGGTTTTCTTAAAACTAGGGTTTTGTTTTTTTAAAAATTAGGGTTTTTGCCGAACTTTTAATAAAAAAAAGAATTGTTCTGAAACCCTAAATTACGTGTGGGATAATTTTAGATTAAATTGCATGATTAGTTGTTATGTCATGTATTACGTTATGATCCGTAGAGAATTAGTTGTTAAGATTTGTGAGAGAATCCATGATAACGTGCATGTTTTCATGGATTGTAAAATTATATGTTTATATGATTTTATGTGCTACGTGATTATTTGATTCAATAAATCTTGAATATGGATGACTTTTATATGAATATAAAAACCTAGATTTGATGGTTATTGAATAAATCGTTTGTATGTGGCTATTTGATTTATTATTTGACATATAAATTGTTATTATGTGTTTATGATTTAGTTGTTTTTTACTTGTTTATATTAAATTGTTGAATTGTTGTAAACAAGGGTTTTTTTGAAAAGAAATAATCTGGACTAAATCATATTTGAATTAAGATTTGTTAGAGATTTAAATTACATAACATTACGTTGACTGGTGAATTGCAATAATAATCTGACGGCCTACTCCTTTTGACAAACAATAAAGTGGGTATAACGCACCGTTGGTCATGTACCTGGTTAAGGAAGGAGGTGTTATGCCATTAGTCGCTGACCAAATTCCCGGCTCGCTTGTGCATCAAATTGAAATTACCTATGATTATTAATTGAATTATACCTTAAGGGTGATTTACCATAAATTCACATCCGAAACACAATGAATAAGGGCATTGCTTTGTGCGTAGCCGAGTTCTAGCAAAAGTATGTTGTGAATAGTTGTGGCTAAATTCTTTAATTGGTTTAACCAATACCTCAACATAATTTATTTAGAAATTTAGTCTTGTGAAGAAGTTTACTAAATGTTTTATTAAACTTATGCTATGGAGTTGTATGCATGCTTCTCCATACATTGATTTTTGACATCAAATTTATACCCTTAAAATTTAAGTCGAATGCTCCTAATTGACGAACACTTGAAATTACTACGTCATCAAATGAGATTTTTGGGAGATGTTGTAATGGAGAGATAACTTTCATAGAATGAGAATTCGTATGATGGTTTTACGTTACTCATATTGGACGACTTAATTAATTTACTCAGTGAGATCTGGAAACTTAAGGCATTCAGAAGGGATGAAACATGTTTACAATGCAAAACGTCTTTGGCAATGTGAATCCCTTAAAAATCTAGAAATTGAAATTGTTTGTCAATTGAATTGTTCGACAAGTCGCTACATTGAGTACATTCATTACTAGCAGATCAACTGATGTAATGGATCTATGTCAATATAGTTTTAGAATTCAAGGAAAATAATATGGTTTTTGTAAGTTTATGTACTTATATTTAACAGTCGTGTGATAGGATCGAACTCGAGATTACGGGATTGCACACAATACGTAAAGAGTTAATATAATTAATAATAAATTTATTGTATTTATTAATTTATTTAATAAATATATTTATGTATTTATTAATCTAACCGAGCAAGTAACTATATAACCTTAACAGTCGTTAAATAATTAATAGTTAAGTTATAACAAGCGTTAAATAAATATATAGTATGTATAAACAAAAGGAAAGAAGTTTGGAATATTCCGGAACACCCCTAAGGGGTGTTTGGTCGGTCGGAATGGGCTCCAAAGGGGGGGGGGGGCAATTGTTGCCTTTTATTTATCTTGGGATATAAGGATTTAGGGCTATAAATACACCTCCTAACTTCTCATAATACAACATCATAAATCTTTTCCCCTTCTTTTTCTTTTGGTCGATCGCCACCCCCTCCAACAAAAGGGTTTCAGTTAGTTTTCTTGGTTGACCGATTGTATACTTAATCTAGTCCTAGCCCCTCTCTAGGGTTGTTGGGTAGATTAATTACAAGCGTTGTAGCTCGGTTTTCACGTGCTAGAATCACGGTTAGCTCGTTGTATTACGTGTGTACAAGAACGTAATATAGTCTTACTTTAGACTATATCTTGGTATATACGGTTTAAACACGAATCGGTGATTTGTTCTTTGTCCTGTGGAATTGCTTTAGCGTAAAGGTATGTAACCATAATTCGATTAGTTATAATTGTGTTATTAATTATGATCTTGTTAAATCGCTTCCGCTATATGTGCTTTGATATCGTTTAGGGTTTTATATAATTTTTATGATACTAATAAACATTCAGTTTTATACCAGGGTAATTTTATTTTCTTGAAAGTATTTTGTTATTGAAAATACTAATATTTGAACTTATTTCTGTAGAAATGTTTCAAACCACCAACAACACTATAAGTTCTGCGTTCAAAGCTTTCTTTGAACGTCCTGAACTTACTGGCCCAAACTTCAATGATTGGTACCGCTCACTTAGAATTGTCTTGAGAGCAGCAGGTACTATTGATATCTTGACTACTCCCTATCCTGAGGACCTTTCTGAAGGAGCATCTGATGCACAAAGGCTTGAACACGCTGCTAATATTAAGAAGCACTCTGAGGTGGCTTGCTTAATGCTAGGAAAAATGGCTCCTGCACTTTAACAGAAGTATGAGCTATTTTCTCCAAAGAGAATGCTTGATGAGCTCAAGGCTATGTTCGGGAAGCCGCAAGCTGTGGAGATCTATGACTTAGTAGATGCTTTGGATAGCTGTAAGCAAGCTCTAGGAAAGTCTGTAAGTGCCCAGTATTTGGAGATGAGGGGTTATATGGAACAACTCATTGCACTAGGACAACCCTATGATCATAATATGGCTATCAACTTGATCAATAGGTCCCTTAACAAGGACTTTAATGATTTAGTTAGAAACTATAATATGCATTGCACGGGGAAGACAATTAATGATATGCATGCAATGCTCATTGACTATGAAAAGGGGTTGAAAGACAAGGCATCTACCGCTACGCCTTCTGTACTAACCATACAAAAAGGTAGAGTGAGTTAGCCAAAACCGCAAGCGAACAAGAAGAAAGGCAAAGGCAAGGGTAATAAGGGCAAACAAATTGCGACTTATTCGAAACCCAAGCAGAACTTTGTTAAGAGGAGTCAATCTCAAAAGGATGAGACTTGTCACCATTGCAAGGCAAGTGGTCACTGGAAGAGGAATTGCCCTCTTTATCTCGAAGAACTGCTAGAAATAAAGAAGAAGTCTGAGCAAAGCGCTGCAGCTTTAGGTACTTTATTTATGATTGAATTGTTCAATTTAACATACAAATTAAATTCCTGGGTATATGATACGGGATGCAGTATTAACATTAGTAATACGCAGTAGGGATTTAATCTGGAAAGGAAGCTTTCCTATGGGGAACAATATCTGCAAGTGAGCAATGGCGCACAAGCAGCAGTTGAAGCTATAGGAACTTTTGATCTAGTTTTACCTTCGGGTTTAATATTGAGATTAAATGATTGTCATTATGCACCTATAATTGTTAGGGGTTTTATTCCCTTTTCTTGTTTGTTAAATAATGGATTCGTTCACATGATTGATAGTAATGGAATTTCTGTTTGGAAAAATGGTATTTTCTATTTTAATGCAATTTCTGTGAATGGTCTGTTTGAATTAGAAATGTATGATAATGAATCCCGGAACGATAAATCTGTATTTAGCATGAGTAAGATGAGAAAGTTTGACTAGAACTCATCTTATCTTTGGCATTGTAGACTTGAGGAGAGTCATATAGATACATTACCTTCTAAAAACACTAGCGATGTAATTCTTGTGAAACCAGAAAGTCTGGTGGTTTCACCGGAATTAGTTCCTCTGCGTAGATCCGCAAGGATTAAAAACGCAAATAGCAATATGTGTCTTAGCATAGGGGATGATGATGAGTTAGGGGATCTTGGTGAACCCGCTAATTATAAATCCGCCATACTTGATCTTGAGAAGTATAAGTGGATGGTTGATATGGATGGGGAAATGAAATCCATGAAAGTAAATGATGTTTGGATTCTTGTATAACCACCACCAAATGCTAAAGTAGTGAGACATAAGTGGATATACAAGAAGAAAACCGACATGGACGGAAAAGTACAGTCCTACAAAGCTCGTTTAGTAGCTACAGGTTTTACATAAACTTTTGGTGTAGACTACGAGGAGACATTTTCTCCTGTAGCAGACTTAAGAGCTATTAGGATTCTCATAGCTATAGCAGCATATTATGACTATGAGATATGGCAATTGGATGTTAAAACTTCCTTCTGGAATGGTCACTTAGATGAAGACATCTATATGCAACAACCAGAAGGGTATGTTGATCCTGAGAATCCATGACATGTGTGCAAACTTCAAAGGTCCATTTATGGTTTGAAGCAAGCATCACGCAAAGGAATAAAAGATTTGACGAAGAAATTAAAAAGTTTGGATTTGTTGAGAATCGTGATGAGCCATGTGTATATCGCAAAGCTAGTGGGAGTGATGTAGTATTCCTAGTTCTATATGTTGATAACATATTAATCATGGGAAGTAACATTCTAATACTTAAAGATGTTGAGGATTATCTTGGTAAATGTTTTTCTATGAAGGATTTAGGATAAGCTGCATACATTCTGGGAATTAAGATCTATTGGGATAGGAAAAGATGGTTAATTGGTCTATGTCAAGATGCTTATATAGATATGATTTTGAAGAAGTATAATATGCATAATTCCAAGAAAGGTTTTCAACCTATGGAAGTTAAGCATAATCTTAGTCATGAGACAGATGCATCAACTCCTGAATAGGAGGCATACATGCAGAAGGTGCCTTATGCTTCGGCTGTTGGATCTATAATGTATGCTGTTAGATGCACAAGGCCTGATGTGGCGTTTGCTCAAAACTTGGTCACTAGATACCAACAGAATCCAGGGAAGCTCCATAGGACTGCTGTTAAACATATTCTGAAGTATTTGAGGAGTACGAAATATATGTTTTTGGTATATGGTGGAAAACCAGACACAGAACTGAATGTTATAGGTTCTGTGATGCGTCATGGCAATGTGATAAAGACGATACAAAGTCTCAGACGGGTTACGTTTTTGTTATCAATGGAGAAGCAGTTGACTGGAAGAGCATGAAACAAACAACAATTGCAATGCATGCTACTCAATCTGAGTACATGGCTGCTTCAGAAGCTGCAATGGAAGTTGTTTGGATTAGGAATTTTATTGAAGATCTTGGAGTGATGCCTTCAATTAAAGAACCTATTGATATGTATTATGACAATTCAGCCGCAATAATATTTTCCAATGACCCTAGAGTCATGAAAGGCACCAGACACTTTATGCGTAGACATCACTATGTCCGATGACAAGTTGAAGCTAGGGAATTAAAATTGATAAAAGTTCCCACAGATGATAACGTAGCAGATCCTTTGACTAAGGCATTGCCTAGACCAAAGGTAGTTAAGCATGCCAAGGCGATTGGGCTGCAACTAGATAGCGAACTCATTTAATAAATCTGTGATTAGTATTTGGATAAAGGAGGTTATGACATTATTATATAATGAAATAAAGATTAGGTTTCGTTTATTTTTATTATTTAATAAGTGTATCCTATTTTACATGTTTTAATCCATGAATAAAAGTTATGCTAAATGTCCGTTGTCGATAAATAATATGGGAATATTACTAAACTAAGACAAATAAAAATAGTGATAGAGTATACTTGAAAGTATATTGATCGATTTTGGATGATATTCGATGAATCGAATATAGGAGTTATCCCAACTATATGTTAATACTTTATGGATCTTTGTCATTAAGTAAAACATAAATAGTTATCCTTAGACTTGAGATACCAGGAAACTGTGATGAATCTAGTGCATCTCTGTAGAATAATCTAACGCTAAATGTAGCTGGTAGCTATAAGGATTATTTTCGGAAGTGTTGCAAAATTCATAAGTTTTGCTCATAGTCAATATGGAATTTATTTCCTCTAATTTCGTTTTGGAGTTTAATACAGTTGGGCCCCTCGTGGGTTTAGTAAGATGTTTGTGTGGCCACACCCAAATTTGTTTTGGTAATCTTGCTAAATCTGTGAACGAGGAACAGAATGGTTAATGAAAGGAATGATTGAGATTCATATCCTTATTAACGTTATATTAGAAATAAAAGGATAGTAATAATGATGCAGAATCATTAAAAGGTTTTGTCCAGGAGACCTTACTCGAGTTGTACTAGAGACATTGCTAGTGTAACTAGACGCTAGTCAATGTGATCACGATATTCGAAATATGTCCAAGTGGGAGCTGTAAGTTTATGGACTTATATTCAATAGTCGTGTGATAGGATCGAACTCGAGATTACGGGATTGCACACAATACGTAATGAGTTAATATAATTAATAAATATATTTATTGTATTTATCAGTAATTTATTTAATAAATATATTTATGTATTTATTAGTTTAACCGACCAAGTAACTATATAACCATAACGGTCGTTAAATAATTAATAGTTAAGTTATAACGAGCATTAATATATATAGTATGTATAAACAAAAGGAAAGAAGTTTGGAAGATTCTGGAACACCCCTAAGGGGTGTTTGGTCGGTCGGTTATGGGCTCCAAGGGGGGGGGGGGGGGGGGGGCAATTGTTGCCTTTTATTTATCTTGGGCTATAAGAATTTAGGCCTATAAATACACCTCCTAACTTCTCATAATACAATATCATAAATCTTTTCCCCTTCTTTTTCTTTTGGTCGATCACCAGCCCCTCCAACAAAAGGGTTTCAGTTGGTTTTCTTGGTTGATCGATTGTATACTTAATCTACTCCTAGCCCCTCTCTAGGGTTGTTGGGTAGATTAATTACAAGCGTTGTAGCTCGGTATTCACGTGCTAGAATCACGGTTAGCTCGTTGTATTACGTGTGTACAAGAACGTAATATAGTCTTACTTTAGACTATATCTTGGTATATACGGTTTAAACCCGAATCGGTGATTTGTTCTTCGTCTTGTGGAATTGATTTAGCGTAAAGGTATGTAACCCTAATTCGATTAATTATAATTGTGTTATTAATTATGATCTTGTTAAATCGCTTCCGCTATATGTGTTTTGATCTCGTTTAGGGTTTTATATAATTGTTATGATACTAACAAACCTTCAGTTTTATACAAGGGTAATTTTATTTTCTTGAAAGTATTTTGTTATTGAAAATACTAATATTTGAACTTATTTATGTAGAAATGGCTCAACCCACCAATAACACAATAAGTTTTGCGTTCAAAGCTTTCTTTGAATGTCCTGAACTTACTGACCCAAACTTCAATGATTGGTACCGCTCACTAAGAATTGTCTTGAAAGCAGCGGGTACTATTGATATCTTGACTACTCCCTATCCGGAGGATCTTGCTGAAGGAGCATCTAATGCGCAAAGGCTTGAACACGCTGCTAATGTTAAGAAGCACTCGGAAGTGGCTTGCTTAATGCTAGGTAAAATGGATCCTCTACTTCAACAGAAGTATGAGCTATTTTCACCAAAGCGAATGCTTGATGTGCTCAAGGCTATGTTCGAGAAGCCGCACGCTGTGGAGATCTAGGACTTAGTAGATGCTTTGCATAGCTGCAAGCAAGCTCCAGGAAAGTCTGTAAGTGCCCATTACTTGGAGATGAGGGGTTATGTGGAACAGCTTATTGCACTAAGACAACCATGTGATCATAATATGGCTATCAACTTGATCAATAGGTCCCTTAACAAGGACTTCAATGATTTTGTTCGAAACTATAATATGCATTGCACGGGGAAGACAGTTAATGATTTGCATGCAATGCTCATTGACTATGAAAAGGGGTTGAAAGACAAGGCATCTACTTCTACGCCTCCTGTACTAACCATACAGAAGGGTAGAATGAGTAAGCCAACACCGCAAGCGAACAAGAAGAAAGGCAAAGGCAAGGGTGATAAGGGTAAAAAAGTTGCGACTTATTCGAAACCTAAGCAGAACTTTGTCAAGAAGAATCAATCTCAGAAGGATGACACTTGTCACCATTGCAAGGCAAGTGGTCACTGGAAGAGTAATTGCCCTCTTTACCTCGAAGAGTTGCGAGAAATAAAGAAGAAGTCTAAGCAGAGCGCTGTAGCTTCAAGAACTTTATTTATGATTGAATTGTTCAATTTAACATACAAATTAAATTCCTGGGTATATGGTACGGGATGCGTTATTAACATTTGTAATACGCTGCAGGGATTTGATCTAGAAAGGAAGCTTTCCTATGGGGAACAATTTCTGCAAGTGGGCAATGGCGCACAAGCAACAATTGAAGCAATATGAACATTTAATTTAGTTTTACCTTCGAGTTTAGCACTAATTATAAATGATTGTCATTATGCACCTACAATTGTTAGGGGTGTTTTTTCCTTTTCTTGTTTGTTGAATGATGAATTCGTTCACACGATTGATAATAATGGAAATTCTTTTTGGAAAAATGGTATTTTTTTATTTTAATGCAATTTCTGTGAATGGTGTGTTTGAATTAGACATGCATGATAATGAACCCAAGAATAATAAATCTGTCTTTAGCATGAATAAGAAGAGAAAATTTGATAAGAACTCTTCTTGTCTTTGGCATTATAGACTTGCCCATGTTGGGAAGACTCGTATACAAAAGCTTCAACGTGAAGGTCTTTTGGAAAATATCAATGATGAATCATTTGATAAATGTGAGTCTTGTATCTCTGGAAAGATGACCAAGAAACCTTTTAATAACAATATTGAAAGAGCTACTGATCTACTTGGATTAATACATACTGATGTGTGTGGACTACTTAGACATGTGTCAAGGAAAGATGCTAGTCACTTTTTAATATTTACGGATGATTATAACCGTTATGGTTATGTTTATTTACTTAAGCATAAACATGAGGTATTTGAAACATTCAAAGTGTTTAAGCATAAGTAGAACTGCAACTAGGAAAGAAGATTAAAGCTCTTCGTTTTAATAGAGGTGGTGAATATTTAAGTCAAGAGTTTATAGATTATTTAAGTGAGAATAGAATTGTTCAGTGTCTTACTTCTCGCTATACTCCACAACAAAATGGTGTATCTAAAATAAGAAATCGTACATTATTAGATATGGTGCGATCTATGTTTAATCTTACAACTTTACCTTTATCCTTTTAGGATTATACTTTAGAGTCTGTTGTTCGCATTTTAAATATGGTTCTCACAAAGAAGGTCGATAAGACACCATATGAACTATGTCATGGCAAGAAGCCATGTTTGTCTTATATAAAGGTCTGGGGTTGCGAGGCGTATGTGAAACGTGACTCGGGTGACAAACCCCAACAACGATATGCGAAATGTATCTTTGTAGGATACCCTAAGGAAACTATGGGTTACTACTTTTATTATCCACCTGAGAACAAAGTGATTGTTGTTATGTATGGAGACTTCCTTGAAAGTGATCTTGTAAATCAAGAATTCAGTGGGAGAAATTATGATCTTGAAAAGAGTCATATAGATACATTACCTTCTGAAAATACCAGCGATGTAATTCCTGTAGAACCAGAAAGTCTGGCGGTTCCACCGGAATTAGTTCCTCTACGTAGATCCGTAAGGATTAAAAACGCAAATAGCAATATATGTCTTAACATAGAGGATGATGATGAAGTTGGGGATCTTGGTGAACCTGCTAATTATAAATCCGCCATACTTAATCTTGAGAAGGATAAGTGGATGGTTGCTATGGATGAGGAAATGAAATCCATGAAAGTTAATGATGTTTGGATTCTTGTAGATCCACCACCAAATGCTAAAGTAGTGAGACATAAGTGTATATACAAGAAGAAAACCGACATGGATAGAAAAGTACAATCCTATAAAGCTCGTTTAGTAGCTAAAGGTTTTACTCAAACTTTTGGCGTAGACTACGAGGAGACATTTTCTCATGTACCAGACTTAAGAGCTACTAGTATTCTCATAGCTATAGAGTCATACTATGACTATGAGTTATGACAAATGGATGTTAAAACTGCCTTCTTGAACGGTCGCTTAGATGAAGATACCTATATGCAGCAACCAGAAGGGTACGTTGATCTTGAGAATCCAGGACACGTGTGCAAACTTCAAAGATCCAGTTATGGTTTGAATCAAGCATCACGTCAATGGAATAAGCGATTTGACGAAAAAATCAAAAAGTTTGGATTTATTTAAAATCGTGATGAGCCATGTGTATATCGTAAAGCTAGTATGAGTGATGTAGTATTTCTATTCCTATATGTTGATTACATATTAATCATGGGAAGTAACATTCCAAGACTTAAAGCTGTTAAGGATTATCTTGGTAAATGTTTTTCTTTGAAGGATTTAGGAGAAGCTGTATATATTTTGGGAATTATGATCTATCGGGATAGAAGGAGACGGTTAATTGCTCTAAGTCAAGATGCTTATATAAATAAGATATTGAAGAAGTATAATATGCATAATTTCAAGAAAGGTTTTCAACCTATGGAAGTTAAGCATAATCTGAGTCATGAGATGGATGCATCAACTCCTGAAGAGGAGGCATACATGCAGAAGGCGCCGTATGCTTTGGTAGTAGGATATATTATCTATGTTGTAAGATGCATAAGGCTTGATGTGGCGTTTGCTCAGAACTTGGTCAGTAGATATCAACATAATTCAGGGAAGCCCCACTGGACTACTGGTAAACATATTCTAAAATATATTAGGAGTACGAAAGATATGTTTTGGGTATTTTGAGGGAAACCAGACACAACACTGAATGTGATACGTCTTGGCAATGTGATAAAGACGATACGAAGTCTCAGATGGGTTACGTTTTTGTTATCAATGGGGGAGCAGTTGACTGGAAGAGCAAGAAACAGACAACGATTGCATTACATGCTACTCAATTTGAGTACACGGCTGCTAGCTGCAATGGAAGCTGTTTGGATTAGGAAGTTTATTGGAGATCTTGGAGTGATGTCTTCAATTAAATAACCTATTGATATGTATTGTGACAATTCTACCGCAATAATATTCGCCAATGATTCTGGAGTCATGAAAGGCGCCAGACACTTTAAACGTAGACATCACTACGTACGAGAACAAGTTGAAGCTCGTGAAATCAAATTAATAAAAGTTCACACATATGATAACGTAGCTGATCCTTTAACTAAGGCTTTGCCTAGACCAAAGGTAGTTAAGCATGCCAAGGCGATTGGGCTGCAACTAGCTAGCGAACTCATGCAATATTTATGTGATTAGTATTTGGATAAAGGATGTTAAGACATTATTATTTAATAAAATAAAGATTGGGTTTTGTTTGTTATAATTACTTAATTTTGTATCATATTTTATATGTTTTAATCCATGAATAAATTGTTATGCTAAATGTCCGTTGTCGATTAAGAATATGGGAATATTATTAAATTAAGACAAATTAAAATAGTGATAGAGTATACTTGAAAGTATATTGATCGATTTTGGATGATATTCGATTAATCGAATATTGGACTTGTCCCAACTATATAATTTTACTTTGTGGATCTTTGTCATCAAGTAAATTATAAATAGTTATCCTTAGACTTGAGATACCAAGAAACTGATATGAATCTAGTGCATCTCTATGGAATAATATAACGTTAAACGTAACTAGTAGCTATAAGGATTATTTTCGAAAGTGTTGTAAAATTCATAAGTTTTGCTCATAGTCAATATGTGATTTATTTCCTCTAATTTCGGTTTGGAGTTTAATACAGCTGGGTCCCTCGTATGATTAGTAAGATGTTTGTGTGGTCACACCCAAATTTGTTTTAGTAATATTGCTGAATCTGTGAACGAGAAACAGAATGGTTAATGAAAGGAATGAATGAGATCCATATCCTTATTAACGTTGTATTAGAAATAAAAGGATAATAATAATGATGAACCATTAAAAGGTTTTATCTAGGAGAGCTTACTCGAGTTGTACTAGAGACATTGCTAAGTGTAACTAGACGCTAGTCAATGTAATCACGATATTCGAAATATTTCCAAGTTGGAGCTGAAAGTTTACGGACTTGTATTTAATAGTCGTGTGATAGGATCGAACTTGAGATTACGGGATTACACTTAATACGTAAAGAGTTAATTTATCTAATAAATATGTTTATTATATTTATTAAATTAAATAGAGCTATATAACTATATAACTTTAAGATCGTTAAATAATTAAGATTTAAGTATTAACGAGTGTTAAATTATATATAGAAAGAGGATTAAAAGATAGAAGGAAGGAAGGTTCCGGAACACCCCATGAGGGGGTGTTCGACCGTCGGTTAGGGCACACAAGGGGAAGGAAAAATCTTTCCTTTTATTTGTTTGGGCTACAAGATTTCTAGGCCTATAAATACATCCCCTCACCCCTCATTATTCTACACACTTCAATATCTCCAATCTCTCTTTTTCTTAGGCCGATCGCAACACCAACCCACAAAGGGGTTTAGTGTGGTTTTTTCTTGGTGCTCGGTTTAGTTTAAATCTAGTCCTAGCCCATCTCTAGAGTTTTTGGGTAGATTTTATACTATCATTATAGCTTGGTTTATACGTGATAGAATCATGGTTAGCTCGTTGTATTATGTGTGTACAAGATCGTAATATAGTCTTACTTTAAACTATATCTTGGTGATATACGGTATAAACCCGAATAGGTGATTCGTTCTTCGTCTTGTGGATTTGCTTTAGCGTAAAGGTATGTAACCCTAATTCGATTAATTATAATTGTGTTATTATTATGATCTTGTTAAATCGCTTCCGCTAAGTGTGCCTTGATCTCGTTTAGGGTTTTAATTGTTATGATGTTAATAAACCTTCAGAACAAATCAACCAACCAAACCCTAATTCCAATACACCAAAACCGATCACCAAAAACCCTAAGATCAAAGTAGATCTTCTCCAAGCTTAGTCCACACGACACCTAAATCAATCACCTTCGATTGCTAAATCTTGATTAAGCAAATACTTAACAAAAAATCAAACCCCGAAACCCTTGTGGGTTTGCTTTGGTCGTCGACTACAAAGAGAAAAAGGGAGAGACGGTTTGGTTTAATTCTCCGAAACAATGAATCACATCCCTTTGTTTATATAGGTGAGCTTTAAGTTTATTTTTGGAATTAATAAACCTTCTAAACTCAAAATCTTTTCTCCCCTTCTTTTTTCCTTTAATCGACCGACCAACACCCCTAAAGTGTTTGGTTTGACTTTTTGACTTTCTATTTTACTTAATAATGTAATTACATTAATTACCTTAATTACCTTAAAGTATAAAGTCTTACTAATTAATTCTCGTTAAATCTTTTAACTTATTAACTAACAACCGTTAAGTATTAACTTATCAAATTAAATATATACAATAACTATAGCCATATTTATCATATATCTTTAATAAAAGATGATCTCAATGTATAAGTGTGTGACCCCTTAGCCCACACACATTCGGTCATATTAAATATTATCTATAACTTACGCACATCCCAACAGCTCCCACTTGTGGAAGTCGTAGCTATAGTGTAATTCACTAATAATATTGACGGATAGTATAGCAACACCATCAATGCTCCCAAAAGCACCTGAGTCTGGTTCCTGGTAAACTGCTTTAGCCTTATGGTAATTTTATAACAAATATTGATTCCTTTTTGTTCCCGATACGGTTAATCATGAATATGGATCCTATGTCATTTCATTTTACTAACATTATGTTTCTCGTTTCTCTGATATAATCAAGATTACCAAATGTAATAAGAAACTTCTTAACTACCATTTGGGCACGACCATGCAAACATCCGATTAATCCTACGAGAGGGACCAGTATGTATCATACTCCATTCATAGAGGAACAAAATCTTATTTTGACTACAAGTACCTTTTAGACATATAATCATGGAAAATATTCCCACGGTAAGCCTAATAGTGTTCGTTCTTTAGTGTGTAGGGTCTTCATACAAGTTCACTTGATGCAAAAGCCGGAGTCCTCAACACCTGAATTAATCCTAATTCGGGTTAAGTGCAGTTCATCCAACTTTTGTATCAATAGATGGTATTCTTAGTTACGTACAAAAGATATTAACCTTATATATACATTACGTTACATGTGGGATGTGGTTCCTCGATATGTTTTTTTGATGGAATACTAGATAGGAAATGGTCCATTGCATTTCCGACATAACAGATTGTTCCATTTGAGTTCTGATGCAGATTGATTAATAAATGAGAGGATTATGAATGGTATTTGTGGTGAAATTGGGTTAGACAATTATTATGGGTTGAAATGAAGAGGCTTTGTTGTATATGGTGGTTGATATAGGAAATGTTAGCTTAAGTATTCAATTGGATTCTTATCACTGAAATATTGACCATGATGACATTTTTACGATGAACGTTAAAAAACCATATTAATTGCCTTCTTTTTTCGTTAAGTCCAAGCACTAGGTGGTCGGTGGTCCAAGTTTTTGTTGCGAAAGGTAAATATATTTATATGGCATTTTGTGTTGTGCAGATTACAAAATAGTTTGAATTCATTTATTCAGGTCTTAGAGATGTCGTTTATTAAGTGACTTTTTTGAAATACGGGAGGGAATCTAATGATCACATCTTGTTCGGATGTGATACATCTATTGTTTTTTGGAAGTTAATGTGCGTGTGGATCGATGCTAGTATGCCGACGTTTTCTTTTTGGCCTAAATGGTTACAAAAGGTTCTAAAAATTGTGTGCATGTCATTATTGCGTCTACTTTGTGAGATCAACGAAATAGTTTTACATTATTCATCCTATGAAGAAATATGGTATCTTCAATAATATTGTTTTTTTATTAGTTAAATCTTCATTTACATTCGCTTTTCTAGCGTTCTTTTTTATTATACATAAATCATCTTTAAGAAATCTACTTTTCTACAAAATTTGTCATATATGTTAACTAAAGACTAATATGTTTTTACAGTAAGTATTACTCTTTTCGTCCTAAATAACTACTCACATTTAGCTATTAAAGTTTTTTTTTAAAAAATTTTGATCATGTTTTGTTGAAAAATATATGAATAGATTAGTTCTTAAATATATTTTTATTAGTATAATTTTTTCTTAAATATTAAATAAGACAAAAAGAACTAATCTAAACTCGAAGTTGAACGAAAGAAAAATATAAAAAATCAAAATGAAGATTTATTTTAAAACGAAATAGTATGCCTTAATTAACCATTCAAGATATATTCTAAAGCAATTAATCAAATCCATTATTTTTGTTTAAGAAATAACATCGAAGTTAACACAATCTGGTTTTTTGGACATATGTTAGTTTACACTTTGTTTTTGATAATTATTCATTGTATCTTCTCTGTTGAGAAGACGTGTATGCAATCACCACCGTCGACGGTGAAATGTGAATTTTTAATACACAAAAACTATGGACTATTGCCGTCTTTCTTTACTTTCTAATTAAGTAACACAATTAATAAATCATATCCCATTTAATCACTAAACGTCACTCATTAAAATAACTAAATAGACCCTCTTAATTACAACACATGAGTTTAGCTGTTTGGCCATATAAATAATTAAAGGGTTTTACTAAATTTAATAAATTTGCATTAAATGAATTAATATATTCTTTAATTAATTGATTATTAGTATGAAATGTAATGTTAAACATGGTATGTATAAGATTCATTCATGGTTAATTATTTATTATAAACATAAATTATGGTATGTATGAGTTCATTTAATGCAAATCAGTTAATTTTGGAATCTTTAAAAACCACCCTAAGGGTGTGTTTGGTAGAAAGAAAAGGAGATAGAGAAATGGAAATGCCCAACATTTCTCTTGTTTGATATGCCAAGAAAAAAATAGGTGGAGAATTAGTTTTCCCACCCTATTCTCCCTAGTGCAATTTCATGTGGTGTTATTTCCCTCTCAAATTGAATAGAATTTGTTTTCTTTACGTATTTATCTAACAAAGAACAAATATCATTAATTTTACTAACGGATTCGGGCATATATAATGAAGATGGACTAGTTTATATTTTTCGTAAAGTCATTTAAAATAAAATAAAATTATGGGCCAGTCGAGTTGAGTCAAACCCGAGTTAATCAACATTTCTAAACCACGTCTTAATCGGGTTCGGTTCGTGTTGACTTTTCTAACAGCCCTAATCAAAATATTTACAAAAAATCAAAATATTTAAAAAAAATCAAAATAAATATAAATTTGCGCATTTCTCAGGCTAAAGTCTGTTGTTACCAAACAGTAGAATCAAACAAAATTCTCTACTGAATTCTATTCTTTGAAATTTTATTCTCTAAAATTCTCTCTACCAAACGTGCCCTAAAGGTGGTGGTTAGCAAAACCCATAATTAAATATACAAATATGTGATGTAGCATATTTATTGTTTTTTTTAAAGAAGATGTGAACATAATAAAATGAGGTGAGAAAATAATAGGTAATACTTAGTTGGCAAATTGTGACAGCTAAGAGACAGGTGATGAATGGAACAACGACACGTCACCTTTGTACAGCTAGGATCTCTCAAAGTCCTACCCATGCGCATGTGGACACGTCTTCTCCATGTTTTATATTTTTTCATTTCACAATGTGGCATCCGAATATTATCAAATTGATTCTCATTTACCTAATTTTCTACTTATAATCTTTTATGTTAATCCTGTTTAGAATGAAAATTATTATTTTTGCGTGTAGAAATGAAGTTAGACCATTAAGTTATCAGATGTATAAATTTTTTAAAATGCTATGTAATACATAATTTTTAAACGAGGTTCAATTTTAAAAAAATATTTTTTAGCAAATATTACACGGTAAAATTTCTTTAAATTCTCGTGCACCCCTAGAAACCTTCTAGCTTTATCCATGAAAGCGTTTGTTATAATATTATAAGAAATGCTAACAACAGCCTTAAGAATTGTTATTAAGCAAACACTTTTTATTACAATACAACTTGTGATTAATTCTGATTGAATGATAATCTCGAAAAAATGAAGAAAATCTCGAAGTTAGTGAATATATGATTGATACTTAATTGTGATTGGTTGAATTGTATTATTACAAATAATTGTAATAAAATTAATACATTTATCGATAATCCTTAGAACTGTCATTAACAAAACTTTAATATTATTTCATAATATATTTAGCAAATGTTTGACAAGGTTTATATGTTTCAAATTCAGTGTCTGTTATTTGAAAATAGACATAAAAATCTGATTTTGCTACCACATTATCCTCATTGCAATTATATTTATTAACTTTCGAGAAAAGAATAGTTATTAGTTAAAGACTTAAAGGTATGATTGTCATGTTGCAATTAATAACAAAGTTAAAAGAAATTTTTTTATAATCTAATTTCACTATATTTTTTAAAATTTTGTTCTATTTAATTCAACAGTCATTTTGATATAGATATAGATAATTCAAAGTTGTTTGTAAGTTTACTTATCAACTAGTTAATTACTTTGGTTAATTATTTCAAAATGTATCGTATTTGGCATTTTTTTTATTGTGTGTATAAACTTTTCTTTTATTATGTGTATTAAATTTTTAAATTTCGACATTTTTGTGTAATTTTACTATTTTGCCTTTATTTTATTTTTTAATTTTGAACTAAAATGTTATTTTATATAACTAAATAGTAGAAAAATATACATTCAATACACACGATAAAAAAAGTTAAATACACGTAATAACAAAACGTACCAACATAATACATTTTCAAATAATTAACCCAACAGTTTTTATAAATTTTTTACGAAATAAATTTATGTTTCCCAACATTTTTTGTGTATTTAGTTTGTTGCTATAATTGCTTTAAGCTTTTAACCCTTTTTCATACATCATATCTGTTTTTATAGATTTGACACGAACATGAGTGGTCGATTAAGTTCTTGATGTCAACTTTTTCAAACAAATCGCTACCAATGTTGCTCTCTCCGTCTCAAAAATATTTATCACCGATTATAAGTAAACTAGTTGATAACTAGTTGATAAAATAAACTTACAAAAAATGCCAAATACGATACATTTTAATAAGTTGTTAAGAAATTGTTACACATTTTAACTCCAAACAAAAATTAAAATAAAAATATTAATAACTTAACCATTATATCATTTTTAATCAAAAACTAACTTCATATCTTCACCATCCAATTCTTTTGTAACAAACTTTTGTAACAATTTCTTAACAACTTATTAAAAAATCATTTTTATTTTTAAATTAAAATATCTTTTAACTCATTTATTTTTTTATAATCTAATTTCACTATATTTTTTAAAATTTTGTTCTATTTAATTCAACAGTCATTTTGATATATTTATAATTTTTTTTATTTTTTATTTTTTGTGATTTTATTTATTTTAATTCAACTTTTTTTTATATTTAACGTTAAATCGATTGCAAAAAATCGTCACTTATTACATGTTGCTGCATTGCGCGGGTACAATGCTAGTATGACGTAAACCCGAAATTATACAAACTCTGCTGTCTGCTCAATCTTGAACACCAAGAAGCTAAAGTGATTATAATAACTTTGTAAGTCATATACCGTTAATGAAATAAAGGAAAATAGTTAAAATGTCATGTGGAATTGTTAACTTTATTACTTTATTAACCTTTAAAGCATCGATCACATTTACGATATAAGCAAAAAGTAACATTTTGTCTTAATGGTTAACTTTTTTGTGCCTACGTGTACAATGTGAAAAGGATAAAGAAACAGTGCCACATGAGAAACATGTGACAAAAAAATTGATGTCATGAATTATAATTTGGCCACCAAAACCTTTTTAGATTAGACGTATAATTTTTATTTATTCTTTCACTAGTTACGTAAACTATTTATATTTTGTTGATAAGAAATAAATTTGCACAAGTTGCAAGTCTAGACAATCTCAATTTAAACAAGCAAACTGAGAATCAAACATCACGTTAGTACGTGTGTACGTTACAGCTTTAGAATATGAAGTGTTTTTTTTTCTTTCTCAAAATGATTACATTTATTCCTTTTATTAACAAAATAAATTAAAATTAAACTTTCTGGTGGGAGTGAGGTATTTGCTACGAGCGAGTTACACAAAGTTGCGAACTATTTCCATTCCCTCTGAAAAAAATCACGCGCGAGTTGGTAGTAGAGAGCAAAAAACAGAGGCAAACTCACCCATGGTGAGTTTGATTTTTGTGGGCCCAGGTTGTTTTATTTTTTGGGTTAGATTTATTATTGGGTATTTTTTTATGAGTGGTATGTGTTTAAATAATAAAAAATAAGTATTAAAAATGAGTTGTAGTGAGTTTGGTTGAGTGTCATTACCTCCAAAGAAGAGTTTGGGTGAGTTATAGAAAAGTTAATGTGACGCTGACGTGCCAATGAATGAGTTTCTTACCACTCACACCAACCTTATAAACATTTATTTCTATAATATTTTCTAGCAAGCTTTACTTTTTAAGTTTGTTAAATTTTCTCTTTTTAACATGCAAAATCAAAATATGTCTAACTTGTTACTAAAAAAGATACTGTATAAACCCTCTATTACTTCAAACTATTTTGTCATCTAGGCTTCGTTTGTCTTTTCAAAATAACATATTCTAATCTTTTTTCATCTTGTCTTATGCAGGAATATGTTGTTTGTTTGTTTTTTTAGACAAAAGTGATAAAAAAAACACTTATCGTCTTTTTAACGTTAAAACATAAGCTTTCACTTCTTTCTCTTTCTTCTCAATTTTCAACACTCACCTCCCACCAACGCCTTCAATATTTGTTTACATTTTATGTTTCTATATTTTTTATACCGAAATGATTCATTTCGTATTAGTTGTTATACGTTTTATGCGTTTTCTTCGTTTTATGTGTTTTTTTTTACGTTTTTGTCCATTTAAACGGTTTTTGTACGTTTTTTTACGTCTTCGTCCGATATTTTACGTGTTCATATATTTTCTAAGTTTTATACGTATTCGTACACTTTCATTCGTTTTTACGCGTTTGTACATTTTATACGTTATTATGTGTTTTCATCGCTTAAAAAAAGAACAAAAACATATAAAGAACGTATGAAACCGCACGAAAACGTAAAAGTCGGACAAAATCATACGAAAATGTAAAATTTGGCAAAACGTACATAAACGGACGAAAATGTGAAAAACACTAGTAAAAAAGATGAAGAGATAAAAAAGTAGGAAAAAAGTACTTCACTAGTATTGAAAAGCGGTAAAGAAGTACGTCAATAGTATAGAAAAACATACGTTGTTTTACGTGTATATGAAGACTTTAGAGGTATCTTCTTTTGCAGAGATGGTTTGTAAATGAAAAAGTAAAACATCTGGTAAAACAAACGAAACTTTAGTTTTAGTAATGTTCGGAGTAATAATTTCGAACAACAAACTTTACCAAATGAACGAGTTTACCCAATTTTAGTTTATACAAATTTATCCGAACTTCACATCAATCATACAAAATAATACAGCAGTAGTTAACACTATCATTTACCAAAAAATAAAATAAAATTAAAAACAAATACAACTTGATCTACCAAAACTAAAATAATATAGATAATCGATAAAATCAGACGATCCATACCGATTGATAACACAATCTATATGAAATAAGTAAATCACGTAACATTGTATAAAAAACACGATGACTTTCACCTTTGTAATATATGTCTCTAACCAATAATTTTGCCCGGACCTCACATCAATCAAACAAAAGAGCTAACACTATTATCTTTACTACATTATAAAGGGTGTATCCCTTTGGTTGAAAGTTGAAATGTTGAATGTTGAAAGTTGAAATGTGGGTCGTACTAAAATTTTGAAAAATATTGATTATTTCTTGTGATCAGCCCTAATTACACAAATATAATTAATTCACACACACAAACTTTAATCTCTCTCTAAACCCTAATACCCACCATCCAAACCAAAATTTACACACACCAAATTAAAATTCAAAACCTAAAAAAATATTCCATACCAAAATACTACAAAATCCCACCGTACAAATAAATACCCATAAAATACATCCCATAACATTTACTTCTACTTCACCACGATATATCGTATCGTTAATTTTCTGCCGCCAGGCAATTCCGCCGCTATGCGCGGGTAATCGTCTAGTTTACAAAAAATAAGCACATAAACTTGATCTACCAAAACCAAAAGAAAAAAATTAACTGACATTCAAACGATAGTTACGTATCGACCGATAACATGACCTATATAAAATTGGTGAATCACGTAATATCATATAAAAATCGCGGACCTCGTGAGCTTCGCGTTTATAATATATGTCTCTAACCACTAAACTATTTGTTACAAAACTAAAATCACGGATCATAACAACGATTTACTATTTTGACGATAAGAGTATCAGTCTTTTATGATCACAACTATTTAAGAGTGCTTCCTACTATCTAAAAAAGTAGGTGTCTTAATGACATCACAATAAGATTGTTCACATACCACATCGCGAATAGCAAAACCGAATCATAAAAACCGCACCAAGAAAAAACTCAGTTATGAAATACGACGCGGTTGCGATTTTACGCGTAAAACGAAAAAGAAAAAACCATCTACCCTGCCTCCTTCCTTCTTTCCCATAAATACAAATAAAATTAAAAAAAAAACAAACTCCAATCATTTTTATATTTTTTGTGGATACAGTCACCGGACCTCCCTCCCTTATTCTCTCTCTCACATCTCTCAACTCTCACACAAATACACCAAAACACACACTAAAAAAACACACAGTTACTCGCCGGTGACACGTCAGATCTTCATTTCCGATCTACTTATTCAACAAACTCTAACGGTATAACGTAACTTAATTTTGCTTATTTTCGACTTAATTTTGCTTATTTTCCGCTTAATTTGCTTATTTAACTTATTTAATCGTTTTTACTGTGCAGTTAATCATGTATGCACGCTAACCGTTTCTAACGGCGTTAATTGACGGTGTTTCACTGATTTTGTTATATATTGACGGCGTTAGTTGAAGGTGAATTGACGGTGATTAGATTTGAAGCTGTTGTTGTAAGTTAGCGGCGTGAGTTAACGGCGTGATTTGACGGTGAGGTTGTTGTTGTTGTATGTTAAAGGAGATATAGCCCGAGCGTATGGCTCGGGGATCTGGAGATATGATTGATGAAGTTAACGAGACGAATAATGATTGGATCAGACAAGTGCCGAAAGTTCGAAATGCGTATTTACAGAAATTCAGACTCTACGAAACTCGCTCTGTATGATTTCGGTTTAATTTTGTTAAATGATGTTATCATGATTTGTGTGATTAGTTTGTTAGAGTTTATGAGGTCAATGATGTTATTATTTATGATTGAGGACAGATTTGATGAATTACGCGTGATCAGAGCTAGTGCTTAAGTTTTGTTAGGAGGAGTGTTATATGATGATGTTATGATTCTTTGTGATTAGTTTGTTTTAGTTAAATGAATATATGGATATGCGCATTTATTGAGGATTTGATGAATTACTGATACCGCGTTATCGGAGGTAATGCTTGAGTTTTGTTACTATTGGTGTTTGGATTATAAGATATTTTGATCTGTGTGATTACTTTGTTACGGTTAGTTTAATTAGTTACGAGGATAGCACGTTGATTGAGGATTTGATAAATTATTGGTGCAACGTAATCGGAGCTAACGCTTGAGTTTTTGAGGTCACGAAGGTTAACGTTTATTTTTTTTTGTTGTTTAACTTGTTTTAGTCTTGTTAGTAGTAGTATTGTATGATGTGGATATTGAGTGAGGATTGAATAATTTATCGATGGCATGTGATCAGAAGATCTTGAACGTGTTTTGATTATATGATGTTAATATCTGTTATTAGTTTGTTGGAGTTAGTTAGCTATAAGGAGTTGTGCGTTTGAGGATTAAATGAATTATTGATGCCACGTATTCTGATCAAACGAGCGAGTTTCTAAATTCACGCAGACAATAACCGTTATGTGCTTGCTTAGGTCACGGATATAAACCTTTTTCAGTTGTAGTGTCGAGATTGAGGTTTCGATTATTGTAGTGAGTTTGTTATAATTAGTTAACATGTAGTCGTTATTAGCATGTCTAATTGTTATGATGATATCTGTACAGTAGCTGAGCATTAGACTAATTTTCTAATGCTGCACATTTGGTCTTAACTATATGATGTTATGAATTGTGTGGTCAGTTTGTTTTAACAGGTTAACATGTAATTGTAGTCGGCATGTGTCAGCTGTTATAATGATACGAACTTTAATCGAGTATTAAACTTATTATTACTGCTGCATAGTCCGAGCTATTTGGAGCTAACACATTATGTTTTAAGTAAGCCGAAGGTGTGCTTGTTTGGGGCCATATTTGTTTTCAGTTCACTTACGTTAAACTTGTCTTGGATTAAGTTTGTTGTGCTATTGATGGTAGCAGTCAAGTCTAGCTTTCTTGCCTGGATCGGTGGACCGTCTATCTGTTATACCATAAGTTATGAATGGAATTTGTGTAGATTAAATGTTGTGATTTAGGTCAATAGTTGGTGCACTGTTGTTGTTGTCATATACACGTGTGTGAGAGTGAACATGGAACACGGTAAAAAGTCTGATCTACCAAAGGATATCTTGAGGTCCCGTTGGCCCCTACCTTGGTATGGTTGCTTAAATTGTGCCAGATAGAGAGATGCTGACATCTCTGTAGTGATCATGAGGTGCTTTTAAGAAATTTTTGGTCACGTAACGCATTAATCAAGTTAGAAGATAGAACTACTGATTAGCAATTGTCAATATATGAACTATGAAGTTGATGTGTCGTAACATAATGGACTGTGGAATTTAAGAATTTTATAGTTACGTAACGAATTAATCAAGTTAGAAGATAGAACTACTGATTAGCAATTGTCAACATATTAACTATGAAGTTGATGTATCGTAACATAATGGACCGTGGAACTTAAGAATTTTATAGTTACGTAACGCATTAATCAAGTTAAAAGTTAGAACTACTGATTAGCGATTGTCAATATATGAACTATGAAGTTGATGCATATAATGGACCATTGAATTTATTGTGGAGCCGCCAAATATAAATGCACTAAGAGTTACTGCTGAGGATTTTATTTGTTTCTACGGTCATTTAAGTTAGAGATTAACCTATAAAACAATGTAGAGCCGTGATTGTGAAATGTGGCAAATTTATGTTGGATTTACTGTTCCTTTTATACATGCAACAAAACCTTGTTAGATCTTATCAGAATCCTAAGTTATGTTTGATTTGTTGTTGCATTTATACTATCTGGCTAGAGCTAATTAAACGTGAAACCCCCTCGGAAACTAAATTATAGATTGTGGAGTTTAATATGCAACACACCATATTTGTTGTCAGCGACCCTGCAATGCGGAGTGTGATCTAGTTCGATTTACATGACAAACAATACAGAACTGTTAACGATTTGGATCCTGTCTGAAAGGCCTATCAGGGAACCCATATTTGTACTAAAAGAGTCTTTAAATGTAAATAGTTAGATATTCGAGACCGGTCCCTTAATTTCCTTGAAACTCCTGTTGCACCCTAATAGCCAATAACCCTATGTAATTTATTTTTGTCTTACACTGTTGCACATTCTGTATTACTGCATACCAAAATAATTCTTTCTTTGGTCACACGATTTATTTCAGTAAGTCCATTAACAAAATCATACCTTTTGCAGAACTTTTATATGATTGGACGTAGCAAGGATAGATCAGCTTGGAGAGTGTTGAAGATCGACCGGTCAGAACCTGCTGAGCTAAACATTACTGAAGATCCCACAACATACTCCGAAATTGAATGCTCTGAACTGCTAAAGCGTGTTCATGAGGGAAATAAGTCCACAGGGGGGCTTAGATTTGTTAACACCTGCTATGGAATCGTCGGTATGCTCTATTATGATTATATTTTTAAAGCTGATGAACATTTACTCAGATGACCGGTTCTCAGAGTTTCTTTTTTTCTCTTTTCTGCGATTGTAGGCTTCATAAAGTTTTTGGGACCTTATTACATGCTGCTTATAACAAAAAGAAGGAAGATAGGTGTAATCTGTGGTCATGCAATATATGGAATTACAAAGAGCGAAATCTTACCAATTCCCAATTCTACTGTTCAACCCAGTGTGGCTTACTCTAAGGATGAGAACAGGTCATTAGTCAATTTTTTATGTAAATATAAATTGCATGTAGTACTTTTTAGGGGATGCAAAGCTAGTAGAAGCTCAAAGCTCAAACTATATTTTATTGTATCTTTAAAAGCCTTCAGCTAAATCATTTTTTTATTTCCCTTAATCTTTCTTACTAATAACTCTTGCATATGGCATATTGGAAGTCTAGTGATTACTTTGAATTCAGTTTGCGGTAATAATCGAGCTCACCATGATTAATATAACCCTTTTATTTTGTGTATGCTTGGTTGATATTATAAGTGGATGTCTATTTGTTTATTATGGAATATGGAGTCCCTAGTGGTAGTCTGACAGGCCTATAACTACTACGCCTTTCTCAACATAAAATTTCTAGGATTTGTTAGGGGGACTTTAGATATTGATTATCAATGATGGATGTTCTTAAATGCGTCTAGTTACTTTTTTTTGTTCTTCTATAACATTATATATTTATAGAGGGTGTTGTTGCCAGTTTACTTTCTTTGAGGTACAGGGCGAGGTTCATAGGGCTGTTGTGATGTTAGTTAAACTCTTGAATGAGAGAAGGTATCAGCTGGGTGTTACTAAGAAAGCAACCATCGTGTTGCCAGTGTTTGTTACTATCAGAGTCTAGTTTTTTTTTTTTTTTTTTGCCCAGTTTTGTATATGCAAACATTCATCCAATTAGAATACTCGGTATTGACTTGGTTTTTTAATTGCATTGAATAGATACAAGAAGCTCCTATGCTCGGTGGATCTTACAAAGGACTTCTATTTCAGCTACTCCTACCGTGTGATGCACTGTTTCCAAAAGAACTTGTCTACACACGAGACAGGAACGTATCTTAATGAAACTATGTTTGTTTGGAATGAGTTTCTAACAAGCACAATCCAAAATCAGTTGAGGAATAATCTCTGGACAGTAGCACTAGTCTATGGCTACTTCAAACAGGTATAGCTGACATGAATTATTCTATTAACCAAGTAACGTATGATACAACCTAAACAAAAACGTGGAATGCTAGTTAAATTTGTGCTCAATCTTTATTCTTAGATATCTTTATTGCCATATCTTATTCAAGTTCTATGGTGATATGGTTTTATATTTCCAAGAGTAGATCCACATTATTTGTTTTAACTTATCACCCGCCTCTTTAGGTTGTTAGTTATGTGCCTATTGTAGTGACCTCTATTTATCTTCCTAAATTATTAGCGTAGCTTTGACATAGGAAATTGTCGGAGTTAAGCAGTCTCCTACCCTAGGGTAGAGGTATGACTGTCTATATCTTACCTCCCCCATACCCGCTCAGGCAGGATTGGGTATTGTTGTTTTTGTTTTAGACATAGGAAACCCAGAGCCCTAATTATCTCCAGCAAAGGAAGATAATCTTGACTAAGTATGTTGTATACTTCTTGTGGGTATGCTCATGCTAGCCTGCTTTTGGTTCTGTAGTATATTCTTATTGTGATTATGCATTTCTTCTTATCGAAATTCTCTCTTTTCCTTTTCTGAAAATTAGGTCACACTTTCAATAGCTGAAAAAGATTTCAAGCTGACTCTCATTGCAAGACGGTCTCGTCATTATGCTGGAACCAGGTATGGTTGATTTACTTCGATTTATAGATGAACTTAAAAAAGTCTTAACTACTGCTACTAAACTGATGTTCATTGACAAAAAAATTTAGTACTGATTTCATATGTATGTTCCTACTTTTGTGATGATTTTGCTTTATAATTTCATATGAGCATCTCATACGACCTCAAATTGTCTACATGACATGATTAACGTCGTCAAGTACTCCTTTGAAATAACGTCTTGAATGCTGCTACCATAATATCGCTCTTCCCCATGAATTCTTAGTGCATCCATATTTAATTTAACATGTCAAGTCGTCAATTAATTATTTTACATATTGCTGGTGCAGATATTTGAAGCGAGGGGTAAATGAGAAGGGCCGTGTTGCCAATGATGTTGAAACAGAACAGATCGTATTTGAAGATGTTCCTGAAGGATTTCCTGTACAAATAAGCTCCGTCGTTCAAAATCGGGGTTCAATACCCCTTTTCTGGTCCCAGGAAACTTCACGATTAAATATTAAACCCGACATCATATGTAAGACTAAAGAAAATACTGAAATTGTTTAACTAGCATTTCCAAGTTCCATTGACTTAACCATTACTTTTCCATCTAGTGTCGAAGAAGGACCAAAAGTATGACGCCACCAGACTTCACTTTCAGAATCTTACCAAAAGATATGGAAACCCAATAATTATATTAAATTTGATTAAGGTAAAATAACTTGCCATACAAATGTCCATTTGGTTTCCATCTGATATAAATAACAATCCATAGTAATTTTGATTTAATATGTTAATCTCCGATGGTTTTGCAGACCAAAGAAAAGAGACCTAGGGAATCCCTCCTCCGTGTGGAGTTTGCTCACGCTATTGAGTCTATTAATAAAGATTTGCCTGAGGAAAATCGTTTGAAGTTTCTACACTGGGACTTAAACAAATATTCCAGAAAGTAAGTTCCCTTTGCCCCCACTAATGATGTTTTTCCCTATTTTACTGGTTGTCTATCTGGCCAGAACATTTATATCTATCTTTTAATTTTCAGCAAATCTACAAATGTGTTGGCACTTTTGGGCAAAGTAGCTGCGTATGCCTTGAATTTAACTGGCTTCTTTTATTGTCAAGTGATCCCATTTTCGAAGTCCCAAGAGCTGTTAAACCCTTCCAGGTATGGCTAATGCTAGGCATATTTATATGACTCCATTTGGTAATTCTCCCTCGCAAATAGTTGTGATCACTTAGTATGATGGCTGTTTGGTCCCAAATTGCAAATTGGAGCAGATCCAGTTTTGCGAAGCGTTTCATATGACATCACAATTTTCTTTTGGACAATTCAAGGGTACTATGCATATCCAAATAAAAAAAATGCTCATTTAATATAAAAAAGGTGGCGCAGCATAGGGGTAGGTTCATATATGTTTTTTATGAACCTCAATATAATAATTTCTAGAGCATATCCTAATTCGATGGGAATTCTACCTATATGGAATTGATTTTTCTATCCTTTGATAAGTTGCATATTCTGATCGATTGTTGATGGTGCATGCTTCATTTTTTAGTTGTTGCACACCCATTGAATATAATAGTGTTCGGTTGGTGCAGGACTGATGATGATGACCGTCACTCTTTCCAAACCAAGAACAACGATGCTGGGAATTTTAGTTTCAAGCCTCCTAAATATCAAACAGGGGTCCTAAGAACAAACTGCATAGATTGTTTGGATCGAACAAATGTTGCTCAATTCGCATATGGTTGGGCTGCGCTTGGCCGTCAACTGCACACTATGGGATATATAGATACCCCAAGTATTGAGCTGGATTCGGATTTAGCAGATGATTTAATGAGGATTTATGAGAGAATGGGCGACACTCTAGCCCTACAATATGGTGGTTCTGCCGCCCACAACAAGGTAATAGGTTATTTTAAATATATTTTCATATTTCAATTAGAACTTGTATAATCTTAAACTCAGTATTCAAGTGACGTTTCATGTTTTTTATATCTTTATAGATATTCTGTCAAAGAAGAGGTCAATGGAAGGCTGCAACTCAGTCTCAAGAATTTTTTAGAACTCTGCAACGTTACTACAGTAATGCATACATGGATGCTGAAAAGCAGGATGCCATTAATGTGTAAGTAAAATATATTGAGTTTTGAGACGTACCTGCAATCATATGTTATTTGCAACGCTGTTTATAGATAACACATGATTACACATATACTCCTGTCATTCTCCATGATTTTGAACCGAGTTACATTGTTTGAGCAGATTCCTGGGTCACTATCAGCCACAAATTGGCCGGCCTGCCCTGTGGGAATTAGATTCAGATCAGCATTACAACGTTGGAAGCCAAAGTTCTAATGTTTTTGTAGAAAGATCCAGGTACTATGTTGTGATATTGTTGTAGTCTCATAGCGTTTCTGTACTTATCGTGACTAAAATTTGTTACAGATGATATATCTAATTACACAAAAACAAAAAGTATTAGAATAAATTAGTTGTAAATTTATGGACATCCAAATATAAAGTTGATTTTTGAGCAACCATATTATTGAGCACAATAAAAACAGCTTTGGACTTGAAAATTTTCATTCTGTGTTTGGTTGCATGCTTACTTTTCGTGTAAATGCAGATTTATTAAAAGGTCATTGTCAGTTGGCAACATTCTCTATGATGGAAACAATCTCCGTGATGCAAATTCTCCCATTGAATTTACTCAAAGTAATGAAGAATTGGAGCAGCCATATAGTGACAGGACACAAGGCGATTCATCTGAATCTTTACATGAAATCTCTTGCGAAAGTGATTCATCTTATCCTAGGTTTGCTTTTGTACCTTTTAGATGATGATTGTATTCAAATTGTATATATTTTTACGACTGAGTTATATTTAAATAAGTACTCCGTAGTTTACAAATTGGGTAATGTGCAGGTATTCAAACTCGTCATCTCGGCCACAGCTTATTCCGGAAGAAATGCCCAACAGCGATCGCATATTTTACAACAAGAATTCTTTTAACTGCTCAAATTTCCTTGACGTTGACTGGCTTTCCTCATCTGGGAATTCATGTGAAGATGAAACTTATGAAAGGTAACTCTGGTTGTATCCATAATTTGTTTTTAGTCTCCATTTTCAGTTGTCATCTGTACAAATTACATATTTTTTTAATCTCGTCACTTTTAAACCTACCCTCACTGATCCCACTCTCACCTTTTTGACTGCAGGTCGACACTTGTAGGCTCCCCTATGGGCGGTGGTCGATCAGCGGATAATGTAATCAATGAAATGTGCACTTTCGCTAGTGATTCTGAGATATCTCCTAATGTGAAGGTCAGTTTTATGCTTCATTTCAACATTCCACCTCCCTTTCTTAAAGATGATGTGATGTGATGTGAAAGTAAAAATATGAATCAAGTCATATAAATGCTTGTGTGGTTTTTTGTGTGGTTATCAAGCTCTCTGTTTGAAAAAAAAGAATTATTCCCTCCGTCCCATATTTATTGTTCATGTTTCCTTTTCGGATTGTCCCAAATTAATTGTCAAACTACTAAAAGTAAAAAGGAGATTTTGATCGAGTTTACTATACTTCGTCACTTAAGGTTATTGTTCTAAATCTTTAAAGAAGGAATTAATTAATTAGTTAAGGGTAAAACTCGTCATTATGAAGTAACAAAGAAAGCAGTAATAATCATGTCTTCTTTAAACTGTTTTTCTTTTTCTTTTCGGTGAGCGATTATTTTAAGACGGAGGGAGTAATAACTGCGGCGTGAAAGTGAATTATATTTCATGAATGAAGGCTATTGTTGAGCTCCATTATTAAATGTAGATTAATTTTTATAATTCACGTTATTCACTAGTTTATTTTAAACCTGGGTGCAGGATGGTAGAAACTCCATTGGAGGCGGATTTTCAGATAGATTTGCAGAATGGGTGACCAATGGGGATATTATGTTCCCATGATCAGTTTTGCTATCAACAACGCCTAAAATCTTCTTACTGATAAGCCATTAAATTCAGTCATCCCCTCCAAAAGGACGTGGGTTACTAAAGCAGGAATAAGTGGTCACCGAATACCATTAGAGAAAGAGAAACTGAGAAACGAAACAAAAGAAAACAAAAGATAAAAGGAAAAAAAAATGCTATTACTATCAAGATATAGAACCCATTAAGAAAAGGATAGTATCTTAACCCTTGTAAAAAATACCTGCGATTATTATCAAGATATACATGAGACGGTCAAAATTCTAGTACAAGTACAAAAGAGTAAAAAAACTACAGTAAGCTTTTTTTGCATTTGAACCTTTGTAAATATTTTTTGATGCTATTTTACTTAATTTAGTCAGATTGGAGATTTTATTTGTTGGTTCGGCAGTTGCTTGTTAATTCCTTACAAGTACCTGTCAGTTATATCATTTGCTTGTGTACCTGCTGCATTCAAACCAATTCTATGCCAATGTAGGGCTGAGCACGGCAGACCTAAAACCGATCTGGACCGGACCGAATAGAACTGGACCGAACAATTTCGGTCCGGTCTGAGGTCTGAGGTTTTGGACTAATTCGTTCCTCGGTCCGGTTTTGTCTTACCAAAATCTCGTCGATTATGCCTAATAGGACAGGAACGGACCGGACCGGACCAAGGACTGAACCGGACCGGACCAACCCGGACCGGACTATTTTGGTCCGGTCTCGGTCCAGGGTTTTGGACCATTTCGGTCCTCGGTCCCGGACCGATGCTCAGCCGGTCAGCCCTATGCCAGTGTAGTAGTACTTCATAATTCATACATAGACAATTTGCAGTTTGATGTCTAGTAAGATTGAAATTTAGGCATAAGTTTTTCTTTTACTTACCAATGATGTTCTTTACTCGGCAATACTAAAACTGACGTTTAAACCGTAGTCTAAACTGAATTATTAGCGAGTATCCAACAGGTAAAAGGCTAGTGAAAAAGATGCATGCATGAATGTCCACTGTCCTAAAATATATTTCTCTCTAATTTTTTTGTTTGGATGCACAAACTAAACAATCTAACCATTACTACTATTCAAGCTAGATGTAGCCTTGGGGAATCTATAACCATAAGCAGAAATTCTAGACTTCTAGTAACCAAATCTCTCTTCAAAACCAAACAGAAGGTAAGATGATTCGAGTGGCATGTGATTTTATAGAATTGTAGATATCACCTGCACAGCCGATCACTGGCTCACAGCTGCTGTAAATCATTTGCAAAGAACCAATGAAAAAGAAGTCAATAAGTTTTGTAGTGAAATCATCAATATGGCGAGACGTGGTAATTGAATATTGGTTTGATGCTCGACAACCGTATTGCCAGTAGTTTGTTTCCGTAGTGTTAGTTACAGGCAAAATTGGCCATCACTGCCAGCATACGTTCCATCACCCTCACCAATTGATGAGGCCTGAGGGTGAGGTGGATTGCGGACGCTGAGGGTGATAGAATATTGTGTTGGATAGTGATGGCTTATTTTACTGATAAGAATTACTAACAAATTACTACTAGCAAAACCGTAATTGAATATACTGTGTTTGAACTTTGAACAATGTTGGCCATCTGAGTATTGGTAGATCATTGAGCATATTTTAGACACTGTTATATAAATCCACTATCGCTTGGCACAGAAAGACTTGATTAGTGCGTTCGACAACATCAAAAGAATAAACACATTTCGTATGATATGATCGATCACTTTCAAAATGGACATTTCCGAGAACTCCTGAAGATAGGGAAGACAATTCAAGTGGTAACCAAAATCAAAGCGACCAAAATATCAAAACTGAACCAAACGTTTTTCATAACACTAAACATAAAAGATAACATTTGACAGTCATATAAAAAAAAGATGCATCTGATGTTCCGAATGTTAACATATGATGCATTCATACATGCAATCATACGCTGGAAGTGGAACACCATCACACTCAAACTTTGTGTAGCTTCCTCCAAAGAAAACCGTCTCGACGCCCATGTAATCTTCGTTTGAAAAATTCCAACCAAATCGGTATGAAAATCTGATGGACCATCCAGGTTCATTAGACTTGCCACGAACTTGACATGTAACACACGACCCGTCTTTACCTTCATGTCGAATACCTCTCACCAGGTATTGGATGGGCACATATAGTTTACCCAAACTCTTCTCGTTCTTAATCGCCTTGATTTCAATTACCAGGACTTGTCCTGCGGGATCACTCATCGTGAGTTTGATGGGTTCTGACTCTCCGGTTTTGTCGAATGAGGCTCGGGTCTTGTTGTCCAAGATGGAACACTCTGCATAAGCGTCCGATAAACTGGTATTGTTCTTGGAGCTACGTGCCGAGATGAGCGTGAGTTCTAAGCTTCTACATAAATCCATGATGGAATATCGTTGTGTATGTTAAATTCCAATGGTAACCGAATGTGTTTAATTCTTGATCAATGTTTGTGAGATCATATCATGCATGGTCGAATGAATGCTTTACATTTATATAGTACGTAGCCGACGAAAACATAATCTAATACGTATTCGTTTACAACTTACCAAAAGTTAAACCACCGACTTCTTTTTTTTCTTTTTTTATATATTTTATAAAAGAAAAACGCAATTGTTACAAAAGTCTATATCGATTTCTCTATGGCATTTTTGAGGACTTTTAGGATGAGTTTAGTTTGAAAACATTTATTTTTTATTTTTTAATTTATTTTTTGTAAAAAAAAATAAAAAATTATTTCCACAAAACACTTGTTACTAGAAAACATGCTCAAATGTTCTTCTATATCTCCATTTATTATTTTTTTAATATTACTAGAAATATTTTTAAAACACAAAACCTTTATCATAAACTAACCAAGTGAATAATAAAACAAAAAAAAAAATTAATACGAGAAAGTCAAATTTTAAAGGAAAATTTAACATCAAAAAAATGAAAAAACAAAAATTTTAAAAAGTAAAATTTAACATCAACAAACATGAAAAAAAATATTCATACGAATACAATTCAACATAAAAACAATAAACTCGTCTTTAAAAATATTTTTACTTTCTCGTCTCATTTTTTTACGTTTTCGTCAATATCTTTATCTTTTGTTAATTTTTTATGTTTTTGTTCGATTTTTTTTTTATGTTTTCGTTAGTATTTTTACGTTTTGTTAATCATTTTCACGTGTTCGTAAAAACACTGACGAAAACGTTAAAATACTGACAAAAGCGTAAAGATACTGAGTAACGTGTACATCTCCACACCTGTTTTCTAACATTTGAAGTCCTTTTCGAGCATGAAGGCTTGAAGTCGCACACTCCTGAAACAGCTCTGCAGCAACCACGAATTTTCTCATTTTAGCAAGCAGCTATCTTTAAAAGTCTAATGTGTACTTTAACAAGTAGCTTATGTAACTTGAGATTTTACAAAAGAGCACCCAAACTTGTTTGATTCTAACTTAAAAGCTCAGCTCATCATGTACTTTTAAGATAAAACTTTAGCTAGTAAAGATGACTTCTAATTATGGAGATTTGTAGAAAAATAGGATATAATTATTCAAAACATTTTCATTAACATAAAACAAATCAACCAACGAGAGAGAGTTTTATAAAACAAGAATCCACCACAGTATAAACTAGTGTGGATATATTATCTAACTTGATAATAGTTTTACAAGATTAAACAAAAAAGAACAGATGAATCAACAATGGCTCACACACATGACGGCTCACACACACATATAACTCTCACAACCCTAACTCTGAAAGAGTTAGGGTCTTATACACAAAAATGACCAACGGTCTAAACCTAACAACTGGGCCTTCAACTTGTGTAAGCCCATCATCATTCCAAGCCCACAATCAAAGCCCAATGCATCTTTAGCAAACTTCCAACTTGAGTCCCTGAAATAACAATAAAGGCAACATTAGTCCCTAAACACTTGAATATCAGATTATCAAATGAATTTTAACATCACCCCTTAATATGATATTCTATACAAGTCAATCATCTCCAGTTTTTCAACCAAGTACTAATGTTGTGGTGTATCTAATCCTTTGGTAAGGATATCTGCAATTTGATTTGCAGACTCCACCTTTTGAGTTCTAACAATACTATTTAAGATTTTTTTCCCTTACAAAGTGAAGGTCAATCTCTAGGTTTTTTGTTCTCTCATGGAACACAGGATTGGCAGCAATCTTAATTGCTGAATTGCTGTCACAATGAAGATCCACAGGTAAAAGATTATCACAACTCAAATCTTTCAAAAATTTTAAGATCCAAATGACTTCACTAGTCACAGAAGCTAGAGCCCTATGCTCAGCTTCTGCTGAAGACATAGAGAGAGTAATTTGTTTTTTACTTTTCTAAGAAACAAGATTGTCATTTAAAAACACACAATAACCAGTAACAGATTTCCTAGTCATAATGCACTTAGCACAATCAGCATCAAAAAAGGCTCTAAGAGACATACCAGAGTTTTTCTTAACATGAACACCCATACCTGGAGAACCCTTTAAGTATCTGAGAATCTTAAAGGCAATCTTTTAGACGAGACCTCAAAGGTGAGTGCATAAATTGACTAAGGCAGTGAACAACATATGAAATGTCAAGTCTGGTATTGGTCAGATAAATAAGCTTACCCATAAGCTTCTGATAATCAACAACATTTTCCAACAAGGGGTCATTTTCAGAAGGTTCATTAGAAATTGACAGCTTTGATATTAAGGGTGTCTTTGGATGGTTTGTAGGCAAGCATTCCATACTCAGACAAAAGATCAAGGACATATTTTCTTTGATTCAAAAACACACCAGAATGGGTGTCAACAACTTATATTTCCAAAAAATATTGCAATTTTCCCAAGTCTTTAATTTTAAAATTTCCTTTCAAAAAGCTTTTCAAGCTGTCAATATCTTTCTCATTATTTCCAGTCACAATAATATCATCCACATAAACAAGCACAGCAATAAAGGACTTATCACAACTCTTAGTATAAAGAGAATAGTGAGATTTACTTTGGACAAACCCATTATCAACCAAAACAGAGGTGAGTTTAGCATTCCACTGTCTAGGGGACTGCTTAAGACCATAAATAGACTTTTTTAGCCTACAAACAAGCTTAGGGTTGTCAGAGTAGAAACCTTGGGGGTTTCATGTAGACAGTTTCATCTAACTCACCATATAAAAAAGCATTGTTAATGTCAAGTTCGTATATAGGCCAAGATTGATTAACATCTAAGTTTATGAGACACCTAACAGTCACCATTTTCACAACTGGAGAGAAAGTTTCCTCATAATCAATACCTTCCTTTTGACTACAACCCATGGCAACAAGTCTAGCCTTATACATTTCTATTTCACCACTAGGTTGAACTTAAGTTTCCAAACCCACTTAGAATTTAACGCATTTCTACCAACAGGCAATTCAACTAAGTCCCAAGTATCATTTTCAAGAAAAGCAGCAAATTCAACATTCATAGCATCAATCCATTGAGGATTTTGACAAGCCTCAAAAAAACTTTTTGGTTCACAACTTTTATTCAACTCAAGTCACAAAACATAAGACATCCCCTTTAATCTTAGAATATCCAACAAACTTTTCAATCCCATATTTGACTTTTGAATCAACAACAAAATCATTGTAATTTTTTTAAAAAACAGAAGTTCTAGAAGACCTTCTCAAGACTTGGTTATCCTGAGCATTGGTATTAGATATGCCACCCAAGTTCTGTCCATGTAAAGGAAGACTTGGGTGATGCTCTAAAGTTCCTTCAGATAATTGATTATCATCAAGTGTGGCAGCCTCATAGTCACTTGGACTGGCATCTGTGGTATCATTGCTGAATGCAATGTGTCCACTGTCACCTAGATCCAAGTGTGAGCTACTAGCACTTGGTGACATACTGTCACCATTATGAATGTTTAAAACTCTCTCATCATCATTAGGAAGCTCAGGATTTTCCAAATCAAAAAAGGTTAAAACTTTATTGTTTTGAAAGACATCAACATCTTCATTACTATTCTTTTTATTCAAAACAGTATCTTTAAAAGGGAAAATAGATTCAAAAAACTTAACATCTCTAGAAACAAAGAACTGATGTCTGTCAAGACTATACAGTTTATAATCCTTTTGAGAATTACAAAAACCCATCATAACACATTCTTCAGACCTACTGGTGAGTTTATCATGACTATTTAAAATAGTAGCAAAACAAAGACATCCAAAAGTCATAATATGAGAAAGATTAGGGGATGAATTATACATCATCTCATATGGAGATCTACCATTTAGCACAGAAGTGGGTAATCTGTTGATAAGATAAGTAGCAGTTAGAATGCATTCAGTCTGAAACCTTAATGGTATTCCCCCTGAAACATAAGGCATCTGGTCACATTAAGAAGATGCCTATATTTCCTTTTAACCACCCCATTTTGTTGTGGAGTATAAGCACAAGAGGTTTGATGTATAATTCCCTTCGTGTGACAAAAAATTTGAAAATTCTGATTAACAAATTCAGTCCCATTGTCACTTCTAAAAACTTTAACATCTCTTTTGAGTTGGTTTTTTAAAAGATTATAAAAAAATCTCAATTAAGATACCAACTTCATCTTTGGTTTTGATCAAATAAACCCATACAGCTCTTGTGTAATCATCCACAATGGTTAAAAAATATCTATGACTAGTGTAACTGGTCACCCTATAAGGTCCCCATAGATCTAAATGAACCAGTTCACCAAGATATTTAGTTTTGTTTTCACTTAATGGAAAAGGTTCTCTAGTCTTTTTATCTCTTTGACAGATTTCACAAAACTCATTTTGATCAGTAGAACTAATGTTCAAAGAATTTTTAAGCACATTTAGAGCTGGGTCAGCAGGGTGACCTAATCTACAATGCCAGTCATGTTTAGACAAAGACCAAGCAATCACATAAGGGTCATTAACACATTTGGTACATTCTACATCTAAATAGTATAAACCACCACATTGTCTACCAGTCCCCAAGATTTTTTGGAAATTTTGATTCAAAAAGAAACATTTATTCTCATCAAAAGCAACCAAAATTTTGTTATCCTTAGCCAACTTATGAACAGAAACCAAGGTAACAAAATAATCAGGTATAACAAGAATATTAAACAAAACAAGACCATTTGAAAGCTTAAGATTGCCAATTTTAGAAATGATGGCTTCATTCCCATTGGGATGAGCCACCTTAATGTTAAGATGAGAGATATCAAAAACATTTTCCAATTCAGTATCATCATTGGTCATGTGTTGATTTGCCCCTGAATCAACAACTTTCCCATTGTTCCTAAGTTTTGACTTGATGTTGGTGTTAGAACAAAAAAAACTTCTCAAAATTATCATTAAAAATCTTACTATTGTTCAAATAAATACCTGCCATATTGGCATGAACAACTTTTCCAGAATCACTTGTGCTTCCCTTGTTTTCTTTAAACATAGAGATCAAAGTAGCAAGTTGCTCATCACTGAAACCAGATGAAGAGGATATCCCAACAGAATTGTTGGAGACATTTTTACCCTTGTTACCTTGACCTCCCTTTTTCTTTCCAAAGTCACTAGGGTAACCAATAATCTTGAAACGTCTATCAATGGTGTGTCCATTGTAACCACAATGTCACAAACAATCTCAGAATTATTATTACCATAAGGTCTAAACACAGAATTAGTAGGAGCATTAGGTCTAAATCCAGTGGTGAGAGAGCTAGGTCTAAAACTGCCATTGTTACCAAAGTTAGGTCTAAAATTGCCATTGTTAGTGGTCTTGTTTCTTTGAAAATTGTTTCTAGCAGGCCCATTAGACAAAAAAGCTGATGTCTAAGTCATTTGAGAGGATCCAGCAAGAGTTCCAGATGTTAACCTGTGAGATTCCTCACTGGAAATTATAGCATAGGCACCCTTAACATCAGGCAATGTTTCTCTAGAGGGAATAGAGCTCGTAATGCTCATATAAGAGTCATCCAAACCCATCAAGAATTGCATAAGTTTTAACGACTGATTATGCCTTTTAAATTCACCAGAAGCAGAACACACACAATTAGGCAACTCAATCATAGCATCATATTGTTTCCAGTAAGCATTCAATTTATGGTAATAATCAGACAAATTAGACCCATTTTGCTTAAGAGTGTTAATCTTGTGATGAAGATTGAATATAACAGAACCATCAACTTTATGATAAGTTTCTTTAAGTTCATTACAAACATGCTTAGCTCTTTTAGAAAATATTTGACCAAGAAATAATTCCTCAGATATAGAGTTCAATATCCACCCAAGAACCACAGCATTGACTCTATCTCATTGTTTTCCCAAAACTTCATCAGTTACACACCTTTTACAAGACCCATCAATAAAACCAATTTTGTTTGTTCCTTCCAAAGCTAACAACATAGCATTGCCCAAACTTGATAATTTTCAGACCTTTAAGTTTAACACTCAAAACAGTCAACACAGCAATATCATTAGGGTGCAAATGTAAGGGGTCACTCAAGTCCAATTTACTAATGAGTGTGACTGGATCAGTCACACTCAAAGTATCATCATCACCATGAACAGACTCATCAACTTGGTCAGCCATGATGAAGGGTCACAAGGGTAATAAAACAACTCACAACACTGTCAACAAAGTTCTCAGGCTTCCAAACCACTCAAGGGTGGCAGATCAAGGGCAAGCAATGAGTGAGGATCCAAAAAAATAAGGTCAAAAAAGAACAAACAACCAACCCAATAAAAGAGCAATAAAACAGGTAAGCAAATAAATCAGATAGCAATCAAAGAAGGAGAAAGTATGAGAGGTGTTACAGTGAGACCCAAATAATAGCACAATCGATATGATATTTCTAGATTCACTTAGTCTAGAAAATATAAGAATCTCCAAATGACAAACCCTAATTTTTCCTTCTTGGGAAAAATAGGGAAAATAAAAATGTCAACAAATCTGCCACCAAGGAACCTGATAATAACCACAAGAACAGATCACAAATAGCAAACCCTAATTTTTGTAAAAAAATTAGGGATTCACCGCTTATGAGAGTGAGAAAGCTACAAGAGTCCCAAAAATACCACCAACAAGTCACCGGAACCTTAAATCAAAAGATCCCCAAAAAAGTCAAACCCTAATTTTTTCAAAAAATCGGGGGTTTTGTAAATCGAGAGAGTATAACGCTATTTTAATAGCAGATCCAAAGGAAAATCAATTTTAAAAGCCAGTATCAAAAAAGTATCAAAACAAAAGATTTTATCAAAAAAACTTTTCACAATAACAAAGTCAGATTCGTAAACCAGGATCTAATACCATGTAGAAAATAGGATATAATGATTCAAAACACTTTCATTAACATAAAACAAATCAACCAACGAGAGAGAGTTTTATAAAACAAGAATCCACCACAGTATAAACTAGTGTGGATCTATTATCTAACTTGATAATAGTTTTACAAGATTAAACAAAAAAGAACAGATGAATCAACAATAGAGAGAATGCAGGTGAAACACCATGACGGCTCACACACACATATAACTCTCACAACTCTAACTCTGAAAGAGTTAGGGTCTTATACACAAAAATGACCAACGGTCATAAACCCAACAACTAGGCCTTCAACTTGTATAAGCCCATCATCATTCCAAGCCCACAATCAAAGCCCAACGCATCTTTAGCAAACTTCCAACTTGAGTCCCTGAAATAACAATAAAGGTAACATTAGTCCCTAAACACTTGAATATCAGATTATCAAGTGAATTTTAACAAGATTAGTTACCATTATTTTTACCCAGAAAAGTCTAATGTGTACTTTAACAAGTAGCTATCTTTAGAAGTCTCATTTTAGCAAGCAGCTATCTTTAAAAGTCTAATGTGTAATGTAACAAGTAGCTTATGCAACTTGAGATTTTACAGAAGAGCACACAAACTTGTTTGATTCCAACTTAAAAGCTCAGCTCATCATGTACTTTTAAGATAAAACTTTAGCTAGTATAGATGACTTCTAATTATGGAGATTAGTTACCATTATTTTTACCCAGAAATGACCTTCTTAGAGAAAATGTATGCTTACCTGTTGTGAATTCATCTGTCTTCGACCAACGCCAATCTGATACCAAAGACTCGCTAATCTGGATCCTGTCAATGAAGTAGTAAATATACATGATAAATTAACCATAATCCAAAGCTTATGTTTCTAGCCATATAATGTGAGTTCATTTGTCTCTAATTTTTTTATTTGGATGCACAGACTAAACAATCTAACCATTACTATTCAAGCTAGATGTAGCCTTGGGAAATCTGCAACCATAAGCAGAAATTCTAGACTTTTAGTAACCAAATCTCTTCAAAACCAAACAGAAGGTACGATGATTTGAGTGGCATGTGGTTTTAAAGAATTGTAGATATCACCTGAACAGCCGATCACTGGCTCACAGCTGCTGTAAATCATTTGCAAAGAACCAATGAAAAAGAAGTCAATAAGTTTTGTAGTGAAATCATCAATATGGCGAGACGTGGTAATTGAATATTTGTTTGATGCTCGACAACCGTATTGCCAGTAGTTTGTTTCCGTAGTGTTAGTTACAGGCAAAATTGGCCATCACTGCGCAGCATACGTTCCATCACCCTCACCAATTGATGAGGCCTGAGGGTGAGGTGGATTGCGGACGCTGAGGGTGATAGAATATTGTGTTGGATAGTGATGACATATTTTACTGATAAGAATTACAAACAAATTACTAGCAAAACCGTAATTGAATATATTGTGTTTGAACAATGTTGGCCAAATGACTATCTGAGTATTGGTAGATCATTGAGCATATTTTAGACACTGTTATATAAATCCACTATCGCTTGGCACAGAAAGACTTGATTAGTGTGTTCGACAACATCAAAAGGATAAACACATTTCGTATGATATGATCGATCGCTTTCAAAATGGACATTTCCGAGAACTCCTGAAAATAGGGAAGACAATTCAAGTGGTAACCAAAATCAAAGCGACCAAAATATCAAAACTGAACCAAAAGTTTTTCATAACACTGAACATAAAAGATAACATTTGACAGTCATATAAAAAAAAGATGCATCTGATGTTCCGAATGTTTGTAGGAATCAGTCCCTCAAACCCGGACTCACACCACTCGATAACACCAATCAAAACGGCCAGATTGGGTTTGAATGTTTCTGTTTATTAATTTGGGAAACTGATTACCTCCTATAATAAATAACACTATGGCTATATATAGCCAGTTACAAATAAACTGTCTTGCATGAAAACAGGATACTAACGTACCACCACCCCTCTCCTCACACATCTCCAAAATACTCGGTCTCAAAGCATTACTAATTCAAACTACTACTAACTAAACACATAAACCATAAAGACTCTAGTCATGTATACGTGAACACATCGATTAAACCCAACAATCTCCCCCTTAATCGATTGTTCATGTCACCTCGGTCACATCTTAAACACCTCCTGTCGAATCATCTGGTTTCTCGACTTTTCCCGAACACACCCGAAGCCATCTCGTTGAATGCAACTTCCAACGTCGAACTAACTAATTCAACGCCATCGTACTTGTGTTAAAGTCTTCCTGCTTTGATGTGTTCGTTTTCCACGAGAGCCACTCATGGTGCATCTTCCTTTCTCTTGCTACGCGCCACTCTTTTCTACTTGCTTTCTTTCTCGTTCTTGCCTTCTGCTTGCTTATGGATTCTTGCTAAAGTTCTTGCTAAAGTTCTTGGCGAACTTTCTTGCTTCTTTCGTGTATTTCATAAAACAGTTCTCGCGGTCTTTCTTTTTCGGTCGTTCTGTGAATCTTTCGGTCCTTTGATTTAACAATATTTGGTCTTCTTCGGTCAATCTTTGGACTTCGGTCTTCGGCCTTTCGGTCTTCGGCCTTTCGGTCTTCGGCCTTACGGTCTTCGGAATCAACAGTCTCTTTCGGTCATCTACTGTTGAAACTTCGATCTCATTTTCTTTCTTGGACAACCTACGGTCACGGTTATCTCTTTCGGTCTACTATTCGGTCTACTTTTCGGTCACGGTCTTACGGTCTCCTCTTGCTAGAGTCGGTCTTCCGTCTCACGCCGGAGCTTCCTCGGTCTTTTCTACGGCGTCGGTCTTTTTCGGTCTTCTTTTCTTTCTCGGGCAAAACGCGGTCACGGTCTCGGTCTTGGTTGCCTCGTTCAGTCTCGGTCTTGACTTTTTCAGTCTCGGTCTCGGAACCGTCGTACCGCCGGTCTTTTGCGGTTCTTCGGCCCTCACGGTCTCATAAACCTTTCTACGATCAAAGCTTGCTGCTCACTTTGGTCTTTCGTTGCCTTAGTACATAGAAGGCATTCGGTCCTTTCTTTCTCTCCACACACCACACGTACATCAGGTATGAGCCTAACGACCTAGCTCTGATACCAAATGTAGGAATCAGTCCCTCAAACCCGGACTCACACCACTCGATAACACCAATCAAAACGGCCAGATTGGGTTTGAATGTTTCTGTTTATTAATTTGGGAAACTGATTACCTCCTATAATAAATAACACTATGGCTATATATAGCCAGTTACAAATAAACTGTCTTGCATGAAAACAGGATACTAACGTACCACCACCCCTCTCCTCACACATCTCCAAAATACTCGGTCTCAAAGCATTACTAATTCAAACTACTACTAACTAAACACATAAACCATAAAGACTCTAGTCATGTATACGTGAACACATCGATTAAACCCAACAATGTTAACATATGATGCATTCATACATGCAATCATACGCTGGAAGTGGAACACCATCACACTCGAACTTTGTGTAGCTTCCTCCAAAGAAAACCGTCTCGACGCCCATGTAATCTTCGTTTGAAAAATTCCAACCAAATCGGTACGAAAATCTGATGGACCATCCAGGTTCATTAGACTTGCCACGAACTTGACATGTAACACACGGCCCGTCTTTACCTTCATGTCGAATACCTCTCACCAGGTATTGGATGGGCACATATAGTTTACCCAAACTCTTCTCGTTCTTAATCGCCTTGATTTCAATTACCAGGACTTGTCCTGCGGGATCACTCATCGTGAGTTTGATGGGTTCTGACTCTCCGGTTTTGTCGAATGAGGCTCGGGTCTTCTTGTCCAAGATGGAACACTCTGCATAAGCGTCGGATGAACTAGTATTGTTCTTGGAGCTGCGTGCCGAGATGAGCGTGAGCTCTAAGCTTCTACATAAATCCATGATGGAATATCGTTGTGTGCGTTAAATTCCGATGGTAACCGAGTGTGTTTAATTCTTGATCGATGTTTGTGAGATCATATCATGCATGGTCGAATGAATGCTTTACGCGTATTTATATAGTACGTAGCCGACGAAAATCTAGTACGTATTCGTTTACAACTTACCAAAAATTAAACCACCGACTTCTTTTTTTCTTTTTTTTATATATTTTATAAAAGAAAAACGCAATCTCTACTACTTATAAAGTAAATATCCCAAAACCTTGAATGTTGAAAACATGGTTAATTATGGAATTGTTGAAAACTTAGTTAATTAGGCAATGTTGAAAACTCGGTCAAATATCATGCATCTCAGCAACTTACGTTTCAACTAATTCTGTGCTGGCCAGTCCATCTTTGTAATTTTGGAATGTCAGATTAGGTTTCAATCTTTCATTCTAATTTCCAGCCCATAATCCAGCCCATAATAACGTTTCAATTCAACACGGACTGTTTTCAATATTTTGAAGAAACCCTAATTCAATCCTTATATAAACCACTGATCTTTATTGCAATTCCACAAAATACACAGCCGCTACAATTGATCTGTTGAATCCGCCACCATCTCCCGGTGTTGGTTTAGGTGCCTGCGAACAACCGCCACAGATCATCACACGTACTGAATGTGATGAATTATGTGGTTCAAATCCCATACCCACATGCCATAACCCACCGTTCATGGTGTGCGTCGTTGATGGTCGGCAGGGGACGTCGACGAGGTTACAAGGATGTTATGGATAAGAAAAACGCCATATACTTTTGACCAACAAGATATTATAATCCAGGTACGCCTAACCAACAAGAGCCTATAATTTTTTATATGATTTATGCGTTATTTTGTAATTGATTTGATTTGGTTATCTGGGTCTTCATTAACTTTTGGTTTCTGTGATTCCAAGCTACTAAAAATCGAAGGTGCTGTTAGCATACTGTACATTTGTGTGAATATGATCTACTTTGAAAGTAATAACACCGAAGCTCAACTAAGATCTAACATAGATAAATCTCTTCTTTCTTGGAACTTGAGAAAATGTGACACGCCTAGCTCTTTTTAAACATTCTATTAAGAAAGATATTGCAGGTTATTACAAGTGCTCTTGTAAGTTATCATTTTCGAGCACATAATCTATATCATTTGCTCTAAATGTTGGGGATTTCGATGTAACGTATTCTTTTAGAGTAAAAGTTACATCCAATTATTATCCTTAATAAGGATATAGTAGTTAGAATTAAAGCACTCTCTATGAATTGGAGCTAGGTGTAACAGCAAAAAGTACGTTTGTCTTAGATAACGCAAATGATCACCTTTTTTTCAAATAATTTGCTATAAACAAACGTTCCACCTCAGAAAACAATCCCAAATAATATACAAGTAACTCTGTATATTATTTTGATTAGCAATGATCTGCACTTCTTCAGACAGGGTGTTTGGAATTGTGCGTTAAAAGGGATTATCTAATCAATGTGTTTAGGAATTAAAGATGGTTAATTTTGAGTGTTTTGTATGGACAATCTCATTATGATTAATGACAAATGAACCATCTATGTAAACAAGATTGAAACTGAATCTATTGAGTTATAAATTGATCAAAATTTAGACATACTTGTAGGAGGATAACGACAGAGACAACATTATATCTTCATTTTGTTCACAAACTGGTCAGATAGCGGTTTTGAAGCTGTAACATTATATAGATTTAAATAAAAATAGAAAGATTATAGGGATTATCAACACGTTGTTGGTTTAAGGATATATCATAACGAGGTTAGTAAATGAACTACACATTGTCTTTGATATGTACAAATTAGGGCAGGTCCATAATTGGTGCAGGTGAATTTTATCACCAACCTTAAGAACATCTTGTGTTAAAGTCAAAATTTCGTTAAATTGAACTAATTTGTATACACATAGATATTTCATGTTGAACGTGTATAAAAGTGTGTTTATAATATAAGGTATGTAAATTATCAGTTTATTTTTAGGTTATATAACAAATTGTTTTTGTGAATGCATGTTGAAGTATAAAAGTCTGTAATTTCTAAAATAGGATTAACATTGATTTTAGAATCATCAAGAGACATGAATTTATTGGAGAAACATGGATACCAATGGGTAATCCTTTATTTACCATTTTCTTGATTGAAATTCTTCTCATATATTTCTTTTTCTTCTGGAAAAATGGCTAAAGTTTTATGTTTTTTGACAAGGTGAAATGTTACTCAGCTTATAAATTGCAGTTCTCATTCATTTTAAATGCATGAGGTAATTATTTCCGATGATTAAAAGACGAGCTATGCTGTTATATATTTCGTTTTCAGTAAACAAAATGACTGCGTTTTGAATCAGTTTATAGAAATCATGAATGGGTGGACATTGTTATATTTGTAAATAGCATTGAACTTGGGTGGAATGAAATCAATGAAGCGGAGTCGATTCTCGAATCGGGTCAAAGAGATGGACAACATAAGCAATCTTCAACATGAACATTGAACCTTTATGTTACCCTTAACATTTAGTACTCACAAATGGCTGGTAACTTTAGATGCTACAATTATGAAATAGTGTCTTAGTTGTAGAACTGAAGACATGGTATTAGACTGTTGTGATGTTTGAAGATATAAATATAGTAAGCTTTAGTGATGCCTACACCACGATGATGGTTGCGTCACATATATTGGTTGCTAAAGAAGGACTAGGAATTTCATTGAGAGGTTCTTATTTCTAAGATGGGGATTATGGTATGAATTATGATGTATATCTCAATTGCTTTGATACATACGTACATTTATTTGCAAATTATTTTTATCTCAATATACAGAATTGCAGACTAATGTCATTGACCCATATGCATGTCTTGAAACAACATTAAGAAGGCTATAAAGTGGGATTATTATATATGTTTCTTATAGAGGGTGTTTTGAAATAATTATTTTAAAGCAAATAAAAAATTATGTGTGCTTATATAAAATTGCCTGCCTATCTTAGATTATCTACATACCATTTATAACCGTGATAACCAGAGTATTTGCACATCATGTAATATTAAGTTCTTGAGCTACGAGTTTACACTTCCTTTATTCCTCTGTTTTTATGTGTGCCCATTTATTAATTTCATGAGCTAATTACAAAAAACAAGTTAATGGTAATCATGAATCACTTCACTAGCATTTGTTTTGGTTGATATTATGCTTTCTTCAAGTCAATGTTAGGACTGATCACTTCACTACTGCCATCAGTTCATATTTCAAATATGTAACAGTTTAACCATGCATTAGGTAAACTAATTGTAACGATAAATGTAATAGTGACGTTGATGTAGTAATATGGGTCACATGCTCAAGGTACAATCACATTTTGTACATTTGCGTTCGACATGAAGGTTCACGTGTGACGACTTTGGGATATCCCAAAAGGGTTGTCATTTTGGGATTTATTGGCTCGCAACGTCGAATCGAAAACTCATGTAATAACAAAAAATTATAGCGTATAGTTAATTATCTGTCGCTAGAGGTGGCAAAACGGGCGGCCGGGCGGGCACGGGCGGCGGGCTAAACGGGCAATGGGCTAAACGGACGGCGGGCTAAACGGGCGCGGGCTAAACGGGAACAGACAAAATGAGCGGGCGAAACGGGCTGGCTAAACTGGCTCAAGCTAAAATGAGAAAAAAACATATAAAAAGCTAGAATTAAAAAATAAAAATACTTATTTAAAAGCCTGGGATAAAAACTAAATATAAAATATTCGCCTGAGTAGCCTAATTAGTGTTTTACATGTGTGCCCATTAAGCTCATAAGTTTCTTGCATATGCGCTCATTTAGCCCATTAATAATAAAGAATGGGCAAAAAGTGTCCCATCCTTTTTTAAAAATAGGCAAAAAATGCCCATATTTATCAAAACGGGCAAGATTTGTTATCTCTATCTGTCGCTATGCAATTTCCGCCGCTATGCGCGGGTACTCGCCTAGTTGTTACAAAAGTCAATATCGATTTCTCTATTGCATTTTCGAGGACTTTATGAGTTTAGTTTGAAAACATTTATTTTTTATTTTTTAATTTATTTTTTGTAGAATTTATTTTTTTAATTTTCACAAAACACTTATTACTAAAAAACTATTGAAGGGTATAAATCATTCCTTGTTTATTATTATCAAAGTATACAAAATATATGATACATGAGTAGGGCAAGACTGTCATATGGGCTCTATGGGCCTTAATACAGTAATACACATAATATACTAGCTAATGCGCCCCGCAGTTTGAGCGAGAGGAGAACGGACACACAAACTGGAGCGAAACTCTTCAAACAAAGCTGAGGGGAGACCTTTGGTGGATATATCATCATACTGAAAACGGGATGGAACATGAAGAACCCGAACATGACCAGCCTTAACCATATCTCGAACAAAATGAATATCAATCTCAATGTGTTTGGTCCGTTGATGTTAAACCGGGTTGGCAGACATATAGACACCACTAACATTATCACGGTAAACCAAGGTAGCTGTAGATAGCGGAGAATGTAACTCACGAAGAAGATTACAGATCCATGCAGTTTCGGCCACAACGTTTGCAACACCCCGGTATTCCGCTTCAGCACTCGGGCGGGAGATGGTGTAACACCCCATTTTGGAAATGGAAATATCACAGAAATTATGGCGTGTCATCAAAGCATACAAGGAAAAATGTCTAAACATTACTTGACCATAAAAGGAAAATACCGGAATCAAACATCGGTAGTCCAAAGTAAAGCTCATCACACACAAACATAGTATAATAAAGGAAAGGACTAAACAATGTCCAAAGCATAAGTATCATAAGAAAGGAAATGCATAATGTAAAGAAGGCTATACAGCTTCCAGTCCATATGCACGTACTCTTAGTGTCTACGAGCGTCCCTGAGTACCTGCCGTTTTGTGAACATAGAAAAGGAAAACGGCTGAGCAAATACGCTCAGTGCACGGATGTACAATAAAGCATGAATAGGATAAGCATATAACATAATAACAGCGGAAGAAAACTAAGTCCCGAGTAACCTGGTTAAGTCTTAATAAAACTGGTTTTAATAGTTTGAAAGTCTTATGTTTATCTTATAAAAACTGTTTGTCATATTTTACCATTAGCCAATATAGGTCATGAAAATCCACCGTGCATGAATACTTGGAGGGGTGACCTCATCATGCAAATTAGAGGGGCTGCCTCTAATTTAATATACTGGTTTTTGGGTAGGAGGGATCAACTCCTTGTGAAGGATGCAAGGCACACACCACATTCACCATGAAATCCTTAATAAAAACGTATAACTAGGATGCACCCATACGCCCCACATGATAAATATAAATAAATAGCCAAAAGCTGAAGGGACGCCACGAGCAATCACTCCGCCGTGGTGAAGTCATAACATCAGTGCCTCTAATGTTATGGTTATGGTACCTCCATAACTAGGTGAAACTGGTTATGCATGTATATGGATATAGGTAATCTTAATTAAACATAAGCAATCAAACACATAACTTATACTACGGAAAAACAATTGGCTGCATACGGGGAATCCTAATAAGGAAAGAATGTCCATACTGAAAGGACGGTAATCCGTACCTTATGTCCAGTGAACGAGAAAGACGAACTGAGAGGAATCCTACTTCCGAATCACTAGTGCTACATAAATACATACATGAATAAGTATCTGCTTACTAAATACGTAGCTGGTTTTACGTCATGTCTTAGCTTATTTTATGTGTTCTTACCATGTTTTACTGTTTTAAAACCTTAAACTGTGTTAAATCTTATATTCTGTTTAATCTGATTAAGTATTTCTGGTATTTCATGTGTTATTATACTTACTGTGTAATAATAAGTAACTTTCCAAAAATAGCAGGTTTCCTAAAATAGAAAGTTTCCAAAAATAGAAAGTTACCAAAAATAGAAAGTTTCCAAAAATAGAAAGTTTCCAAAAATAGAAAGTTTCCAAAAATAGAAAGTTTCCAAAAATGAAAAGTTTCCAAAAATAGATTTACTGCTTAAAATAGATAAGTTTCTAAAAATAGAAAGTTTCCATAAATAGATTAGCTGCCTTAATTAAATAAGTTTCCATAAATAGATTAGCTGCCTGAAATAAATAAGTTTCTAAAAATAGATGGTTTCCATAAATAGATTAGCTGCCTTATTTAATTAACTTTCTAAAAATAGAAAGTTTCCATAATTAGAAATAAGCTGGTTAAATAAGCTAAGTATATAAGCCTAAGTGTTTTCATGATTATTTTCTAAGTCATATGATATAATGTATAGTTTAATAATTATTTCATGTAATTAAATTAAACTATAGGTTAAAATATTTAATTAAAGTATAACATGTTTTTAATTAAATAAGTTAAATACTTAGGTTAATATATGTATTATTATATATTAATAATATAACCTAAGTCATGTTAATTAATTAATTATATCCATAGTTTTAAAATAATTAATTAATTATAAGTCTTAAATATATAAATACTTAGGTTAAAATAATTTCATGATCATTAATAATTAATTAACCTAAGTCATGTTAACTAAATTAATCATATCATTTTATTAATTTAATTTTAACATAAGATCATAAACATAAAAAAAAACTAACATACACCATGAACCGGATCTAGACTAAAAAGCATGAACCGGACATGAAATCAACACCGTACCCCGAACCAACTCGGGGTACCCCGTGTTTCACTGCTGCCGTGGGACCCACATGCACCAACCAAGACCATATGGTCTTGGTGGTGGTCGGCTTGGCAAACCGAAACCCCTTTTGGGTTCGGTGAAGCCTGCGGCCAAAACAACACCCCTTAAAAACACCCTTTTGATTTTATTTAACACCAAATCATGTTAGATCCATGTTTAATTATTATGTTTTTATAAAAACAACACATGTTCTTGATTTATAAAAGATTAAATCAAAAGAAAAGATTTAAAAAGGTTTTACCGAATTCGTGGATCAAAAGGACGAAGAACCAACACGATCAATCACTAAGACTTCAAGATCCAAGATCAAAAATCACCTCTTATGGTGGTTGTAGGGTGGCGGCACAAAAGACAAGGAAGGAGGAGGTTTTAGGTTTTCTTAAAATCTTGTGTAAAGTTTAATGTAAATTTGACAAATGGGCTTGGCCCATTTGCCCTTGTTGGCCGCGGGTAGGGACCCCACTTGGGGTACCCGTACCTTTTTTCGTGTCTCGTTATTAAGTTAAACGTTTGTGATTATTTATGTTCGTGTTTTAAATGTTCTCGTTACGTAAATACCGTGATCTAATATATTTAATTACGCTCGTAATAAATATATATACGTAATTAATAATAGTTCGTGTTTTAATTACGTTCATGATTTCATGATCGCATGTTCGTGATTAATTATCGTCAATTAATTATTACATGATCGTGCGTAGTAAATACTTATCGTGTTCTAACACGTACGTAATACGTAAACTCCTAACATGTAATCGTAATCATGCTATATTAGGAAAGTTTTAATCTAGTACGTATGATCCTAAGGGTACTATGCATGGTAAAAGCATGCGGGTTTTACAGATGGTGTGTTGACGTTTAGCTGACCAAGACAACATATTATCGCCCAGAAAGACACAATACCCTGAAGTCGACCGACGAGTGGAAGGGCACCCAGCCCAATCAGCATCCGTGTAACCAACTAGGGATGTGGTAGCGGAAGCATATAAGTGTATTCCAAGATCCATGGTACCTCGAACATATCGCAAGATGCGTTTGAGAGCCGCAAAATGAGGCTCACGTGGGTCATGCATATAAAGACAAACCTGCTGAACAACATAAGATAAATCCGGACGGGTGAAGGTAAGGTACTGTAGCCCCCCGCAAGACCACGGTACAAAGTGGGATCCTGAACACGTATACCGTCTGGACCCAGTTTGGCTTCGGAATCAACAGGAGTTCGAGACGGGTTGCAGTTAATCATATGAGCACGTGCAAGACGTTCAAGAGCATACTTCTTTTGAGACAAAAATAACCCTGTAGAATGGCGGACAACGGAGATGCCAAGAAAATAATTAAGAGGCCCAAGGTCTGTCATCTCAAACTCTTTATGTAAAGAGTGTATAATCTATTGAAGAAGAGCTGGCGAAGAGGCTGTGAGGATAATATCATCAACATATATAAGCAAATAGGCAACCTGAGAACCCTGTGTATAGATAAACAATGAAGAATCACAACGGCTGTGAATGAATCTAGCCCGAGTGGCATAACCTGCAAAACGCTGAAACCAAGCACGCGGTGCTTGCTTCAACCCATATAAAGATCGCTGTAAATGACACACATGGTTAGGGTAACGAGAGTCAACCAATCCCGGAGGCTGATGCATATAGACAGTCTCAGAAAGGTCACCGTTAAGAAAGGCGTTCTTAACATCCAGCTGATGAATGGGCCACTTGCGCGACACAACAAGGCTGAGAACCGTGCGAATAGTGGCCGGCTTGACAACCGGACTAAATGTCTCCTCAAAATCAACACCGAGTTGCTGACTACTACCATTAGTAACCAGTCGAGCCTTATAACGACTCAACGTACCGTCAGCATGAAGTTTGTGCTTAAATAACCACATAGAGCGCACCAGATTAGTATCAGTCGACCTCGGAACAAGAATCCAAGTACCATTTTTAACCAACGCATTATACTCATCAGACATAGCATTACACCAATTTTGGTCTTTGAGGGCAAGAAAGGGAGACTTAGGAATAGGATACACGGACGAAGTGTGAAGAGACAACCGTTCAAGAGTTTTAACAATACCCGATTGAGAACGAGTGACCATGGTATGAGTTCGAGCAGGTGCGGGTTCAATGGGAGGCATATGGGCCGGAGGAGGAGTTGGGGCTAGTGTAGGGGATTGGTGGGCCACAGTGGCGGGTTGAGCTGACGTAGGGTGGGATTGTGGTTCCAGTGTGGTGGGTTCATTATAGTGAGGGGTTGTGGGCTCGGTAGCGGTAGTTAAAGGGATGTTGGGTATGGATCGAGGTGATTGGGCCATGACATGAGGGAGAAGAGGGGAACTAGGTGTAGGTTCCAAGAACTGATAAGAGGGTGGGGATGATGGTGTCATGGATTTATATGGGAATTGGTTTTCATCAAACGTAACGTGCCGGGAAAGGATAATTTTTTTGGTTTCAAGGTCGAGACAACGGTAGCCACGGTGATAAGCGGGATAACCCGAAAAGATGCAAGGGGTGGCATGTGGGGATAATTTATGGGGTGAGTGAATGTGAGGGTAACAAAGGCACCCAAAGATGCGAAGGCGAGAGTAGTAAGGGTCTTTGTGAAATAACTTAGTGAAAGGGATCTCGTTGTTGATTGCTTTGGAGGATAGAATGTTAAGAAGAAAAGCGGACATATGAAGAAAAAAGGCCATATGAAGGGCTCTGATACCATATTGAAGGGTATAAATCATTCCTTGTTTATTATTATCAAAGTATACAGAATATATAATACACGAGTAGGGCAAGACTGCCATATGGGCTCCATGGGCCTTAATACAGTAATACACATAATATACTAGCTAATAAAAACATGCTCAAATGTTCTTGTACATCTCCATTTATTATATATTTTTTTAATATTACAAAAAATATTTTCGAAATACGAAGACATTTATCATAAACTAACCAAGTAAATAATAAAACAAATAAAAAAATTAATACGAGAAAGTTAATTTTAACATCAATAAAAATGAAAAAACGAAAATTTTAAAAAGTAAAATTTAACATCAACAAACATGTGAAAAAATATTCAAGCGACTACGATTCAACATAAAAACAATAAATTCGTCTATAATTTTTTTTTACTTTTTCGTCTCATTTTTTTACGTTTTCGTCAATATTTTTATCTTTTGTAAGTATTTTTACGTCTTCGTCAATGTTTTAACGTTTTTGTCAGTTTTTATGTTTTTGTTCGATTTATTACGCTTTCGTCGGTATTTTTATCTTTTCTCAACTTTTCACACTTTTGTTTGATTTTTTAATTTTTTTTTTAATTAGTATTTTTACGTTTTGGTAAGCATTTTCATGTTTTCGTAAAGACACTCACGAAAACACTAAAATACTGACAAGCAGCGTAAAGATACTGACTAAAACGTAAAAATACTGACGAAAATATAAAAATACTGACGAAAACGTAAAAAATCGGACGTAAACTTAATTCTACTGACGAAAGCGTTAAATATTGACGAAAATGTAAAAAGTTAAAAAAAAACTTTTTCATGATGGTGGTGAAAGGGTGTTAAGAGGTTGGCCGAGTGTTATTAAACCAATTGGCTTAGCCTAGTTGGCCACCAATGTTCCACTAATTGGTTTCCTTGGGGGGGGGGGGTTCTTTGGAGGTCTTGGGTTCAAGACGTGCGAATGGTTTTATCGCTCAAGCGAAGCGGATAAAAAGTTTAACATAACTAGACGAGGGTTTGAAGAAGACATTCTGCCGCTTGAATAGTTGAATGTCATTGCACGACTCGACTCACTAACCACTAACATTTACCGTTCTAGAAAAACTTAAGAGAAAAAATAGATTTGGTGTGTAATAAACATAACCAAAAGAGAACTAATATGTTGCTTAGCAAAATAAGTTTTGAAGAACATTCGGGTTTAGCTTCTGAAGAGATGCAGACTGACCTGTTTTCTAACATTTGTAGTCCTTTTCGAGTGTGAAGGATTGAAGTCGCCCACTCCTGAAACAGCTCTGCAACAACCACCGATTTTCTCATTTTAGCAACAAGCTATCTTTTAAAGTCTAATGTGTACTTCAACAAGTAGCTTATGCAACTTGAGATTTTACAGAAGAGCGCGCAAACTTGTCTGATTCTAACTTAAAAGCACATCATGCACTTTTAAGATAAAACTTTAGCTAGTAAAAATGACTTCTAATTTTGGAGATTAGTTACTGTTGTACGATACCGAAAACAAACCCGAAGTTCGATAACGCGGAACCGCTAGATCGCGAGTTGTATCGAGCACAAGTAGCGAACACGAGAGACTACAAAACCGATAAATATATGCACACGGTATACCCTCAACTACCTCTTTATTAATAATCTTAATAAAGACTACATTGAGGAAGAAGAATTCAATGAATTAGGATCCCCCTCATCCCTATTTATAGAGATGAGGGGGTAGGCACCTCCTTAAGCCAAATAGGAAACTTCCTATAAACCAACTTAAGGAGGTTAGCCTAAATACTTCCTAATATAAGTCTATTCCTAATCTATATTACAAACTACACTTAAGTCCCTAACCTATGTGTTAATGCAAAGCAATACCTAAAAACATTGTTAGTATTAATTAATTTTTCTTAGTTTTGATCACGACAAATTACAAAGACATTTATTGTCAAACACAATCATAAAACAAATTATCTAACAAACACTATCATCAAGGTAATAATCATTACACTAACATATCTTAATCATGCTTAGTGATCATAAAAGTGATTAGCCTTAAAACTCACTTTTGTCAAATGTAACAAAAAATTGTTAATAAACTTTATTTTTAAGAAAATGTTTTATTAAAATGAAAATGTAAATTTGAATATGGCATAATCCAAATGCCATAAGAATATCCTTTGAAGGTTTAAACAGCCTCAGATATTTCAAATTCACTAAAAGACAAAAAGGAGCGGAGTCTAGTACCCGCGGTTCCTTAAGTGCCTACGCGGTTCCCTATCGATAGGAACCTCCTGGGTAGATAAGGAACCACCCCCAGATAGCCGTTGGCATTTGTTTCTATAAATAGTGGATCAAATCTGTATTCTCATTAACCCTTTTTGGACATCTCTTTCAGCCTTCTTTCTCCTATCTAATCCTAGTCATTTTTAAATGATCACTTAATGTGTTAAGTATGTTTACTCATGATTATCCTCTTGATCTCCTTCTTTACCTTGTCCAAAGAGAAGATCACTCACACACTTGTGATGTGACTAAAGATGAAGCATTGATGAAGATCACCTTCTCCTAAAGATCTAGTCATGTTCATCATTTGTTTATTTGTGTCTTGTGTAGATCCAATGTATTTGTGAATACTTGGACTAGTTGTGTTCATCCAAGCTATATGTGAATACTTAGATTAGAGTTGTGTAAATCCATTGCATATGTGTATGCTTGGATTTGTGTTGTGTAGATCCAAGCTACATGTGTGTACTTGGATATGTTTAGTTGAGTTGTAATTAGTTGTGTCAGTTCTCACTAAATTATAAAGTGATATGGTTGTGTCTTGTGGGTTCTCACTAAATTATAAAGTGATATGTAGTTGTGTTGTGTGAAGTTCTCACTTAGCTTCAAATTGAAGAGTCGTGAAGATTGGCTATAGCTTTAGATTAGAACTCGACATCTAGCCTTGTGTCGGAAAACAGTAAAGTAGGCAACGTTGTGGAGATTGGTTCTAGCTTTAGATTAGAACTCTACATCTATCCTTGTGTCGTAAAATGGTGAAGTGGGCGACGTTGTGTAGATTGGTCCTAGCGATAGTGACACAAGATCTTTGAAGTATATTGTACTTTAAAACTCGGATCGATTCATTGTCTCCTCAAATTAGAAGGTTAAGTTGTACTAAAGTTTCTCTTTGTTCAAAACTATTTTTTTGTTGAAAATAGGCCTTTTAAATTGTTAATATTGCATATTACTTAGATTAGTAGTATTAATGCATTTTAGATTTGCTCTTGAAATGTATATACTAGTTTGTATCTTGTTATGTGTAGGTACTCATGAAGATAAATCATTCTATTGATTGTGGATTGAGTTACTTACACTTGTAGAAGACTCATCTTCTTTGGTTTCCAACATCATTAAATGATGATATCAAGATGGGTAGGAGTGATACTAATCCTTGAAGACTTAGTAGTTACTATTAGTCATAGTTGGGCTTTGCATTGGCTCCTTGAAAGATCGGAATGCAATTTTTGGCCAATGTACGCTTTCGTTCTTCCACACGCCCTATTATCATTCTTTTGATCATTAATTGACTATATGCTTGTTCTTGGCATCCTTGCCTTGACATTTATTTGTGGTTTGTGATTCTTTCCTTTTTTTCCTCTCAAACCTTCATTGCTTGGATACTTGACTCACTATGGAGATGTAGGGTGAGTTAGTATAAGCTTAAAGTATCGAACATGATTTCTATGGTTTGCACCCTTACGGTTAGTAGGCCCAATATCATGTGTTACTTGTGCAATTAAGCTCATCTCTAGGATGATTAATGAATCCCTTGAGATACCAAACTATTTCATTAAGTTGTAGGTGGATTTTACACATTTGGAATTGAAATATTCCAAGGATATTGTTACTGTTAATTCTAGTAATAATTATCCGATCATGTGGGAGAGAAAGTGAATGTATACTTTGCTCATATTTTGAAATAGAATAAGACTATTCTTGAAAATTATCTTATTCTATGCATCAAAATTGCTTGGTACAATTCATTACCAAAACCGTTTAGACTTTCGCCAGAAAGGCACGTCTTAAACCACTATATATGACACAAGCTCTTCGCCTCCTCGATTTGAAGAATGTCATTTGTCTCTTGAGCAATGTTCTTGGTCTTGACTAGGAAATCTTTCATATCCTTTATTATTAGAAAAAGTGATATCTACAAAAGTGGTAGATCCAGTTAATTTGGAACCTATCGATCTCATAACTATATATAATATGCTCAAAGATCTTATTCTTCGTGATGTACACAGTTCAACCTATCATACTATCATTCACCTATTAAATAACCTTTGGTAATCATGAGGGTAGTCTTTTTTCTTTTGGTTCCATACGTACTGGAGTTATACCTATGCCCCAGCCTGAAGGTTCCAATGTTGCCTCCGCAGAGAGTCATCTCAGGGAGCAGTCGACTGTCATACAGATTTCGAAGGACAGTCAAAGGCACAAGTTAGAATGAAGGAATATGAGGATCACTCTGAAATCCTTCTGTGAAATAGCGCAGGGGGAATATGAACTGGAACTAGACCAGGCCCATTGTTCTCCCGCAATGCGAAAGAATGCTTATTTGAATCGTCAAAAGACCTCTTGAATAGTGCGCTCGAAAAGAGCGTAAAAGAGGTTCTAGATAGACATAACCTTCTCCCGAAAATCTTTCATATCCTTCATTATTAGAAAAAGTGATACCTGGAATGACTATGCATAGATCACCCCTATTTGTGTGGTCCGTTCTAGTGACAGCATTCCCACTTTTATTATCACTTCCAGTACTGGCAGGGGCAATTACCATGTTATTAACCGATCGAAACTTTAATACAACCTTTTCTGATCCTGCTGGAGGGGGAGACCTTATATTATACCAGCATCTCTTTCGGTTCTTCGGTCATCCAGAGGTGTATATTCCCATTCTGCCTGGATCCGGTATCATAAGTCATATCGTTTCGACTTTTTCGGGAAAACCGGTCTTCGGGTATCTAGGCATGGTTTATGCCATGAACAGTATAGGTGTTCTTGGATCTCTTGTTTGGGCTCATCATATGTTTACTGTGGGCTTAGACGTTGATACCCGTGCCTACTTCACCGCAGCTACCATGATCATAGTTGTCCCTACTGGCGTTCAGTGACTACATACGAGTTTATGAATCAATGAAATTTCCTCTTCTATTGTAGCGATACGAACTCAGAAGCAATAGTAAAAGAAGCTATCATCTCTAGGGGGAGTCAGATGATTGTCTGGACTGGTTCTTTTGAGGGAGGCCTATCAATTGCACGGGTCCAAGCTTGATTGATTGATTCTTTTAAAACTAGCTCCTGTAATCAATCTCACCATTAGCATTTTGACCATTATAATGGAAACTCAATTCTGTGGATTAAAGCCCTTCTTTAAAGAAGTCCTCTAACTAGATCAGCTAAGTATTCACTTCTCTTGACTCCTCTCCCTTTTCTTTTTTGCTACGAGTAGTCGTTTGTTCGCTTCGGTCTTTTCCTATCTCGATTCAACTCGTAATCCTTCAACAAGGCATTATTACCTAGTGTTGTGGTAGTCCAATGATATCCTAAAAGGTTTAAGATATATTTTTAAGTATTTTAAAAATTTTGGTTTTCAAAAATTCATTGTTTTTTTTTTGATAAAAACCTGCCTCTATAGGCGGTTCTTTATCTCTGGCGGTTCAAACACGTGGTTCTCTATCGATAAGGAACAGTGTGCAGGAACTTTGTCAGAGCGCCCGTTTTTATAAAATACCCTTTTTCAAACAAACCCTTCTCTCTCTTTCTTTCTCATAGCCGACGGGTTCTTATTTTTCCATCATTGTTGAAACTTCAAAAACCTTCAATCACTCAAATTAATTGATTCCAAGTTATGGGTTTCACTCATCCTTCATCAAACATCAATTAATTGTAAGTATTCTCATTCAATTTCATTTATTTTGTTCTAGGGTTCATCCTTTTATAATTGGGGATTTTTAAAATAGGCTAATTTAGAAAGAGGACCAAAAGCATATGGCCACCTAAAAAAGAGTCCAAGGGAATATCAATTAGCCAATTAGCCTATTCGACCTATTAGACCTATTCGACCGGTGACACTTGGCATTTTCTCTAATCATAGGATAGTACATGTGGGACCTACTCAAGTAGATGCAAGTACACTATGTGTAAGTGTACTTGTTATTCGACTACCAGTCACCTCGATTATTCGACCCGTACTTTTTGAATAAAATAATATTTATTAATAAATCAATCTCCAATTATTATGTTATTCGACTTTGACTTAAATATTATTCGACCCGTACTTTTAATTAATAAAAAATATAAAACGTTCTTCCAAATAGATCCTTTTGTTATTCGACTTGTACAATTTACTTATTCGACTTGTACTTTTTAAAATAATTAAAATCTTTTCCCCACAAACCCCTTATACCCACAAACCTCTTTTGTATAATCATACACAGTGAATGGTTATTACTTCCATTTTTATGGAAACAAACTGATCTGGAAATCTTTATATCCTCACAGTGGCTTGTTTTTGTGAATGTTGTTACCATTATGGTTATTTGTGTCAACTATACATTTGTTTGATCTCACAATGTTTGTTAAACATTAAAGGTGATGCATCCGCTCACATACTTATGCGTTGTCGGGTCCATTACAGTTAGTTAGGGGGACAAGAGGAACATTCTGATTTCGACTAGGCCAAATGTAGGGTTGAACCGTTGAAGTCTTCAACCTTGAATCTAACTAAGAAATGTGCGATTATGTAATCATAGATTTACATGAAATAAGAACTAGCAAGTTTTATATATTGAATTGTTAAACTGGGTGGATCTATGCTAATACAATACATTGTTAACTGAACTTAACACATTCTTCCTACAAACAATACACTTGCTAGTTAGACTTCGTCTCGTTTAGATCTTCGTTAACCTCACCGGTCCAATAGCTCTTGACAGCAACAAGCATTGTTTCTGTATTGAGTGATCCACTTTCATCTTCAACAGTCTTTGTATTCCATCTCATACGTTATGCTATACTTTTGATTTTTTTCAATCATTTCTGCTTCATCTCTAAATATAACAGTCCCTTCGGGTCGCAATATTCTATCCATTTCTAGTAAAATATCTGTGATATCGCACCTACAAACATACAAATTTTGTAACGATTAAAGATCGTAAACACGAAAAAATGTCAAAAGAATTCATTTTCTTCAATAAGATATACCTATCTTTATTCACAGTGAAGACACCACCAGCATGAATAAAATCATATGTTCTTGGATATGTCGGCATTTATAAGTTAATTCTAGGAGACTGTCAATCCATTCGACTAATGTTCCCATATAAGCTTATCTTTAAAACTGACCCGTTTGACTCAAACCAACCCATTCATAATTAAACGGGTCAAATTGCTACCTCTGGCATTATTCCTATTAGGTAAGAGGTTACCTGGAGTGTTAGCAATGCTACATTATCAGGGAGACTGTAAGAGGGGTCCATTCCTGTAAAGGTCGACACTTAAAAGTTTGTTCCTTCATTTCCATCCTATAAAAAATCGACCCACTTCATAATCAAGAACCTTTTTAAAATATTCTCAACACCACAGAAAAACCGTAAGTTTCTGCCACCTGCTTAGTGAAAGCTAAAATAAGTGAAGAATAGATCTCCTGACCATAGGATTGGCGCCACTTAGCGCCCTCTCCAAACGGATCAATTCTAACATAGTATTCGCTGTTTTGGATCTAGGGTCAAGTACACTAGCAACAAAGATTAACATTTTTAACTCATCCACGTTTTCCCAATACTTAGAATACTTTTCTCTCATTTTAGTATGATTGAATTAGTCTTGGTGTCGACACCTTTTGCCCATTCACAGAACTGGTAATCGAAAAGGTATAGTCTAAGAATATACTTCTCAGATGTCACATCTAGCCCAAACATACCTCTTGTTAGATGATAAAAGTCAACAAAGATACCCGATACCTTCCGTGCATTTTCCCAATACATTCCCAACTAGATTGTGCGGTGTCTGTATAAGCTTCTATAAGCTCATTGCGAGCCGACTAAAGGATAAGCACGAAGTTTCCAACTATCAACTTGAATATTCGTAAGTGCTATCTATTTCACCACCAAATAATCGGATAAGCAGTATAGATAAGCAATCATAGATACCCACATAACTGCTTATCTACCGAGTATTTAAGAGCACAATAAATAGAAAAAGGTTATAGCGGGTGCTTGGGATTGCCTATATGAATATCAGCTGATTACTGCTTATCTACTACTATATAAGAAAACAATAAGCAGATAATAGTTATAGGGGGTGTTTGGGATTTCCTATTTAAACAGTTTATGCTCATGCTTGTAAACTGAATCATGAAATGAATATCGGTTGATCACTACTAGTTGATTTAGAAACAGGAAACTATTAGTTAACGTGTAGAGTTAAAAATGGCATACATCATTGCTTTCTTCTGAAATTAATCCAATAAGAAATACAATCAGCAATGTACCAAGATTTAAACGATAAGCACCAAAAATCGCATCAACTTCAAGGCATAAACACCAAACATCGCATCAAACTTGTGTTATAGGTTGGGAAAGATGTATATTAAACTACCTTATTCCAGGTTCTATAAAATTCCAAAAAAGAACATGTTATGTTCCGGTAGAATGAACCAAGAACAAACTTTTACAAGCAACAACTTGGCACTCTAAAAACTCTAGAACTGAGAACCAGACAAAATATAGTTGCTTCAGTTTAGTTAATCTGGGTCGAGTAATACAGATCGTGGTATCAACATGATGTTAATTAAATATGGTAACATACCTTCAACAATCAATAAGGTTGAAGCAGGTGGTCGGATCATGTGATGTTGTTGCTGTTAATGGTCAGAAGACATTACTACAGCAAGAACGAACCCATAACCAATATTCCATGAACTTCCTGCATATTTTTAATGTCTTTTTCAAGTCTGTGGTTTATTGATAAAAAGGAGGGCTGCAATTAAGACCCATATGTTATGCACACTTTTTTGTTCATTCGAAAGCTCTAGATCGCAAAATAAAGTTACTTATTGAATTTTAAATAATGCTAATGTGGGAAGACGTATATAGTCATATTGACCCTTAACATGTTATCGGTTTTTTAGCAAATACTCAGGTGGCTTTCAAAGTGTGTACCTTACAATTGAACAACTTTCTTTCTTTAACCATGATTGAATGAATATTCATATTATAGAAACCAAATTAAAATCAATGACGAAATTAGAAGGTTAATAAAAATTTAAACAACTCCAACCCGACCATAGTGCTTTGATCACTAAAATTTGAAGATGTTTGATCACTAAAAATTAAAGCCACCACCAGACCTGACACCATAACCAGTGCGAGGAGCACGCACATTAAAGTGAACCTACACGACCACCATATTACACTATGTCGCTATAGTGTTTTGAGGCCTTAACATTACACGTCTAAACAACGGTCGTCCTGTGTCCAAGTAATACGGATGGTAAAGGCTCAACTAGCAATGAAGCCATAATATCGATGAACCACAATTGTCTACTAGACATTTCATCGAACACCTTTTGAGCAACAAAGTTAGTGATTATTAATAAGCTACAAATTCCAATCCGCTAAACCTAAACTTTCTAAACTCACATTAGCAACCAAATCAACATAAAACAACGACACTTTTTACCCTAAACCTCAATGAAATAGGTCACAATCATCCAGGTTCATATAACCTATACTTAGATTAGCTAAACTAAATTACAATCAAATAAGCACATCAAATAAGCAAAAAATACAATTTGTTCAACGAATTGACCACAAATCAAATGAGTAACATCATATCTTCAAAACCAAATTAATTAAGTTTATAATTACTAGGGATTAGAGATAACCTCCGAGAAAATTAGGGCAATAAAAGTGACGTACACTATCGAGCAGATCGATTAGCCATGGCGAAATTATGTGTGTCTAAAAAAGTGCTTCTTTATGAAAAAATGAAAAGAGTGCTTGTTTATCGTAGTAGCAGTTTAACAAATGAAATGCACTAGTATATCTCTGTTTTTAATTTTTTATTAATAAAAAGTACGGGCCGAATAATATCATAGTACAAGTCGAACAACTAGAGGATCTATTTGGGAAAAAGTTTTTAATTTTTTATTATTAAAAAGTACGGGTCGAATAAAATATAGGTCAAAGTCGAATAACATAACTATTTGGGATTCATTTATTAAAAATTATTATTTTATTAAAAAAGTACGGGTCGAATAACCGATGTGAATAATGGTTGAATAAGAAGTACACTTACACAAAGTGTACTTGCTTGTACTTGAGGGGACCCACATGTACTACCCAATTATTAACCCCAATGCCATGTGTCACCTCTAAGTGATAATCGAATAGGTCGAATAGGTCGAATAGGCTAATTAGCTAATTTTGTTTTGAGAAGTCCTTTTTTTAAGTGCCAGGTACATTTTAGTCCTCTTTCCAAATTAGCCCTTTTAAAATTGAAATTGAATTAGAACCTTGATAGGAATGTGGGTTGACATAGTTATTTTACTATGATTCCTTAAGTTCATATTCATTAATATTTCACTAAAACCCACTTGTAGAACAATCCGAATTTTGACTAAATATTTTTGGTTAATTGATGGAATTGAGATGAACCCATGAACAAAAGGGTAGTTGCATTGTTAATGCCTGCCTAAAATATTTGTTTTGAAAAACCAATGTTCTAGTTCATTGTTGATTCTACATAGTTTATACGTTTTAGTCAATGATGAAATGGGTACATTGTGAACATGAGAATGACAAGGATTAATCCTTTGTTTGTCAAGCAATTGATGAAACACATTCTCATCTTTTAATTTTTGATTTCTTTTCATATGAGTGATTGGAGAAATATTTCTTGTCTATTGTATTTAGGTACAAATCATGCCTTCGAGATATTAAAAAAGATCACCAAGACACTAGAAAATACATGCCTAACCTTTCCGACTTTTGACACTCAACTCAACTTGCCAACACTTATCGTTCCCTTCAAACCCGTTGTTTCCATGAGGGTAGAGTTGTCCAAGAGGACATTAGGAATTATGCTTACATAAAGTCTATGTTTGAACAAATTGGGTTCGATTGTTTGTTATACATAGAAGAAGACATTTACCCCCAATTCCTCTTGGAGTTCTTTAGCACTTATTCTCTCATTATGGAAAATGGTAAAATATTTGTTAGGTTCATCTTAAATGGTCAACTCATTCAATACTCTCTCGAGGCCTTTGGTCAAATTCTTGGTGTGCCATTTGAGGGCACTTGTCGGTTCACAGATAAATGGAATCTTGAAGCTCTCCTTGAGTCCAACGATTGTCCTCCAAATGACCACTTGGAAGTTGACCTTGACTTCATCCTTTCCATCATTTCCAAAGAGCGTAATAGAACCGTTGTAAGAAGCCTTCATTCTAAAAACGTTCGGTGAAATGTCATGAGGTTCTCTTAAGTGACCTTAATGATGATATGGTCCAATGGGCCAACATCCTTAGGGAAAATGTGTTTTGTCTTGGTGGTAACCGGGATCATGTTCCGGCATGTTTAGTACATATGATATCTTGCATATTTACCGAAAGAAAGTACAACTTAGCATATTTTATCGCTCGACGGATCAATAATGCTATCTCCAAGCCAAAAACAAACCTCCCTTATGACATGCTCCTTCCGCCTCTTAAAAAGGGTTGTTCGTAACTATCCTAATCTCAATCTTTCTCGCTTTCAACCGGTTCAACGGGTAATGTTACCTATTCAAGAGGTATATGAAAGAAAGCCTAGAGGTGATAAAGGTTCAAGAAAAGCCGACCAACAAGAGTCTGATGGTGAGGACACTTTTATGCCAACAAGTGATGGTGATAGCATAGGAACAAGTGCTCATTTCAGCTCTTCGAGTAACTCGCATCCATCCACTAACTCATTCATGGACGGGTTAGAAGACCTTTCTCCTCCTCCTCACCATGCTACTAGTGAAATTCCGGAGAACCTTAGTCTTGAGGATGTCTATCGGTCAAATCTTAGAACACAAGGTGAGTTGCATGATCATCGAGTTGAGTCAAGAGGCGGACTCAAGTACTTGGGAAATTGATCAAAGGACTTGGCAAGAAAAAGAGATGATGACTTGGATTTGATTCATGATGAATATGTTGTTGGACATGTTTTGTGGTGTTGAACTCTTTTATTTTGTGTGTATGATACTTTATGTTTGGATTACCAACTATTTTAATCCTTAATTAACTATGTAATCGATCTCTCGATTTACATAGCTTTGTGCATATTATGTGTTTGTTAGCTTCCTAGATTTTGATTTATAGTTAACTTTGGCTTGCTTTTTACTTGTGTGAAATCTGGGCTGACCAAAGTTTGAGGAAGTGCAAATTTTGGACACCACCGGTCGCGGTTCCTTATCGAACCCGCGGTTCCTTAGCGATAAAGAAGCGCGAACCTACATAAGGAACCGCCTGTCTCTGTTTCGACATAATCTTTGTTTTACACTGTTCTCCTTAATCTGTGTAAAACTTTGATAAAAATTTTGCGAAAACCTGCACTTTCCTAAACTAGGGTACCTAATTTCATTATTCACCTAAAATGATTTTAACCCATTACTAGTTTGGATCATTCCCTTCTCTTCTTAAACCCTCTCTTGTTGATTGTGTTCTTCATCCCTTCAACTCTTCTCTAATCCTTAAAACACAACCATGGTGTCCACTAGAACATCCACTTCCTCCTCCAAAAGAAGCCTCAAAATTAAGATTAAGATACCGAACATTGGTTCTTCATCCTTTCACACTCCTAAAAATGAGATCTCTCCCATTCTCATTTAATCTTCACCTTCACCACCCCTTGCTCCATGCAAGACAAACTCAACCCATGGTACTAACCATTCACATGGTTCTACCTCCTCTTCATTCCAATCAAGAATGAATGAGCTTTCTTCACCTTTCACCCCTAGTCCTCCTTTGGATGGGATTTCACAACCACAACCTCTACAAAGTATCCCCTTTGTACTTGATCCTTTGGTTACCTCTCCTTTCACTCCACCAAATTATCCTATCTCACCTTTCATAGGTGATCCTTACTTCTTTGGGTGATCCTTACTTCTTTGGGTTCCTAGAAGCTCATGGTGCAAATTGCCCATGTTGTCTCTATAATAACTACATCATTCAAAACCTAAGGTTAGAGATGCTTGGTCTTCATAGAAGGTTGCATGATTTCTTTCTTGCCTTGTTCTCCATGCCTCCTCCTAGGAGATGAATGATGATTTTTAAAATAACATGTTTTTTAAAGAAGGTCAAGCCAAAGAGGAATATGAATTCAAGACCTAGTTTTTAGCTATCTTTGTAGTAGTTAATTGTCTTTTTATTTCTTGTATGTCCTTTCTTTTCCCTCATGATTTTCTCATGTGGATGATTTATGGATTTAGTTCTTATGTGTTTTAATCTATGTGATCACATTAAACAACTTCATTTTATTTAAAATTGAACCTAAATTTATCACAACCTCTAAAAACTTGACTTAAAATTAGACCAAAATGCTATCTAAATATTTTGTCACCCTTTGTCAAGACATTCTTTGTGAATGTGTTGCTTTTATGCAACCCTAGCATACTCTAGTGCTAAAAGATAGTGCTAAAAGAGGTAAAAAATCCAAGATTTGCAAAATTTAGAAAAAGTATTATTTTTCTCCAAAACTTTTGAAAATTAAGGTTTGCTGTCCACTGGACGTGGCACCTTAGCCCCCAGGCGGCTCCATATCGATATGGAACCGCGGGCTATATTAAGGAACCGCGCATAGTAAAGCCGTTCTTGGCTTATTCTTGGTCTTTCTTCTTTGACCACTGTCTTGGTTAAGATTCTTTGTTTACCCAATTTGGCTAAACATTTCCTAAAACCTTTCTCTTTCATTTCAAATCTTTGCCTTGTCTATTTTCTTTAAATTCTTCTCTTTTGGGAGTTCTTTTCTTCATCCCTCATAATGCCTAATTCTTCCTTTCCTAACTTTGACATTTCTTTGTAACAAACTTCTCAACCTAAAGCTTCTTCTTCTAAGCTTTCAAAAAAACTGAAAATATCGGTTAAACCCATTTGGATCAAAAAGAACAAGAATCCTCATGATTCTTCTTCTCCAAAATCCTCCAAGAATTTCTCATTCTCTCCGATTCAATATTAGAATGAGACTTACTCTATAAATCCAATTACCGGAGAAAAGCAAATTCTTCCACCACCACCAAAACCTTTCAACTCTCCTCAACTCAATGACCTAACTTCTTTCCCTAACCTCACTAGGCATTATGAAAACATCTCTTATCCATTATCTCCCTCTCCACCAACCTATATCTTTGATGGACCTCCCCCATCTAACGAATTTGTTTTGCATCATGGTTCCTCGTGTGCTTGTTGTTGTTTTCAACAAATTGAACTTGCGCATATCTATGACAAGCTAAATTTCCTTGAATTCCTCCTCACTCGACCTCCTCTCAAAGTTTTCGTTCCCGTGAACAAAACTTCGAATGATGCTTCGTCGTCTTTCTTTTCCAACTAAGGCACATTTTGTACTTTAGTTGTTTGAGTAAATAAAACTTAAGCAATCTTGGAAGATTATCATTATTATAGTAGTTTATTATTTGTGGTTTATTTTCTATATTTTTTGCTTTAAATATTCATATTGTGTGTATGAATATTTCTCTTGTATGTTATTTCATATTTTTGTAATATGAATGTTATGTGTGTTATCTTTCCCACTAATTCTATTTCACACATTTGTTAAAGAGTTGATCATGGTTAAAACTTAAAATTAAATATTGGGTGATTCCATAAATTCTAAATGTTAACCCATTGACATTTTAAATCATCTTTGATTGGTTTGGATGTTTCTTTTCTTCCTTTATTCCACCAATTGAACTATGATGTTTTCAATACACACTCTTTGGACATACTTAGCAAATGCTTGCTTCTAATTTGAGATTTCTTTTCCTTCTCCCTCTCAAGTTAGTTAGTAGGTAGTGCACATACATACATTGGTGTTTCTTTTCTTTCTTCTAACCTTTGTGTAGCATGTCACCTTAGCTCATTTTCTTGGTGCCCCAAGCAAGGGGAAGTAAGCACCAAGGGGGAGCTACTAGCAAAAGTCTGGTTCTTTTCTTCTTCAAAGACTTGTGCTAACCTTTTTGCTTCGACAAAGGGGCAGAAATGATAGTTATACACTCGTTAATAATTCGAATAAACTTGTATTTTACGTAAGTGAGTTTATACTTTGTCGTAATCAAAAAGGGGGAGATTGTTAATGCAAAGCAATGCCTAAAAACATTGTTAGTATTAATTAACCTTTCTTAGTTTTGATCACAACAAATTACAAAGACATTTATTGTCAAACACAATCATAAAACGAATTATCTAACAAACACTATCATCAAGGTAATAATCATTACACTAACATATCTTAATCATGCTTAGTGATCATAAAAGTGATTAGCCTTAAAACTCACTTTTGTCAAATGTAACAAAAGATTTTTAATAAACTTTATTTTTAAGAAAATGTTTTATTAAAATGAAAATGTAAATTTGAATATGGCATATTCCAAATGCCATAAGAATATCCTTTGAACGTTTAAACAACCTCAGATATTTCAAATTCACTAAAAGACAAAAAGGAGCGGAGTCTAGCACACGCGGTTCCTTAAGTGCCTACGCGGTTCCCTATCGATAAGGAACCGCCTAGGTAGATAAGGAATCGCCCTCAGATAGCCGTTGGCATTTGTCTTCTATAAATAGTGGATCAAATCTGCATTCTCATTAACCCTTTTGGGACATCTTTTTCAACCTTCTTTCTCCTATATAATCCTAGTCATTTGTAAATGATCACTTAATGTGTTAAGTATGTTTACTCATGATTATCCTCTTGATCTCCTTCTTTACCTTGTCCAAAGAGAAGATCACTCACACACTTGTGATGTGATTAAAGATGAAGCATTGATGAAGATCACCTTCTCCTAAAGATCTAGTCATATTCATCATTTGTTTATTTGTGTCTTGTGTAGATCCAATGTATTTGTGAATACTTGGACTAGTTGTGTTCATCCAAGCTATATGTGAATACTTGGATTAGAGTTGTGTAAATCCATTGCATATGTGTATGCTTGGATTTGTATTGTGTAGATCCAAGCTACATGTGTGTACTTGGATATGTTTAGTTGAGTTGTAATTAGTTGTGTTAGTTCTCACTAAATTATAAAGTGATGTGGTTGTGTCTTGTGAGTTCTCACTAAACTATAAAGTGATATGTAGTTGTGTTGTGTGAAGTTCTCACTTAGCTTCAAAGTGAAGAGTCGTGAAGATTGGTTCTAGCTTTGGATTAGAACTCGACATCTAGCCTTGTGTCGGAAAATGGTGAAGTAGGCAACGTTGTGAAGATTGGTTATAGCTTTGGATTAGAACTCTACATCTAGCCTTGTGTCGTAAAATGGTGAAGTGGGTGACGTTGTGTAGATTGGCCCTAGCTAAGATTAGGTATCGACATTTAGCTTAGTGTCGGAAAATAATGTAAGCGACGTTGTAAGGTTTTCTCCACCAAGAAGGGAGCTTGTGGATATAGTGGAAATCTCGAGTAAGGTGTATTCGAGGAGTGGAGTAGGAACGAGGATAGAGCCTCTTTCCGAACCACTATAAATCTTGGTGTCTTCTTACTAGGTTGTTTCTTTCCTTATTCATTACTTACATTCATTATCATTATACTTACTACACATTGTTAATGCATTAGAATTTAGCCTAATCATTATGCAACTAGCTTTCAAGTAAAAGATAGTTTTATGCACTCACCTAATTGAAAGGAAATTTAATTAAGAGATAAACCGATTAGAAACTAGTCAACCCCCCTTCTAGTTTCTACACTATGTTTTATATTACTCTTAATTAGGGTTGAGCACGGCAGACCCAAAACCGACCTGGACCGGAAAACCAGACCGAACCGAACCGGACCGAGTAATTTCGGTTCGGTCCTCGGTCCGGGGTTTTGGACGAATTTGGTCCTCGGTCCGGTCCGGTTCGGTCTTACCAAAATCTCGTCAAATATGTCTAACAGGACCGGACCGGACCGAGGACCGAACCGGACCGGACCAACCCAGACCGGACCGGACTATTTCGGTCCGGTCTCGGTCCGGGGTTTTGGGCCATTTCGGTCCTCGGTACGGTCCGGTCTTGGCCGGTCCGGTCCGGTCCCGGACCGATGCTCAGCCCTACTCCTAATATTCTAACAATTTCCACCTTAGGAGTAACACTTAAACATAACCGATACTCAACACCTTTTACCGGTGTTGAAACCTCGGACCAGGGACCACCTTGTTAACCAGGCATTGTACTTCTGTAATTTCCCTAGATTAGCTTCCATAGACTCCTTCGCATTCTTCTTCTCAGCAACATTACCCTCCGCACCCTCTTGACCAGGTACTCTGGTTACCGTAATGTTTGACCTCACCTTTATACCAAGGTGTACATGTTCCTGCTCATTTACCAAGCAGCCCGTGTTTGTCTTTTCTTCAGGTTGTTTGTCCTTCAACCGTCTTTGAGCCAATACAGCATGCTCGTTACTTACCTGAAAAACCTCAGCTTCACGATCCCCCTGAGCTCCCTGCAGCTCCCCCTCAAACCAAACACGTTTATCAACCTGTACTCCATGGACTCCTGTTTTAACACCAGGACCAAGTTGTTTGAACCCAACTTGTTTATGACCAAGTTGTTTATACCCAACTTGTTTTGAACCTCCATGTTTTTGTACATTAAACCCATCGAAATTTTTGATGTCAAACCTAGTTATAGAACTAGCCATTTTTCTTTATCCCTTTGTTGTTTGCTAAACCTTGTAAAAACCTCACAATCACAAACCGACAAAGTCCCTTCGATAATTTACTAAACCTTGTAATATATCAAACCTCACAATCACGAATTACGAAGTCCCATTGTGTAAAGAAAAACCTTTTTTATCGATATAACCCTAAGAAAAACTTCTTAGAAATCGATCAAACCAAGTAACCCTTCAAAAGAACACCCTTTCTTACTCAAATATCGATTGAGCCTTGGAAATCAACCTATCCAATAAATCGACAATCCTTGAATCAAGAAAGTACCTGACTCCTTTTGAAGTAACCCTTGTCGTACTTTTAATTTTGCAAAACCGATTTCTAATAACCTAAGAAATCTTGCAACCTCGACAAGTCTTGAATCTTCTTTAACCTTGCTACAAACCTTGTCAAGTTGTTTCTTAACCAACTTTACCGACAAGCCTCGCAAGCCGTGTGCAATATACCCGTTGTTGCTAAAACATTTTCTTGCAAATCGAATTTATTAGAAAACCTCTAAACCCTCGATCACAAACAAGCAACCTGATCTCTCACTTGAAAACCCAAGCAAACCACGATCAAACTTGAACCACAAGAAAATACCCTTCACGCAAATCGAATTTATTAGAGAACCCTAAAACCTCGATACCGAACAAGCAACCTAATCTCTCACTTGAAAACCCAAATAAACCACGATCAAAACTTGAACCACAAGAAAATACTCTTCTTGCAAATCGAATTTATTAGAAACCCTAAAGCCTCGATTCCGAACAAACAATCCCTGATCGTTAACTTAAAACCAAGTGAACCACGATCGAAACTTGAACTACAAGAACCCGCAACAACGAAAACATTTGTTAATCGTCAATTAAATCCAAAAGACGACAAGCAAATGCTTAATATTAAAACCAGACGATACCCTTTCGTATTTGTCGTCTTTAATAAATTAAATCCAATGATAAAAAGAAAACCTTGTAACAATAAGAGAATTCAACAACTTTGCTTTAATCGATTTTTACCGAAAACGATAAAACAAAGTCAAATACAATTGGATAAAATTTTAGTCACCTTTGTAGTAGAATCTCCTGCACCTGATTTTCGTTTTAAGGTCATCTCCAATGCAGGGTTTAATGATAAGTTCAATGACATGTGGAGTACGGTCAATTCATTGTAAAATGCCACATCATGCATATGTATAATAATAGTGTGTTTAGAAACATACCGTGTAAAAGCTAAAAGTGGGCCTAACTTGTTTTGTTTTATCTATTTTTAATTCTTTTAAAAGCTCACATTTTACTTGCAGACAAATATGTTTTGGTAGTATTTTGAACTCATTGAACTAGTTTAAAGTTTAATACGTTGTAGCTTTTTTTTCAAAATTGTAATTTGCTGATATGGCAGCCATGAGTTCATGTATTAAACTCTTGTAGGTATCATGGATTGTGGATGCCCTAATAATAAAAACACCTTCACGTTACTTTGTTCGATTACATTCATAATCGACTTTAAACAGAAGAACGATCGCTACTCCACAAACGATTCAAAAAGCCGAATCGAAACCTCGATATTTAAACCGACTCGTCACCTCGACCTAGCACTCGAACTTCGACGACCACAATAACCGAAGCTCTGATACCACTTGTTGTACGATACCGACAACAAACCCGAAGTTCGATAACGCGGAATCGCTAGATCGCGAGTTGTATCGAGCACAAGTAGCGAACACGAGAAACTACAAAGAACCGACAAATATATGCACACGGTATACCCTCAACTACCTCTTTATTAATAACCCTAATAAAGATTACACTGAAGAAGAAGAATTTAATGAATTAGGATCCCCTCATCCCTGTTTATAGAGATGAGCGGGTAGGCACCTCCTTAAGCCAAATAGGAAACTTACTATAAACCAACTTAAGGAGGTTAGCCTAAATACTTCCTAATACTCCCTCCGTCCTTAAATAAATGTCCACTATTGACTTTTGAAGTCATTTTTCTCTACAACTTTGACGTTAAATTATTTTGTTTGTGTTACGTAATACTTGATGCAACATATATGTATGAATTGGGTTTTAAATCTATGTTCGTTGGTATAATTTTCATTAAATATTACATAACACAAACAAAATAATTTAAGGTCAAAGTTGGAAAAAATTGACTCCGAAAGTCAACAGTGGACATTTATTTAAGGACGGAGAAAGTACAATTCTATTCCTAATCTATATTACAAAGTACACTTATATGTTTAATATTACCTATGTTTAATATTACTCTAAATATTCTAACAGTTGCCAGTATTTTTACCCAGAAATGACCTGCTTAGAGAAAATGTTTGTGAATTCGTCTGTCTTCGACCAACTTTTAGGCAATTTGATACCAAAGACTCGCTAAGCTGGATATATTAACCATAATCCAAAGCTTATGTGTCTAGCCATATAATATGAGTTCATTTGTCTCTCATATTTTTATTTGGATGCACAGACTAAACAATCTAACCATTACTATTCAAGCTAGACGTAGCCTTGGGAAATCTACAACCATAAGCAGAAATTCTAGACTTCTAGTAACCAAATCTCTTCAAAACCAAACAGAAGGTAAGATAATTTGAGTGGCATGTGATTTTATAGAATTGTAGATATCACCTGACCAGCCGATCACTGGCTCACAGCTGCTGTAAATCATCAATACGGCGAGACGTGGTAATTGAATATTGGTTTGATGCTCGACAACCGTATTGCCAGTAGTTTGTTTCCATAGTGTTAGTTACGGGGCAAAATTGGCCATCATATCACCACCAGCATACGTTCCATCACCCTAGCCAATTAGTGACGGTGAGATGGACTGCAGATGTAGAGGGAGATAGAACGCTGCGCTGAATGGTGTTGGCATATTTTACTGGAAAGAATTTTGTAAGCAAATTACTAGCAAAACCGTGATTGAAGATATTGTGTTTGAACAGTGTTGGATGTGAGTATTGGTAGATCATTGAGCATATTTTAGACAATGTTATATAGGACAGTTGCTCTAACAAGTATTTTCTTAAACATCCTTGCTCCAACAAACAAATACTGTTTTAATATGTAAAAGGTCAATTAGGTTTATGTGGTAACTTAAAACATATCGGTTGCGACACACCTAATAAAGATGGAAGGAAGATGAGGTAAACTTGTAATGAACATATACTTCTAAGGTGTGACTGTTAGGTCAAATGATATTTGTAACAAAATAGGTAAAATATCAACAATTCCAGATGTGTTACCGGTCCAGCCACCTGCACCAACACTTGCACCTGAAATTGGTGCTGGGGAAGCTTCATTTAACCACTGGGCATCAGTGATATTGGCTGACCAGTCTTCCATTCCAAGGTTGCCAGCACTGTAATCCTTGTAGTCAGCTACAGGCAACGCATCTGCAAAAACCATCCTTCCTAGAAGCCAAAACAAACAACCAATGCTGTTTTTTCCCTTGTTGTTGGCAGGGTTACCGATGTCAACGTATCTCATGGGTGAGTCAGTGTCACAGAAAGCAATGGTGGGGATGTTTCCAAGAGCTGCTTTCTTTATGGAGATGTTTCCTAACAGGCAAAAATGAGTTATAGGTCACTCAAATAATTCAAGGGCTAATGACTTAAAAATGCATCTAACTTGACACTTTTTTGCGTTCTGTGTACCCATCTTTTTTCTTTCCCATTATGGTCATCAAACTTTTAAAAGTCGGTCATTGTGTGTATTTTGTCACTATTTTACCATGTAAAATGACCATTTTACCCATAAAAATTTCAAAAAAATAAGGGTAAAATAGTCACAAAATACACATAATGATCGACTTTTGAAAGTTTGATGATCATAATGGGAAAGAAAAAAGATGGCTACACAAAACGCAAAAAAGTGTCAAGTTAGATGCATTTTTAAGTCATTTGCCCTAGATTCAATCAAGCCACATGAGAGAAAATAACATGCACTTCATAATCCATACATCTGTCAAGTTGTAGTTTGATGTCATGTCTAATAAGATTGAAATTTAGGCATAAGTTTTTCTTCTACTTACCAATGATGTTATTTACTCAGTAATACTAAAACTGATGCTGAAACCGTTGTCTAAACTGATTTGTTAGCGAGTTTGCAGCAGGTAAAAGGCTAAAAGGATTTGGTTTTCTCCTACTAAATCATATTCCTCATCAGCATTATACCTTTGCTATGACTTGATCAACATCGTTCTCAGCTACGTCATATATATACTCCATCTCTGGATTTTTAGTTGCAAACTATAGTATTGAGTATTGACTAATTTTAATCAACACCGAGCAAATATTTTGTCTCTTGTAGACAAAAGCCAGATCGGGCATGACTTCTATTTACGAGAGTCTAAACAGAGATTCATTTGTCCCACATTGATAGAGATTGTAACTAAAAGTGTGTATATACATAGGAGCATGTATGTGTTACCACTTTAGAATAAAATGAATTGTAGCGACACCGAACTATGATTGACGTACTGGAGAAAAGACATAAAACCCCCAATCATAGTTGGTCGTCCTAAAATACATCAATCAAACAGAGGGTAAAATGGTTTGAGTGGTGTGATTTTATACGATTGTAGATATCACCTGACCAGCCGATCACAGTTCACAGACTCCTCGCAGCTGCTGTAATTTATTTGCAATGAACAACTGCAACAAGAAGTCAGCAGTTTTTGTAGTGAAATAGTCAATACGGCGAAACATGGTAATCTGACATTGGTTTGATGCTCGACAACTCTTGGTAAGAGTTTGTTACAATAGTGTTATAGGCAAAGTCGGACATCGCTATCTAACGTACACTCCATCACCCTCGCCAATTGATGAGGGCGAGGTGAATTGCGAACGCTGAGGGTGATAGAATGTTGTGCTGGATAGCGATGGATGCCATATTTTTCTTGTAAGAATTAACAAATTACTAGCAAGGCCGTGATTGAAGATATTGCGTTTGAACAGTGTTTGTGTCAGTATTGGCATATCATTGATCATATTTTAGAAATGTTATATAGAACAGTTGCTCTAACAAGTATTTTCTTGATTTTGAGAAAAATTGAAGTGCTATTTTAAGTTCTAAAGGCCAGTCAGGTTTATATGTTGCAACTTAAAACATCTTGCGGTTTATGCGACACACCTAATTAAGAACAATGGATGTTTATAAAAACGGAAGGAAGATATGGTAAACTCGTAAAGAGCGTAGACATTTATGCAAAAAAGGATAACTCAACGTTTAAATTACTCGGGACGAGATGCCTTTTCACTATACTCCAAGGCACCTCATGCGTCATCCGCTAAAGGAATTAAAAGTAAAATATCAACAAGCCAGCTAGTAGTATAGTAAACTACTGTCAGTTTACAGCTAGTAGTATACTGTAACAGCTTTCTTCTGAAACACCTAAAGCTGAAGTGCAAATAAGATGATGCACACGCAGAAACACTTTTTAAAACAGATTTAAAACAGCAAAACAGATGTTCCACAATTTATAGAAAGAACTTAAAACAATATCCACCTTAATAAAGCTACAAAGACGATAGATTCTGAATACCAAAAAGGATCTAAATATTAAAACCTGCGACAAACTCAAAATTACCCCGTCTCTCAGGACGTCCTACTCAATCTTTAGATAGAACATGAAAAATAAACATTAGGATCAAGAGAGATTAACTTCATTCCCATCCCGATGCAGCAGCAGCAACACCTGTTGTTTGTACAGGAGCGTCCACAACATCCCAACCATCAGCAGTTGGTGCTGGCTCTGAAAAAAAAGATGCTCAAGCATTAAAACCCAGTAGAATACTATCATAACAGATCTTAAAAAAAAGATACTCAAGCTCAAATAATAGTTGTAAAAAAGAGGTATATGTTAACAAATCTAAATGTGTTACCTTCGGCACCAGTCCAGCCACTTGCAGCAGGCGCACCTGAAATTGGTACGGTGGCAGCCTCATTCGACCACTGGGCGTCAGTGATATTGGCAGAACCCCAGTCTTCCATTCCAAGATTGCCAGCACCATAATCCTTGCTGTAGTCAGCTACAGCCAATTCGTCCTCTGGTTCCTTAGCCTCTTCTGGTTCCCTGTAGAAGAACAGATCAACCTGCAAAAACAAGTCAATTGATTAGAATATAAAATTGTTGAACTAGACGCAAGAGTTGAAAGCCAATGGTTTAACTTTTTATGCATACCATAATATTCCAGTTATGCCCTTGGGGGATAGCACCACGCATTTGCAAAACCATCCTTCCTAGAAGCCAAAACAAACAACCAATGCTGTGTTTTCCCTTGTTGTTGGCAGGGATACCAATGTCAACGTATCTCATGGGTGAGTCAGTGTCACAGAAAGCAATGGTGGGGATATTTCCAAGAGCAGCTTCCTTGATGGGCTGCAAAAGATCAATGATAGTGTCACATTAATAAGAATTGATGAGTTACAAGATGAAACAGATGACACAAAGACTAAAAACAAGTAATTGTACAACCATGACGTATATTGTATAATAAGAGCACAACAGTTAAAACTGATTTAGAAGTCACACAAATAACCACCCAGATTAACCCCGTGAAAGAAAATAACATGCAGGATAACAATGCTAACTTTGCAACTTCTTGAAAAGGTACATTGAAACTTGATCACTCGTTGTAAATGAAAAACAAACCTGGTGGTCGGTACGTGGGTCAGTCAAAATGAGGAGACGAGGCTCACTGAAAGAGGTCTGAAGCTGGTTGGTGAAAGTACCAGGAGTGTGACGTCCAGCAATGGCATTACAACCAGTGTGATGCGCAAACTTCAGCACAGCCCTCTGACCATATGGCCTAGCAGATTGGACAATGATATCTTGTGGGTTCTCAATACCAACAATAACCCTAGCAGCCATTTGCAACTTTTCCCATGTCTTTCCGAGGTTGATGATGTAAATACCTACAACAGTATTAACACTGTCAGTACATGTAGTCAGTCATAGCAACTACACAAACAATACAAAAAACAAAAAAAACAATTTCAGTTGCAGTAATATTTGTTGCATGTCTCTTGCTAATTAAAGAACTAGTGTGTTTGTAACTATCTAACTTCAAATCACAATCACTGTGTCCCGAAATAGTTTGGCAATTAGCATCAATACAATCAATCCGGTACAATATTTCTCATAATTTATAAACATGTACAATACAAAATACATTTGCAAAGTTACACAACCATAACACGCTGCTAACAATGAATAAAACCGGATTCACTTGCGAATCCAAACCTAAAAGATTATTTACCATTGCTTATTCTAAAAGTGCTTAGATCCTTCTAAAATTAAGAGTTCCATTATTGGATCCAAAATTGCTTATCTATTTAAAACAGATTATCAAAGAATATAACCTTAGTTCATATACATAAGGATCTCCATATACAAACACACAATCCTTTCAAATATCAAAAACTCGCAACAAAACCAATGTGAGATCATTCCTTGTATAATAAACATCTAAAGCAATTTTCATTAAATGAGCTTATACCAATAGGAGCGTGTGTTTTGGCTTAAATAGCGGGTGTAAGGCTGATTTGGTTTTCAGCTCTTATTTCGTGGCTTAAATGCACTTACGATGTCAAAATAAGCTTGAGGGGTGTTTCTTTTGACTTATATCTGGGCTTATGAGCTTATTTAATTTCAGCTTAGATTTTATATAATCTCATAAGCCCTCAATTTTCCGGCTTATTTTGGGACTTATGGTCTTATATAAGTTTATCACATCAAAATAAACTTATATAAACCCACAGGTTACAAAAATAAGCCAGAAACTTAAGACTTATAAAAAAGCCGAAATCACTTAAGCTCATAAGCCCATATATAACCGAATCAAACACCCCCTAACTAAGCCGAAAAGCCAAAAAAATTTAACTTATGAAACATAAACTAAAAACCAAATAAGCCATAATAACACTATATAATCCGAAACAAACACCCATTCAAATAAAGTAGATCCATTAATCCTTTATTAAAAAAAAACATTTTGTGCTAAACCAATCAGCAAACATAAACAAAACATGTATAAAAATAAACAAAAAACATAAATAAAATCAAATGTATATAAAAAAGAAAGTATACCATCATTTCTGCGCTTAAAGACATAACGCTCCATCTGAAAATCACAGTTCTTAGTACCAAGATGAACCTCAGCAGCCAACATCATTTGGATGTCTGCTTCTTTTGCTGACAACGCCATGTTTGCTTTCTTGATGAAATGTTTTGTGACGGCGCTCTAATGAAGAAGATAGATATGTATGAGGAAGCACAACACAATGAAAATGTGACCAAACCCTAGTGGGTTTTATCGTCTACCTTAATGGGCCGAATCAGTGTTTCAATGGGCTCGAGATAACCTGAGCTTTGGTGGGCCTTAAGGATAGTTTAAAGTTTTTTCCAAAAAAAAAAAGAGTATTGAAGTATGAAAAATGAAAATAAGGTTATACATTCATTATGAGGCAGAATAATACTTTAACATCAATTTATTACTGACAAAAATACACACAATTAAAAAAAACATTATAATTACATTTTTTTTATTTTTACTTTTTAAATAAATACAATTTTACCTTTACCTAATTTGTAAAATCTGCTATAAAATACTCGTGAACATTAAATGCAATGAAAACCCGATTAAATTAAGACTTAATATTTATTAATATACGACACGAATCATGAACATTTAATTCAAGTAATTACGTATATTAATTAATTAGTATTTATGTCAAGGTTCTAAAAGGCGCGCCTTTGCGGCGCTAAGGCGGGGCAAAGGTGTGAGGCGTGACCTCCACGTTAAGAAATAGACCTTGCCTTCGGCGCTAGGCGTGGCCTGGGATAAGGCGGGAAAAGGCGAGCAAAAGCGGGCAAAGGCGCAAGTTCTTTTGAAAGGCTTTGAAAATTTTCAAATATTTAGGATTTTTACTTGTGTTTACTAATATATTCAATTTTAGTTAAGATTTATAAATGTTTATAACTCGTATAATTATAAATATGATATAAAACTAAAAATTTATAATTATATATTGCCGCCTTAAGTCACGCCTTAAAAACGCCACGCCGCTACGCCTTACGCAAAAGCTCAAGGCTTGGACTCGCCGCCACGTCGCGCCTCACGCTATCTGGAACCTTGATTTACGTATAATGCTTAAAACGTAACAAGACTTAAAACACGATAATTAAACACGAGCATACACGAAAATTTTAATAAAACACGAAAATGAAAACGAATTGGGCTTGTGTGCTTGTGTTTGGCCGCGACAACAAAAGAAAGACAAAAGGGGCCCAAAAGGTCCGGTCCACCAAGGAAAATAAACTTAAACATACGTAGGTATTGGTTACTTTTACAACAAACACATAAAACAACAAAAGCCCTAATACCCTACACTTTGGCCGCCGGTTTTTCACCAAGAAACAAAGAGGAAGAAGTTTGTTGATCTTGATTATATACGGGTTCGTGTTCATGGTTTCTTATCATAAATCCATATACGCAAATCGGTATCTCTAAGTCCTAAATCATCTTTTTATTGTTTTCATTTTTTCTTGATCAATAAACACCAATTATTAAAAACATGTAAATAAAAGGATTTAACATAGGGATCGAAGTTATGTTGGTTTGGGGTTGCGGGTCACACAAACTAAGAGTCATTGACTCTCGGTGGGGTTTGTTAAACTGCCAGCCGAACCCCATGAGGGTCGGTAGCTGTTGGTTCGATCGGTCCACTTATCAAAGTGGGGTGTTACATTTATGGTATCAGAGCTCAAGGTTTCGACCTGTAGGCTCTTAAAATCGACATGTGACTAGTGGGTAGTCACTAGCGTCTTTCTGGATTGATAGTTGATTTTCATTTAATTATTGTATCATTGCTTTCTGTTAAGTTTTTAACTAAGTAATGGTTGGGACAGGACTGGCCATATTTAGTCGCATGTGTTTTTCATTCGAATTTTGTTTTGTGAACCGACCCATAGGCGTTCACCCTTGCTCATGTCAAATTTTCGTCGGCTATGCCTTCATAAACTATTTCATGCATCTCTTATGTTTATCCCATGTTTCTTGCAGATTAATCATTGTTACGTTGTTCCTCTTTTAAACTGTCAGATGGTTGTAAAATAGCCCATATTCCATTGAAGTTTTAACTAGTATGGATTGGACCCCAGCCATCCATATTTAGTCTTATGTTGTTAAATTCTATCCATGATATTTTTCTCTTAGAATTTGACAAGTATGGATTGAATCATAATCATCCATACTTAGTCACATATCTTTTCTTCGAATTTCGTGGACTGAACCATACCAGTCCACACCAGCCAACGTTAAATCTCTGTGATTACGTATTTATGTTCTTTGTGACGACGATGTTTTCATACTCTCATGTGGATTTCGTCTTTATGTTGATTATGTTTTATGTCTCCCTATGTTGAATATGTTTTCATCATGTTGATTATGATTTCATGCTAAACATTGATGGATTCCATTTAATCATGCTTTCATGATAGTCATGGTTAGTTTTCATTAATCATGCTTTCATGCTGATCATCGTTGAATTTTGTTTAATCATACTTTTGCGTTTCTCTATGCAACCAGAATTATGTCTACGTCGGAATGGCTAGTTTATCATGTTGCTCGCTTCAGTTCGGTTTTCTAACGTTTAATCAATTATTTCCTTTAAAAGTATGTCAGATGATTGACACCCATACCGATCATCTCATGTGCAGTCCACGTGTACTCCATGTGTACTTCAGGTACCGTATTCCACGTGTACTCCACGTACCGTATCCCATGTGTACTACACATACCGTTATCCACGTGTATTTTACTTACAATACTCCATGAGTATTCGCTAGTCGATTCACAATCATCTCAGGCGTATTCCACTTGCCGATATTCTACAAAATGTTGATGTTGTTCATAATTGGAGATCCTACAAGACGAAGACAAAGGCGTTAGATCGAAACGATCGGACGAGAAAGATGCTTCACCACCAGACATTTTTCATCACAATCCATGTCCTTACCTTTTTAGTTAAACGTCACACGTCATTCAGTTGTCTTTTCAGGCATATGAGTGGGAACCGGTACCAACTGGCCACTCAGCTGAATAGTTACATGAACCACATTCATGATAATGACCGTCATGTAACTGAAATACAAGGAAGTAGTGACAACTACCGTGACAATTTATACCTTGCAACTGGCAGAAACTCCGGTAACGGCCGTGATCAGAAATACAACGGGGTAGCAGTCCAACCAATCCGCCAATCCTGGCATAATAACCTAAGACTTCCAACTCTAGTCATTTTCACATCTGGAGACACATTTGAAGACATCCGTCAAGACACATGTCTCACGTGTATTTTCTGAAGACACATGTTAAGACACATGTAAAGACACCAGTCAAGACACATGTCAAACGCATATTTTCTCAAAACATGAGTCAAGACACACGACTCGCGCATAACTTCTGAACTAGGCCTCAGTAATTCAGGGTACCCTCAAAGGGGTATACCCATCCTGTTGAGCCATGTGCTAATCAGGCCACTAAAATCTCAGTACCATCGCTGACGTATTGTTCATGTTTAGACACGCGGTGTTTGTTATGTGTGAGACAGACGAAACACACTCAATGAGATTTGTAATATTTCGTTTTTTAGTGTAGTTGTCTTCTCAGCTCGATTCGAATTGATCTAACAATTTTTAAGCTCGACTTAATTGTTTTTGGTTAACAAAAGATTAATTTGGTATTTATAACTACTTGGCACAAAGCAAATAAAAAAGTAAAAATATTCTATAATACCTACGTATACGTACTAACCTAAAAACATTTAGCAATTACACATTTAATGCACGAATTATAAAATGTAAAATACAATTTTATACTACAAATATAAAAAAAAATGTAAAGTGTAAAAATGTAAGATTTTAATTTCTAAATCTGTATTAACTCTTGAACGTTTTTTTTTACAACTTCAATAAGCCCAAATCAACTATCACCCTTTAATCTAATCTTTTAAAAGAGCTGGTCCAAAATTCATCTAGCCCAACAGTCTGAAACTAATCCAGCAGGAAGATAACGGTGAGGACTAAAAATGAAATTGATTTAACAGACTTCTCTAACTGAGGACCGTAACTGACATGAGAAGTATCTAAATGAAGGACTAAAATTGACTTTTAATATTTCTTGAACCAAAATGATTCCTCCACATACAGATAATACAAATTCAGTGAACAATCTAAAACATATGAGCATATAAGCAGGATCTAAAACATATAAATCGAACATGTAAACTATGCAGAATTTCAAAAGAAGAATCTAAAACATATGAGCAGCAAAGGCAGTTATTGAACATGTAAATCGAACTAATAAGTAATCTTTACACTACGAATGTGAATTAGCAGATTACTCTAATGAACGTAGAAACTAAACGAGCTTAACCAATTTCATCCAGGCCAAGTCCTTTGACGTGAAGCGGAGCGCTGAGCTCGCTTAAATCAAAACACTCCTCCTACTGCGTTAATCACTCCATATTTCAGCAACAGATCTGCCACCGTAACTGCAAACCTGCGACATCAAAACCAGTCCTTTGTAGACGAATACTTGCTATCAGCTATCTCTTTCCTACATCTACTTGGGCTGTGAACTGCAAACCTGAATTAACCTGAAAAGAATCATGAACAAACACTACACTACATATTCTGTTAATCAATCAATAAGTCTGAAACTGAAACCTTCACAAACTGGATGAAACTTGTAGTCTTAACTATCTTTACTAAAATTAAACTGAATTAAGTATGAACTTTCGAAAACAAAGCTTGATAAGAAAAAGAGAAAGATTTAAATCTACAAGCTTCAATGGTAGTCAAGGAAATCTGGTTTCAACTGACTAACAAACTACTCTTAACAGACAACGAACTGAAATTTTGACTGAAAGTAATTCAATTATTTTGACCAACAAACTAGAGTTTTATCAGTTACTCAATAACCTGCACAACTGAAACAATCACAAACTTGTTATATCAACAATATCAGCTCATCAATAAGCTTTATCAGCTTAAAACTACAACTCTCGCAACAGTTAGCAAAACGTTACTCAGATTATCAGAAAAGAAGAAAAGCTCGAAAAATCTTGTTTGAACTCAAAAATCGCACTAAACTTGAAACCGATTCAGAAAAACTAAATCAACTCAAGAAATAAGCGTAAGCTTGTAATCAAAATATTAAACTAGATCTTATTCATCAATATCAGAAATCATAAAGTGGCTATATATAAGAAACTGAAATGCAACGAAAATGAAGTTCCCTGCCTAAACAGTATCGTAACAGTATATTAGCTCAAAAGATTGTTCGAATTAGTCAATAAGAAGATATAAGGAAAAGAGAAAGATTGAGAAACTAAGACTTAAACTTCCATTAATGGTGAAAGAAAAGAAACGGTTACAACTGATAAAACTGAAATCTTTAACAGCTTTAAAAGAAAATGAACAAGTTTAACTAATTACTAACTACTCTTACTTATCTAACTAACTATGTGTAAAAAAACACCTAAGCTAACCGATTTGCAAATGAGTCTTCTCTTCTATTTATAGCCGCTGAAAGGAGGTGTTGTGACGTGTTCTATCCAATGATTGGATGCCACGTGTAAAATACGAGGATATACTCGTTCTTCATCTTCAATCCAAATTGGGCGTTTCTTCGTCCTTGGGTCTTGATCTAATTGAGTTGTACCGTATTGTAGAGGAGATGGAGAGGAACACTTTTGTAGTTATAAGCTTCGATTGAATCCTTCTTGATCGTTCTTGTTTCTTGTTTGCAGGTTTAGGTGGAGAAAAGGTTTAACCGTCTCTCTTTTCTCTCTCTTGAAGGTTGAAGACGAAGCGTGTGTGTGTTATTTGTGAGTTTGACCGGTCTTGGTCAACTTGACCAAGTTAAGTAAATACTAACTTTCCAAAATTTGCCATTTGGTCCTTTTCTTTTAATTTCTTTTCAAATGATTATAAAACCCTTTTAAGTAATCACTTTTCCATCCTTTAACATTGTAGAAATTGCACTTTAAGCCCTTTATCTTTGGAAGTTTGGCAAATAAGGTCCTTGGAGCATCTTTCATCCTTTTCTTCGTCTTTTCTTCAAACAAATCCCTTAAAACGTGTCTTTACTCCAAAATGTATCTTCTTTACCCAAAACACAAAAGATACAAATACACGCGTAATTCTGACATTTAAAAGTTAAATATAATGTATTTGACTGTGTTTTTAGTGGTTTATGGATCATTATTGATGAGTGTTTTCACACTTATCAACTCCCCTCCACTTGACCATTGCCATGTCCTCATGCAATGCAGCATTTTAAAGCTCTAAATTACACTTTCCTCATAATTAACCAACCTTGGCCATTTTATGATTTAATAAACTATGCTATGCTACATGATGAATGGTTTTGAATTTATACAATGCAATGCAAAGAAAACAATTCTATTTATATATTTTTGATTTTTCATAAATGGTTTTGATGGAAATAACTCATAAAGAATTCAATGGCTTAGATTAGGGCTTTGGTACCATGGATACTTATCACCCTCAAGTTTCACTTTCCCCAAACCAAGCTTAAAAATGGGATCATTGTATTCACAAGTAAAAAGTGCATCAACTTATTCATGACAATTAAATGTGGAACCGGTTATTATTTGAGCAAATTGCTTGTGGGCAAATTTGTCATTTATTTCAAGTGTGAAGTATAAGAAGTGTAAAATCCAAAAATAAGGAAGCACGGTTTTAATCCTAAGTAATCTTCTCATCCATTACTTGAAAAACCGCTCACAATTAATATAAGTCCGTATTAAGAGTAATAAGTCATTCGCCTTATGTGTAAAATCCTTATGTCATGCTTTCATAAGTAACTACTCACTCGCTAAGGAAAGAAAAATAAAACTCACGCAATAATTTACATCCGCATCTTTTTGAGACTTTGGATCTTCAACCCCGCAACCCGTCAAGGTAATATTGGATTGGAGCAATCTATTGAATCCCCGCAACCCGTCAAGGTAATATTGGAACTCAATAGTCACTATAATTAACACCACACTGCCCCTCTTGGGAGTCTTGCATTATTATATATATATATATATTTTTTTTTTTCTCTAGCCACTCATTTTTTTTCATAAGCCGCTCTTATTTTTCTTTATTCCTCACAAAGAAATTTGAAAAGAAGAAAAGGAAAAACACCCGCTAAGTATGGAGCATGACATAAGTCTAGTACACATAAAACGTGCTAACTTAGAATCTTAAGACGTACTCATATCAACCATAAATGATTAGCCAAAAATGCATAAGAGATTACAAACCAATTAAAACCGTACTTGATTATTTATTAACAATTATATACATGCGAAGAAAATAGAGGTAAAGAAGAGAAGGGTTTAGCCACAAGTAATTGCCATGAAGTCTATCTAGCCCTTTTACACTTGCTTCAACTCTATCATTTCCCATTCTCCACAAATTTAAAATTTCAAATAATGAAATTGGTGGATGCTTAGCCTAATAGACCAATGAAGGACTACATGGTTAAGGATACTAGCTAGAGAGTGCTAAGATAAGCAAACTCGGGTTGAGTCAAAATATCCATGGCGGGCCTAATATGTCAAAGAAGTCTAAATTTGTTAAAACCATGTTTTATTATATTTTTTCCTTTTTATATTTTTGATGAAAAATAAAAGAAGAAGAAATATGTATACAATGCAAATGTGTTATGCAAAAATGAAAAATGATTGATGCAAAAATTATGAATGCATATTTTTGTTGGCCAAAGTAGATCAAAAATTTGAAAAATGTTTGAAAAATTAATTTTCCATGTTATCATGAAGTTAAGGCAATGGTCTATGTAAGGTCACTTCGATAGAAGTCTCCCCTACACTTAACATAAACATTGTCCGCAATGTTTAAGAGTATTGGAGTAAACTCCCCTACACTTATGACATTGATAACCTTGCTTAACCCAAGTTAAGGAAGAGACAACTAAAGGATATTCATTTTAAGCACAAGTGTTTAATATCACGATAGCAAAAACTAATCGAAGTGAACCAGATACACGGGCCTCCTCCATAAGCTCCAAGCATGAAATGAGAGAGAGCAACCCTTGAAACAAACACCAAAAGACGAAGAAAGGCACCCCTCCACTTCAACTCTACTATAACATCATTTTAATTAAACCTAACCTATTGAAAATCTACTCTACGTTTTCTAACCTAGTTATTCAATGCTTGAGTTTTTTTAACCCTAAGTCGCTAGCTCGACTCGGCCCCGAATTAAGTTGTCCTTGGGGAAACCATCATGGAGAGTAAAAGATATACACTTTGAAGCACATCTCACATGATACACTCAAACTTAGCACGTTGCCATTTACTATAAGATTTACAATATCCGCCTCGATAAATGGAACGGTCCAACGTGTCTCAAGTTTGTCCAACATATAAAATCTCTCAAATATGAAGTACCCCAGGATCAAATACAAAGTTCCCATCTCTACATTCGAACAACTCCAAAATAGGTAGCATCACCAAAGTAAGCTCATACAAGAAGCGCATATCAATCGAAAGCACACTCTTAAGTGAAGTAGATGAAAACCAATTTTTCCCAAACATACGTATCCCAGGATCAAAAACCTTTCCCTTCATGGGAAAATAAGAAGATGAGCTCGTATCAACCATATAAGATTCCCCCTTAGTGATCAAAGCATCATGAGAATATGAAGGTGTAGGTATCAAAACATTCATAACAAGTATATCCATATTAGGCTCATCATTATCAAAAGGTGGGTAATCTTCCATAGAAGGCATAGAATAAGGAGGATCAAGATTAATAGTGTCTTGTGAAGGAGGTGCAGGCTCTAGGTTCCCAAAAAGCATATTCTCACTAAGACGAATCTCCTCTTCCCAATTAGAATCACTATCATCAACCTCAATATCAATATTAGCAAGATAAGCCTCTATGGTGTCAGCAATATCCATATGAGAATCCATATCAAAGGTTTTAGGTTCTAAAGGTGCCATAGGTGAAAAAGGATCAATCTCTAAGAGTATAGGATCTTCATCAATAACCAACTTCAAGGGTGGAAGGGTGGGAATAGAAGGCTCAAAAGAAGGTATATTGAGAGAATCACTCAAAGGGATGATATCATCATAAAAATCAATAGGTGCAACCTCAAAAACCGGTGAAGAAATGTCAATGAAAGGTTCTTCTTCTATGGACTCATCATTATGGTTTTCATTCAAAGCTTCAATCGAGGATATAAGATTATAGACGTTTGATAAAACCTCTCGAATATGAACATCTTCCACTTCTTCTATATGATCAACATCATCATCCAAATTAGGAAGGTCATCTTGACATGAAAAATCCTCGGATAATATATCATAAGATGCCTCACTAGAATCACAATCATCATCCTCTACTTGTGGAAAATCTTGCATAAACTCTTCCTCAATCTCATTATCCCTTTCTTTGAACAATTCATCAAGATCAAAATCACCAAAATCACTAGTAGTAGCATGAAAGTCAACATGTGATGAAATCTCAATGTGATCATGAGGAGAAGAGGTATCAATACAAAGCTCATCACATGGTTCAATGGAAATACCCTCAAACTCTCTTTGGATTGGGATAAGGTTCTCAACACTAGAAACGGTTAATTCATCCAAATCGGTATTTGTACGAGTGCTAAGAGGCTCGTCCCCCATGGTTAAAGAGTCGGTGGGTTCCACGTGAGGTAAAGGTGATGAAGGTGTGTCATCATTAAGTGTCATACAAATCGAAGGATAGTCATCATCGTCATATAAGCATTGCTTAAGCAAACGAGCACGATTAGCAAAATATCGTTCTTCTTCCTCGTTTTCATCAATCTTAAAGACGAAATCATTTAAATATTTCCTGAGGTGACAAGAACCTTTTTTCAATGATTCACGAAACATTTCACCGATCTCCTTGTCATTAAATTGCCAAGTCATAATTTCCACTTCCTCAAAAAACTTAATTTGTTCCTCTAACAACGGGCAAACGCTTTTCATTTCCTCAATGCTTATGTCGTTCTTACTATCAATCGCCTTAGAAATTCCATCAATCGATTTGTTTATTGTCTCAAGTAAAGAATGAAACTTCTTGACATTATCAAGGACATAGGATGGCGGATCCCTCGGTCTACAATCATAACCATAATGGGGTGCGTTCCCACAAAACTCACATGAATAAGTCGAAGAATATGGTGGAGGCGGATTTCCATAATTAGGTGGATTATAGGTTTGAAAAGAGTCTTGATTGTGAAAGTTCTCATGATTGTAACCTTGAAAATTTCCTTCATTTTGAAAACCCTCATAATGTGAAAATCCTTGATTTTGAAAAGTATCTTGATTATAGCATGGAAAATTTTCATCATTATTTTGAAATCCTTCATTGTTTGAAAATCCTTGATTATGAAAGGTTTCTTGATTATAGCCTTGAAAAGTATCATTATTTTGAAAACCTTCATAATTGGAAAATCCTTGGTTTTGGTATGGCACATTAAAGGTTTGATCATGAAATGATGGTGGAGGTTGTGATGAAAAACCGGAATATCCCATATAGTCATTACAAGTGTAGTCCATTTGAGTGTTAGGTTGAAAATTAGGGTTCTCGGTTCCATTGTAAGCATATCCCTCCCCATAATAACCATTGTTTTGATCACATAAATAAGTATCGTGTGGACCACCACAAGTCGAACAAAGCGAATAATTAGCGTTGGCGGATTGTTGTTGCAAAATATCCAACATGGAACGAGTATCCATGTTTAACAAGGTGGCCGAATGTATATACAAGTATAATGACGTTTAAAAGCTTCCTCGGGGAAGGAAGTAATACACCAAAGGTGGTATGTTTACACGTGTAAGTAAACACGAGGAATGAGGGAGTAGCCCTCGGTCGACTTTTGAAGGAGAAGAGATTATCTCCCTCGAGGTTCGATATAAAATATCCACAAGAATATATATATATAATTACTACTTGGGTGCAAGACCTCCAATTAAGCCTTCCTTCTTAGAATACGCACTAGTGAACGGGGGGTTAGGTGGCGCGAAGCACTTAAGTACCTATTGACCCTTAGATGGCATTTTATAGCACATCGCCTTTCTATTCACTTAAATGTTCGTATTCTTTGAATTGTTGCTTATTGAGAGTATTTATCTATTCTTGCTTTATTTTGTTTGATCGATACACGTGTCAAGGACCGGAGCGCCCCTCAACACGGTGTATTGCCTCGGCAATACTTATGGAAGATATGTAGATTGATTGTTCTTATACGTATACGTATTTACTTATAATAATATATGGAAAATAATTTTGTATTTATGAGTTTTTTTTAAAGGAAAATACTATATGTACATAAAAACCGAGAGAATCCAATAATATATATTTTTGGGTGCAATCTCTTAGGAAAAAGATTGCTTTTTGGATTTTTTTTAATTTTTTTTAATTTTTTTTTGGACAATTCTTTAGGAAAAGAATTGTTTTGTTAATTTTTTAGTTTTTATATATTTTTATATTTTTGATTTTTTATTTGTTTTTTATTTATAATACGTAAAAAATAACGTTCACAAAGTGAACGGATCCCAAAAGCCAATGAAAACCGTCAATCGATAGTCTCTCGTGTAGTCAAAGAACCGGCAGCGGCGCCATTTAATACTTCGTTTTTTAGTGTAGTTGTCTTCTCAGCTCGATTCGAATTGATCTAACAATTTTTAAGCTCGACTTAATTGTTTTTGGTTAACAAAAGATTAATTTGGTATTTATAACTACTTGGCACAAAGCAAATAAAAAAGTAAAAATATTCTATAATACCTACGTATACGTACTAACCTAAAAACATTTAGCAATTACACATTTAATGCACGAATTATAAAATGTAAAATACAATTTTATACTACAAATATAAAAAAAAATGTAAAGTGTAAAAATGTAAGATTTTAATTTCTAAATCTGTATTAACTCTTGAACGTTTTTTTTTACAACTTCAATAAGCCCAAATCAACTATCACCCTTTAATCTAATCTTTTAAAAGAGCTGGCCCAAAATTCATCTAGCCCAACAGTCTGAAACTAATCCAGCAGGAAGATAACGGTGAGGACTAAAAATGAAATTGATTTAACAGACTTCTCTAACTGAGGACCGTAACTGACATGAGAAGTATCTAAATGAAGGACTAAAATTGACTTTTAATATTTCTTGAACCAAAATGATTCCTCCACATACAGATAATACAAATTCAGTGAACAATCTAAAACATATGAGCATATAAGCAGGATCTAAAACATATAAATCGAACATGTAAACTATGCAGAATTTCAAAAGAAGAATCTAAAACATATGAGCAGCAAAGGCAGTTATTGAACATGTAAATCGAACTAATAAGTAATCTTTACACTACGAATGTGAATTAGCAGATTACTCTAATGAACGTAGAAACTAAACGAGCTTAACCAATTTCATCCAGGCCAAGTCCTTTGACGTGAAGCGGAGCGCTGAGCTCGCTTAAATCAAAACACTCCTCCTACTGCGTTAATCACTCCATATTTCAGCAACAGGTCTGCCACCGTAACTACAAACCTGCGACATCAAAACCAGTCCTTTGTAGACGAATACTTGCTATCAGCTATCTCTTTCCTACATCTACTTGGGCTGTGAACTGCAAACCTGAATTAACCTGAAAAGAATCATGAACAAACACTACACTACATATTCTGTTAATCAATCAATAAGTCTGAAACTGAAACCTTCACAAACTGGATGAAACTTGTAGTCTTAACTATCTTTACTAAAATTAAACTGAATTAAGTATGAACTTTCGAAAACAGAGCTTGATAAGAAAAAGAGAAAGATTTAAATCTACAAGCTTCAATGGTAGTCAAGGAAATCTGGTTTCAACTGACTAACAAACTACTCTTAACAGACAACGAACTGAAATTTTGACTGAAAGTAATTCAATTATTTTGACCAACAAACTAGAGTTTTATCAGTTACTCAATAACCTGCACAACTGAAACAATCACAAACTTGTTATATCAACAATATCAGCTCATCAATAAGCTTTATCAGCTTAAAACTACAACTCTCGCAACAGTTAGCAAAACGTTACTCAGATTATCAGAAAAGAAGAAAAGCTCGAAAAATCTTGTTTGAACTCAAAAATCGCACTAAACTTGAAACCGATTCAGAAAAACTAAATCAACTCAAGAAATAAGCGTAAGCTTGTAATCAAAATATTAAACTAGATCTTATTCATCAATATCAGAAATCATAAAGTGGCTATATCTAAGAAACTGAAATGCAACGAAAATGAAGTTCCCTGCCTAAACAGTATCGTAACAGTATATTAGCTCAAAAGATTGTTCGAATTAGTCAATAAGAAGATATAAGGAAAAGAGAAAGATTGAGAAACTAAGACTTAAACTTCCATTAATGGTGAAAGAAAAGAAACGGTTACAACTGATAAAACTGAAATCTTTAACAACTTTAAAAGAAAATGAACAAGTTTAACTAATTACTAACTACTCCTACTTATCTAACTAACTATGTGTAAAAAAACACCTAAGCTAACCGATTTGCAAATGAGTCTTCTCTTCTATTTATAGCCGCTGAAAGGAGGTGTTGTGACGTGTTCTATCCAATGATTGGATGCCACGTGTAAAATACGAGGATATACTCGTTCTTCATCTTCAATCCAAATTGGGCGTTTCTTCGTCCTTGGGTCTTGATCTAATTGAGTTGTACCGTATTGTAGAGGAGATGGAGAGGAACACTTTTGTAGTTATAAGCTTCGATTGAATCCTTCTTGATCGTTCTTGTTTCTTGTTTGCAGGTTTAGGTGGAGAAAAGGTTTAACCGTCTCTCTTTTCTCTCTCTTGAAGGTTGAAGACGAAGCGTGTGTGTGTTATTTGTGAGTTTGACCGGTCTTGGTCAACTTGACCAAGTTAAGTAAATACTAACTTTCCAAAATTTGCCATTTGGTCCTTTTCTTTTAATTTCTTTTCAAATGATTATAAAACCCTTTTAAGTAATCACTTTTCCATCCTTTAACATTGTAGAAATTGCACTTTAAGCCCTTTATCTTTGGAAGTTTGGCAAATAAGGTCCTTGGAGCATCTTTCATCCTTTTCTTCGTCTTTTCTTCAAACAAATCCCTTAAAACGTGTCTTTGCTCCAAAATGTATCTTCTTTACCTAAAACACAAAAGATACAAATACACGCGTAATTCTGACATTTAAAAGTTAAATATAATGTATTTGACTGTGTTTTTAGTGGTTTATGGATCATTATTGATGAGTGTTTTCACACTTATCAATTTGCCATGTTTACGTCATGTATTGACATGACACCTTCATTTTTTTTCTTCGATCACAATTACATATTTTCCACGTCCAGAAAAGACGCCGTTGTATAACCCATGTATATAAGGGCTTTCATTCTAGTTGGCGACAATATCCTTTCTACTAACGCACTTTCCTTGGACAGATGCGAGTACGGTGTGATTCTGATTATGGATTGATTAGCAGTACGTCGCGCTACGATTGATCACCATTCATATCAGATTATATTCAGCGATGTTCAAGCTCCTGAATACTTTCATCAGGATTTTCCTACCGAGAAAATCTACACAAATGATACGATTCTACGAAGACTTTCAGCACGTGTTTAGTATCCCATGGCTACGAAGACTTTCTAGCTATCATTTATGATGCGATTCTGCAGATTCTTAAACCCATGACCATTCAATTGTTTCAGAACCCCCATATGCATTTCCAGAAGAACTACCCAGTATACCACTCATTCGTGAAGTGAAGTTTGTCGTTGAGCTCAAGGAGTTGGAGGAACAACCGCAAGAGTAGCTGGAACGAAGTTTTATTCGTCGAGTGTATCGCTTTGGGGGCGCCAATTCTGTTTATCAAAGAAGAAGGACGGTAGCATGGAGTTATGCATCAATTACGTAAATTTAATAGGATCACCATTCATAATAGTTATTCCCTCTCAAGTATTAGTGATCTATTCGATCAACTACCAGTATCTGAACACTTTCCAAGATCGGTTTACGATTCAGGCTATCGTAACATCCGATAATTTTCCTGACTTTTTAAATGACTATTTTACCCTTTGACTTTTATTTAGTCAATTATGTGCTTTAACTGTGTTTGAACCGCGAAATTATCCTGTGTTTTCTGAAAAATTGTTTGATGACATGTAATGACACACTGTGCATCGTTCTGAACATTTTATGTGAATCTGACCAAAATGCTGTGACGGTCAATGAATTGACGATGATCCGTGAGATTATTCGTTATCTGTGAATTATGTGCTTAACTGTTTAGTTCTAACTGCGTGATCGTTCGTTACGTAATCTGAGTGTAATTATTCCTGTATATTTTATGTTTACATAATTTAGTATTTTTGCTATTTATAATAATGAATTGTAATTACTGTGAATAATTAACTTACCTAACGTGTTTTCGTATTTTACGTTGTATTTACATTTAATCATCATTAACATGCATAAAGCATTTAATAAATCATAAAATATCAGTTTTCGTCGAATAAGCATGAAATTAATTTATTTCGTCAATTTCTACGTTTTACGCATTTTTAAACCTAATTGTATATAAACTAACGTTTACCTAAAACTAATTAACCTTTTTACCTTAAACATGTTAACTAATTTACCACAAGTAAATTTTTTGAAAATCTTACTTATGTGGGACCCCTAACCCACGTCTAACATAGTAACATTTAAGAAAACATGAGATATTTTGCTAAAAAAACAAGTTTAACTTACTACCACTTATAACTAACTAAACCTAACCTCAAAACAATAATGCACTTATTACTTTTCACCTCAAAATAAAAACACACAACACTTTTGCTCTCCTAAAACCTACGACACACAAAACACTTATACACTTTCCACCATTTTTTATTTCTTGAAGCACCAATTTAAGAAGATTTAGCATAATTTAAATATATCCAAGGGTTTATACAAGTAAAAGGAAGAATGGGTTTTCTTGGTTTGGTTGATTGAGTTGATTTAGTAGATGTTTTGAAGAAGTTATTTTCTTAGTGATTATTAGTTGATTTGCTAGTAGATTGGGTTATTGTGGTTGCATACATATACTACTCAAGGTTATTTCTTTAACCTTTTTCAATTCTTTCTTTTTCATGCATAATTTATGAAGATCTATGCATGCATGTTGCTTGTCATATGTGTTTTTGAAAAATAAAAAGATGAAAAACTATTTTTGTTGATAAACTTTTAGATATACGTGATTTATGAATGGATCTATTAAATCCATGTAATTATAAGTATGACTTGAAGTTTTTATGAAACATATGTAAATATATTTTTAGATCTATAAACTTAAAGATGTTTTTAATATATTATCTATATCTATAAAAAATTTGAGGGAAACTAGTAGTGTTACTACTAGTGGTCTTGCATAAAAATGGTCAAAAATGAGTTTTTACAAAAATTGTGTATTCTGTCCGAAATTGTTACAAGGCTTAAAGGGTGATAAAAATTGTTTTGACACTAGATTAGTTCAATTTTATGAAAATATAAGTTGATACCTTCGTTTCGGTATATTATTAGCAAAAATCAGAGTTAAAATGAGTAAGATATGGTCGTTTGAATTTCGTTGTCGGAAAACTTAATTTTTGAGGAAACACTATAATTTGCTGTCTAGAATTTTAAATCGGACGAAATGACATTTTCGAGTTAAACCGAGCTATTTTAAGTGTCGAAATAGGTCCTAAATGTTGTATATAAATGTTGGAAGTGTTTTGAAAAGGGTAAAAGCGCGAAATAGAAATACTTGAGTATGTACGGGAAAAAAGATATTGTATTCAAAAATGATTTCAAACCTATGAATTCACTCAACCGTTGTGTTGATTTTAAGCATATATTTTAAATATTGACAAGTGATAGCATGAAGCAACACAATGATGACGAGGAGAGATATAGACTTGGAGTTTTTATCATTCAAACCTATTTTCTAAATCTCGGGAACCTGTGATGTACAGTTACATTTGTTTTATTGAAAATTTCTGATTTTGAATGATAATTGATTATAAATAAATAAAGTTTATTAAAAAGCTCTTTCGAGTTGTTTTATGTTATTACGACTTTCATTCCATGAAGTAATACCCCAAAAATATTAATATGCTGCGTCAAGGTAAAAATGGGGGTGCTACAGATAAGTTGTGACGTCGTCGTGTTGAATGGGCGACATCGTCTAAAAGGTCGACGCGTCGGCGTCAAGTACAAAGTATAACGCCATCTATAGCTCTTGTTTGCAACTTTCTCTGTGACTTGAGAAATTTGTGAATTTTTTGACTTGACATATTTCATAATTCTTCCAAAAGCTTTGAAAATGTTTAAAAACACCTCCAAATTCTCCCAAACGTTCCGAGTGCTTCAAAATTGTTGAAATAGCAAAAAGAAAAGAACTAAGACATTTTTACGGCATTTTATTACAAACACGAGGGATGAAATGACCCCTAAAAGTGTATATCATCACTATAAGAGAGTATAATTACATTTATGAGGAATTAACCAACTATAATATTACCCAACTTTAAAATCCGTTTTATAAGGGGACAAAGAATGACGAGAGTTTTAACATTTTATAGAAAAAACTGTAGATTATTATAAACTTATAATGTTACAAACTTATAACACACTTTAACCTATAACCAGTATTTTAAAAAGGTATGTAGTGTGTAAGCATACCATCATTTATGCGCTTAAAGACATAACACTCTATATGAAAAATCATAATTCTTGGTACCAAGATGAACCTCAGCAGCCAACATCATTTGGATGTCTACTTTTTTTGCTGACAATGCCATGTTTGTTTTCTTCTTTGAAATGCTTTGTGATAGCGTTACAATGAATAAGTTGTTAAATATCTATGTGGGACAACACAACCACAATGTAACCAAACACTAGTGGTTATTATCGTACCTTAATGGGCAGAATCACTGTTTAAATGGGCTCAAGATAGGCTAGGCTTTGGGCCTTTTTGATAGTTTAAGTTTTTTCACCATAACACAAAGTTACAAACACCTTTATGCAAATGGGACACCACGACCTATGAAGCAAAAATAAATTGACTCATAAAAATACCAATAACCATACAAAAGCACGTGCATGAATATATGTTTCACTTAAACTCAAATATACCCTCACAAAACTCGTTAATAACAACCTCACACGACTTGATTGTGCAGTCGGTTGAGTCTTGCATTATTTTTGTGGAAGATGTGTCCTTCATGTTTCTCGTAATAAGAAAGGCTCGTTGGATTGGCGTAGGTGTTGAAGCCTAGAAAATGGGTTTATAAGCTAAAACGATTAACTTTTACATCGTTTTAAACCTTATAAACATTCGTACACCTGTGAAACTAAACGTTAAACAAAATGATAGTTCAACTATGTTTTTCAAACATGGTTAGAGTGTTAAGTGTTCTTAGTGTGTGGTTAGAGTATTAATCTAAGGTTGTATAACTTCACCGAGTAAATAAGATGTGTTTACCTAATCATGCACTACTCATTATACTCTTCTCTTAATGTTTTTGCTGCGCGTCACACCTTGTTGATTAAATATGTAAGTGTTTCTGGTTGTATTAATTACAAGACATATGTGAAACAAATAAAACCTAACATAGTGGTAGTGCGACATTTACTATATTCTACCCACTTGACATAGACCCGCATAATCGTCTATGTGACAACTAAAAAATCTAGAATAATAGACAAACCCTATATCTACTCATTAACACATGCATTAACAAACACCTAAATGTATCCGCTAGAATAGTACACAAGAATACCATATAATTGACGTCCCGGTCAAGGTGTTTCATGAACAAGAACATGGATCTATGTGGCGAGGCATCATCTAATGACCTACGTTTTCCTAGACATATCAACAGTTAATATATGAAGATCTAGTCTGATTTTCTAGAGCCTAACATACACATAATCAATCAAGAAGCAACAAACATAAGAAGATCCCATCACAACTTTCATGTAATCATAGATAAACAACAAGAAATCTAGCATAACATAGCAAGATAAAAATATATATCAGACATAATCATCAAACACATAGACATAATTAATGAAAATAGATAAAACCTTGTTCTTCAATTGACATGGGTGAAATAATGAAGTTTCTTAGGGTTTTAAATCATAAAATAGGGTAACAAGGGTTGCTCCAAGCTAACCCTAAAATTCTACACCAATTGTATATTTATAAGGGATCTAAATTTAGAGTTTAGGTTGCAACAACTTTGGGTTATAATTGTGACGCCGTCAGTTTTGCGAATCTTTCATGGGCTTCTATTGTCGATAAGTTGTGACGCCGTCATGTTGAATGGGCAATATCGTGTAGATGTTCGACGCGACGGTGTCAGGTACAAAGTGTGACGCCATCTATAGCTCATGTTTGCAACTTTCTTTTGTGACTTGAGAAACGTATGCATTTTTTGACTTGGCATATTCCGTAATACTTCCAAAAGCCTTGAAAATGCTTGAAAACACCTCCAAAGCCCCCCAAACGATCCAAGTGCTTCAAAATTGCTAAAATAAACAAAAAGAAATAAATTAAGACGTTTAAAAGTGTATAAATGACACATCATCACTCTATAATATAGTATGAGTTTCATTTATGAGAAATTAACAAACTCTAATATTACTCAACTTTAGAATCCGTTTATGAAAGGACAAAGAACACTCGTATTTCTAACAAATTTATAGATAATAAAGAAAAAATGTAGAGTATTATAAACTTTTAACACACTTTAGCCTATAGCCGTTTGATCAAATAAATCGTTGTCGTCGCATTATGATTAAGTTTAAGGTATAACTTTTAGCATGTATAGAGTTTTCGCAAAAGCATATACATAATATTACAATGAAAATATATAAGAAACAAAAGCATAAGTTTTTCTTTTGTAAATTAGCTTGGCTTTTTTGTAAAATGATCAATTATACACCCATATCATGGGCTTGTTTTCTGTTCAAATGTGTAAAGAAAAACATAGCCTATAGAAAATCAAAACCAATATGTTTTGCTTGCCATAAACATATTTTTCCATTCCATCAGCTTATACTTAAAATCATTTCATTAACTTATCTATTTCATTATCTTAACAAGAATCATATCTTTTGTCCTCTGTTAGGATTATACAAATTTTAAGTAAAAATTATAATGTAAATTAGATATACCATGCATATAGATTTAAAAATATGAAAATCACTACGAGTTCAAAATATAATATTATTGTTTAGGAATCCATCGTTTGTTGAAATCGCAACAAGGCTTCTTAAATTCATGGGTTGACCCCTACTACTTTTGTTAAACTCTACAATAATAATATTACTATAGAGTTGAGATCAATGTAGATATAAAATTATCTAAATATCGAATGAATTAATTTTAGTCATTCATTTCTTCATAAAAACTTAAAAAAAAACAACTTTCACAAAAATTACACGTTTCGTCCCTATAGTTTATACCAAACATCAAGTTTGGTCCCTATTTCAATTTAAATACATTTGTAATTCCCATTTTTTAATCTAGTAACAAGGTTAATCCCTATTTTGGATGGACGTTTATTTATATCGTTAAGACTTGTTGATGGAAGGGCACTCTTGTCCTTTCATGTTTTATTCTTCATTAAATACTTGTACGAACCATACTCTCACACACTTTATCACAAACACTTTATAAACCAAAAAATTCAAAAAAAGATGACCAACATTAGAAAACAAGATCCCATTCCCTACGCTCTCTTGTCAACCAACGACCCAATTTGTTGTTATAAATACCCTACTCGTATTTCTTTTTTTTTACTCTTATCATTAATCTCATTTCAACAATAAGATTTTCACCGCCATTACAAAACAATAATCTCATCTTTTTCTTCTTCTTCTTCTTCAATCTTCTTGATCCAAGTTTTTAATTGATTTTTCTATTTCTCAAACATGGGTCAAGTCAAGGTACCCATGGAACTCATTAGTGACAGCAAGAAATGCAAGATGACTTTCCTAAGGCGAAAAGACGGTTTGATCAAGAAATCCCGAGAGCTTAATACTTTTTGCGATGTCGATGTCCCCCTAATCATACTTTCCAACCTTCAAGAAACCTCATCGATCTTCCTATCAGATCCTGCAAAAATCAACGCTATGGTTTGTGATTACAATATAAAGTGCGTTAGTGATCCAAGCAAGATTCTCATCTGTTTACAAACAAGAAAAATAAGATTCAAGATGAACTTGCTAAGATTCAAGATGAACAAGAAAAATAAGACTCGTGAAAGTATGTCTAAAGTATATTGTATGTTACTGATGGCATATATATATATATTTAATAGACAACTATCAATCATAGGATGTAGTTCTGGTATGACATATTGCATTTCTATCCAGTTTTAGATGTAGGATGATTGGACGGCTTATTTTGGAATGAAACTTGTGATGTTGTGGTTGTTATCTTTTGACGTCCCCATGATGTTTGTTGAATTGCAACTGGGATATCGTTACCACATGTGTGTTTTAGGTTGTTTAACGTTAGTTGACTTTTTTAATTACGCGATTTAGGAATTAACAGTTAACGATCTTGCAAGCTGATATATATTTCCCTTTTTTTATGGAATAGGTATTACATCAGCTGGTGCACGATTTTTCAGCCACAACTCTAGGAATAAGTATTCATAATTATCAGTTGACGAGTGGTAGTTATCAGAATAAACCCTGCCATTGCTTAGTGTATTAATTTGTCAAGGATGGACTGTTGTTCTGACATAACTGTACTCTACATATATTGTCGTCATATATTGTTGGCGCCAAAATAGTGAAGGTAAAATGATCATATGACGTTGCCTTATATTGCAAGGTCTGGCCTTTTATGGGATCTTTTCAGAACTTCTTAGAACTATTAGGATGAAACAATAGAAGTCTTCTGAAATCTACAAATAAAAGTTTAGAGCGAAGTTTAGTTGTAAAGTGTTAGGGTGTATAAAGTGTTTGTGATAAAGTGTGTGAGAGTATGGTTGGTACATATATTTAATGAATAATAAAACATGAAAGGAAAAGAGTACCCCTCCACCAACAAGATTTAAGGATACAAATAAACGTCCATCCAAAATAGGGATTAACCTTGTTACTAGATTGAAAATGGGGATTACCAGTGTATTTAAATTCAAATAGGGACCAAACTTGATGTTTGGTATAAACCATAGGGACGAAACGTGTAATTTTTTCTTTTTAAGAAAATAAGATATTTTTCAGAATGTAAATCGTCAAGCGAAAAAAAATACACCATCACGACAAGAATTTTTTCATTATCAAAATTAAAAACAACCAATGTAACACCCCAATTCCGGAAGATAACCCTTTCAAAAATTTCTTAAAAAAATAATCACACTTGTATAAATAAGCAACGAACGCCTAATCCATAGGTGGCAAAACGGGCGGGCGGGCGGGCAGGCATGGGTGGCGGGCTAAACGAGCGACGGGCTAAACGGGCGGCGGGCCAAACGGGCGCGGGCTAAATGGGCACGGGCAAAACGGGCGCAAGCTAAAATGAGAAAAAAAACATATAAAAACGTAGAATTAAAAAAAAATACTTGTTTAAAAGCCGGGGATAAAAACTAAATATAAAATATCCGCTGAGTAGCCTAATTAGTGTTTTACATGTGCGGCCATTAAGTCCATAAGTTTCTTACATATGCGTCCGTTTAGCCCAATAATAATAAAGAATGGGCAAAAAGTGACCCATCCTTTTTTGAAAATGGGCAAAAAGTGCCAATATTTATCAAAATGGGCAATATTTGTCACCTCTGCCCTAAACCATAGTTTGCAAATTTTATTACTAATAAAACATGATAAATCCAACGAAAACGGGTGTTACATAAAAATTTATAAAAGCAAGTTCAATATTTACAACATTAAAAAAGCAACCTATGTGTGGGTCACAGGTAGATAAAAAACTACCCAACCTAACTCCCAAGTATTCCGTAGTAAGATTTCTACTTATCGCACGAATACAAAGACAAATTTGTAAGAAACAAATGTTAGCTAATTTCAGCTAAGTAAGATACAACAATGTTAATCAATAAAGGAAAAACTTAATAGTAATGTCAAGGGTTAAAGCCACAAATTACAAACGTACTTTACTATTTTTTTTTCGACATTACCAAAATGAAATATATACTCCAATTACATCCAAGTTTCTAAATTTGTTCTAAAATTACAAACATTCTAGAAAATGACTTGTGATAACCGGTTAAAAAGTAAATATTACATACACGTTACTTGTTCATCGGGTCATTTTCAATATAATATATTTTCTATATCCAAGTCATAAAGTAGGCACACCTTAGCCTTGTATTTGCTTCACTTTGACCACAATACATAATTTTTTGCAACGTATGTAGTCGTGATGTATATGTTTGTACTCAATATAGTACTTAAAACAACCACATCTTACCAAGACAAATCGGGACTCACTACTTTCTCAATACGTAAAACAAGTCAGAGCACAATTACTCATCCACTTTATCTCACTAAATTTAATCAATCTCTTCTTTTCACCATCCACTTTTCTCCAAAGAAACACTTATATGGAGACCTCCAATTTTCCGCGCGAGCTCGATTTTCTGACGAACTCATTTTCCGACGAACTTATTTTTTGACGAACTTATTGTCCGACGAACTCATTTTCTGACGAGCTAGGTTGTGGCATCGAAGGTTGGTTACAGATTGTGGCAACAAATGTTTTTTGTGATAACTGATTTGATTAGGGGTTTGATATAAGATTAAGAAGTTGAAATTTGACTTGATGGTGGGTAGGTCTACCTGTGATGAAAAAACAAAATAGCATAAGTTTATGATCATTTGTGTCTTGTTCTTTTTACATTGTTTAGGTTTAAAGATGATAACCTAGGGTGTGTGAGGTTAAAGACAATCAAGATGTGAATAAAAAATGATGATGAATTCATGGTATTGGATTTGTTGTTTTGATTTAATAATGAATCTTGTTTCAAAATATAAATGTAGTGATAAAATATGAGAGGAAATCGAAGGATGTTGAAGATGAAGATGATTAAGGAGGTTGAAGATGAAGATGGTTGAAGTGGAATAACTGAACAAAAGTCAATTCAACATGGATATATTTTATGACATTAAAATTTATAGAAATTGCGTTACTTATATTAGCAGGTACCAACAAGTTTGGATGGTTATAAGAGGAGTATATATTTCATTTTGGTAATGTCGAAAAAAATTGAAAGTTCGTTGGTATTTTATGGCTTTAATCCTAAAGTTAATCATAATAAGTCAAACAATATGCATAAAAGCAAATATTACAACAATTGATAAATACATCAAATGATATTAATGCAAAGGATAGTGATATGTACACGAATGAATTTGATCCGCACATATAATCTTTTTTTATATAGATTGTTATACCCCCATCCAATTAATTTATATTTTTCTCATTTTAATTTGTAACAAAATTTGCATCAAACAATTAAAATAATACTATCAAACTAAACTGTAACCATCGAACACTAAAAACACTTTTAAAATAATACCAAACTAAATTATTAACAAACTAAAGTAAACAACACGAATATTTCAAAGATGTTACCAAACTACATTGTAACCATGATCAACTTAACGTGCCTTACCATAATGATCAAACTTGGCTCAACATCGTGTCTTTCTAAACATAATTCATGTAACTCATTAAGAACCCATTCTTCGTCTGTGTGACCACCCAACACAAGAACCCTTGTACCCCCAAGGCCCCCACGACACAACTCACTGGTACTATGAGTCTATGAGAATTTTGGAGGTGTACCAAGCACACTGAGTATTCTCCAAGACGATTTCTCCTCTTCAAGGTTCAACAAGAACACATGTGACATAAAGTGAAGTCTGCAATTGAAACACCAAATACTATAACACGCCCACATGATATAGTTATGGCTACATGGTCAACCTAGGTGCCCCACGGACATGACAATACATGCAAACATGGCATTGTATTTTGATCCTTACAAAGCGAACCAACCTGTATTTCGTACGAATTTATGAGTAATCAAATAAGCTAGATTAGTTTTCATAAGAAATGGTACAAGCAATCTTGTAAGATCAAATGAATCAGAAGGAAAACATTGGCACATTTAAATGAAAAGTTTCAAAAAAAAGTTTGTAACAAATGCAACAATTAGTTCTCTTACTAGAAAAAACAAATATCAAAACTTATTGTGTATAAAATTTATTCATGTTTCTAAAGTTGTAATACGCGAAACATATTCATTCATATTCTTTTCATGTGTGTAACTTTTTTTTTCCATGTGTGTAACTTAGAATATCAATGCGAACACATTAAACTTGGTGTATGATTAATGATGTCCAAAGGCAAAAAAGCATATAGATCACCAAGAGTTATAATAGTATATATACCATGTCGTATCATACAAAAACCCACACATACAATTCATGTTCTTTATCAAAAAGGTGAACTAACATCGATCGATAATAACTAGGTCATGCTTGTGAAAAGACACAGTTAATTCATAAGAACATAAACTAACATATATATACCTGACTGATTTAGGAAGCCAAGGTTGAGATTGTGAGTGAGGAAAGTCAAAATTAATATTAGAGCTAATGAAATTGAGGACAAGGAAAAATAACAAAATACAGTAAACAAATGAAGGGTTAAAAATTCTAGAAGGGCATAATGGTATACACAACCAAAAATTATGTGTGTGGATCATTTTGATCTATGTACATATCATTACTCTAATGCAAATGCCACTAACCAATTCGCTATAAGCACTATACTCCTCTATTCTTTCTATATACTCACATTTCACGATCATTGTTGTATATGAAAAGTGTTGATTATAAAATAAGTATTTTATGGATGAAGTGTATGTTTGTTGGTATGTTGCGGGGGTAGCTTCATATGTATTGAAGTTGCAGTTGGTACCCACATTGCATTTATGAACTGTTAGCTGGATATATTTGTGAAACAAAATTGGATTTAAGTTTTTTTCAATATCAATTTGTTGTACCATTTGGACTGTTGAATGAGTTCTTACATAACATGTTATGTAGGACATCCTTACTCGATAGTTCAACATACTTTTAATTGAAAACTTTGAATGCCTTTATTTCTTGTGTTTAAAGGTTGTGGAAGATTTTCAATTGTGAACTAAAGGTAGTAGAAGAAATAAACATACGTGTACTTCATTTGGCATCAACTTTGTATAAATAAACATACGTGTACTTCAAGAAAACTCCTATTGTGGCACGTATTTAGAGGTTGTGGAAGAAATAAACACATGCATACTTCATTTGGCATGAACGCATGTCTATTTCTTTTAAGAAAACCCTTATTGTGGCACGTGTTTAAAGGCTGTGGAAGATTTCCAATGGCGAACTAAACATTTCAACATAAGATTCCTCATTGGCGAGAAACTGGAAGTTTTTTATTTCTCGTTGAATTTGAATCCATGTCTTTTTGGTTGTTGGAATTTGTTTATGGCTATTGTGTTAGAGGGTGTTTGAACATTTAGTTTTTGCTTTGTTTTTGGCTTAGAGTTATTCATCCATAGTCTTTCATGTAACTAACACTTATATTTCATTTATCAATTCACTTTTACCAGGTATCAAAACCTTTAAAAAAACACGCAACACCACAAACTAACCATATCATAAAAAAACAACGTCGACATAAGTGACAGTTGAAATTATGTAGCGAGCCTTGACGCGTGATGAAGAACAACCACAAGTGACGGGTACCCCATTTAAAGCATGTCTTGTACATTTCCAATTTACCATTTTAACCTTCACGACATACAACACGCTCATGGTCCGAAAATAGAAGACCAAGTCCGAATTTGACCAAAACAAAGAAGATATATTGTTGGATTCTTGTAAGACCAAACCGAACCTGACCAGCCAAACCAAAACCCGAATAAAAAAAGTACCGAAGATCGGATTGAAACTAGTTTGATTCGGTCCGGTTCAAATCGGTTTCTCGCCCCGATCCGGTTCACATTCTTTAGAACACACATTTCCAATTTACCATTTTAACCTTCACTTCATCACAAGTACACGTAGGAATCCCAACCCTAAAACCCAAACAAAACCCTAATTTTAAACCCTTCCTCCTCCTCCCACAACCCACCGGAAAAAATGTCAATCCACCCCAAGAAAACCAAAAAACCAAAAACCACCACCATTAACACCAAAGAAGACGAAAACCTCCAATCAGACATCGCAAACTTCGCTTCCTCCCTTGGCCTCGCATCTTCCGTCCAATCCTCTGGCTTCAACGACTCCAGTTTCCGTAACCCTAACCCTAAAAACCCCATCTCCAAATCCACCAAAAAACCCACCAAAAATGAAATTAAACCCAATAAATCCCAACAATCAAACATTCCAAACAACCCCAGAAAAAAACCATTCAACGCCGTTGACTCTAGCAAAAACGCCCAAAACCCTAGAAACCCTAATCCCGAAAACTCAAAGGAATCGAGATTTCAACCAAAACCCAGATCACAAAGCTTATTCACCGTTGATAATTCACGGTCTTTTGATAAATTTAAGAGTTTACCAAAGCTGCCATTAATGAAAGCTAGTGCATTGGGTGTTTGGTATAGTGATGCAGCTGAGCTTGAAGAGAAGGTGATTGGGGATAAGAAGAAGGGGGCAAAGGGTGTCGAAGAGTGGAAGGAGCTGGTTGAGAAGAAGCGGGAGATGGGTGAGAGGCTGTTGTGGCAGTTTGCGAGTGACTACGAGGGGACGAGGGCGCAAAGTGGTGATATTAAGATGGTGTTGGCGACGCAGAGGTCGGGGACTGTTACGGATAAGGTTTCGGCTTTTTCGGTCTTGGTTGGGGATAATTGTATTGCTAATCTTAAGTCTATTGATGCTCTTATAGGTATGGTTGATAAATTTATTTTAGAGCTTTGGATATGGAATATTTGATGTTAAATTGTTAATGTGGTGAATGTGAATTTGTAGGTATGGTGACGTCGAAAGTGGGAAAGCGATATGCTTTTACAGGGTTTGAAGCTTTGAAAGAAATGTTTATATCCAGGTTCATATCTAGCTACTGTTAGATGTTTAGTTAATTGGATTGATTTGTTAAATTGCTTATATGCGTCCATTTTGTAAGTGCTTATCATATCTAGCGTCCATTTTATAGGTATACCATGATAGCTTATTATACTATAGTAAAACAAGCTGTTGCGACGGTGTTTAGGATTGATCTTTAAGTGCTTATCGGCTTTTTGTCTATTCTAAAGAAAAAAAATACTTTTGAAGTCTTTGGATTATTAAGTGCTTTGTGGCTTATTAGTTATTATATAGTAGTAAGAAATTAGTTGCACTTTTAGCTAGGGGTGAGCATTTTGGACCGTTGACCAGACCGGACTGACCCGAACCGGATCATTTGGTCTGGTTCTCGGTCCGGGGTTTTGGACCATTTCGGTCCTCGGTCCGGTCCGGTTTGTTCCTACCAAAAACCTGTTGATTATGCCTAATAGGACCGGACCGGACCGAAGACTGACCCGGACCGGACCAGACCAGACCATTTCTGTCCGGTCCTCAGGTCCGGGGTTTTGGACCATTTTTTTTGGTCCTCGGTCCGGTCCGGGCCCGATGCTGAGCCCTACTTTTTGCTAAACGGCCTCTCTAGGTGCTTTTTAAGCCGCATATGCATAAGTTAAAAACATGTAATCCTAAACACCCTGTTAAGTAGATTTATCTAAACACCCAACGAACATAGAAAATATGTATCATTGATATTCTATTTTTGTTGTTGCCAGTTTATTACCTGATCGAAAGCTGAAGACCCTTTCTCAACAGCCATTAGATCTTCTTCCTGAATCCAAGGATGGGAATTCTCTTCTACTGTTTTGGCATTGGGAAGAATGCCTAAAACAAAGGTGTGCATGTTTGAACATTTGACTAGTTTCAGCAGATTTTTTTTCCCGACATCGATTTAAGAAAAAGAAATGTTACACATATGTTTATTTTTTAACGTTTGGTCATGTCTGAATGCAGATATGAGCGGTATATATTTGCGCTGGAGGAAGCGTCTAGAGATGTATTAGCTTCACTCAAGGATAAATCTCTGAAGGTTTGTTTAGTTTTATGATGTATGCTTTGCTACAGTTAGATTGAAATAATATTACTTTCGAAGTGTACTAAGACATCAATGATAGTTATACGTTTTTGTTTGCTCTAATGCTTGCAGACTATTTATGCTTTGCTGACTAGCAAGTCCGAACAAGAGCGTCGATTGCTCTCTGCACTCGTAAACAAGGTATATATTGTGCCACATCATTAGATTGTTAATGCAAGCCTCCTGGTTATAAAAATGATATTTTCTATTTTTGTTGTTTGCAGCTCGGGGATCCTGAAAATAAGGCCGCGTCTAATGCTTCTTATCACTTGACAAATCTTCTGACAGAGCATCCAAATATGAAGGTATGCAACCTCTTCTGGCGTGTGTACTTGACAACCTCTGTTATTGTAAAACTTTACTATGTTCGTTTTTCCTAACTGTACTTGTGCCTGCAGGCGGTTGTGATCGACGAAGTAGACAATTTTCTTTTCCGACCACATTTGGTGTTGCGAGCCAAGTACCACGCTGTATGTGACAAACACTTATGTTTTTATCGTTTGTGGTGAAGCATATACGTTATTTATATTCTTTTACTCGTCGATCAGCCTCTGATTATCTACTTACACACAGGTTAATTTCTTAAGAGAGATCCAATTAACTAAGATCGGAGACGGGCCAAAAGTGGCAAAGAGATTGCTAGATGTATACTTTGCTTTATTCAAGGTAACATGAAGAGCATTTATTCTCTAAACTGTTGATTATACTTTCATGCTAAGTTTTTTATGTATATCGTTTCAGGTGCTTATTTCTGAAGCTGGTGGACCAAATAAGCAGAAAAAGAGCAAAGAAGAATATAAAAGACCTATTAGTACATTACTCAAAGACAAGAAGGCTAAAACTGAAGCTGATACTTACGTAGAAATGGATGCGCGAATTTTAAAAGCTCTTTTAAATGTTAATATCCCTGCTTTTGTATCTTTAATATGATTTTGTGTTCACTTATGTACATTTTTATTGATCATCACAAATATAAAATACTCCAATTTATCATGTTTACCCAACAGGGAATCAATAGAGCTTTTGGTTTTGTTTCAAACAATGAAGCAGATGACGTTGTTGAAGCTCAGACTCCAATGCTCTTCCAATTGGTAAACTTATGAATAAACTTGGAATTGTTTTCTTTCTTTTCTAGGTGGCCACGTGGCTCATTTTTTACGTATAGAATACTTGAATGTGGTCACTTTTTTGCAGGTTCACTCGAAGAATTTTAATGTCGGAGTTCAAGCTTTAATGCTTATTTTCAAAATCTCGTCAAAGAATCAGATTGTCAGCGACCGGTTTTATCGTGCTTTATACTCCAAGATGTTACTTCCTTCTGCATTGAACACTTCCAATGTAAGTAAATTTGTTAATATCAGGAACTTCACTGATAGCTTCTACCAGATTTATTTTTTATTCTAGTATTTGCATATCTAACATCTTAATTCTGTTATCTGATTCATCTTGGGTATTTACCTCTTCCAGGAATTGTTCATTGGTCTGCTTACACAAGCTATGAAAGACGATCTTAATCTGAAGAGGGTAGCTGCATTTGCTAAACGATTGTTGCAGGCAAGTACCAAGATTTAACCTTTGTCTCAATTGTAAAATTCACATAAATTCTTATCTATCATAACCGGGTTTGGATTAACATGACATCCGTGTTGCATCGGGATAATTCCTCATATAAGGCATTAGCATATGACAATAATAATTCGTTTTCCACCTTCCTCATATAAGGCATTAGCATATGACAATATAATCCGTTTTCCACCTTCCTCATATAAGACATTAGCATTTGCCAATTTTTTTTTTCCAAAGCCCTGTTTGTTTATGCATAGTAATATCAATATTAGTAGTATATAAATAATAACAATGATAATATAGGTATGTCATGGGAATTTGGTAATATTTATTTGTAGCAAGAACGTGGTCGAAAATTCAAAGCTAATTGACGGTAACATTTCCCTAAAATATTATGAGAAAATGACATTTTGTTTATAAGCTGTTATTGAGGTTAACGACATGCTACGTACACGCACATAAATTTACTAGTTATTATGTACATAATTTTGAACTTTTCAATAACGCGTGCAGGTTTCCCTTCAGCAGCAGCCTCAATACACCTGTGCATGCATCTTTCTTCTTTCTGAAGTCCTTAAATCAAAGCCACTTCTATGGTTAGCTTCTTAATATTTTTATTTTATCATTTGCTATTTGTCCAGTAAATTAAGTACTGTTTTAATCTGTTTGTTTATTATGAAGGAACATGGTACTTCAGAATGAGCTGGCTGATGAAGAACTTGAACATTTTGAAGACATAGTTGAAGAAACAGATACACAAGCAAAGAAGACAGCAGATAAACCAGACAGTGATGGTGATAATAAGGACGATGATGATCCTTCGGAGGATGAGGCTGGGTCACCAGCCCCCAGTTCTGATGATGAGTTTTCAGACAAAGGAGATGATGACTTGCTTGGGTTTAATAGTTTAACCAATCTTGATGACTCTCAAAAAGCATCTGGGCATGCTGTTAAAAATGCCAAGTCTTCATTACCAGGAGGATATGACCCCCGTCATAGAGAACCTATTTATTGGTAATTTCCTTTAATTTAAATTCAGTAATGCATTGAACTTTTTATTTTGGAATAGGTTTCATGCATAACTACCAAGGTACTTTTTAATCTCCTGTTTTGGTCACCGTATATAATTTCTATAAAGGAAGTTTTGTCACACATTTAAGTCATTCTATTACCAAATAATTATATTATAGAACTGACAATTTCAATGTACATTGTGAAATTTATGTACAATGATGTTTCTATACAATCTTAACTGTTACGAATACGTAGAAACGTCAAGCGTGCGATCCAGAAAATGACCCAAACAGTACACAAAGACAAAACTACAAAAAAGGACGATGGCTAAAATAGGACAAATAAAAAATAATGCAATTAACCCTTCCAAAATTTCAATTGGTTGAGGTATATAATGATTTCTTGAATCTTGATTTTGTGTTTGGTGTATGACAGCAATGCTGATCGTGTGGGGTGGTGGGAATTAATGGTATTAGCTTCACATGTGCATCCCTCGGTATCCACTATGGCAAGAACCCTTCTTTCTGGCGCCAATATTGTCTACAACGGAAACCCATTGATTGATCTTTCACTTGGTACTTTCTTGGACAAATTCATGGAGAAAAAACCAAAAGCAAGAAATTGGCACGGTGGGTCCCAGATCGAACCTGCCAAACAGGTCAGTTTAGCTCTACTTCTTTTTGATGTAATATTTGGCTTACCATTCATTTGCCCAGTGCTCCATTTTTTTTCACTTGTCTCATTAAAAGATGGCTACGTGGTCATTAAAATATGGCTACAGAATCACTTCAACGGGACTTAAAACTATCTTTTAATCACTCAGATTGAAAAACGTGACTAAAGCAGGACAAAATGAAAACAAACTTTGGTATTCTGTCTAAGATAATTTCACTGTTGTTTTTCATAGCGATTTTGATATAGTACTAACTTTATTTCCTTACAGATGGATATGAGTAAGCCATTGATAGGGGCAGATATATTACAACTAGATGAAATGGATGTAGCGCCAGAAGACGTTGTCTTCCACAAGTTTTTCATGAACAAAATGAATGCCTCAAAGAAACCGAAGAAGAAAAAGAAGAAGGGAGCAGATGAAGAGGCGGTAGAGGATTTTATGGGCGATGATGACATTGAAGAAGACGAAAGTGACAATGAAGAGATTGATGCCATATTGGACTCTACAAAATCTGCATTAGATTCAGATAACGAGTATGATTATGATGACTTGGACCAACTTGCTGATGATGATGATGACGAGTTGGTAGGGGATGGTAGTGACGATGATGGTATGGATTTTCCAGCTGACATGGATGCTGATGGTGATGGTGATGATGAGGTGGCGGATGATAAAGCCAGTGATGATGATGTCAGCATTGGGGATGCTGATGATGGAAGTGAGGACGAGGACGAGGAGGATGTCTTTGAGGTTCAGCCAAAGAAGAGGAAGTCCCGAGGAAAGAGTGGCGCTTCACCTTTTGCAAGTCTTGAGGAATATGAGCATCTGATGGATGATAACGATAATGAAGATGCCGATGAGAATGATGATGTCAAAGACTCCAAGAAACATAAGAAATCTAAAAAGACTAAAGGGCCTAAATCCAAGAAGAAGGTCTCCAAAGAGTGAGTCTCTGATTATACTCATTTATTGTCTAATGCATTATTCGGTAATTTTGTCTTCTGAGTGGAAATTTATTGAGCTCAAATGAGAAGTGTAGAGGAGCAACTAGTATCAATTTTGTTGAAGATTAAACAAATCTGATCTGTAATACGAGTTCTACATCCCTGAATTGTGGACAAATTTTACAAAGTCCAGACTTCTTATATTTTCCATCTTATCTGTTTCCTTAGTTGGCACACTAGATTTTGTGTTTGTTTCAATTTTTAGTACTACAAAACTTTTTGGCATCACTGTAGTAAAATTTTGGTTTATGTTTAGAAGGATGCAGTTTTAGATAACGGTTTTAATATCAAACATGGAACATACACTAGGGACACTAGTTAAATCTTGGTTCCAGTAGTCATACTGGACTTTGTAGTTGCGCTTTTATATCTGGCACTGGGCAGTTTTATTGGCAGCAAGCCAGCAATGCAGTTGAATCTTGGTTTCAGTTCTGCTTTGATGGTCAGATGCTTCGACCACTGCGAGCTGTGATCCAGTCCCAAAAAGGAACAGCCTGCAGCCATATGTGAGATGATGGAAGTATTTTGATTTTTATATTACTCCTGTTTTGGACCTTGTGATTGTGACTTGCGATATGTGACTTATCAGTTATCACCGATGTCTTTTTTGATGTCTAAAATCTGGATATTTGCAGTGCAAAAACAGAACAGAAACAACTCAACATAGGAACAAAGTTACCATTTTCATATCGCACATTCATACATGCTAACTTGATAAAACTTAACGACCCAACCACATCTCGGCCAAACCACAACACGGGATCACTAAACAAAAGATCAAACTTCCTAATTTACTACTACTGCCTGCTATTACATTTACGAAATTGCAACTTGAACAGTTTTGGATTTTGGTGGAGGAGGGAGCTTCTCAACCACCACCTTCAGCACCCCGTTTTCACACTTTGCACTGATAGCAGACACGTTACAGCTTTCGGGCAGACGGAATTTCCTGATGAGGTTCTTCTGTGGCCGCCTTTCGAGTCGCAAGTACTTGCACCCTTCTTCCTCCTCATCCTTCTCGTCACGCTTCCTCTTACCATTGCTTTTCACCACCAATAAGTTCTCCTCTTCCACTGTCACCTGAATAATTCACAAAAAACATTAGCATAAACTCGAAAATCACAAATAAAACTACGAACAATATAACAGCTAGTTTTGTGAAACATACCTGAATATCGGACTTGGACAAACCAGGGACATCCATGTAGAAAACATATTCCTTAGGAGTGTCAACGATATCGACAGGAATATTTCCGCTTTTCGATTCGACATTACGCGACCCATCATGATGTGATCCATTAGAAGGAAAAAAGTGCTTGCCAATTGTGTCAGCAGGAACATCCAACAAATGGCTCACTAGACCACCTATGTCAATGTTTCCCATGCTCATGCTTAATTTGCTTGTTGATCGAGTATGTTTGTTTCAGATTTATGTTGATTGTGTTGCAAATGGTTTTGTTCATTGAAGGGGATTTAAATGGTGATTGAGAAACTTCTGGGTGATTTTGAGAAGGGTCTAGAAGTATCAAGGAGATTGGCCTGGCCACGTGTATTTTTATTTTCGTTTTGATTATGTTTTTTTATTTCCATGGTTCTTCTAAACTACTCTAGTACTCTCGCATAGAAATTTAGAATGTTCAATTTTATTTTTAGCAGAGTTGGCGTATATTTAAGCTTTCTTTTCTCACAAATAACTTCAGCCGCTCATCGTTTTCTTACTTAAAAAAAAGAGAGAAAATAATTAATATTAGTTTACTGTCTAATATTCATTGCTTAAATTTGACCCACAAAAATTAAAAATCGAATCCAATTAAAATCGAATTAAATACGAACCGAATATGAAATTCGAGTTATGAGTCATAACTAAATCGAACAAAACTGAAAATTAGTTTTCGGGTTGAATATGAGTTTGACAATCGGACAAAAAACCGAACTAAAAATCGAACTTATACAAATATATATATATATATATATATATATATATATATATATATATATATATATATATATATATATATATATATATATATATATATATATATATATATATATATATATATATATATATATATATAGGGTGAGGTTATTTTCAGAACCAAATAAATATACAGAACTGCGAGAACCACCTTTTTACTCTTAATATGCACATGTATATTCATCGAGTTAGTTCATTAGGTAGAAATACATGAATTTTCATTGTCGTAGGTCACTAGAAACATGTATCCTTGGACCATGCACATGTATTTGTTTTGTATGTATTATAACTATCTTTTCGTTGGATAATATGAAAACACATGTGTAATTTTCATATCGCTCATCGTACTCGGATCTATAACCATTAAAACAATTATTAAATGTTAATTTAAACATAATAATAAAAATACATACGCATTATTAAGAGTATAAAGGTGGTTCTCGCAGTTCTGTACATTTATTTGGTTCTGAAAATAACCTTACACTATATATATATATATATATATATATATATATATATATATATATATATATATATATATATATATATATATATATATATATATATATATATATATATATATATATATTTATATATATTAAATAATTATTAGAATTTAATCTTAATATGAAAATACCATTTTTATATTTGAAATAACATTTTTTAAATATTTAAATAATTATGTATTTTTAAAAAATTCAAATAATTCGGGTCAACACCAAACCGAACTCAAATTCGGGTTTTGATTCAGTTTGGTTGTAATGAGTTTGATTGGAATGTAGTTTGATTTTAAAGTTGACCCAAAAAACAAAAAATTACTCGAATAAACCAAACAATTCAAAAATCAAACCGAAAAACACCTCTGCTACTATATATACTAAAAAGTCATAGTAAAATTTTAATAAAAAACCCCACTCATTGTAAAATATTACCCAAATTCACGCACACACAATACATTTATTTTAAAAATATCAACAAATATATATAAGCAACATTCGAGTATGCAAGAATCTAGTATAACTAGGAGGGGTGTCCGCGCTTCGCTGCGGTGTTTTGAGGTTCGTTTTTCGGAACATGTGTGTGGTATAAACGTTGGCCGATCTCCACCTGAAACAACATTCTTGAAGAATCCCCTTTTATGAGTTTTTGTACTATGCATTTTCTTCACCTGCAGCATAAGTTTATTGTTAACATAAGAGATAAAAACACAAACTAATTAATGGTAGATAGCATGCTTATTAGTAATTGACAAAATATACAAAAGGCATTATGCGTCCTGCTTTTGTTCCTTAAGTATGTTGAAATTATGTCTCTCAGGTTATATAGTGGCTGGCGGCCCAAGAACAGAAATGTGGACTTATGTTGGGAACTTCATCTTAATTTTTAAAACAGTTCAACGTTGAAGGGTTGTATGTGATTTACACTATTTATGTCATCAAGGACGTCAAGTACATACAGGGTTTCAAGGCTTGGATATATTAGCTTTATAGGAGATGCTGAAACTGACCAAACGACTTGAGAGTGTGTTTCTGACGACACATAAGATTTTATTACTTTAATAGATGCATAGAAAAATGTTTAGATAGGTGCACAGAAAAATGTTTAGTGATTGTATTGTTTGAAGTGTACAAATATGGAACAACAATGAATGATGGCAGTTAAAGAAAATGTGTTACATTGGAAAGTAATGTTCTGATATGGTAAAATGATAAAATTCATCTAGTAATTATGAATTTGTGGTTTGTACCTGATGACCATCCTCAACACATGAACATTGCAAATCATGGATACTAAAAGGTCAGCTAGATTCATCACACACACTTCAACAACCGTATAAGTCTTTTAGTAGCTCGGTTCCTACACAACAAAATATATTGGGTCTAAATAGTAAAAAAATCAAGTTTATTAGACTTGACATTTTACAATAAGCAGCTTTTAATGTCGGCTTTTTAGGAAATGTGCGCACCTATGCCTTGTATATGTATCTTAACGTCTCTTCCCATCACTCACATCACCACCTTTTGTTTCTTCTTTATTGTCTGGAATTGGAACAGTAATTAGACCAAAACAATTGCTAAAAAACTAAACTTCTTGTAAAAAAAGATAACTTCGACAATCATAGGGTCTTGAAATAACAGTGTTTATTTTTGTGCATCACTACTCATTCATCTCATGAAAAAGAAGCTTGTGACGGGCTGAAACTAAAGTGCTAGCAGATATGCATAACTATTACAAATGGCTAATACCCTTTTCGACACAGCCTTAAAATCTATACTCATTTCTTCTACTATTATGATTTATTAAGTTTCAATGACATGGGATGTAGCTTAGTGGTTCTAGCTATTTCGTGTGCAGGTATGTCATCCCAAATCTTATTCATATATTTTCTTTAATAAATGTATAATCTTACATGTGCTTGCCACAACTGATCCAACTTAGTTAATGTATTTGGCTGATAGGATTTGTTTCTAACTAACTATAATGTATTACGGAGTCATATTGTGATTGTAAAAAACAGTATCACTACAATAATAATTGAAAATTGTGAATACAAATAGTTAGTGGTTCCGGAGATAAAAATATACCTTGAACAGGTCGTGTGGAAGAAACATTGTTTTTACTAGAACCCATGATCACGGACATGTCAGGAAGAGCAGTTGTTGGCCCAGCACTAATGTTGAGATTTTGCTAGGTTCAATTGTTCGTTTCTCGGTATCTTAACGAATTGATTTCCGGTTCAAAGTTCGACTCAATTGTTTTTTTGGTGAAACAAATATTTTTGGTTGTTTTTAAAATAAATGGTGCAAAACTTAAATGTAAATGACTGTAATTAAAAATTAAAACTAATTAAAACGTAAATGGTGCAAAATTAAAAACTTTAAAAGTAAATTAATTAAATGACGTAAAATAAAAAACTTGAAAAGTAAATGACGAAAAATTAAGGCTTGACGAAAAGTAAATTTGAAAATTAAATAAGACAAAACAAGTAAAAATAAAGCTAAGTAAAAATAAGACAAAACAATTAAAATAAAGGTAAGTAAAAATGGCGGGAAAAATAAATTTAAAAATTAAATTTGAATAAAAACTAATTAATTTCGCAATTCTAGAAAAATATGAAATATTTTGCAATTAAAACCCAAGATTTCGCAATTATGTCAAAATTGACATAATTCCGCAATTAGCAAAAGACACAATTTCGCAATTGCTAGAAAACGAAAGATTTCGCAATGTTGCACAATGTCGCAATAATTGCACAATGTCGTGCACAATGTCGCAATAATTGCACAATGTCGCAATAGTGCACAATGTCGCAATAGTGCACAATGTCGCAATTATTGCACAATGTCGCAATAATTGCAAAATCGAATCAGATTTCGCAATATTGAAAAACAATGATTTCGCAACTTGGAACAAGATTTCGCAACTTTGTAGAGGATCCAATTTCGCAATTATGGAAGAATTGCGAAATTGAATCAGGACACAAATTCGCAATACACAAGTATTGCAAAATCGAATCAGCTTTTCCTTAAAACTAGGAAAACGTAAAAGTACGAGATTAAGCACTAAAATCTTAACTTTTCAAGGACAATAAGCAAAATAAAAACACAAAAAGCTAAATAAAAACACTAGATCAAATATAAACGTGTGAAAACCTTAAAAAGAAACCACGAAAATTAAAAAGACTTAAACTTTATATAAAAAGAAGATGAAAAAGATTAAGATTGAAAACTTGAAATCAACACAAACCAAGATTATGAAAAAGATTAACAATAAGCAAGAAGAAAAGATGAACAAGATGATTAAAAAGCTTAAAGATAAAATATTAAACAACACAGAATTAAAACTTACTTGAAATTAAAAGACTTGAATTTAAATGACAAATAATTAAAAGTGCAAGAAAGTAAATGTGCAAGTATGAAAAGGTGGAAGAACTAGTTTGTCAAGCTAGCCAACAAAATGAAATGAAAACACTAATGGCCTATTTATAGTGGAGATTAGGGAGGTGCTTAGGAAGCTTCCTCCCCTCTTTCATCTTTTCTTAATTGCGTCATTAGGTCCTTGCTCTTCTTAATACTTTGTTAATCTTCTTAACTCTTGGACTTTAATGACTTTGTCTCGGGATTTCTTTAAACTCGTCTTGAATTTTCTTCATAAATAAGACTCGAGTTCTTCGGCTTTCAGTAAACTTCCGTTTTTTGACTTTTTCTTCGATAAATCTTCAGAATTGGTCTTGGACTTCCGTTCTTTTTGCACTCTTGACTTCTTGACTTCGTCTTTCGTCTTTTTCTTCGATAAAAGCCCGTGAATGCCCGTGTTTTCTCCACTTTTCACCTTTTCGTCCTAAATCACAACAAAAACACAAATCACGCATAATTCCGACATAAATGACATAAAATACACGTTTTGGCTCGGTTATTATTGTAATTAAGTGGTAAAAAGGATGGGTGTTTACACACCTATCAAATCCCCTACACTTGATCATTGCAATGTCCTCATGCAATGCATTAGTTACAAAGCACGTTTACATTTTTCATCAAAATCAATCCACCTTGGCCTTTTTTAAAGAGATATAAAATTATAAACATTCAAAGTAAAGAAATCATCATCCTCAAGTTTTCACTTTCTCCAAACCAAGCTTAAAAACGAGATTATTGTTACTATAAGTTAGCAAACTAACACGAACTCATGTGGGCCAATTATTCACTTAGACTCCCTTATTCCTAGGTGTATCTCTTATATTTTATTATTGTCTTGAATGATCACGAGGATGCATTGTTGACTTATTTCGATAGTTTATTAGGCCGAAAATAAAGTGAACGATTTAATCAATAGTTAGCTAAAGGACAAAATCTTTTAAAATTGCTTCTCGAGTCCTCAAAAAGTTCATATCTTGGCATAACTCGCTTCGCGATTTGAGACCTTTCTCGGACCGATATTTGGCAGCGACTTCATACTTCCAATCTTGAGAGACGTTCATGAAATAATGGCCTTCTCTTCATAATAGGAATTTCTTCACTTGAAGTTTTGAGAGATTCTTCATATTAGGACCACGACTTCTTCATTTTTCTCCAATCTTTATTTGGGATTTTGATATACAACGATCCGCCTCCTTTTTAGACTTGGTTTTATTTATCCTCATACCTTGCTAGGGTCTTTTCGGATAGACTTCTCCATGACTTTTGGGGAGTTTTTGCTTTTCGTCGTGTGTCTCGATACTTCATATTGATCTTTGATAAATGATTCTTCACATCACTTGGGATCTTTAGCAACAAAATGTAGCCCTCATGCCTTGTTAGGGCCTTTTCGGACTCGCCAATCTTCGCATCCCGCTTCAATAAGTTATGCCTTGGCTATGAACTCTAATCCATACCGAGCAACTTTTAAACGATCTTGGGCTAGAAGCTAAGTAACTTTTCAAATCGTACAACCTTATTTATTGCAGATAAATTTATTAGCAAGCGATGGGATAATAGGCTTATAAATAACTCACATAAATTCACGAAAGAATACCGAACTTATAATTGACTCTATCATCTCTCGTTCTCCACAGTTTAAAATCTCAAGGAATGAGACTCGTGGATGCTTAGCCTATTAAATCAAAGTTTTGGGTTTTCGAGTCGTCTATAGGATCTTGCAAACTCTTAGAGTTTTTCAAGTTTAGAAATCCGTTCCCTTGATAAACAACTCTCTAGGATCAATTATAGGAACTTGCGAAAAGTTCTTGTTCTTAACCCGTGAGAGTTAAGACTTTTGCGTTTTATAGCTCCCTAAATAAAAGCCTAGCAAAACTTGACTTAAACACGTTAAGGATACTAGCTAGAGTAAACTTAGATAAGTAAACTCGGGTTGAGTCAAAAAAATTCACAACGTTTGAAAATTAAAACCACTTTATTAAAATCTTATTCAAATAATGAAAGAAAATAACTATACAAAGGGAAAAACTAATAGGCCAAAATAGATCAAAATTTTTGAAAAATGTCGAAAAATTGATTTTCCGGTTAAAATGAGGACAAATACAAGGAAAAGGCCACTTAACCTCGATAGAAGTCCCCCTACACTTAATATAAACATTGTCCTCAATGTTTAAGCATGTGGGAGTAAACTCCCCTACACTTAGGACATTGTGCACGTTGTTTAAATCTTGCTAAGGAAGAGACAACTAAAGAGATTCCTATTTAATATTGGAAAATATGAAATAGTGAATCGAAAAGAGTTTAGGATAGAACCGGGATAATGGGAATACGGAATCACGGGTCGTCAAAAATCATCAAGAGTGGATCATTGAGCGCTCGAATCCCTGATTAGAAGAAGAGAGGAAATAGCAAACACCAACGGGTCTCCCCCTACACTTATGGTAAAAACAAAGAAAAAGATAGATAGATAATTGGGTTGCCTCCCAAAAAGCGCTTGTTTTTGTTAACCGAGTCACGAGCCTGACTCGTCCCCGAATTAAATGGTCCATGGGGAAGCCTCGAATGTAATACCGGGATCAAAGACCTTGTCCTCGTTCCCGGAGGAATATAACAAAGGAGAGGCATGAGGATAAGTCTTGAATGGGAGGAAGGTCCTTTCAACATACGAGAAGTATGTGAAATCTTGGTCCACGGGAGGTGGGGTGGGTAAAGGGATCACATTGTCATCCTCCAAAGACAATGGATGCTGACCAATTGGCAAAGCCGTAAGGTTATTAATCATAGAATGGTCATTGTCACCTCCCGGGTCAAAGCACTCATCCTCATTTCCCGGTACGAAACGAGGAGAGTAAAAGCGATACATCACCCGCTGGGGTGTGCATGTGGTAGGAGGAGGTGGTAATATAATATGAGAAGTATGAGAACAATTACCTTCCACCTGCGTCACCTTTCCAGTAGAGTCAAATTTCTCCACCTCTGCGATAGAAGGGGGCATGGCTAACAAAGTATGCTCATCAATAATAGGAGAATCAGAGCTATCAATGTCCTCAATCCCTTCGTCAAAGAGAGGATTCACCTCACTAGATATGTAATCGTCATCAAAATCAAATAAAGGGTTCGAATAAATCTTGAAAATTTCCTTCGGAACGTCTTCATCGGATAGTGACTCGTCATCACTAGAAGTAAAATCATCATCTTGATCAAAAAGAGGATTAGAGAAAGCCAAAGAATCCTCTCCCAAAGTGTTGGTGGAAGGAACATCATCAGAAGAAAGTGCATCATACTCATCGTCACTGTCGGATGTCAACTCAGATTCACTTGGAAATGGGACAAGGTTATCAACACTAGACTTATTGAATTCGTCGGATTCCTTTGCAGGAATTGTGCTAAGATCCTCATCCCGTAGGATGGGTGAATCCGTAGGCTCCAGAGCCGGAAAGTCGGGATAAGGAATAGAACTCTCATCGTTCCAAGAAATAGGACTCTCATCGTCATCACTGTCATAATAATATGGAGGCACAAGAGGAGGAGTATAAGCATTAAGGTTAGATACCTGCTCTTGTTGCTGATCCGCTTGACATTTCTCCATCATCTTGTTACAAGCTTCGTGAACTTTTTGAAAGGTGTCAAAAAGTGTGGCCATTTGCTCAGGAGGAAGTGCACACAAGGGTTGATGATTGACGGTGTGACGTGGGGGCTCAAAGTTATACACACTGGGATGATAGCACGGAACTTTCTCAAAGACCTTCGACGGATCACAAGAAGAAGCATCGTGAGGGCCCCCACAAATATAGCACCACGGGTATGGAGAAAAACCCAGTGCATCTTGAGGATAAGGATTGTCATAGACGGGAGAAGGTGAGAAAGTATTGTAAGAGGAGAAGTATGAATTTGTTGAATTGCAAAATGGACAAAATCCAAATTGTGTATCGTCGATATCAAAACCACACCACTCACAAGTACACCATTGACATGTTTGAAAACTATGCCATGGTCTCCCACACCGTACACAAGACGAATCCATGAAGAATTATAAATAAGAGGGGTAAAGAAAAGAATTAAACATAATAGAGGATAAAGAGGAATATTTTTGGTGCAAAACTTTGAAAAAGAAATGCTTTTTATGATTTTTCAAATGTTTTTGGGATTTTTGGAAAATTTTTGACACGAAAAATAACGTTCACGAGTGAACGGATCCCAAAAAGCAACGCGTCTCTCACAGAAAACCGTTAATTTTTACGAAAAGAGCCGGCAGCGGCGTCATTTTAATGTTGAGATTTTGCTAGGTTCAATTGTTCGTTTCTCGGTATCTTAACGAATTGATTTCCGTTCAAAGTTCGACTCAATTGTTTTTTTGGTGAAACAAATATTTTTGGTTGTTTTTAAAATAAATGGTGCAAGACTTAAATGTAAATGACTGTAATTAAAAATTAAAACTAATTAAAACGTAAATGGTGCAAAATTACAAACTTTAAAAGTAAATTAATTAAATGACGTAAAATTAAAAACTTGAAAAGTAAATGACGAAAAATTAAGGCTTGACGAAAAGTAAATTTGAAAATTAAATAAGACAAAACAAGTAAAAAAAAGCTAAGTAAAAATAAGACAAAACAATTAAAATAAAGGTAAGTAAAAATGGCGGGAAAATAAATTTAAAAATTAAATTTGAATAAAAACTAATTAATTTCTCAATTCTAGAAAAATATGAAATAATTTTGCAACTAAAACCCAAGATTTCGCAATTATGTCAAAATTGACATAATTCCGCAATTAGCAAAAGACACAATTTCGCAATTGCTAGAAAACGAAAGATTTCGCAATGTTGCATAATGTCGCAATAATTGCACAATGTCGCAATAGTGCACAATGTCGCAATAGTGCACAATGTCGCAATAATTGCACAATGTCGCAATAGTGCACAATGTCGCAATAGTGCACAATGTCGCAATTATTGCACAATGTCGCAATAATTGCAAAATCGAATCAGATTTCGCAATATTGAAAAACAATGATTTCGCAACTTGGAACAAGATTTCGCAACTTTGTAGAGGATTCAATTTCGCAATTATGGAAGAATTGCGAAATTGAATCAGGACACGAATTCGCAATACACAAGTATTGCAAAATCGAATCAGCTTTTCCTAAAAACTAGGAAAACGTAAAAGTACGAGATTAAGCACTAAAATCTTAACTTTTCAAGGACAATAAGCAAAATAAAAACACAAAAAGCTAAATAAAAACACTAGATCAAATATAAACGTGTGAAAACCTTAAAAAGAAACCACGAAAATTAAAAAGACTTAAACTTTATATAAAAAGAAGATGAAAAAGATTAAGATTGAAAACTTGAAATCAACACAAACCAAGATTATGAAAAAGATTAACAATAAGCAAGAAGAAAAGATGAACAAGATGATTAAAAAGCTTAAAGATAAAATATTAAACAAGACAGAATTAAAACTTACTTGAAATTAAAATACTTGAATTTAAATGACAAATAATTAAAAGTGCAAGAAAGTAAATGTGCAAGTATGAAAAGATGGAAGAACTAGTTTGTCAAGCTAGCCAACAAAATGAAATAAAAACACTAATGGCCTATTTATAGTGGAGATTAGGGAGGTGCTTAGGAAGCTTCCTCCCCTCTTTCATCTTTTCTTAATTGCGTCATTAGGTCCTTGCTCTTCTTAATACTTTGTTAATCTTCTTAACTCTTGGACTTTAATGACTTTGTCTCGGGATTTCTTTAAACTCGTCTTGAATTTTCTTCATAAATAAGACTCGAGTTCTTCGGCTTTCAGTAAAATTCCGTCTTTTGACTTTTTCTTCGATAAATCTTCAGAATTGGTCTTGGACTTCCGTTCTTTTTGCACTCTTGACTTTTTGACTTCTTCTTTCGTCTTTTTCTTCGATAAAAGCCCGTGAATGCCCGTGTTTTCTCCACTTTTCACCTTTTCGTCCTAAATCACAAAAAAACACAAACCACGCATAATTCCGACATAAATGACATAAAATACACGTTTTGGCTCGGTTATTATTTTAATTAAGTGGTAAAATGGATGGGTGTTTACACACCTATCAAGCACCGCTGATTAAATCAGAATTACCCATTAGCCGGCTACGAATAGAGAAGCACAGTCCAGGTAACAGGATCCTACATGTTATAAAGTCAACGTCAAGCTGCATTTTTGCATATTATGCAAGTCAAAAATATTTGTGTGTATAATTAATTGGTTAGACATCATAAAAGACATACCTGACATCGCCAACTACAAAAGAAAGCTCTTTAACGTCGCTGTGCGAATGTGTCATAGGTGATATCTGCGCGAAAAAACAAAAACAGGTGTTTGGCAACTAATTTAGCAGCAGGCAAACACCCCATTTTATAAAAATCAGGGTACGCACCTGAAGCTTTATACGTCCAAGATCAGCAACCAAAACTTACAACGACCAGATACCCAATAACACCAAGTGGAGGCACTTTTTTCGGTAGCTATTGCTTGATTCCAACCCGGTTAGGCATATCGGTGTTGAAGTGGGAAATGCCTGAGAAAACAATCACATATTTTGATCTTTGACATCAAACGTACTATCTGAATTTACATAAATGATTACATTAAACTAAATGATGCACCCCATATGTTCGAGTCATTTGGATGTGACATAGCTTTTTGACACGAAAAAAAGGTAATTTAGTCATACGTATTTCAGCCGCGTTATCGTATTGTTGTTTCCATTGATTTTTATTCGAGATTAGGCGTATCTGTATATAGTTCATATATATAATTTTTGAACTTATTTGAACCAAAACAATATCTTATTTAACATTTTGTCTCGTGTATTGTTTTCCCTCTCTATTGAAGATTCTGCCTAAACATTTTTTGCGTTTAAAATAATCCTTTACTTCCTATATAACCAAAAAAGTTACATTAAACTAATTCCTACATGACCATAAAAACATACCAGTGAAGATCTGCAAATGAAATATGTCTTGTAGGCCGAACCTTAATCCTCGGAGAACTAATAGGAAAGCCATTCGGCGATCTGCGGATACTCGAAGGTCGTGGAACTGTTGTTTAAGCCCGTGCACAAAACTCCGCAAAGAAGGCAAATCGTGTTATCCTCAGTAAACGGGCGCCCATCAGAAGTTTTGTGTTCGCAAGTATATGGATACCCTTCGAGGTAAGCAGGGGGTAGTTTGAGATGTTTAGCCTTCCCTGAACAGACTAAAGACCGCAAAATGCCCCCTACTTCCCTTGAAGGGTATCCATATATTTGGGAACACGAAATCCCTGATGTTACAATGTAATGGCTCAGGTATAATGGCATTCTCTGTTTATTGTTGGGCCTATTTTTGCAGTTACCCTTTTAGCATTTTGTGTATAATACAGGTCCTTATTAACTGCTTCATAATCAACTATAATCTGCTTGCACCCTAAAAAAAGGGACTACCCAAAATTTTTAGTGGAAACATGAGTTTACCATCATCTTTCTTGCACATCTTGGGAAGATAATACATTTAGCCTTGAATGTAATCGAATACCTTCCAATGAGCAGTTTGTGTGATGATGGTCAGCTACAATCCTCACGGTTGGTGTAGGCTTCTCGGGAATAGCTGCAACCTTGTTCAAAGAGCATGCGGTTCCAGTACGATATATAAGAAACATTAACGTTTCTCCACATAAACAGAAACCATAGCTGTAATAGAGACGTATCTAACATACCATTTTGGTAAGTGTGATAGATATACCTTAACACATCGAGAGAAAATCCACAACCTCCTCCAAGCTTCATGTTGTATCTCAACGTTAAAAAGAATCCCAAACAGCCCTGTATTTCAAGACTTACTCCCATGGACCGACAACCATCGTGGGATACTGTTCTTAGTATACAAAAGCCGCCATACACCATGACAACTGCTGAAGATACCTTCGCATGAACTTTTAAGATCAAGAAAGTTTCATGCTAACTTGCAAAGTCTCTCACCTCTATTACCTGGAAGACACAGACTAAAATGTTATTGCATATCTAAGAGCAGGTAAGATATAATCTGAAACAATGAGTTTACGTTTACCTTTACCTCTTCTTGAGACAATAGTTATATACACAACTTCTTTACAACATAAAGGGTAATAGCTGCAACCGTTATCCTCTTTCTCAAACTCATAAACGTGATCCACTTCACACGCATCTGCCAACGCCTTTACATAATCAAAACTCCAAGACTAAACGTCATAGAAATTTTTTAGAAAAAGAGAAATGAAAAAAAATCAATAATTATAAAATTACCTAACCATTTGTTTCCATCGTAAGCCATTAGCAGCAGCATGGCCGTATCTACCTGTTTTCTGTGAGGACCTGTTGAGCGATCACAAAACAAAATCAGTAATCGTAAAACATAATTAGTAATTGTTAAGAAAAGATTCGACAAACTTTTCGTTTGCCTGATTTAAATATGGATGAACTGGTGTGTTTTTAACTATAGACGTTTTGTCTCAGTCTTAGTGTGGTTATGTATCACATTCATTTAAATATTCGAATCACCATTACCTAAGGTGCTTAAAATCAAAAGGAACAACATACCAGGTCGGTCGACTGTTCATATTGTTTTCCTATGGTTTCCATCGAATTTCTATGGGAGTGGGACCAAAGAGGTGTCTTATGCAATATAACTGACTTATGTCTCAAAACGCCTAGAAAGCAACTTATGTTCGATATTAATAAGTGTGAAAACACTTATCCTTTTACCACTTAATTATAATAATAACCAAGCCAAAACGTGTATTATATGTCGTAAATGTCGGAATTATGCGTGGTTTGTGTTTTTGTTGTGATTTAGGATTAAAATGTGAAAAGGGGAGAAAGCATGGGCTTTCACGGGCTTTTATCAAAGAAAAAGACAAAAGACAAAGTCAAAAGATCAAGAGTGCAAAAAGAACGGAAGTCCAAGGCCTATTCTGAAGATTTATCGAAGAAAAGTCTAAAGACGGAAGTTTAATAAAGCCGAAGAATTCAAGTCTAATTAATGAAGAAATTACAAGACGAGTATAATTAATCCCGAGACAAAGTCGAAAAAGTCAAAGAATTTAGAAGACGAAAAGACGAGAAAAGAAAGAAAGAAGCAACACATGCTAACCTTCCCTAATCACCTATAAATACCCTCTTAATATCACATTAGGAGGTGTTGGCTAACTTGACAAACTAGTCTTCCACCCTTTTCATTACTTGCACCTTTAATTTTCATGTAATTTACTTAATTGTCATTTAATCACTTGTCTTGCACCTTAAATTTCTTGCCTTTAATTTCAAGTAAGTCTTTTAATTTTGTTATTGAATCTTTTCTTTTAATCAAGTTCTTATTTTTAATCTCTCATTCTACCTTTCTTGTTTTGCTTAATCTTTATGTTTATGTGCTTATTGTTATGCTTATTTGATTAAGTGTTATGTTTTTATGTTTTTGATTGTCTTGGATTATTGATTTTATAGCTTATTTGTGTCTTTCTTAAATTTACTTAAGTTTTTATAAAAGTTATTTTTATATAAAAATTGTTTTCGAATATCTTTTATCATTTAGTGTTTTTAAAAGTCTTTAAATTTTAGCTTATTAGTTTTTTCTTATACGCAATTTGGTAAAGTTTTTAGTTGTATGCTTATTTGGTTCATAGCTTATTTAGTAATCTTTCTTATTTGCCTTTTCTTTTACTGTATTCCGATCACAACCCGTCGGAAAGGGGTTTCGCATTCCGACGGGGATTCCGATCCACCATCAGAAAAGGGTTTCTAGATTCAGACAAGTATTCCGATTGGGATTCCGACTAAGGAGTTTCATTTGATATTCCGATAGGACCTAGTTACCACATTCCGATGAGATCCCTTAAGGTTGCATTCCGATAGTATTCCGACGTATTATTCCGATAGGGTTGGGTGTTTTATATTCCGTCAGGATTCAGATAGGTCTATTCCGATAGCTTTCCGACGGTGCATTCCGATAGGGAGATTCCGACCTTATTCCGATAGGGGAGGTAAGTGACTATTCCGACGGTTTGATTCCGATCGGATTCCGATCGGTGTATTCTGACGGTAGGATTTGTTTAATATTTTGTCTTAGTTTTATTTTTAAGTTTACATTGTTTTAAGTTTTCAAATCTTCATTTTTATTAACTTGTCAAATTTAATTTTCGTCGAGATTTTACTTTTACGTCATTTAATTTCTCGTCATTTACTTTTAAAAGTTTTTAATATCGCACCATTTACGTTTTAATTAGTTTTAGCTTTAATTACCCGTCATTTACTTTAATGTTTCGCAATTTAATTTTACTACAACGACCAATATATTTGTTTTCACCAAAACACGACTGAGTCGCACTTAAACCAGTAGTCAATTTGAAGAGACTGGTACAACGAATCTTTTTCATACTTGGCAAAACCTTGTATTAAATGGCGCCGCTGCCGGGTCTTTTCGTAAAGATTAACGGTTTTCTGTGAGAGACGCGTTGAATTTTAGGATCCGTTCACTCGTGAACCGTTATTTTTCTTGCTAAAAAATTTTCAAAAATCCATAAAAATTAAAATTGTTAAAAATCCATAAAAATTAAAAATTTTCAAAAATCCAAAAAGATTTTTATTTTTATTTTTACACGTACATATATATTCTCTATTTCTTTCGTATCTTTTTCTTTTGCTTTTGCAGGTGTATGCGTACTAGATCTTCGACTTATTCAGAGCCCGAGACTCGTGAAGATTTAGATATGGCTGGTGTGCACAACAACAATAATCCACCCCACCCCAACATGAATAACAACAACAATGTTCCCCCACCCGACCTTCGAACGATGGAGGAGCTTTGTCAACCTACGATGAATGGACGCGGAGGACCGATTGCGCCGATGCAAATCACGGCTCCAGAGTTTTCGTTGAAGCATCACATGATCCAACAAGTTCAAAACACTTGTCCATTTCGCGGATTACCGGATGATGATGCCAACAAACACCTCGACAAATTCATTACCGTTACTCAAAGCATGAAGTTGCCCGGTGTTACTATGGATTTTCTTCGCCTTCACCTATTTCCACACACCCTATCCCACCATGCCGAAAAATGGTTTGATCGTCTTTCGAAGAATTCAATTCATACTTGGGACGAGATGACTCAACGATTTTTGTCGCGCTACTTTCCACTATCCATGGTCACGAGCCTTCGGAATCAAATTAGTGGATTTACACAAGAACCTGATGAATCACTTTTTGATGCTTGGGAACGATATACTGTGTTAGCCCTAAAATGTGAGCGCCATTTACGGAATTACATTTTATTCAGATAGGCAAAACGTGGAGGGACAACTATTGACATGTTGTCAAAGTGACCTCTTGTTTAGCCTATATATACCCCTCCATACTTCCATGGAAGGGTGGAGCTTTTCATTCTTTGTGTGTTTCACTTCTCTCTCTCAATACACACATTACATTGAAGCTTTACTTTCTCTCTCTAAAAATGTTTAAACATTACTTTTATCCTCCCCGATGATGAGACTGCTTTTATACATAGTCTCATCGTCCAAATTGGGCTTAAAATGCATTAAATATCATCAAAATACCCAAATATATGCTTGTGTTTGTTGCTTGTGTATTTTAGGTACGGATATTGAGAAAATGACAAAAGATCACAAGAATCAATCAAAAACGAACACGGGAAACGAAGCCGCACAATGAACCAAGCCCTAATGAAGAATTTTCCAAAGAAAACCCTTGAAGATTTGAAGAATTATGAAGATTGGTCCTCCAAGTTTGAAGAATTGACACTTTATACCCTTGTATCTTCATAATTACAAGTTTGGTCCCTAAAGTTTGTCAAAATTACAAAAAGGACCCTTAACTTTGAAGAATTGGCAAATTTAGTCCCTCAACAAAACTAAATTGTCAATAATGGTCCTCCAAGAAGTCAACAAACAAGTCAAAGCCTTGAAGTATAAAGACATGTCAAAAACAGCCCTTCAAATATGAAGAAATTGCACTTTTAGTCCTTAAAACAAGTTTTAAAACTTGTGGTGCCAAAACTGCCAACTTCCCAAAGTTATTTTTCAAAGGAATGGAGTTTATTGCCGTTTTAATACAACATGAAGATAAAAGGAAAAGTGAGGGACCTTTACTGCCCAGACAACCTAAGACAAACTCCCCACTCACAGACTTACACGTCACCTACCTTAAACTCTCCTCCAATCATACACACCCTCCCCTCCACGTCTGCATTCCACTACACCACCCTTAATTAATTATAACTGATTAATTCAGTTATATTAATTTCCCCCCCAAACACCAAATTTAAACACTAAACTCCCCAAATCAGATTAAATACACCTGTTCTTCCCCATAAACCCTAAAAAACCCCAGGTCAGATTAAACCCTAATCAAAAGGGTTTTTGCTCCTAATCTCCAGAACTTTAATTGGGCATGTCAACATCAAAACCCAACACCCCAAACCTTCACCAGCTCACTCAAGAGCCCCACTCATTGGTCCCCTGCTACACACTTTTGACTCCAAGACAAAAAAGGGCCAAGAAATCAAAGGCTCTTGTTTATTTCTTGTTCCCAAAGATAGATTGAACGTCTGTGATCATCCAACAACAGCTGGCATGTCAACATCCTTCACATGGAACCAATTTGACTGAAAATTCAAATTTCGTCCAAGGGCTATTCAGGAAATTCATCTATTAGGGTTTCAGTAGTCTAGAGAGTTCTATTGTAGTCTATTTAAGGAGGGTGCAACATGTGCACACCCCTTGTTCCTGAATTTTTTCCTAGATCACAAGCTTGTAAATCCCATTTGATTAATGAATGAAATTGGTTAAGTGTTGTTGATGAAAAGATTCCAGGATCCTCCTTTACATTTCTGTTGTTTAGATTGTGTTCCAAGTTTATTTATTTAAAGTTTTTTTTTAAATTTCAGTTTTGTTCAAAGTTTCTGAAAATTTGGATTTTTGGTAAAATCCTTGTTTCAAGTGTTGTTTTCCAGGTTTGGTAGAGATTCTTTAAGTGTGTTCAAAGGAAGTTTTGGTAAAAAGTTTGTTGGTTTGAAAAGGTTTCAAAAGAAAGTAACAAAAATCAGAAAGAATACTGTTGTGCTTATTCTTCATTTTAATCTTAGCAGGTTCATAGCTTGCTTGTTTGATAAAGGTTCAGCTCAGGTCCGAACCTGAAAGGAGGTGACATTTTCAGTCACTAAGGGACCTGGATGTAGGTCCCTTGTGGTAAAAATCTTGTCTCATTTTTCATATTTTCATATTTTATGTGATATTGCATGATTTGTATGAAAATCTGTTCAAGTGTTGTTTAGTTGTTTGGATTAGCTCATTTGTGTTTGTTATGCATGTTAGTATCATTTAGAATCAAACTTGATTGGATTGTATGTGATTTGCTTTGAAAAATTTTCATTTTCATAGTTTAAGGGGTGTTTGGATTTGTGATTTAAGCAGACTTTGTGACAAGTGTGTGAGTTAAATCTTGTTTAGAATAACTTATTAGGGTAGAATAGGGTGTATGCTAGTTGTTTATTTCAGTTTGGTAAGGTTTTAGAGCAATTGCATGCTAAAATTTTGAGAAAGAAGCATAAAAACAGTCACTGCTATTTTTCTGCTTATTTTGTGAAGTTTGTGCATCAATTCTTGATAATCTGTTAGAGTAGGGGTTATAGCAGGATTGTATGTTGGTTATATGCTACTTGGAGTCATTGTGTGCAAGTTTGTGAGCATTGAATCTCACTTGTGTGCTAACTGCATCAGAAATACACCCCCAGGCCTGTATAAGCATATCAGCAACATTATTGTGCATCTTTGTGTGATTATTGTGGATGCTTGACTGATTTTTGTGCATTATTTGACTCCTTATACTCCAAAGAGTATAAGGGTGCCCCATTGTCCAACAATCTTCCACACAAAACCATTTAATCAAGTCCTCTTGATTATTTGCACAAGTGAAAGTTCTAGTTTTTGCTTGGTGTTCATAACAAGAAATCTGAGCACGTTTTTGGCCCAATCTTGATTGTATCTTGTTAAAATTGGATTTGGAATTGTGTTTTAGTGAGTAAAAAGGTTACTGCTTTGTGTTTTTAAAGTTAAAAAAAAAATAAAAAAATAAATAGCAAAACTCACCTGGCCTGGGCTCGAACACGCGACCTCCCTTTCGGAGGAGTAACGTGTTTACCAGTGATCCGGATGGTTTTTTACGTTATAGTCTCATTTCATTATCTATATAAGGGTTGTTTGTTTTATAGCTTATTTGATTAGCAGCTTATAAATAAGCTATTTCTAGCTTATTTCTTTGAGGTTTTCACTGTTTAACATTTTTCTTAAGTTTATATTAGGGGTTTTGACTTTTCTGAGCAAAAAGTTTATTTTTCCCATTATTAATTAATTTTTTAGGATTATTTTAAGTTTAATTTTAAAAAGTCATTAAAAAATAGAAAAAGGTAATTTAAAAATCTGAAAAAATAGTTTTTAGGTTTTTAATCATATTTTTGAGGTTTTCAGCTATTTAAGTTTTCAATTTAGCTTATTTTTGATTTTATTGGATTTTAGGGTTTTTAGCTAACTTTAAAATTTAATATAAAATTATTAAATAGGTTTCAGAAAATTTGGATTGCATTTTTGTTTTAGTTACCTTATTTAGGATTTTTGGTAATTTTTTAGAATTTATTTATAAACTTTTTATTTTTTTGAATATTTTAATATTATTTTATTATTAAAAATTGAAGTTTTATTTTTTAGTTTTTACATTTTTCCTAGGTTAAGGACACTTAATTAGGAGTTTTGTCACTTTCCAAATATTTTTAGACTTTTCAATTAATTTCTAGAATTAATTTAAGATTTAATTGATTTTAATAGTTTTTAGGAGTTTAAAAATAGTTTAATTTGGTTTTAAAATTTTTAAAAATAGTTTTTAGCTTAATTATGTCATTTTTGAGGTTTAAAAACTATTAGATCTTGTTTAGGGCTTTTTAATATTTAATTGTGATTTTTAGGGCTTTAATTAGCATTAAAAAGTCATTATTGAATTAATTAAAAGGTTTTAGTAAGTTTGGATTTTTTGTAAACTCTTAGAATATTATTGGGGATTTTTAGTAATTTTTAGGAATTTTTAGGTTAAAATTTTAATTTTTGTACTATTTACGGTTTTACGTGATCGCCTTTTTCGTCGTAGTTTAATTCGTTTTCGTAACCGTCTTCCTTTTCTAATCTCATTTCTTTCTTCCTTTTTCAATCATATAATCACAAATCAATATCAATTCAATACACAACGCACTAGCCTCCTTGGGAAACGAACTTGTTTGGTCATTAGTGCTCGGTTTTCCTAAACCGACACTTAACGCTTACCACTACTTTGCCTCTCTTTTCCTAAAGGGTTGCAAAAACACTACATCAATTTTTGGCGCCGCTGCCGGGGAGGCGTGTTGTGTTTTGATTGAACCATTGTTGTTTTTATATATAGCCATAAAAGTAATTGTATTAGTAGCACTCTACTAATACGTATTATCGTTTTTCGGTTTTTTTGTGAATACTATTACTATATTGTATACGTAGAACAATAAATTTACAAGTACTCCAAATACGTGAGAAATCACGACCTTGACTTGGGAGGTCATTACCCAATCATTGTATTCGAATCTCAAACCAAAGAAAAAGGCAAAAATAGATAAATACTTTCGTGAAGCTCGATTTTGAGAAATACAAACTATAAGGTGGGTATAAGGCGGTTGTATTTCACGACCTAAAGGAAAAAGGCTCTTAAGTGCTTCGCGCCGCCTCGTTTCCTCCGCTTGCTTGTGCGTATTTTGATTTTGAAAGCTAATCGAGGGTTTTGCCGCCCAAAGTATTACTTAAGTATCATAATATTCTCTTGGTTTCTATTGATTAAACCCTCTTGAACGATTTGGTGTTCCACCATCGTTCTAAAGTCATCGAAGGCGTTCACTTCACGTGATCGTTTTCATTCCTTGAGGCTTCTTTAATCGAGAGATTTGATTAAGGAGGAGATTTGTAGATTTTGGTCTACTTAATACATTCCAAAAAATACAAAAAAGTAAAAACAATAAAAAACAACAAAAAAAAAAAAATTGAAAAAGTAAAAACACCAAAAAGAATCTTCTGTGCTCATCCCCTCGTTGTACGTGACGTTTATGCAAACTCGCTCCGAAGCAAGACGTGCTCGTAAACGAAGAAACAAATCAATCACTCCTACTAGTGAGGAGTCTCCTATTGATGAACTCATTATAGTGAAAGAAGCACCCATGGCTAATCGAACTATGATGGAGTTGCTTCAAGCACCCACCGAGGGTTATGGAGAAGCGATTGTGATTCCCGCTATCCTTGCGGAGAATTTTGAGGTTAATACGGGTTTGTTGTCCATGATTCAAAACAACAAGTTTCGAGGTGACGAAAAGGACAACCCTCATAACCACATTCGCCAATTTAATCGTCTCACCGCCACTTGCAAGTTTAAGGACGTCTCAAACGACTCGATTAAGATGATGCTTTTTCCGTATTCCTTAGCGGGGCCCGCAAAAATTTGGTTAGAGAAAGAGCCACCCAATTCTATATTGACGTGGAAGGATCTCGTTTCAAAATTCGTGAACCAATTTTTTCCGCCCTCTAAGACTACGCATTTGAAAAACGAGATTTCAAAGTTTTCACAAGAGTATAATGAGAGTTTTTCAACGGCTTGGAATAGGTTTAAGGAAATGTTGCGCGAATGTCCTCATCATGGTTTTTCCGGCTTGCATCAAATTGACACGTTTTACAATGGCTTGAACGATCATGAGCGTGATTATCTTAATGCCGCCGCGGGTGGTAATTTTTTGTGTAAAACGGTTGAGGAAGCATTGTTAATCATTGAGAATAGGTCTAAGGTCTATAGTCCTCGTAGCACGTCAAGTGTTCGTAAGGCTTCGTCTTCGCCTTCGCCGCTTCCCAGTGATTGTTACTTAGATTCGCCAAATACCTGCTCACAATGCTAACAACATAAGCAATATCCGGTCTAGTGCAAACCATCAAGTACATTAAGCTACCTACAACATTTGCATATGGGACCTTACTCATTCTTTCCACATCCCAGTCACTCCACGGATAATCCTTCAAAGATACCTTGAAGTGTGCTCCCAATGGCACAGAGACCGACTTTCCATTTTCCACTCTATAGTTACTCATAATTTTCCGCACATATCCCGACTGAGACACCTTCAGGGTTCGGTCACCCCTATCCCTGATAATCTCCATACCAAGTATCTTCCTAGCTGGACCAAGTTCCTTCATATCAAACTCTTTCCGTAACAGTCCCTTGGTATATTCGATCTCAGACTTGCTTTTACAAGCAATCAACATATCATCTACATACAATAGTAGATATATGTACATACCTGGTGCAAACTCCTTGAAGTAAACACAACTATCATAGCTGCTACGGCTATACCCATTGCTGACCATATACACATCAAACCGTTTGTACCACTGCCTTGGAGACTGCTTAAGACCATAAAGAGATTTATTCAACAAACATACCTTGTTGGTCGTTCCTTCTTCAAAACCAAGTGGCTCCCTCATATAAATGGTTTTTTCAAGATTACCATACAAAAACGCCGTCTTCACATCAAGTTGTTCCAACTCATAATCTTCACACGTAGTTAATGAGAGAATCACCCTAATAGAAGTATGTCGAACCACGGGTGAGAATACCTCATTATAGTCAATCCCTGCTCGTTGTGTGAACCCCCGAGCTACCAGCCTTGCTTTATACTTTGGTTTCTGAACGCCTTCAATCCCTTCTTTTGTCTTATCCAACCATTTGCAGCTTACCAGCTTCTGACCATGTGGTTGATCGACTAGCTCCTAAGTATGATTCTTCTTTAAAGAACTCATCTCTTCCTCTATAGCACGAACCCACACATCCTTTTCAGATGCATTAATCGCCTCCTAGAATGTGATTGGTTCATGTGTATCTTCTTCCTCAGCAATAGCAAAAACATAAACCGTAATATCATCTTCTTCCCTAGACCCTGATGATCTAGACAATGATACATTACCTTCATTCCTATACCTTGCAGGTATAGTAGTTGTTCTCTTAGCTCTATCACGCACCAGAACATAGTTGTCCAGATTCTGTTGTTGAGGCATTGCTTCTACTACATCTTCAACTTGATCCTCATATTCATTCCCTGGATTTACCCCAGTATGAGGATCCACAGTTAGTTCGACCTGACTTCCTTGAAGTTCCACCTCAAACTCAATTTCCTTCCCAGAATCTACAACACCAGCACCCTTGAGAGTATCCTTATACATAAGGCTCTCACTAAAGACCACATCTATGCTTATGATTATCTTCGGTTTAACATCATCCAACCTCCATAATCTGTATCCCTTCACACCCTCAGGATACCCCAGGAATATGCATTTAATAGCTCTAGGCTCGAGCTTCCCCTGATTTACGTGTGAATAAGCAACACAACCAAATATCTTCAACATCTCATAATTAGCCGGATGTCCTGACCATAAATCCATAGGTGTCTTCTTCTCCAATGCTGTAGATGGAGACCTATTCATCAGATATGCTGCCGTCACCGTTGCTTCTACCCAGAATGATTCTGGCAAACCAGACTGAATCAGTAAACACCTAACCTTGTCTAAGAGCGTCATGTTCATTCGTTCAACTAGACCATTCTGTTGCGGAGTCTCAACAACCATCAAATGTCTTGCTACCCCGCTCTCCTTGCACAAGTTATTAAACTCCTGATTACAAAACTCCAAACCATTATCCGTTCGAAGTTTCTTCAGTTTTCTAACTGTCTGGTTTTCTACCGACTGCTTCTACTCCTTGAACTTGATGAACGCCTCACTCTTATGTCTAAGAAAATAAACCCAAACCTTCCTCGAATAATCTTCAACAATCGATAAGAAGTAACGACAACCACTCATCGATTCCACCTGAGAAGGACCCCAGAGATCTACATGGACATGGTCTATAACTCCCTCTGTTGTGTGTTGACCTCGACCAAAACTCACCCTGGTCGATTTTCCAAGAACACAATTTTCACAGAATTCGAGCTTACCTAAACCTTTATTCCCAGCACCTCTCTTCTTTTGAGTTCATTCAAGCCTGCTTCACTAATGTGACCCAGGCGTTTATTCCACACCTGTGCAAGACTTTCCTTTTCTTCCATACCAACACTAGCTTCACTTGATTCAGCCTAGCCATCCAAGGAGTACACATAATTTTCCTTCATATTTCCCGACAAAACCATCAAAGAACCCTTGATCACCTTTACTCTTCCATTATGCAACTTCATGGTATATCCCTCTCGATCCAGAGTGCCCAAAGATAACAAATTTCTTTTCAACTCGGGAATGTAACGCACATTCTCAAGCACAAAACTTGAACCATCTTTCATTTATACTCTCACCTTCCCTGTCCCCTTGATGGTACATGCTCTATTATCATCGAGCAAAACCATACCTCCATCAAGCTCCTTAAAATCAAACAAGAAGTCCCTCCTTGGCGTCATATGATAGGAACCACCAGAGTCCATGATCCACTCTAAGAACCTTTCCTTACTCACCGCCATCAACAAATCACCATTATCATAACCCTTAGAATACGAACCAACGTCCTGTTTTGCATTCTTGTTGACAAAGCAGTTGATTTCTTCTTGTTCCATTTTGGACAGTCTTTCTTAAGGTGATCCTCAGAATAGCATATGTAACACTTCCGTTTATAAGTTCCTTTACCTTTTGAATTTGATCGCGAACTACCACGTCCTTGATTACCCCGATGCTCCAGCCTCCCCCTTACAAATAACCTATCACCATCATCCTTTGCATCTGTCCTCTTTTTCAACTCCCGTGAATTGAGGGTAGATAAGACATCTTCCAAAGTGAGCGACTCCCTTCCATAAAGCAATGTCTCCACAAAGTTATCATACGAGGATGGTAATGATGTAAGTAACATGAGTGTCTGATCTTCGTCATCAATTTCAACGTCGACGTTCGCCAAGTCACCGATCAACTTATTTAACTCATCTATATGTTCTGATAATTTCTTACCTGAATGCATGTAGAAAGTGAACAACTTCTTCTTCAATTACAATTTATTGGCTAAAGACTTTGTCATATACAAAGTTTCCAACTTTAATCAAACCCCCACAGAAGAATTTTCTTTGTTGACTTCCCTCAACAACTTGTTATCCAAGCACAAGAGTAAGGCATTGTGTGCTTTTTTATAGACTTTCGTCTTTAACGCTGCAATTTTATTAGCGTCCGTCATGGTATCCGAGAATGGATCTAACGCAGCCTCCCAACCATATTGAATTAATAGACACCGCATCTTCACACGCCACAACCCGAAGTCATTAGACCCGTCGAATTTTTCAACGTCAAACTTCGCTATCGACGACATATTCTTTCCCCTTGTTGCGGAAAAATACCTTCTTGCAAATCGATTTAATCAGAATAACCCTAAACCTCGATCTCGAACAATCAACTCGACAGTAAACTTAAAAACCTAAGCAAACCACGATCAATACTTGAACCACAAGAAACCCGTAACAAGAATCCTTTATTTTTTCGTTACTTAAACAATTAATAGCAAACAAAATTTTTTGTTCCAATTGTTTAACGAAAAGAAAAAAAAGGTTTAGTTTTAAAACAAAACTAAAAAAACCTTGTAGTACTTTACTCCACGTAATCACTTTTTGGTTTTATCAAAAGCAAAAAAAAACCAACAACCACGTTACACAGATACTTCGTCTTCTCCGCCTAGCAAAACCTGCAACTCCCAAAGTAAATTGATTCGCCAAACTTTGAACCTTTTTTCTTCACGAACCTCTTCGATCTAGCAACGATCTTCAAGACCACAATACCCGCGGCTCTGATACCACTTGTTGGAATCGATAACCCAACAACCCGAAGGCCGATTTGCGGAAACCTAGAACACCGTAAAGAAGATCGCACAGCTGCAACAAACGAAACCCAGAAGACAACACACTACAAAGGTAATCGGACGATTAATCTTTTATTATTAATGATCGATTACATAGGAAAGAATAAAGATGCGAGTGTATCTTGTGAATCACCCTCTCACCTCCTTTTATAGGGTGAGGGGGTCAGTTACACACATAGGTCGACTAAGAAAGCCCGAGCCCAACCTTAGCTGACTTACGTAGATACTATACTTAGGTACCTCATACTAATCGTCTATGTTAACTAGACTTGACACTAACTCTAACAATTGTGTTCTAGGCACCGGCCATTCCATGTCAGATGTGTTTTTTTCGGATCCATCTCCATCCCCGACTCGAGATGATGTGCCCTAAGTACTCGAGCGTGGAGGCCCAAACACACACTTGGATCGCTTTACATAAAATTGATTTTCCTGTAAGAGTTTAAAGGTACATTCCAAATGTTCCAGATGTCCAATAAGTGTGGTACTATAGATTAAAATATCATAAAAACACAATTTTAAATTTCCGCAAATCGGAAGAGAACAACCGATTCATAGTTGCTTGGAACATGGAAGGAGCATTGGTAAGTCTGAATGGCATGACCAAAAATTCATAATGGCCATCATGTGTGCGGAACGCTGTCTTGTAAACATCATGAACACGAAATTGATGGTACCCGACGCGTTAGCTTAGTAAAAATAACCGCACCTCCGAGTTCATCGAACATCTCATCAGTTTCAGGCATGGTTATAAATAGCGTGAGGCGTGGCGTAGCGGCATGTACAACCTACACGCTTTAGGGTTTAAGGTGAAGCTTTAGCGTTTTTAAAGTGTGGCTTATGGCGGCACAACATATACATTTTTTATTTGTTTTATCATATTTCAATATTATATTTATATTGAGTTCCAAATAAGCGTTGTACATAATATTTAAAGCTATAAAATCTCCTTACATGTAATAATATTCACTTTTAGAGTTGAATTCAAAAAAATCACAGCACCTCATGTCGTAGCGCGCCTTGGCCTATTGCGTAGCCTGGATGCCGTGCGTCAAGCTTTAGCTGGCTATTTAGAACCATGGTTTTAGGAATGGGAAATTTATCCTTTAGTGTAACATCATTTAATGCCCGATAATCCACAAAAAAAACGATAGCTCCCATCCTTCTTTTTAACCAATAAGACCGGGGAAAGAAACGAACTTTGATTGTAGCGAATTATACCCTGACTCAACATATCAGTAACTAGCTTCTCCATCTCGCCTTTCTGATAGTGCGGGTACCAGTAGGGTCGAACGTTTACTGGCTTGGTGTTTGGAAATAAACGAATTCGATGATCGACCACTTGATGCGGTGGAAGAGTCATTGGTACCTGAAAGAGAGAATCAAACTGTTCCAAGAGTTGTTGTAATTTAGGATGCGCTGACTCGGTAGCCCCGACCATATCATTTGGCCCGTCCTCCTCCATTGGTAAGCCGTGGAACTCATATATCCCATAAACCTCTTCTGACTCCAACAATGCTTGAATATGTCGAAGGCTGATTTTCTTCATGCGTAATGATTCATCCCCTTTCAACGTGTACTGGTAGTAACAAGAGTAAAATCCATTGTTTGTTATGCATAGTCATGTGTAACCTTAGCCAAGTTTTGTAACCACTGAATACGAAGCACCACATCAGGACTTTGCATAGGTAAGACATACAAGTCTACCTCCATTGTTCACCCTTGCATTTGAATTGTTACTTGTGGACATAAACTCTTACACGACAATGTTTCCCCACTACCAATATACAACTTAAAAGCATTGGTCGCCTTGATTGGAAAACACATCCTTTCGATTACATCAGGCTGGACAAAATTATGGCTACTAACATTATCAATGAGAACATGTATGTTACTTGACCTTAATCGTTCCTCATAGTTGTAAAGAACGAGGGATTCAGTGACCAACCAAAGAATTAAGTATGGAGATATCACTGCTTTCGACCGCCTCGACCACACCCGCCTCTGATTCTTGACCCCGTCAACCATCAAGAGCAAAAACATCCCGGGGCACTTATGACCCTGAACCCGCCTGTTATCACAATCAAAACACAACCCTTTGTTGAGTCATTCTTGACACTCATATGGGGATATCCACTTGATAGATAACGACTTAGCCAGAATATTAGTTTGAGTAGGAGTCAGCAAAAATGCTGGTTTACCCGTATCAGGTTGCGTCCATGTGTTGACAAAACGAGGTGTAAACTATTTTTTAGTGGCAATACTAGGAGTGAGTTTAGTTGTAATAGCAGATGTCGGCGCCTGATCTGTCAATCGTGCCTCAGTAATGCGTGCCAAGTGTAATAGTTTAGAAATAACCCCTTGCGGATCCACGTACTCTGATGGGCAAAAAACAGTTCCGAACACTAACGAAAACCCGTCCCAAATCGTCACCGGCTTGTTGCAAGTCATCTAGTGAAACCACTCCGCTTCGTCACCTTCGAGATTGAACCCTACAACCTTGAGTCGTTGTTCTTCTGGTGTTGCTAAGAGCGTAAAATATTCGTTAATAGCGAATATCCAACTCCCCGAATAACCCCATTGAAATTTGGTACGTCCAATCGCATGGATCGTGGTAATAATGATCCCTGATCACCCCACCTCCATGTCTCAATTGTACAAACCCTTGGTCTCTTGCAGTTCCGCGTGCAATGCTGCAGACTATGCTTGAAACCCGTCCGACTGCTACTTGAGCAGTAACCTTATGGGGTTTTCGTCCATGAGCAATGAAAGCACCAATTGATATGATCGTCCTCGTACAAAGGTAGCACCACTATAACGTGTGCGAGCTTCTAAAATTTAGAGAAAAAGAAACACAAAATTAATTGATAAAACTTGACTCATGACATTGATACGATGAGTTTAAATACTCACAAGGAGATAATCCTAAACAAACAGGAAGTACATATCCTAATATGACACAAACACATTCCCTAAGCACTTATCCTAGAAAAATATAGTTGTGATGTTTATCCTAACCCATCACAACGTGGTGCCAACTAGGCGCATTCCTTATCCTCATGCTGGCCTGAACCGATAGTTACACCGCATGCGTAACTAGTTTGTTTGATCAACTGGCTTGACATGTTTTCATGATTTATTAAGTGTGAGTATTTTAGCATCTATAGAAAAAACCAGTTTGTTTGATCCACTAGCACGTAGGTGAGACTCTGGAACCCCACGTATCAACTATTGAAATCGAAGACATGCAAAAATTTTACAATCTACCTCCCCTTTTACAAATAGGGCTAATGAGATCTGAATGTATAATACTTGTCATAATTTCTTTTTATATGTATGGAACAATTTTTTTTTTGCTATTCTATGTACTACGTATTAAACTTGCATCTATTGTATTTTATAACCAATTTGCCTCTCCGAAAGTTATAAAATGAAGGGAAAAATGGTCATAAAGTACATTAAAATGACCAAAAGGCAAGTTTAGTACATATAATAGAAAAAAAGTTGTTTGGTACATATAAAAAGAAATTACGACAAGTATCATATATTATAAAGCCATTAGCCCTTGCAAATGCACAGAACATTACATCGTATATCATTGTTATTTTTCGTTGAAAGTGAATTTTAAGGCCGCAAATCTATAAGGAGGCGTACATTTTGAGGCTCCTCAAATTTTGAGGCCATGTGCGAATTGCAGGATTAGCACACCCTCATTTCGCCAAGAACACCAACAACACATCACCATCTTCTTTGTAAACATTAACGTAAGTTCTTCTATCCTTGATGTTTGTTTTGTTATTTATGATGGTTGTAAGTTCTTCTATCCTTACCCTTCCCCTTCCCATTGGAACCATCCTTTGCCTTCCCCTTCCCTTTTGAACCACCAGGCCTTTTCCCCATTTTTTGGACAATCTGTTCCTAAGTTGTATTGTTAGAAAGTCCAAGAACGGGATTGTTAATAGGGGTAGGGCTTTTCAGAATGTTTTTTGCTACATAGTTCACACTAGGACCTATTTTCTTAAGGGTGTCTTCATAGAACTCAAGTTCTTCATCAGCATGATCTGTATCATCAAAAGAGGAATCAACAAATGGACTACCTTTATCTTCATCCCAAGTCTCCTAGTATTGTGAATCGGCTTTATACTCAGCAACATCAACATATCCATATCATTGTAGATGCTCCTTTGAGATATAACCAATCCTAAACATGTAAGCACCTCAGCCGTAACAACAAGCCTAGGCCTTTTGGCTGTTCCTAAGGGAGGAAGTGCACGGTGCTTTGAAGATCCTTCACACCCCAGTTCAATCCACCCACCATCTCCACTAGGACAAAACGGATATCCGCTGCTAGACTCACTCAACTCAATCACTTGAACTTTTTTGGTCATTTTTTATATCTGAGATATTAATGTTAGACATAGAAGTTATTAGTCATAACAAATGGAGGGTAATCTAACATAAACACAATTAAAGGGAGTAATAAACAAACACATTCAATCTGCACTTGATCCTCACAAGTTCTTAGTATAACTAAAAAATTACCCATTCAATCTGCACTTGTTTACCTAAATGTGTAACTAAAAAATAGCAACTATTCAACTACATAAGTAAATGGACTGACTACATTAACCCAGGTGAGTATTTAGTCTTTATTCCAAATAGCATTTCTCGGACATTTCAAGATATTAACTTTATTCCAAATAGCAACCTTATCCTGAGTATTTAATGTCTTATTTAAGGCTAGCCATAAGATGAAAGAATTTCTCGGAATATTTTGGCTGAACCATACAAGCTTATACCAAGGCAGATAAATCAGACCAAGAAATATTGAAACAAGCATATACCTGCTATTTCAAAGAACCTTTGGCCAAATTTTGTGTAGGAAACCCTAAAGAAGGTAAGAATGGCAAAATCCCTTAACCTAAATGTGTAACTAAATAACTGGCAAAAACCCTTAACTCAATCAATCTGCACTAAAGATAGCAAAAACTTGTTATCAAAATGGAGTGACTTTTTAACCCATTCAATCTGCACTAGTTTACCTAAATAGGAGTTAACTGAAATTATTTCACTTTCACAAAGCCATATATCCTAACCCATATGTAACTGCTATGATTTTACTGCAATGATTTTACTAGTAGATAACATTCTATCAAAGCACATAACATTCTATCACATCCATATATCCTTACTGGTACAATACTTTCTATCAAACAATATGCTATAACTCAGCATCATGGGGTTCAATTAGAGTGATTACTTTCTCCAGTTCAGAACACAAATTAGGGTTCTAATAATAAATTAGGGATCATCAATAACAAAACAATATAAACAAATGAATTACCCAAAACAATATAAACGAATGGAGTTCTAATAATTAATAATGAATTAGGGTTCTAATAATTAATAAGTATAACATACATTTGAGTGTACAAAAAAGTTGGAAATGGTGTTCGTGGCGAAATGGAGAAGTATTTTTGGGGGAAGAAGAAGGTGTTTGGATCGTAACTGGTGATACTAGATCGTGAAGGAGATGAAATGGGGGTGTTGGTGATGGAGTATGTGTGAAAGAAGGTTTGTTTTTGGCAATAACCGGTAACCCAATTAGTGGGCCTGGTCCAACACATAAAAAAAGGTCAAAGTCTGAAATATTATTCAAATGAGTATTTTTCACATAAAACAGTAAACTGGGTATAATGGATAATCTGGGAAAGTACATTGGGTATTTTTGACATTTAACCTCTTTTTTAAGACAAGAACTTGTAAAAGTGTATAAACTTGACGAAAAACACTCTGCAGCTGAAGAAAATGATCTTCGTTTCTTCATAGATATGATGATGAAAGCCTTGATTTCAACTCTATTGATTGTTGTGCTTCGAATTATTTCTTCCATCTCGTCTAACTTGCTTCAGCCTGGTATTGCATTAGAAGGCTAAGGCTTCGTCAGTTTCTTAGAACGAATCTTACAAACATGAGATCGACACTAAGTTTCTATAACTCTGCATTAATGTATAGTCCATCAACGTGCTGAGAACTTATCCTTCAAAGGAACCTTAAATCCATAATATATACGAGTCACACTAATCCTTCAAAGGAGGCTAAATAGGTTTAACCTTTGCCATCTTATACTTCCCTTCTTTCTTCATCCATTCTTTGAACGCTCTTGGTTCATAAGATATCCTCAACACCCCATCATTCGAAAATCCATACTCTTCGGCCGACCGACACAAGAACTCAACAAAGTCTGCATGACTAAGAGTACTCGTATGAATGATGAAACGTCTCGTTATTTCATCATTCACACCTACTGAGATTGGAACGCACCCTTTCGGTAATCCAGATGAGCTCTGTCTCATATGCTTGCTGATCAACTTACTTCCCTTCATCCCCATCGTACGTTTTAAGAATCTAAGTACAATAGTTTCACATATTTTGCTAGCAAATTGGCTTATATTTATACTAGTAGCAAGTTTGGTTCCTGAAGACAAATGTACGTACACATTTTGTACTTGGATGCTGGAGCGGAGTAAGAATGACTTGTTGTATAAGCTCATTATACTCTTGTGATCCGTACGTATTATAAATCAACGCCCCACCAAATATTGCCACCATTTATAAATCGCCTCCATAATAGCAAACAATTCTTTTTTATAAGTGGCAGCCACGCGTATCCGAGGTCCAAGTTTACGGCAAAAAAACTAATAGGTCAAGCATTTTGGTTCAACACCGCCCCTATCCCTTCATCAGACGCATCCGCTTCAATAACAAACTGTTGGTCGACATTTGGCAGACTCAACAATGGGGCTGTGGACAACCGTGTTTTCAGCATCTCAAATGCTAAAGCCTCCTTCTCATTCCATTTGAATCCGTCCTTTCGTAGGAAATCTCTTACTGGAGCAGCCACTATTGCATATCCTTGAATGAATCGCTGGTAAAAGCCAACTAACTCCAAAAATCCCCGTACATGTCGTTGTTGTTGGAATCGATAACCCAACAACCCGAAGATCGATTAGCGGAAACTTAGAACACCGTAAAGTAGATCGCACAGCTGTAACAAACGAAACCCAGAAGACAACACACTACAAAGGTAACCGAACGATTAATCTTTTATTATTAATGACCGAATACATAGGAAAGAATTAACATGCGAGTGTATCTTGTGCATCACCCCCTCACCTCCTTTTATAGGGTGCGGGAGTCGGTTACACACATAGGTCGACTAAGAAAGCCCGAGCCTTACCTTAGCCGACTTACATAGATACTACTCTTAGGTACCTCATACTAATCGTATATGTTAACTAGACTCGACACTAACTCTAACAATTTCCACCTTAGTGACAAGACTAGCTAGCCCCGACACTAAGTATCTCCATGCAATACTTGAACTTCAGACCTGAAACCACCTTTGTAAACGTGTCAGCTGCATTATCCTCCGTGCATATCTTTGCCACTTCAATATCTTTAGATTCCACGATCTCCCTGATGTAGTGATACCTCACGTTGATATGCTTCGTCCTCTCATGAAACATTGCATTTCTTGAGAGATGAATTTCCCCTTGATTATCACAATTCACAACCACTAACCTTAGGTTTATTCCCAGCTCGATTAGTAGACCTTTAAGCCAAATTCTTTCCTTAACAGCTTCCGTAAGCGCCATATACCCCGCCTCTATAGTAGATAATGCAACAACATGCTGCAGAGTTGCTTTCCAACTCACAACACATCCATGTACCATAAACACGTACCCGATTGTCGACCTATCATTGTCAGGGTCTTTAGCATAATCTCTATCCACGAAACCGTCAACATCCACGTGCTTCCCTTGATCTCTACCATACACTAGACCTACACCAGCAGTGCCTTTCAAGTACTTCAAAATCCACTTCACCGCTTCCTAGTGATTGTTACCTGGATTCGCCAAATACCTGCTCACAATGCTAACAACATACGCAATATCCGGTCTAGTGCAAACCATCAAGTACATTAAGCTACCTACAACATTCGCATATGGGACCTTACTCATTCTTTCCAGATCCCAGTCACTCCACGGACAATCCTTCAAAGATACCTTGAAGTGTGCTCCCAATGGCACAGATACCTACTTGCCATTATCCACTCTGTAGTTATTCAGAATTTTTCGCACATATCCCGACTGAGACACCTTCAGGGTTCGGTTACCCCTATCCCTGATAATCTCCATACCAAGTATCTTCCTAGCTAGACCAAGTTCCTTCATTTTAAACTCTTTCCGCAGCAGTCCCTTGGTATATTCGATCTCAGACTTGCTTTTACAAGCAATCAACATATCATATATATACAACAGTAGATATGTGTACATACCTGGTGCAAAATCCTTGAAGTAAACACAACTATCATAGCTGCTACGGCTAAACCCATTGCTGACCATATACACATCAAACCGTTTGTACCACTGCCTTGGAGACTACTTAAGACCATAAAGAGATTTCTTCAATAAACATACCTTGTTGGCCGTTCCTTCTTCAAAACCAAGTGGCCGTCTCATATAAATGGTTTCTTCAAGATTACCATGAAAAAATGCCGTCTTCACATCAAGTTGTTCCAACTTGTAATCTTCACACGCAGTTAATGAGAGAATCACCCTAATAGAAGTATGTCGAACCACGGGTGAGAATACCTCATTAACATGAGTGCCTGATCTTCAAGATTACCATGCAAAGTGAGCGACTCCCTTCCATAAAGCAATGTCTCCACAAAGTTATCATACGAGGATGGTAATGTTATAAGTAACATGAGTGCCTGATCTTCGTCATCAATTTCAACGTCGATGTTCACCAAGTCACCGATCAACTTATTTAACTCATCTATATGTTCAGATAATTTCTTACCTGAATGCCTGTAGAAAGTGAACAACTTCTTCTTCAATTAAAATTTATTGGCTAAAGACTTTGTCATATACAAAGTTTCTAACTTTAACCAAACCCCCGTAGCAGAATTTTCTTTGTTGACTTCCCTCAACAACTTGTTATCCAAGCACAAGAGTAAGGCATTGTGTGCTTTTTTATAGACTTCCGTCTTCAACGCTGCAATTTTATTAGCGTCCATCATGGTATCCGAGAATGGATCTAACGCAGCCTCCCAACCATATTGAATTAATAGACACCTCATCTTCACACGCCACAACCCGAAGTCATTAGACCCGTCGAATTTTTCGACGTCAAACTTCGCTATCGACGATATATTCTTTCCCCTTGTTGCGGAAAAATACCTTCTTGCAAATCGATTTAATAAGAATAACCCTAAACCTTGATCTCGAACAAGCACCTGACAGTAAACTTAAAAACCTAAGAAAAACACGATCAATACTTGAACCACAAGAAACCCGCAACAAGAATCCTTTATTTTTTCGCTACTTAAACAATTAATAGCAAACAAATTTTTTTGTGTTTAACAAAAAGAAAAAAAGGTTTAGTTTTAAAAAAAAACTAAAAAAACCTTGTAGTACTTTACCCCACGTGATCACTTTTTGGTTTTATCAAAAGGAAAAAAAAAACCAGCAATCACGTTACACAGATACTTCGTCTTCTCCGCCTAGCAAAACCTACAACTCCCAAAGAAAATCGATTCACCAAACTCCGAACCTTTTTCTTCACGGCCCTCTTCGATCTAGCAACGATCTTCAAGACCACAGTACCCGCGGCTCTGATACCACTTGTTGGAATCGATAACCCAACAACCCGAAGGCCGATTAGCGGAAACCTAGAACAGCGTAAAAAAGATCGCACAACGGCAACAAACGAAACCCATAAGACAACACACTACAAAAGGTAACCGAACGATTAATCTTTTATTATTAATGATCGATTACATAGGAAATAATAAATATGCGAGTGTATCTTGTGCATCACCCCCTCATCTCCTTTTACAGGGTGAGGGGGTCGGTTACATACATAGGTCGACTAAGAAAGCCTGAGCCCAACCTTAGCTGACTTACGTAGATACTATACTTAGGTACCTCATACTAATCGTATATGTCAACTAGACTTGACACTAACTCTAACAGTTGTGTTCTAGGCACCAGCCATTCCATGTCAGATGTGTTTTTTCCGGATCCATCTCCATCCCCGGCTCGAGATGATGTGCCCTAAGTACTCGAGCTTGGAGGCCCCAAACACACACTTGGATCGCTTTACATAAAACTGATTTTCCTGTAAGAGTTGAAAGGTACATTCCAAATGTGCAATAAGTGTGGTACTATAGATTAAAATATCATAAAAAACACAATTTTAAATTTCCGCAAATAGGAAGAGAACAACCGATTCGTAGTTGCTTGGAACATGGAAGTAGCATTGGTAAGTCTGAATGGCATGACCAAAAATTCATAATGGCCATCATGTGTGCGAAACGCTGTCTTGTAAACATCCTGAACACGAAATTGATGGTACCCGACGCGTCAGCTTAGTAAAAATAACCGCACCCCCGAGTTCATCTAACATCTCATCAGTTTCAGGCATGGTTATAAATAACGTGAGGCGTGGCGTAGCGGCATGTCCAACCTACACGCTTTAGGGTTTAAGGTGAAGCTTTAGCGTTTTTAAAGTGTGGCTTATAGCGGCACAACATATACAATTTTTATTTGTTTTTATCATATTTCAATATTATATTTATATTGAGTTCCAAATAAACGTTGTACATAATATTTAAAGCTAGAAAATCTCCTTACATGTAATAATATTCATTTTTAGAGTTGAATTCAAAGAATCACAACACCTCATGTCGTAGCGCGCCTTGGCCTATTGCGTAACCTGGATGCCGTGCGTCAAGCTTTAGCTGGCTATTTAGAACCATGGTTTTAGGAATGGGAAATTTATCCTTTAGTGTAACATCATTTAATGCCCGATAATCCACACAAAAACGATAGCTCCCATCCTTCTTTTTAACCAATAAGACCGGGGAAAGAAACGGACTTTGATTGTAGCGAATTATACCCTGACTCAACATATCAATAACTAGCTTTTCCATCTCGCCTTTCTGATAGTGCGGGTACCAGGTGTTTGGAAATAAATGAGTTCGATGATCGATCACTTGATGCGGTGGAAGAGTCATTGGTACATGAAAGAGAGAATCAAACTGTTCCAAGAGTTGTTGTAATTTGGGATGCGCTGACTCGGTAGCCCCGACCATATCATTTGTCCCGTCCTCCTCGATTGGTAAGCCGTGGAACTCATATATCCCATAAACCTCTTCTGACTCCAACAATGCTTGCATATGTCGAAGGATGATTTTCTTCATGCGTAATGATTCATCCCCTTTCAACGTGTACGTGGTAGTAACAAGAGTAAACTCCATTGTTTTTTATGCATAGTCATGTGTAACCTTACCTAAGTTTTGTAACCACTGAATACCAAGCACCACATTAGGACTTTGCATAGGTAAGACATACAAGTCTACCTCCATTGTTAACCCTTGCATTTGAATTGTTACTTGTGGACATAAACTCTCACACGACAATGTTTCCCCACTACCAATATACAACTTAAAAGCATTGGTCGCCTTGATTGGCAAACACATCCTTTCGTTTACATCAGGCTGGACAAAATTATGGGTACTAACATTATCATTGAGAACATGTATGTTACTTGACCCAATCGTTCCTCATAGTTGTAAAGAACGAGGGATTCAGTGACCAACCAAAGAATTAAGTATGGAGATATCACCGCTTTTGACCGCCTCGACCACACCCGCCTCTGATTCTTGACCCCGTCAAACATCAAGAGCAGAAACTTCCCAGGGCACTTATGACCCTGAAGCCGCCTGTTATCACAATCGAAACACAACCCTTTGTTGAGTCATTCTTGACGCTCATCTGGGGATATCCACTTGATAGATAACGACTTAGCAGGAATATTAGTTTGAGTGGGAGTCAGCAACAATGCTGGTTACCAGTATCAGGTTGCGTCCATGTGTTGACAAAACAAGGTGTAAACTATTTTTTAGTGGGAATACTAGGAGTGAGTTTAGTTGTAATAGCATATGTCGGCGCCTGATCTGTCAATCGTGCCTCAGTACTACGCGCCAAGGAAAACGTAACACCGAGCGTTGTAGGTTTATCGATTAGGAGTTCACATTGTATAGTTGGTTTACGACCGGATATGTGGAAGGAAATAAGCATATTTTACGAAATATCCGTGAAACGATTCACGAGTTTTTTGAACTCACTTTGGTATTGCGCTACCGAACCCAAGTGTAACAGTTTAGAAAGAACCCCTTGCGGATCCACGTACTCTAATGGGCAAAAACAGTTCCGAACACTAACCAAAACCCGTCCCAACTCGTCACAAGCTTGTTGCAAGTCATCCAGCGAAACCACTCCGCTTCGTCACCTTCGAGATTGAACCCTACAACCTTGATTCGTAGTTCTTTTGTTGTTGTTAATAGCGTAAAATATTCGTTAATAGCGAATATCCAACTCCCCGAATAACCCCATTGAACTTTGGTACGTCCAATCGCATGGATCGTGGTAATAATGATCCCTGATCACCCCCACCTCCATGTCTCAATTGTACAAACCCTTGGTCTCTTGCAGTTCCGCGTGCAATGCCGCAAACTATGCTTGAAACCCGTCCGACTGCTACTTGAGCAGTAACCTTATGGGGTTTTCGTCCATGAGCAATGAAAGCACCAATTGATATGATCGTGCTCGTACAAAGGTTGCACCACTATAGCGTGTGCGAGCTCCTAAAATTTAGAGAAGAAGAAACACAAAATTAATTGATAAAACTTGACTTATGGCATTGATACGATGAGTTTAAATACTCACAAATAGATAATCCTAAACAAACAGAAAGTACGCATCCTAATACGACACAAACACATTCCCTAAGCACCTATCCTAGAAAAATATAGTTGTGATGTTTATCCTAACCCATCACAACGTGGTGCCAACTAGGCGCGTTCCTTATCCTCATGCTGGCCCGAACCGATAGTTGCACCACATGCGTAACTAGTTTGTTTGATCAACTGGCTTGACATGTTTTCATGATTTATTAAGTGTGAATATTTTAGCATCTATAGAAAAAACCAGTTTGTTTGATCCACTAGCGCGTAGGTGAGATTCTGAAACCCCACATATCAACTATTGAAATCGAAGACATGTAAAATTTTTACAATCTACCTCCCCTTTTACAAATAGGGCTAATGTTATCTAAATGTATATACTCGTCATAATTTCTTTTTATATGTATGGAACAATTTTTTTTTTTTTTGCTATTCTATGTACTACGTATTAAACTTGCATCTTTTGTATTTTATAACCATTTTGCCTCTTCGAAAGTTGTAAAATGAAGGGCAAAATGGTCATAAAGTACATTAAATGACCAAAAGGCAAGTTTAGTACATATAATAGAAAAAAGTTGTTTGTTACATATAAAAAGAAATTACGACAAGTATCATACATTATAAAGCCATTAGCCCTTGCAAATGCACAGAACATAACATCGTATATCATTGTTATTTTTCGTTGAAAGTGAATTTTGAGGCCGCAAATATATAAGGAGGCGTACATTTTGAGGCTCCTCAAATTTTGAGGCCATGTGCGAATTGCAGGATTAGCACACCCTCATCTACGGTCCATTCCGTGACTCCCTATCATCAATCATCAACTACGCTTTACGAATGTACAAGCTCCTGTGATCTTTTGTTTTGGTTGATGTTTTGATTGCAGAATCTTTTATCTGTATGCATATATTTCTGTAAGTTATGTACTCGCTAAATATGTACTAAATTAACATTGAGTTATGCAACACAGGAAAGAGGCGTTGCCTTTAAGGAAATTATGAAGTTTTTGATTAGCAAATTAAAATGTTTTTCATGAATATGCATCTTTGTTAGAAATTCTAACTTTAGTAATTTCTCGTTTTGACTTATTTAGAAAATATTTTTCATCCACCTGTTTAGTGCGTTTAATATGCATAATCACATCCATACTGACGTGTGTTTGGTCATGAGAACATCACAATACTCTCATAGTTGTTCAAAACATTAATGATCTTCAAAACTAACCTTTTATTAGTCTCTTTACTTCTGGTTACAAATAGGTGATTTGATTGTCGTAATCTTTTTTTTTAGATACAAAGTTAATAAATTAGTTATTCTATTTTCCAATTTTATCTAGAGTATTCTATGTCAACCTCGAGTAATAAATGACGATTCAATTCTACTATATACCCAAAAGGTAGTCCATGTCTGCCTAGAACCAACAAGTTTATGGGGAAGAATCTCATAAGTTCTCATCTTGAAAGAAAACCTCTCATGAAGATATTCGAACCTAAAATCTCTCGCGCGAAATAACAACCTCTTTAATGTTATCTTTGATGGCCAACTAAACTAACTCAATTGGTTGATTGTCGTAATTATAAATGGAAGATTTAAGGGTCACCTATGGTACTCTTTTTCAATTTTTTGGTTATTCGAAGGGGAATTTATGCACTTTTTTGGGGTTTAAGGCATAAAATAGCCACATACTTATTGATATAGTACGCGTACTAGTTTTATTGTTTATATCATACGCATAGGCGTACCCACATGGGAGCCGAGTGTGGCACGGGCTACACCCAATTTTAGGCCACGAAAGGTAAAATTTATTATAAAATAAGTTTTTTCTTGATACGTGCAACACCCATTTCTAGATAATGTGAGACAACTTTAGTGCTTATAATCAATAAAAAATTGTGACACCCTATAATAAATCCTAGGTCCGTCACTGATCATACGTGTAATTTAGCATACTTGTTAATATGGTACGTGTACCTATTTTCCTACCGTTTTAACAAGTAATCTTGCTTATGTGGCTTATCATTAACGAGCGTTTGCATCAAACGTTTGCACCGTTAGTTTTTTTTATACTAACGGCTATTTGTCTTTTTTTTTTAAACTTTTCAAATTTTTTGTTTGATTTTTTAGTAAATGTTTTTTCTTTTTGAAAAGTTTTTGTCGAAAACAAAAAATTATTTTTTTTTGCAACCAAACATTTTTTTTATCTTAATATAGTAGCGGAAAGAATTTTTTTTTACGAATCAATATTCGAATGGTCGGATTAAGGTTGGACACGGATTTCGGTTTCTTTGAAACAAATTAAATTTTTGTTCAAAAATCTTTTCAAAGTTTTTTATTTCAAAATAGTAGCGGATATATATTTTTTCGAAATTATAATTTTTTTATTAAAAAGTACAATTTTTTATGAACTAATTTTTTTCTTAAAAATGTTACTATTTTTAATAAAATTACAAATTTTTATTAAAATTATAATTCTTGAAAAAGAATTTACGAAGTATTTTTTTTGAATAATTATGTAATTGTGATAGACAATTTTTGTCACAAATCCGTCGAAAACCATGAATACTAATGGAATTCCAACAAAATGACTGTCGATATTAACCTGCTATCTAGTAGTGAATTGCTAACCGGTTTTACCAGTTGCTGGTTAAAAAGTGGATACAGAGATACATTTGATAAACTAAGCGTGTGATATATACTAACAATAGTACACGCACCATATCGATACATTTCAAAAAGTACATGGCTATTTTATGTTTTAACCCCCTTTTTTTTAACATAAACTTGCATTAAAGAAAAAACACTGTTATATTTTACATATCACTTCTCGAAAGCGAGATAAGTTCTTCAGAGAAATCTAGATGCCAACTAAAACCTAAAGTGTTTGAAAACGCGTTGAAAATGCGTAACGGGCAATCCAGTCAACAACTTGATTTCTTTCTCGATTAACGTGCGAAAAGGATATATCTAAATCTTTTGCCCATTTGCGAATATCGTCCACTTTAGCCAGTAAACTCCGTGGCGGAAGAAATTTCGAACATGATAGCGAGATGGCCAGTTGAGAGTCAGATTCTCCAATAGCATTGAACCACCCACGATTAAATGCTAAAGAGCAAGCAAAATGCATTGTGATGATCTCAACATGAAAAGGTGATATGGCATGGCAACGATTACCAAATACATAGAGAGTCTCGAACAACTATACCATAAGTAGCACAAGAATTATTGAATGCAGCGACACATTTTAACTTCACCGAACAACCGTGGGGGAATCCACCGAAGATAAGTAAGTGAGTTGGAATCAAGATAATTAGCTTATGCTATTGAGACAGGCCTTGAAGCGGTTTGAGAGACAACATACCTCTCAGATTCATATAGGTTGAGCATAAGTCGAGACCAAGATGTTATGTGGAGATATAACACATTATCAAAGACAAAGTTATTACGAGACTTCCATATAAACGAGCAAGTTGTTGCAACAATTGATAAAATCTAGAGACAACTTAATTTTTTTATTAAGACAACGAACTTGAATGAATATTTGGTTAAATCGAGATTCAATGTATTCAAAAAATTCTTCTCATTAATTAAGTTTTTTTATATAGGAGAACAAAACGCTTTGTGGTGATCTCATACGTTAAAAAATTAATTCTTCATTTAGGTAGTAATTATATTTAAAATTAAAATTTTAATTTTTTTTTAAAAATAACAAAAGAATGAATTTGTTTCTAAATTCGGCTATAAAATTTTACAAAGGAGAAAGCAATTGGGGGAGAATCGGAGAAAAAAATGACATAAAAATATATAAGTAAAATTTGTAAAAAATAAACACTTAAAAGAAAGGTCATTAGTAAAATCTTAGTAGTTGAATTTTAAATAAATTACATAGAGTCAGGTAAAATTTATAATCATTCATATTTTTTCCACAACTTTAAATTATAAACAAATATCCTTTGTATTTTATACTCTAAACTTTATATCTTAAGCAAAATAAATAAAATCTATTTAAACAATAATATTAATACTTAATGAATATCTTATTCTGTTAGATAATTCAAACGAACAAAACGAACACACAATATCTGAACAAACGCTTCAATACCTATAGTTACAATTCGAAAGTTACAAGAAAAACTAATGATATTGGCTTCTATTTATAGGGAACCAATGACCTAAAACTTACCAAACAAAAACATACTAAAAATAACAAAGCTTGTAGGACAAGCCAAACAAATTTACCAAACAAACCCTAAAGTTTAACCCACTTTCCAACAATCTCCACCGTGAGTTCAACTTCATACGAAACTTCAAAACAAACGAATCTTGGTCTTCAAATTCAAATATCCGAATACCAAAATCCAAACGCCCCTTGAGAGTTTAAGTCACTTTTCGAACAATCTCCACCGTGACTTCAACTCTATTCGAAACTTCAAACCAAACGAACATTCCGTCTTAATTCGGAATTCCAAACGAACGAACGAATAACTCGATCGAATAAAACAAACAAACAAACAAACAAATGATCGAACCTGAAAACGATCGAAACAAACAAACAAATGATCGAACCTGAAAACGATCCAAACAAACAAACAAATGATCAAACCTGAAAACGATCTACCCAACAAACGACCGAACCTGAAAACGGTCAACCAAACAAACGACCGAATCTGAAAACGGTCAACCAAACAAACGATCGAATCTGAAAATGATCAAACAAACAAACGACCGAACTTGAAAACGGTCAACCAAACAAACAAATCCGCCCAACCGATCTTCACCAAAGACTATCAAATTCGAGCAACCAGCTTCAACAAACCCGACGAACAAAGATCCCAATTTTTTCAAACTAACAAATTCCAGACGACCCGATTATTATCATGTCTTCAAACACCAAACTAATTTTCAAATTGCAAATAATACTCCACCGTAATCGAATAATCCCAAATCCGAACAAATCTCCGGTTCAGCGACGGGCACCGAAGTTCTCAAATTCTTTAAATACACCAAAGTTGGAACTAGTATGGCTCAAAACTTTCAATATTTGAAACACCCCACGTGCTAACCAAATTTCTATCCAATCCAAACAAAACTTTATACTCCACCAACCAATGGATACAAAGATCAAATTAATGCCACCGAATCAGAATTTGATATACTAAAAAGTAAAACCTCACGCCGATCCTTAAAACAAAAGATTTTTTTTTTCAACCGAATCTACGATCGACTAAAATTCAATCGTATCCAAACGATTTTTTTTTCTTTTTTTTCTTTATCTTGACGAATCGAACCACGCTCTGATACCACTTATTGGATAATTCAAACGCACAAAACCAACACACAATATCCGAACAAACGCTTCAATACCTAAAGTTATAATTCGAAAGTTACACGAAAAACTAATGATATTAGCCTTTATTTATAAGGAACCAATCACCTAAAACTTATCAAACAAAAACATACTAAAAATAACAAAGCTTGTAGGACAAGCCAAACAAATTTACCAAACAAACCCTAAAGTTTAACTCGCTTTCCAATATATTCGGAACAAAATGCAGAATTATTCGTTGTCATAATATCGCATTTACCCAAAAAATTAAGCACCAAATTTTATATCAGTATATCAAACTAAAATAATTTTTATTTATGTGTGAATCGTGTAAACTTATAAGTAGCTACGAATTACCTAATAAACATACAAAATCCTTGCTTTACTTAATCGCAATAAAATTACATTGGTACTTTATTCGGACAATTTAAACAAACTTGATGGGCTTTTTTTTTTAGAAAAGTGGTTTATAAATACAGACATGAAGGTGCATGAGTTTAGACAACATCAAAAGGCTAGGGGTTTGATTTTAGGTTTTACCCTTTTCCATGGAAAAGATTGTTAAAGCTTTGTCACTACTTTGTCTGCGATCGAAGGTAGATACTGGTGATAGGGATCACGAATTCCCTTTGTCCGTAAATGCAGTAGAGTCCAATGACGACCTTTTGACAGAGATATTGCTCCGGTTACCTGCGATCTCGCTACTTGTGTTCAAATTTGTATCAAAGCGTTGGTTATCTCTCATCACAGATACTAATTTCAAATTACGCCGAAGCCAGATCCCCAATCTAGAACCTCTTATAGGTTTCTTCATCTCTCAGGGCCCAATGGAAGAATATGATTTCGTGTCGTTTGATAGAAGAATTCCCACCAAAATATCTTCATTACAAGTGACCTTTCGTAAGCATGCAGGCCTCGCGTCTATGATTTTAGACTCATGCAATGGCTTGCTTTTATGCCGTACTTACTCTGGGAGGTATTTTGTGTACAATCCATCTATTGGTGTGTTTAAGATGCTTCCGAAGCTCCGTGATTTTACAGATGTACGTACGAGAATGGCTTTTGATCCTACCAAATCACCTCACTACAAAGTGCAGGTGCTAGTTGGATGCATAGTAAATTATGATTATTCCATTCATATATACTCTTCTCAAACAGGCAACTGGGGTCATCATTTATCCAGCGTTATAGTATTTCATTACTTTCTCAAAGGGATATATTGGAATAACGCCATTCATTGGGTACAAGGGAATTTTCATTGCAGGTTAGACATTGCAGAGGATCCAGTTATAACAGAAATCCAGCTACCAGATTCTGTCATTTATTCTAAATACTGTGATCGCGATTGTGATCGCGAGTTATATGAGTCTCGTGGTTGTTTGCTTCTTCTTTGTCGGAATTTTTATTTTTTTGACTCTCGGGGACACTTAAATGTTTTCGAGATGTGGAATGAGAATTCTGTGTGGTCGCTCAAGTACGTATTGAAAGTTCCATTTCCCAGAATGTGGGCCTTGATTTCCACCACTGTTTGGAGTATCGTTTTGGGAGAAAGAGAAGAGGATTCGTTTCTTTTGATGAATTTGAAATCTGGAAAGGTTGTAGAATTCAAATTCCTAAATAAGACTCTTCGTATGCTCTTTCATCTCAGGAATGGTATATATTCACATAAAATCTATCAGTTCATTCCATTGTCTGCTAGCATATGATTCCGCTTTATGCAGGCTTCAGGTATGATTTCCGTATTTTATTTTTATGACATTGTTAATACATATCAATCTAATAGATCTAAAGAGACTATATTGCGATGTTGGCATTGATATATTTTAACCATTTTGACACAAAGGTTGAAAATTATGCCTACTTCTTAAGAGCTAGTATTGAAGTCAAAGAAATGTAGTATTTTTACAATGTACCGTCCCTTTTAAAAATACACAGAACATAAAATCGTATATCATTATTATTTTTTGTCGGAAGTAAATTTTGAGGCCGCCTATATACAAGGAGGCATACATTTTGAGGCTTCTAAAATTTTGAGTTGTTGCACGATTAGCACACCCTCAAATACGGTCCCATTCAGTGACTCCCTATTGTCAATCAAATGATAAGCTACACCGTAATGAATATATATGAATGTACAAGCTCCTTTCGTTACGATTGATATTTGATTGATCAATGTTTTTTCTAAAAGTTATGTACTCACTATGTACTAAGCTTAGTAATCAATATGCATTTCAGGCACTTAACATGGAGTCATATGCAATACAGGAAAGAGGCGTGGCATCTAAGAAAATTATGAAGTTTCGATTAGCAAGTTAAAATGGTTTTGATGAATATAATTTTTTGTAATTTCCTGTTTTGATCTGTCTACATTCAGATTCTGATAACTTTTAGATTTTCCATAAGCAATTATTCTTCATCCACATATTTAGTGCGTTTGCATAATCAAATTATTAAATTTTTATATAATAAAGAGGGATTTTTATATAGCGACATGATTTGTGACACATTTTGCGATTACAAATGTTGCGACATGATTTACGACATATTTTGCGACATTGACGAAGATGAGGTCGCTATCATGTCGCTAACTTGTCACGATTCGGATGAAAATGTCGCTAAAATACAAGGCTAAAAGACTATTTTCTTGTAGTGCGAATAATCCAAAAACTAGCCTACGTTGATCAAGTATGGACCTCAACTTTAAACGGATATTAGAGCACTAGGAGTCATCACTCTAAGTGATGAGTTTTTTGGGTGTCATGTCAGCGAAACTCACTCACTCACTCACATGAAAAAAACAGGGGAGTCATCACTCCAAGTGATTTCCAGTTTTTCAGAATTTTACAAAACACCCCCTAAACAAACTTAAATATTTCATTAAACATAACCAACATTACAATACTTTTAAAATAAAACGAACATAATAAAAAAGACATACGAAAATTTAAAAAACATACGAAAATCAAAAAAGACATACAAAAATTAAAAATCATACGACCCGTCGTTTAGTTTTCTTCATCTTCATATGCATCTTCATCTCCGTGGTCAATTTGATTCCAGATAAGATCCATAAGGTTTTGTTGAAGAGTTCGATGGGTTTCTCGGTCGCAAAGTTCTTTGTTTTTTCGGCGGGAAACCTCACACCGATCAACCCATGTTCGTTGCATATTTTTTGACGGGTTAACGTAATTTTGGTTCCAATCTAAAATCTCCATACCTTGATCTTTCAAAATCATGTTATGAAGTATGATGCACGTATACATGATTCGCCGTATGGTGTTTACTTCATACCCGCGTGCTGGTTGACGTAGTATTCCCAAACGTCCTTGGAGAACACCAAATGCACGTTCAACATCTTTCCGTGCACCTTCTTGACGCCTTTTGAAGTGAGCATGTTTGGCGTCAGTTGCAACCGTGAAAGACTTCACGAAACTCGCCCATTGTGGGTAAATACCATCCGCTAAGTAATACCCATTTTGATACTCAACTCCGTTAACCGTATACGGTTTTACCAGTGCTTCGTCATTCAGAAGGTCATCAAATAACGGAGAATTATCTAAAACATTAATATCGTTATTCGCACTTGCCATCCCAAAAAACGCATGCCAAATCCACAGATCATGCGAAGCAACAACTTCAAGCATCAAAGTAGGGTTCTTTTATAACCACCAGCGTATTGTCCATGCCACGCAACTGGACAATTTTTCCGTAGCATCGGGTCGAGAAGTAAAATAATGAAAATGCGCAGGAAGCGGATCGGCCTGATAAATTCTTATGCCGTTAACTATTTTTAAAAATAGTCTTCGGCTCATTCGAAATCTTTCACGAAACTTAACCAAAGAATACCTACAATTATCAACGAAATAATCGTTCATGAGCCGTTCCTCAGCACCTTCTCGGTCACGGTTGACTGGGTCCTAGATAGTCTTGGACGATTCTCTTCTTCAAGCAACTGTTGATAATGATCGTGTGCTAGTGGCAAGAAGTAAGCATCAGATTCCTCATCGATTTCAAAAACTGACGGAACGTGATTGGGATTCAGTGTTTGTACAGAGTGTTTGTGTTTTGGTGTGTAAGAAATGGTTTATTTTGAGTTATATTTATAGACGGATCAAAAAATATAGTCGTTAGAATTCGAATTTCAAAAAACTAGCCTTGGGGGGGGGGGGGGGGTGAAATGAAAATTTTTCAAATTTATATACATTGGGGGGGAGGCGGGTAAAATGAATTTTTTTTTAAAACAACACCCACGCGACGTAGGTTTACCCACGCAGGGTTCCCGCGTCGCGGGTTTTCTCCTCGCTCGGACTCACAACGCAGCTCGCGCCGTGGGTTTGAGCCCCCACGATGCCATCACTCCCTGCTCTCTTACGTTAGATTGACCAGATCTTCACATCAGCTTAAAAAATTAAAAAATGTTCGAAAATAAACTTAACAATATTGCGCATAAATAACACTTTGATTTTAAAAAAAAACAAAGCATTGGAGCAACACGCTTTAATTCTCATGAAATATTTTTTATTTGATATTATCACGCTACAAGAATACACTATAAACTATTGGTGAAAGTGATACAAAAGTAAAATTTAATCAATAAAAAATACAATTATATTAAATAACATTCGATAAATACAGCCTTCTCACCACCACCTGTCCGGAACATTTTATACATAATTGCAACTACTCGATGAATGGAACATTTAGCGGTAAAACAATGTTACCAACCCGCGTGCAACGCGTGGGTCTGCATGCCTCGTTAAGTGTAAGACTGCAGGCGGCCTCCCCGACCCCTAACAGTGTTATGTTTGACTCTTTTTCTTTGTTTGACTAAGGGTAGTACCGTTATTTAAACACAGTTAACTTATTATTTTATTGCAACAATGGTCCCCTATATTTCCTATAAATATACTCGGTATCACATATCTTTGGTCCAGTGCAACAAAGTATAATTGCCTGTTCACGGTCTATTACATCATTCTGATAAATCCACACCAACCAAAATGCAATGAGCTTAAAAGACGCAATATATTATTTTGATAGATCAAAGGCAACCATATTACACCGAGCCAATAAAACACAATTGCACGTCCCTGTTAGAGACACAATCTCAACACATATTCTCACGAAGGAGATTTCAAAACCTAAAATGGAATAAGTTATTCTTCCATAAACACTTAAGCAGGAATTTACTACAAAGAATTAAAATAAACTTCTAAAGTGGCAAGCATTAGATCCAAAAGCGTAGCTAAACTTAGGTTCAAGGTACTAAATAACCCATTAGATCCAAAAGTGTAGCTAAACTTTGGCCATGATAAGCTTCACAAAATCCATTCCAGGCTTCATGTAGGAGAAATTCTTAATATGTATAACATTGAGATGATCCAAGGTAAAGCGAGAGTACTCCTGGAAATTAAGAAGGTTCATGGCATTTTGTGACGCATCTTCATATGGGTTATGGTCCATCTATTAAAAAACAAAATACATTTCTCTTAATAAAAAGGAAAATGTGAATCGTATATAGATGTCATTCTAGTATGTATGCTATTTACCTCTATGACAATTGTCTCTATCTCTGGTGAGCTTGTAACCAAAAGAAGTGCAGATTGTAACTCAATCTCTCTTCCTAAGGACACAACAGAATACTGTGTGACTGGACCTTTAATAATGGGGAAGAAGGGGAGGTCGAGTTTTTAAACAATTGGGTACTAGGCCCGATTAAAGTGGTGTGGGTATAAAGAAAAATAGGTTTATTAATATTTTAATAGTAAAAATAGGGTACTACCCTTAGTCAAATAAAGAAAATGAGTCAAACATAACACTGTTAGGGGTTGGGAGGCCGTTTGCAGCCTTACACTTAATGTTGAGAAGGTCAAATGCACTTTCGCCAAGATAGGAAGACCGCCTGTTTTTTGGGTAAACCACAGAGAGCATATATTCATTTCCCTCTATAATAAAAGAAATTAGATTATTTGGAAATTTTAGTGAAAAGTGAAAGTTGTAGACTAAACAATTAAACCAATCAAATGACTTGATTTTGACACATAAGCAAAATCGAACGATGTGAAAATCAAAATTGAATTGACTTTAGTTAAAATTAAAAATTTGGGTGTAGGAATTTAATGAAAACACAAAAAATATATTGGTTTGTGAAATTAAAAACTTAAAAAAGGAGGACTTGATTAATTAAAACTAAAATGATTGAATTTTAAATAGATTAGTTGGACTTAGGTGTAAACTTATAATTTTCCATTTTTTAGTAACTTTTAAAAAATAAACCCAATACCCCTAAAACTTTATGCCATCGATATTTTAAGAATACAACATATATGTAATATTAAAAAATCAACAAATCACATGATTATTAATATTCAAATAAAAACATAAATTACTTTAGTACCGCTTGAGGTTCTTCATCATCTTCTCGTTCAAACTCTCACAAAAAGAAGTCATCATCATATACATATACAACTGAAGTCATATATTCTTTCTTTGCTAACCAGTCAAATGGACCACGAATGAATTGTGATGATTAGGATGAAATTGAAGATGCTGATTTAGAGGAGATGAACTTAAAATTACAAGCAACCATGATCGTTTTTAGATTAAACATACTTTTTAAGAAGACATAAAGACAGTTGTAGTTTGATTCAAATGGACCTCTTGATTTTGATAAATCAAAGGTATAATGTTATATATGTCACAAAAATGAGCATTTTTCTAGGAAATGCAAGAACAAGAAGGTTGAGGGAAGAAATAGGTTCACTGGAAGTGTTAGGTACAAAAGCAATGGAAGTCTGCTAAAGAGGAGGACACTAAGGCTTTGATGTCTGTTGATGGGAAAGTTGCAGATTAGACTGAAGAGTCAGACTCAGAGGTACATGCTACGACGGCTATCACCTACAACTGATATGAAACAAACAACGAGGTACGAACTTGTTATAAAACATGCTTAAAAATACAATAATCTTAAGAAAATATTTAATGAACAAAATGAAAAAGATAAGTGATGATAATGTTGAAATTATTGTTTATGAAAAGGCTTTAAAACAGGTAGAAGCTAGGCTAGTCTGTTATCAAAAGAGTCAGTTGTCCTATGAAAAGAAAATCAGATTTTTCTTTCTTAGTTTGAATGAGAAAAAGGTTGAGCTTAAAACCACTAAGAGACAACTAGCAACTTCCTTAAATAGAAATGACCAATACCAACGTACTTCCTAAAATGTACAAACTTTAAATATTTAAATATTTTTCTCGTGACATTAACAATGAACATTCAAATTTGTTCTTGCTACACCAATATGACCCATGAAATGATTGTATTACCCTCGTCTTCTTTAACATAATTACATCTCTTGTCTCATTTACCACAACTTCACAATTTTCTGCTTCTCGCTCCTCCAATTCTGCTTCTTTTTCTATAACTATCACATCATTAGGAGGGGGGGGGGCTAAATTTTTTTTATTGTCAATTTATATTAGAAAGAGTCGCTAAATGTTTTTTTTATCAACTCCTACAAAAAAGAAAAAAATAAGTAATAGAGGGGAACACAAAGTTTATTCTTACTCAATATTTAGTAAGTAAAAATGTAAATCTTTTAGTGACTCTTATTTTAGTAGACAAAAGATGTAAGTTTCTTTTGTCAACTTTTATATTCAATGTGTTTTATTAAGAAAAAGTTATAATGTCTTAAATAATTGTTGATACAAAAGTTATGGACTGTGCTTGACCCGAATTAGGCTTAATTCGGGTGTTGAGGTCTCCGACTCTTGCACCAGTGAACTTGTATGAAGACCCTACGCACTAAAGAACAAACAATGTTATGCTTACCGTGGGAATGTATCCCACGATTAGACTTTGGCGTGAGAGTAAGTAATCGGTTTGATTAAGATAATCGGTGAGACTTGTGAGTATTGAGTAAATCGTACCTTTGTGAAACCACGGGGGTTCCATATATACCCGATGAAACCGTAATTGGGATTCTCTATTCTTGCAACTTAAGCAAGGGACAATTACCATATACACCGAGATCCTTATCACTTAAATAAGGAGGGTGTATATCCCTTCGTCTTAGGAGAATCATAGTCCTAATTAAACTATGAATCTGTTTGATTCTACCGCGTGCAGTCAAAGTGCGAATTTTATGAAGCCGCGTGCGACAGCCGCTTATTGGATCCTATGGGCCTTAGAGACGTCTGTTACAACCTAGTTGTAATGGATTAGATATGTGTAGTACCTGTGGGTCGGCTTATATCCTGACTAGGGACTATACGTCACCATGTCCTCCCAGTCTAGTAGTCACTGGTCGTGTCACGACTCCTAGACTGTAAAACCAATGTAGCCGCACCCAAAAATGTATTTGAAACTGAGTTGATGACAAGTAAGGAACGTAACAAAGAAGTTTCAAAATTTTCCCTTCAAAAATGTACCTACTCCCCTTCTTTTATCCACTCCCTCGGTAAACGTGAAAAGTACATGCCACATCAGCTAGTCGATTCATCTTCCACGACTGTGGATACTTCTGCTTTTATTATGGACTTATATTTAAAGATCTCTACCAATACTTTCTTGGATAGATGTGCGAAGCTGGTGGATGCGATCTTACTGAGAGCATCAACCTACATATTCTCGCCCGTTGGACCTGCCGTATGGTGAACTTGCTGAATCCCTCGATCAATAACTTGATTTTCTTTAAGTATTGGATCATATTGTCCTACTTAGCTTTGTATTCTTCTAAGATATGGTTTGCCACCAAGCGTGAGTCCACATTCACCTTTAGGTTATTAATACACCCATGCGTGCTGCGATCCTCAGTCCAACTATTAACGCCTCATACTCGGCCTCATTATTTGTGGCTGTAAACTCAAAACGTAAGGCGTAAATGAATTCCAATTCCTATGGATTTGTCACAATAAGGCCTACACCCGATCCATCGACACATGAGGATCCAGCAGTGAACATGCCCAGATGGATTTGTCAGAACAAGGATCGTGGGGTTCTTCTTTCTTTTGGGGTATAAGTTCTTCCTCCTCCGTCTTTTCTATTATGAAATCTGCCAAGATCTAACCCTTGACCGCACTGCGTGGTCTATAATATATGTTATGCTCACCCAACAAGACACTCTATTTTTGTAGTCTTCATGCGATATCCGGTTTTGATATTATCTTCTGTCTTTTGGAATATAGCTTCTTTCTCCTCCGCCTTTTCTATCATGAAATCTGCCAAGATCTGACCCTTGACCGTAGTGCATGGTCTATAAGAGATGTTATACTCATCTAACAAGACACTCCATTTTGTAGTCTTCATACGACATCAGGTTTTGATATTATCTGCTTCATAGGCTGGTTAGTGATCACGACAATGGGATGTATTTGGAAGTAGCGACACAACCTTTTTGCGGCATAAACCAGAGCCAAGACTAATTTTTCCATTAGAGCGTAGTTTAGTTCCGGACCCCGTAGTGCTCTGCTTACGAATTAAACTAGTGTTTCGACTGACTCCCCGTCCGTCATTAGAACTGCGCTGATCGCTCCATTCGTGGCGGATAGATACACGATCAGTTCTTCTTTTGGCCGTGGCGCGACCAACATATGGAGTGTTGCAAAGTGTTTCTTGAGATGATCAAAAGCCTCTTCAACTTCCTTTGTCCAACGAAAGTCTCATTTTTTCATACAATTCTTGAGTGTTTGGAACAAGGGGAGCGATTTCTCCGCGGACTTGGAAAGGAATCTGTTCAGTCCTGCCAACTTTCCATTGAGGGATTGTACTTCCTTCAACGTTCATTAGGGATGGAAGTTGTATTACAGCTTCTATCTTGTCTGGTCCTGACTTAATGCCATTTGGATCTATCATGTATCCCAGGAATATGCCTTAGTTGCGCAAAAAGTACACTTCTTAAGACATAACTTCATGTTGATCTTCCTTAGCGTTCAAAAGGTTTCGTCGATATCCCGGATGAGTTCTTCCTCTGAGTGACTTTTTATGACCAGGTCGTCAACGTACACTTCCAAGTTACATCCGATCTGGCTATCAAAAGCTTTGTCTACTAAACGCTGGTAGGTAACAATCGATGTTTATTACTAAAAATATCGGATGAAAAGTGAATTGTTGCACTCTACAGTGGGATATTTTCATATAACATTAAATAAATAAATAAATTATTTATTTTATTTTTTGTTTTATTTCTTGTATTAAAATTCGAATGTCATATTACATGTGAATTAACACTAGCATCAAAGTTCAAACACTTAACATCAATATTAAAATTGACATAGGCGTTTAACATTTGTTTATAAATAAAAGAATTTTCTCGTTCTTTGCAAAATAGAACATACATTAATGACTTTCTAACAATGTATCAGATTGTATTCAAATTATAATGTTAGCCTCAAAATATTGTGTCAAACAAGAATGTTCGATCATTGGTTTATTATGTATTAATTCTTAGAATGTTGTAATATGTAGTAGGATAGTCGGGATTCACGGGCTTGAACTTAAGCTATTTAAAGCCCAAAGACAAGCCCGCCCTATTATCATATAGCCCATAAGCCACATGTAGGCTTGGCAATAAATACTACCCTCCTAGCATGTTAGGAGGGTGTTGCTTCACATTGATTCTTTTTCTCTCAATCTAATATTCACCAAGTTCCAACCACTTTCTCTCTCTACTTTCTCTCTCTAAACTTCACCTCTTTTCTAATTTTTTTACTTTAATTTGTGTTTAATCATCATAAATATTGGGACAACAATTGGTATCATTCGGCACGGGGTAGATTAGTGATTGCTTTTGGGATCTTTATTGTGTTCGTGTGGTTTATAGCTTAAAAACCTTGATTCATAGTTGTGGTAGGGATTTGGGTTACTTGTTTTGGTGAAAAACGCAAAAAGTTTTGATCTTTTAACTTGATTTTGGAATAAAAACCTGAAAAAGTGTATTTTCGTCCGATGTATTACTTTATTCCAAAAGTAACCTCTTTTTCCGAAATCTTTATATTGGATTCCAGAATATTGTAAGCTTAGATTCCGAAATCATTAGTTATCTAAGATTCCGGAATATTATAAGAAGAGATTCTGAAATCCTTCAGGAAGGATATATTCCGAAATCATTGGGGTATATTCCGAAATTATTGCTGAAGGGATTCCGAAATTATTGCTGAAGGGATTCCGAAATCTTGCTGAAGGTTGGATTCCGAAATCATTGGTTATTAAAGATATTCCGAAATATTTATAAGTTGTATTCCGAAATCTTTTTGAGGTGTATTCCGAAATCTTCTTAAGGGTTTTACAAAATCTTATTTGAATACATTCCGAAATCTTAGTTGAACACATTCAGAAATCTTAGTTGAACATTCCGAAATCTTCATTTGTACATATTCCGAAACCTTAGTTGAACATTCCGAAATCTTCATTTGAACACATTCCGAAATCTTGGTTGAACATTCCGAAATCTTAGTTGAACACATTCCTAAATCTTAGTTGAACATTCCGAGATCTTCATTTGAACATATTCCGAAATGTTTGGTTGCATATTCCGAAATCTTCAACGTATTATTCCGAGATTTTTGGGTAGCATATTCCGAGATTAAGACTTCAAATTTTTACGAATTTGAAAATTTTCAAAAAAGTGCATTTGAAAATTATTAATCGTGAGTTATTTGGTCTTGGAATTTTTAGTTTATCAAGAACACATTGTTAGGGGATTTCAACAACTTTTCTCGTCAACAACACACGAACCTAGGCAAAATCCCGCAAATTTATTTCTCGGTTTCTCCACGATTAGTAAAACTCCGTATTGCTTCTTCAACAACAATCACTACACGATCTACTTAAGATCCCTATTTACTTCAACATTTCAGAGATTATAGAGATGGATTCTACTGCAGAGTATCGTGTTACAAACAACAACATCATGATGGCGGGCAACAAAGAAAGACCACCAATGCTTGTGACTGGTCGATATGATCAATGGCAATCCCGTTTTCTACGATATCTTGACACAAGATCTAACGACGTTGCTTTAAGGCAGTGCATTTTTTATGGACCCTATGTGTTTCAAAGGTCAAAGTTCCTTCTGTACCAGCCACAGACATAAGTGACGAAGTACCCGCATATGAACGTGATGAAAAGAGATCCGACCTCACACTAGAGAACCATGATTGGTTTGATACAGAGAAGGAAGAAATTTACTTAATTATCAGTGGCATTGGATATGATATTTACTCGACGGTTGTTGCATGTCCTACTGCTAAAGAAATGTGGACGGCTATTGAAAGATTGCAACAAGGTGAATCACTCAACAAACAAGATGTGAAAACAAACCTGTTTTGGAACTTTGGCAAGTTTACTTCAAAGGATGGGGAATCAATTGATTCATATTACTCCTGATTCTACAAAATGATGAATGACATGACACTAAACAACTTGCAAGTCTCCACCATGCAAGTCAATGTCCAATTTCTACAACAACTTCAACCAGAGTGGACACAGTTTGTCACTTTGGTGAAACAACAACAAAAGTTAGACGAAGTCTCATATCACACGCTCTTTGACATTTTGAAATAATTTTAGAGTGAGGCAAACGAACTTCGGGCTGAACGGTTCGCAAAGGTTGCAAATTGACTTCCTTTGGTATCTACCACTCAACATTACCCAGATTACCGCTCTCACGCTCCAAATACCTACTCTACTCAATCATCATCACCACGATCTTCCATTGTCTCTAAGTCACATGCTCCAACAAGATCACAAGGCAAAGAAGTTTCAAGAGCACCATCACCACCACTTGAGCAATCATACGAAGAAGACAATGATGAAGAACAAGCTCAAAAGAATAGGGAATTCAAGCAACAAGTGGCAGTCATCATGAAGTCTTACAAGAAGATTTACAAACCCACCACCAACAACCTCCAAACTTCATCTAACACGAGGAACAACTATGCTAAGAGTCCTCCAAAGTATGACACACGAAGGCCTGATGAGATTCCTCCAAAGTATGATCGACAAACAACTAAGTATGGCAGTTAAGGGGTTGCTACGGCTGTTGGAAATAGGGAAACCATTGGTACTCAAGTTGTGTAACAAAGTGGGATTCAATGTTTTAACTGCAGAGGTTTTGGGCATATGGCTAAGGAATACAGGCAGCCAAAAAGGGTTAAAGATTATGGTTATCATAATGAAAAGATGCTGCTATGCAAGAAGATGGAAGCTGGGATCAAGTTATCAGCTGAGGAAGGAGAAATGCTTGACGACACAGACGATGAACTCTCCGATCAAGAACTCAAGGCACATTATTCATATATGGTAAATATTCATGAGGTCCTCAACGTCACTGAAGGTGAAAATGGTCCTATATTTGATACCGAGCAAATTGATAAGGTACAACATGATGATGAATATAATGTGTTTGGTGATACACATGAGCATAGTGATCTACCAACAATAATTACTGACACATGTATGATAGAAACGGTTGATAGTAATACCACACCTGATTCATTAGACATGTGCAATATTAGTTTGAGGATGATCAACATGCAAATGAGTATGATGATGAGGAGCATGTCGTGATTTCTAATTTAATTGCTAGTTTACAAAAAGATGTCAATGAAACTAGAAAGAGTCAAAAGCAATTAAAGAAGACAAACGCAGCGCTCACTTAAAACTGTGAAGGAAGCAAAGCCGCTCTTATAAAATCTAGTGAGACCATTGATAGTTATAGGGTTGAGCTTCTTCAAAAGACCAAAGAGCTTGAGGGGTACAAGGGTAGTGCTTTAAAATCCAAAAGGACGATTTTGAAAATAAATATAACACAACTCTTGAGTTATTAGCCAAAGAGAAACGTCAATATAATATTTTCTTAATGGATTAATGTCAAAAAACGTACCTTGCAACAACTAAAGTTAATGAACTTGAACAAAGGCTTTCCACGAATAACACCGATTCTGCTAAAATTCTTGATGTAAAGAACCAATAGGTTGAAATGTTAAAACAAGATTTCAAAAGTAGACATGAAAAAGATACTGAAAAGGTAACAGAACTAGAAGAACAAGTCGTATTTTTGAAGAAAATTGTTTATAAAACGCATGACTCTATTCAAACCATAAGAATGATATCACCTGGTCGTTTTTAAGGGTAAACCTAGTTTTGAAAGTCTTAAGTACCTCGACCAAGCTCAAGCTGAGTAACCCTGCCTTTATCTGGATGAGTCCGAATGGACCGATCCTGATTGTCCTCTTGTTAGGCTTGATAATGAAGAGACATCCCTTTGGGAAAAGGAGAGTAGATCACCGGTCAATAAAGAGTTTGTGAAACCATATAATTATGCTTATGAAAACAGTCTTTATGGTGTTTTCACTCCACAAACACAGAAGCAATTGTTTTTTGAAAGTAAACAAAGAAGAATTCATTGGAAGAAAATTATTGCCACTAAGAAAACTAACGTTTCTAAATATATTAACTATTTGCCTCTTGATGCCTCTAAAAGCAAGAGTAGTAACAAACTTGGTATTCATAAACATCACATTGATAATATTCAATCAATCGTTGAAAGAGATTGTCGAAAACGTGAAAATGACAAGTGGAAAAAAGAGACCCCTCACGATATAACTGTGCTTGTGAAAGAACTTTTAATACTGAATACGAAGATAATAAAAGAAAATGTTCTTGAATTTGAAAGATTAATTCGGTCAGAAATGTTTGATGATTTGAAATACGTTGAGAGTCTTGAAAAAGAAATTGATGAACTTCAAACTGACAAATCAGAGTTTTCAAACGAATATGATCTACTCTTAGAAGAATGTCTCTCCAAAGATATTTGTGTGTTGCTCTTAGATCTTGTGCTGATATAGATGAATATTCTGATGTTGCATGCAAATATCTTGATAAGACCAAAGAGTGTGAACGGCTTGAAACTGAGCTTTCGAAACGTAAAGAACATGTTGATAAAAAGGCTTTTACATTACTTCAACACCGATGTGATTTCCTTCAAAAACATTGTCATTCTCTTGAACTTGCGTTGTAAAAAAACGTCGGTAGTTTTTCACATGATAATAACTTACAAGAAAAACTTTTTAAAATGTTTCGAGAAATGAATGAAAAGAGTCTGGAAATTATGGATTTAAAAGCTCAGTTACAAGAAAGGGACTTAGCGATAGCAGAGTTGAAGAAACTCGTTGCTAAGATGGATGGGAAAATTGTGGAACCTAACGTTAAGTAACCCGTTGTAAGACAACCCAATGCATACAAAGTGACTAAACCCTCTGTCTTGGGAAAACCATCTGCTTTCTCAAATTCTTCATTTGCAAAATCTGGGTTTTCCCCCAAGATGGATGGGAAGGATAGGTTACCACAGATTAATCCCAAAACGGATATTCGAGCACAAAGCATTAAGAACACTAATGTGATTAAACCATGGATGTATAGATTGGTCACTAAACCCACACACAACAAAGAAAGTTAATCGCCTCAAACTTCAAGAAACACTAATAGATGTGTGTCTTTTACTACAGGAGTAGTCCCCACTGCTAGTGTTAACCGGCCTTAGCTTAAGATCACTCGAATGAATGAAAAGGTTAGGCAAAACAAGAGTCAAGGGAAGATGAAGAAAGTAGAAGACCACCCTAGGAATTTGAATGTTTTTAAGAATAAAACATCTATAATCGCATGTAATGACGATTTGAATGATTCGACTTTGAATGTTTTGAATGTTAAGTTTATTTGTGTGAAATGTGGAAAATGTGCTAATGTCCATCATGCTCTGTGTGTTTCGAAAAATGTCAAAGGCATAGATACTAGAACTAAGAAGCAAATTGCGATGCCTATTAGTGCTAGTAAACGCAAACGCAAAATGAGCCATTCTGGTGCAACCCCCCTAAGCAAAGTATTGCATTAGACTCCACTCGTGAGAATTCTAGAAGAAGAATTAGGGAATTATACGAGTCTGCTAGCAAGTCTTGGAAATGGTGGTTTTCTAATCAATGTCCTCCAGGATATAAATGGGTGCCTAAGGTTAGGAAAGAAAACGTGACAACGAGCGTTAGTGTGCCTTTACATGTTGAAACTAGGGAAACTAATGATTCAGAAATCACAACTAACATGGAATCCAATTTATCAAATGCTCCATCGTGTTCTAATTATTCTGCAGGTGATTGAAATAATTCTCTTCATACTGTACTTCGGGTGCATCAAGCACATGACGGGGAATCTCAAGCTTCTAATAAACTTCGTGGAGAAGTTCTTGGGTACGGTTCGATTTAGAAATGATTAATTTGCACCGATCCTAGGATATAGAGATTTGGTTCAGGGGAATATCACGATAAAAAGGGTATACTACGTCGAAGGGCTCAATCACAATCTTTTCTCGGTGGTCAATTATGTGATGCGAATTTGGAGGTTGCATTTAGAAAGAAGACATGTTTTGTTTGTGATTATGATGGGAATTATTTACTCACCGATTCACGAGGAACAGATCTCTACACAACATCACTTCAAGACACAACTTCCATAACTTCAATTTGCTTCATGGCTAAAGCTTCAACGACTCAAGCATGGTTATGGCATCAACGTCTGTCTCACCTCAACTTTGATACCATTAACTCGCTTTCCAAAAAGATATTGTGAGAGGCCTTCCAAGCTTGAAATTCATCAAAGATCATCTTTGTTCCTCCTGTGAGCTTTGTAAAGCTAAACGGAGTAGTTTCAAAACACAGACTACACCAAGCTCTAAAGGACAGAAAGTAGATGATTTTATGAAGGGAAGTTGATTTTTATCTGTAACGATGGGAGAAAAATGTGTCTTACATGCATGATTTTATGCTTACCAAGATGAGGATATTGTCACTTTAACTGTTTATTGAGTCTAGATGATTTTATTAAGGGATGTTGATGTTTATCTGTAACGATGGGTTAGGATATAGATCTGGATTTTTTTATTGTTGGATGTGACGAAGGGATTAAGATAGATATGGATTTGTTGGTTAATATGCCTCGGGTTTTTTTTTCCAAGTCATGATTTTGGAATGTTTTTACAAGACATGATCTCAGAATGTTTTCTTTAGAACATGATCTCGCAATATGTCTTCAAAACATAATTTCGGAATATTTTATTTAAACCACGATCTCGCAATATGTACATCAAAACACATCTCGGAATAAATCTCAAAATCTTATCCACATATACTATTTCGATTTTTCTGGATCTGTGTTTTTCATCTACATCTGGTCATATTTATCTTCATGAAAAATTACTAGAAAAACCTAGAAAACAAAAACAAAAAACCAGCTTAAAAATAAAGCTTGAATAAACTGTTTTTTAGCCAAAATAAAATGATAAAAGGAAAAGAACAGGACATCTGAACTTTGGACTACGGATTTAGCAAGACCAAACACATCGGGATCCAAAAAATGACTTTATGACTCTTGGGCATAGACGCAACACCAAATATCGACCAAAATAGCTTATTCAAATTGTTGTCCCAATATATGATGATTCTATACGATTAATGAAGAAAGAAAGGTAGATATGAGATGAATTTTAGAGAGAGAAACTAGAGAGAGAAAAGAGAGAGAAGTGTGTGAACTTGTGAAATATTAGATTAAGAGAAAATGAATGACCAACCAACCTCTTCTTACATGCAAGGAGAGGTTTATATAGCCTTGCCTACATGTGGCATAATGGGCTATATGATAATGGACCGGGCTTTCCTTTTGGGCTTTGGTTACTTATGAATGAACCTTAGCTTAAATTTAAGCCCGTAATACATGACTAATCTACTACCTATTACAACGTTTTAATATACGATACATAATAAACATATGACCGAGCATTCTTGTTTGACTCAATATTTTGAGGCTAACGATCTCCCCCAATGTGAGGTCACTATCCTTTATGAGAGGTCATTACCCTTTGTCATTTGGATAATTGTAGAGATTACTAATCTCGCCATAAATGAGTCTTGAACGTGTAATAATAGTCTTGTTTCTTCATGCTGTGATCTTTGAGCCTTTGTCATTGTCTTTCGACTTTGTCTTTTGATCTTGAGATCTTCAAATCATCCTTGACTTGTCTTTGCCATCTTGCGATCTTGTGTCTTCATCCACATGCTCACACTATTAATTGTCGAATATGTCTTTAGGCATGAGTATGTGGTTTTTTTTTGAATCTTTGACTTTGCTAAGTACACCGTGACGCCACCTTCTCGAGACAAAACATAGACATAGACTGAATGGCTTAGACATTCGTCCTAAATCGGTAGTGTTTTACCTCCTGTCGGTGAAGACCGTTATACGATATTAAATATCGTACCTGTGATTAGGTAGATTCAATTAAGAATCTCCTTGATAGGGTTTCGCGGCTGTACTAGCCGTTCTCTTTACTCGACCGTCTCAAAGCAAGACTGCGAACATAAAGAGTGAATCAATTGGATAAATATCCGCTTGATTAAAGTCGTCAATTCAAATTCTTGGAACAAGTGTGATTCATAAAGAATCTTACCATTGTTGCTTTCCAGTTGACACAAGCTTGATTCATAAGAATCTCACAAGTCACCTACCGTAGCGCTGTTTGATGTTGACGCTAGAAGGATTTCCATTCGTCACTGTGAATATTAATGAATATGACTCTGAATGTTCTGGCAAGACCATAAAGATATTGCGTAGAATCCTGAAACGAGTTTGAATCAATTCAGAATCAAACCACTGTTGCTTTTCAGTTTTACACATGTTCAATTCATAAAGAATCTTGCATATGACCTACCGCAGTGCTGTTTGATGTTAACACTGGAAGGATTTCCACTCATCATTGTGAATACTAAGTAGTATCACTCTCAGTGTTCTAGCAATATCACAAGGATATAGCATAGGACTCTCTTGATCTTCATCCGCGTGTCCTAACAAGATTTGATTGATCTCTTGGCTCTAGACTCGATTTGTGCACTTTTAGTGGTTGAAGGCTGGAGCAGATGCCACCTATTCAATATCAACTATCTCGAAGTGAGAAACTCAATAGAAGTCATGTTGTTCTCTGTGACAATAAAACAAACTTCTTTTGAGAGAAGCCTGAGTAGCTAGGAAAGGGTTGTGCATACATCACTGGGTCTATGATGAGTTGTCTTCATGATGTGTTGACCCGGTTTCTGCCTAAGTTATATGGAGGGCTTCTTTCTTTAGACCCTTTATCCTTACATTTCTTTTTCATTCTTCAACCCCTTCAATGCTTACCAAGACATCATTACTAGCACCTTGTTGTGATTGTTCCAGTGCTAGCATCAGTACTTAGTTGGCATTCAGCTACATTCACACAATGACTCCATCTTTCATAAGGACTTCTAATAATCTATTGGATTGTCCCTGGGAAGATCCCTCCGGTTCTGGTTGGATCATAGGACTTAAACCTAACCACCCTTTTGACACCAATAACGTCGTGAATTAAAGATGTTGTGGGTATTTGATCGTCACCATAAAAACCACTTTAAATTCTAACAAAGTGTTTGAAAAACATTTAACACCTTGCTAGTTTTGTCGTTTCAGAAAAGCTCCCCCTTCACATGTGCATCGATAATCAAAAGTGTTTCGCACATGTAGGTAAGAGTTAAAGTGCTTGAGTCTTATATAAGATCACATTTTAATCACATTTTGTCCCCTATCTCTAATATATAAAATCTTTTGATATTAGAGATACCAAATTTGATTAAAATATATTTTGAAAAATAGTCTTGAAATCTCCGGGAGAAAGATGTGTTAATCTTTTGCATGAAGTAAAAATGCTCCCCCTCAAAAATTGATCCAATTGAATTGTCATTGCGAGGATTTGATCCATATTTCGCTTTTTGAGGATGGGAGTTGTTGAACACACAATTTTTGAAAGGTTTTGAATAATCATTGAAAAATTCTTGAAAAAATTGTGTTCAACGCTTTTTGAAAAATCCTATTTCTTTTTGGCGAAGAGGTTGCATAAACTTGAGTTCTTTGACTTTGAATGTCTTGACGAATCCACTCAAGTGTAAGAAGATTTCTCTTCTTTTGCTGAGGGTAAGGGCACTAAAGCGTACACTCCCCCGTGAATTTAGATCCGCGTTGCAATCTGAAAGTGATTACAAGCCATTGTGTTGAGCTCAAAACGTGGAATGTTTTGTGACGAGCTCAACCCGTGATAGATTGCTCTACCCGTTGTTTGGAAATATTGTCCAAAATAGACAATTTCCTTTATTAAAAGAAATGACATGTTTTGAAAAATATTTACAACTTTCATTCGAGCTTTATGTACACACCCGTGTCGTTATTGAGCGACATTTCTAGGTACGTCCATATTATCGATACTGAAAGACATGTCGAGAAGAATAGTTTTTGGATTTTGAAAGATTTTTTAATTTTGTGTTTTGTTTTTATATGTTTTATATTTTTGTATTTTGATTTTTCATAGATATTTACAGGTTGATGTTTGATAGATAAATCAAGCAGGAACCTTTGCCAGAATCTCCAGGTCTGCTGGAGTCAAACATCTCATACCAATTTGCCTAACAAGGTACTCAAACATATCTTTCGACAGAGCTTTCGTAAACAAGTCAGCTAATTGGTAATCCGTTCCAACAAAGTATAGTTCAACGATACCTCTTTCAACTTGTTCCTTTATGAAGTGGTATCTGACATCGATGTGCTTCGTGCGGGAATGCTGCACCGGGTTGCAGGAGATGGCTATGGCTGACTTTGAGTCACAGTACATAGGTACTTTATCAAAGTGGAAGCCATAATCCGTGAGTTGTGTTCTCATCTAAAGAACTTGAGCACAACACACAGATAGAGACACATACTCCGCTTCGACTGATGAAAGTGACGTACAATCCTACTTCTTGGAAGACCATCCCACAAGCTTATCTTGTCCTAGAAATTGTGCACCACCAGAAGTACTTTTTTTGTGTATCAAGACACCCTGCATGATCAGAATCTGAATAGACCGTTAGAAAGAAACCGGTTTCCCTCGGATACCAGAGTCCCAAATGAATGGTATTCTTTAGGTACCGAAAGATCCGTTTAACCTCCTTGAGGTGATTTTCAGTGGGCCGTGCATGATATCGTGCACAATAACACGTAACATGTGAAATATCAGGTCTTCTTGCTGTCAAGTACATGAGGGAACCGATCATGGAACGATATCTCGTTTGATCGATGACATTTCCCTCCAAGTCAACATCTAGCGATGTTGTTGATAATGGTGTCCCAACGGGGTCACATGAAGTCATACCATGCTTTTTGATTATCTCTTGACAATACTTAGCTTGGTTTATAAAGATACCACTTGGGGATTGGTGAACTTGAATTCCTAGAAAGAATTTTAGTTCGCCCATCATTGAAATTTCAAATTTGCTGTGCATTACTTTTTCAAACCATTTTTAAAGTTTTGGGTTTGTAGACCTGAAAATAATGTCATCAACATAAATTGCACAAGCAAAATGTCATCCCCATATTTATAAGTGATCAGAGTTAGATCAATGGAACCTTTTGAGAAACCTTTAGATACAAGAAATTTCGAGAGCTCGTCGTACCACGCCCTTGGAGCTTGCTTTAGTCCATATAGTGCTTTGTGGAGACGATACACCTTGTCAGGATAATGAGGATTGACGAATCCTTCCAGCTGCATGACATAGACTTCTTCCTTCAAAGGACCATTAAGAAATGTTGTCTTTACGTCCATTTGATAGACAGTGAATCCCTTATGTACAGCATAAGCAAGGATAATCCTGACCGCTTCCATACGAGCAATTGGTGCAAATGATTCTTCAAAATCAATTCCCTCTTTCTGGCCATACCCCTTAGCCACTAGCCTAGCTTTGTTCTTGATGATTGTATTCTCTTCATCCATCTTGGTTTTCCAGATCCAACGAAGATTTAATGGAATCACATCGTATGGTCTGTCAAAAAGTTCCCAGACTTTAAGTCTTTCAAATTGTTGAAGTTCATCCGTCATCGATTTGATCCAAGCATGATCAGCCATGGCTTCTTTGATGTTTTTCGGTTCAGCTGTACTCACTGCGAGTGCGAACATAAAACATCGACATCGGTTGCGAGTTGTCGTCTTGTACGAACAGGCTGTGAAGGGTTTCCAATTACGTGAACCAAGGGATGATCTCGGCTCCAATGATGTGTTGAAGGATGTCATTGGTAGAACGTATGCATATTTGACGGATCAACATGGCGAGTAGAAGACTCTCCAGTTTCGTGTACCAGTGTACCGAATGGGTTGATAAATTCGTCTTCGTCAGATAATGCATCATCTGCTTGATTTGTGTTCTCTGGAGCAATGACAGTAGTTGTGGATGTTGTAGGATCGATTGTTGAAGTGATATTCTGAGGAGGTAAATCTGCAGCAACCCGTGTTGAAGTAGATGAAGTTGTATCTGCTTGTTGACGATGATCGGTATCATCATTCTTATCATGAGTGACAGCGGAAGAATTCGATACAACTTGTTTCTCCCCTGTGAAATATTCATCATACATTGGTCCATATAACATTTCCAACTCTTCAACTGTCGTGTCGACTGTCATATCAGCTCTAGGAACATGTTCTGGAACCAGCGTTGAACTTGATGGTTCATTCCTGTGATCTTGAGTTCCGAGTTCCGTGCGGTTGTGAACGGAAGTCGTTTGTCTTTGTGGATCGGGACTTAAACTGTTTTGTTCAAGTGCCATTTCTTGTAATTCATCAAATCTGACATGAATAGTCTCGACTATCAATTTTGTTCTCTTGTTGTACACTCTAAACCCCTTAGACTGAGTTGCATATCCCACTAGAATGCATGCATCACCTTTCTCTTTCATCTTGTCCAGATTTTCACCATCTCGAATAATGTAGCACGTACATCCAAAAACGTGAAGGTGTTTGAGTGAAGGTTTTCGATCATGAATTATGTGATATGGTGTCTTTTCGTGTCTTGGGATAACTAAGGAGCGGTTTTGTGTGTAGCATGCGGTTGACACGGCTTCGGCCCAAAAGTATAGTGGAAGTTTTAAAGCAGATAATAATGTTCGAGCAGCCTCAACTAATGTACGGTTTCGTCTTTCAACAACGTCGTTTTGTTCGGGTGTTCGAGCAATAGATGTTTCATGTTCAATTCCTTCGGCTTCAAAGTAGTTTCTCAGATTTGAATTCAAAAATTCTGTACCTCTGTCAGTACGAACCACTTTAACTTGAGCTTGAAGACCACGTTGTATCAGTTTAAGGAAGCTGATGAGAACTTCGGGTGTTTCATCCTTGGACCTCAAGAAGTGAGTCCATGTGTACCTTGAGTAATCATCGACAATTACCAGAATGTATTTCTTCCCATTGATACTTTGAACACGCATGGGACCACACAGATCCATATGGAGAAGATCTAACCGTCCTTTAGAGCTTGGTGTGGTCTTTGTTTTGAAGCTACTTCGTTTAGCTTTACAAAGCTCACAAGAAGAACAAAGATGATCTTTGATGAATTTCAAACTTGGAAGGCCTCTCACAATATCTTTCTTGGAAAGCAAGTTGATGGTATCAAAGTTGAGATGAGAAAGACGTTGATGCCATAACCATGCCTGAGTCGTGGAAGCTTTAGCCATGAAGCAAATTGGAGTTGATGAAGTTGTATCTTGAAGTGAAATAGTGTAGAGATCAGTACCCCGTGTACCGGTAAGTAAATCATTCCCATCATAATCACGAACAAAACATGTCTTCTTTCTAAAAGCAACCTCCAAATCCGCATCATAGAATTGACCAACCGAGAAAAGATTGTGATTGAGCCCTTCGACGTAGTATACCCTTTTTATCGTGATATTACCCTGAACCAAATCTCCATATCCTAGGATCGGTGCAAATTGATCATTTCCGAATCGGACCGTACCCAGGAACTTCTCCACGAAGTTAATTAGAAGCTTGAGATTCCCCGTCATGTGCTTCGTGCATCCGGAGTCCAGTTAGAAGAGAATTATTTGTATCACCTATAGAAGAGTTAGAACACGATGGAGCATTTGCTAAATTGGATACCACAGTAGTTGTGATTGTAGAATTATTAGTGTTCTTAGCAACATTTAAAGGCATACTAACACTCGTTGTCACATTTTTTGTCCTAACTTTAGGCATCCATTTATATCCAGGAGGAAATTGATTAACAAACCACCATTTCCATGATTTGCTAGCAGACTCATATAATTCCCTAATTCTGCTTCTAGTGGACTTAGTGGTGGAGTCTGATGCAATACTTTTCTCAAGGGGGTTACACCAGAATGGTTCACTTTGCGTTTGGGTTTTCTAGCACTAATAGGCATCGCAGTTTGCTTCTTAGTTCTAGTATCTACGCCTTTGACATTATTCGAAACACACATAGCATGATTAGCATTAGCACACTTTCCACATTTCACACAAACAAACTTAACATTCAAAGCATTCAAAGTCAGATCATTCAAATCGTCATTACACGCGATTACAAATGTTTTAGTCTTAGAAACATTGAAAATCCTAGGGTGGTCTTCTACTGTCTTCATCTTCCCTTGACTTTTGTTTTGCCAAACCTTTTCATTCATGTGAGTGCTCTTAAGTTGAGGCCGGCTAACACTATCAGTGGGGATTACTCCTGTAGTAAAAGACACACGTCTATTAGTGTTTCTAGAAGTCTGAGGTGATTGACTTTCTTTGTTTTGTGTGGGTTTAGTGGCCAATCTATACATCCCTGGTTTGATCACATTTGTGTTCTTAATGCTTGGTGATCGAATATGTGTTTTAGGAGTATTCTGTGGTAACCTATCCTTCCCATCCGTCTTTGGGGCAAACACACGTTTTGCAAATGCAGAATTAGAGAAAACAGATGGTTTTCCCAAGATAGAGGGTCTAGTCACTTTTTGCGCATTGGGTTGTCTTACAACAGGTTTCTTAACACTAGGTTCCAAAATTTTCCCACCCATCTTAGCAACGAGTTTCTTCAACTCTGCTATCGCTATTTCCCTATCTTGTAACTGAGCTTTCAACCCTTTAATTTCCAAATTCAGTTCATTCATTTCTCGAAACGTTTTGGAAAGTTTTTCTTGCAAGTTATTATCATGTGGAAAACTACCAACGTCTTTTTGCAAAGCAAGTTCAAGAGAATGACAATGTTTTTGAAGGAAATCAGTTCTGTGTTGAAGTAACTCAAAAGCCTTTTTATCAACATTTTCTTTATGTTTCGAAAGCTCAAGTTCAAGACGCTCTATCAAGATATTTGCATGCAACATCAGAATATTCATTGATATCAGCACAAGATTGAAGAGTAACACACAAAATATCTTTGGAGAGACATTCTTCTAAGATTAAATCATATTCATCTGAAAAAACGGACTTGTCCATTTGAAGATCGTCAATTTCTTTCTCAATAGACTCAACATATTTTAAATCATCAAACATTTCAGACTGTATTAATCTTTCAAATTCATGCATATTTTCTTTTAATGTGGTCGTGTTCGGTATTATGATTTGTTTGATAAGCACAGTTATGTCTTGAGGAATTGGTTTTTCCACTCGTCATTTTCTCGTTGTTTCCATTCATTGTCAACAATAGATTTAATATTATCAATGTAATGTTGTAGAAACCCAAATGTCTGCCTACTCTTGCTTTTAGAAGCGTCAAGAGGCAAGTAGTAGATAAACTTAGAAACGTTTGTTTTCTTAGTAGCAAAAGCTTTCTTCCATTGAATTCTTCTTTGTTTTCATTCTAAAAACAATTCCTCACGAGACTTTTGTTTTTGTGTAGTGAAAAGACCATATAGACTATTCTCATAAGCATAATTGCATGGTTTCACAAACTCTTAATTGACCGGTGATCTACTCTCCTCTTCCCAAAGGGATGCCTCATCATAACCAAGAGGATATTCAGGATCGGTCCATTCGGACTCATCCATATAAATGCGCGGGTTCGCAGCTTGAGCTTGGGCGAGATAATCAGGACTTGCAAAGCTAGCTTGACCCTTAAACATAGACGGAGGTGCTAACATTCTTACAATTTGAATAGAGTCATGCGTTTTATAAACAACTTTCTTCAAAAATACGACTTATTTAATAACTATGTTTTCACTTAGTTATGAAAGTTCGTTGAATCCGATCTTTTCGAATTGATTACCGTTAATTAGTGCGACTCAGTCGTTCTTGGTGGAAAATTAAATGGTTTGGTTGTCTAAAACTAATTAAAAGAAAAGGCGTCGTTGAGTAAAATTTAAGCTTTTTTAAAATTTAACTAAAAATTACTAGAAAAATACCTGGTAAAAATAGAGATTTCGGGAAGCGTGCAATTTTTAGAAATTAAAACGTAATGAACTTGAAACTTAAAACTTTATAAAACTTAAAAACTTAAACTATCGGAATAATAATAAGTCCATTCTGTCGGAATGTAGCAAACACAAAACCATCGATATATAAGTGACCAAAATCTATCGGAATACTGCCATCTGAATAATCATCGGAATGTAACAAAGTAAAACCATCAGAATGTAGGTCATTGAATACACTATTTATCGGAATGTCCAAAGTATCGGAATGTTTCAGATCGGAATACAGGTTTTCTATCGGAATGTCACTAACAAAAATTTGGCAGAGTTTCGACTTAAAATGACCTTAAAACCCGTCGGAATATGCGATCGCAATGAGCGATCGCAATACCAGATCGACATAAGGGGGATGTTACTCTAGATCGCAAATTAGAAGCCAAATGGTTATTGCGATACAAACAACCGTCGGAATGTGCAAAACCCTCAATATTGCGATGGATAACAAGTAATCCAAAAATGGAGATAAGCTAAAAATCCCAATAAGCAGTTCCCATAAGCATACTTAACCGAATCTTAAACAACTCAATAAGAATAAATTTGACAACTTTCAAAACTCCAAATGAACAAACTTTATAAATCGAACCTTTTTAAAAAAAAACACTAAACTTTTTAAGAAATCCGAAAAGCAATAAGCTATATATATGAAATAAGCCAATAAGCACAATAAGCTTATAGCTTATACCGTATAAAAGCTTAATAAGGAATAAAAAGATTAACCTTTTAAACACTAAAACATCAAAATCAAACACGAATTAAGAACTATTCGGATCAAAGATGAAGTTTCGGATCAAGGACAAAGCAAAATCAAGAAAGGAAGAAAAAGATTGAAGATTAAAAACTTAAATTGAACTTTTTGATTAATAAAACTCAAATACAAAGATTAAAAAAGGTTAACTTGAAAGAAAAGATGAAGTTTTAGTGAGAGAAAGTTAAAAACTTTCTCTCTCTAAAATGAAAACTAAAACAAAGAAAAAATGAAACTAGCTAATGACTAACACCCTCCTAATGTGTCATTAGGAGGGTACATATAGGGAGTGGGGAATGCATGTGTGCTTCCTTCTTTCTTTCTTTTCTTCTCGACTCGATCTAAATTCTTTGTCTTTCTCGACGCCGTCTCAGGATTTGTCGATGTAAATTGAACTTGTCTAGTAATTTTTCTTCTTCTATTAGACTTGAGTTCTTCGACTTCATTAAACTTCCGTCTTTAGACTTTTTCTTCGATAAATCTTCAGAATAGGCTTTGGACTTCCGTTCTTTTTGCACTCTTGATCTTTTGACTTCGTCTTTTCTCGTTTTCTTCGATAAAAGCCCGTGAAAGCCCATGTTTTCTTCCTTTTTCATCTTTTGGTCCTAAAACACAATAAAAACACAAACCACGCATAATTCCGACTTTTACGACATAAAATACACGTTTTGGTCTTGTTATTATTGGAAATAAGTGGTAAAAGGATAGTGTTTTCACACTTATTAAATCCCCTACACTTGACCATTGCAATGCCCTCATGCAACGCATTAATTTTAAAGCACGGTTTACATTTTCCATCATAAATAACCCACCTTGGCATTTATTAAATACTAAACATTAAGGACAATAAAAAGATAGAAACAAGTAAAGAAATCAAAAACTTACATTGGGCTTTTGGCTGCCATGAATGTTTATCATCCTCATGTTTCATGTTCCCCATACCAAGCTTAAAAATGAGATCATTGTTATTATAAGTTGGCAAACTAACACGAACTCATGTGGCCCAATTATTTACTTAGACTCCCTTATTCCTAGGTGTATCTCTTATATTTTAATTTTGTCTTGAATGATCACGAGGATACATTGTTTGACTTATTTCGATAGTTTATTTAGGCAGAAAATAAAGTGGGACGATTTAATCAATAGTTAGCTAAAGGACAAAATATTTTAAAACTGCTTCTCGGGGCCTCTTAAAGTTCATATCTTGGCATAACTCGCTTCACGATTTGAGACCTTTCTCGGACCGATATTTGGCAGCGACTTCATACTTCAAATCTTGAGAGACGTTCTAGAAATTATGGTCTTCTCTTCATAATAGGAATTTCTTCACTTGAAGTTTTTGAGAGATTCTTCATATTTGGACCACGACTTCTTCATTTTTCTCCAATCTTTATTTTGGACTTTGATATACAACGATCCGCCTCCTTTTAGGACTTGGATCTATTTATCCTCATACTTTGTTAGGGCCTTTTTGGATAGACTTCTCCATGATCTTTTGGGGAGTTTTTTGCTTTTCGTCGTGTGTCTCGATCCTTCATATTGATTTTCGATAAATGATTCTTCACATCACTTTTGGATCTTTAGCAACAAAATGCAGCCCTCATGCCTTGTTAGGGCCTTTTCGGACTCGCCAATCTTCACATCCCGCTTCAATAAGTTATGCCTTGGCTATGAACTCTAATTGATACCGAGCCACTTTTAAACGATCTTGTGCTAGAAGCTAAGTAACTTTTCAAATCGTACAACCTTATTTATTGCAGATAAATTTATTAGCAAGCGATGGGAGAAAAAGCTTATAATCAACTCACATAAATTCACGAAAGAATACCAAACTTATAATTGACTCTATCATCTCTCGTTCTCCACAGTTTAAAATCTCAAGGAATGAGACTCGTGGATGCTTGGCCAATTAAATCAAAGTTTTGGGTTTTCGAGTCATCTATAGGATCTTGCATCTTCTTAGACTCTTTCAAGTTTAGAATTTGCGTTTTAAAGTTCCCTTGATAAACGACTCTCTAGGATCAATTATAGGAACTTGCGAAAAGTTCTTGTTCTTAACCCGTAAGAGTTAAGACTTTCGCGTTTTAAAGTTCCCTATATAAAAGCCTAGCAAAACTTGACTTAAACACGTTAAGGATACTAGCTAGAGTAAACTTAGATAAGTAAACTCGGGTTGAGTCAAAGATTCACAACATTGAAAAATTTAAAACCACTTTTATTAAACTTTTATTTTAGCAAGGAAAGTAAATAATGATAACAAAGGAAAATACAGCTATACTACTAGGCCAAAATAGATTAAAAATTTTGAAAAATGTCGAAAAATCAAATTTTCCGGTTAAAATAAGGGCAAATTCATGGAAAAGACCACTTACTTCGATAGAAAACTTGAATTCGAAAAACAAGCTATTCACTTAATATAATAGAAACAATCTAATATAATAGCAACAACGAATCACAAAAACTATCCCATGGCGATTGATACCAATTGTTGTCCCAATATATGATGATTCTATACGATTAATGAAGAAAGAAAGGTAGATATGAGATGAATTTTAGAGAGAGAAACTAGAGAGAGAAAACAGAGAGAAGTGTGTGAACTTGTGAAATATTAGATTAAGAGAAAATGAATGACCAACCAACCTCTCTTTACATGCAAGGAGAGGTTTATATAGCCTTGCCTACATGTGGCATAATGGGCTATATGATAATGGGTCGGGCTTTCCTTTTGGTCTTTGGTTACTTATGAATGAACCTTAGCTTAAAGTTAAGCCCATAATACACGACTAATCTACTACCTATTACAACGTTTTAATATAAGATACATAATAAACATATGACCGAGCATTCTTGTTTGACTCAATATTTTGAGGCCAACACAAAAGCTTCAAACAAGCTGCCAAAACCTACGGACACCATAAAATAAGCAAACACAAACACAAAACACCCCCGATTAGCTCTGATACCAATTGTTATCTCATTATTTATGATGATTAAACACAAATTAAAGTAAGAAAAAATAAGAAAAGAGATGAAGTTTAGAGAGAGAAAGTAGAGAGAGAAAGTGGTTAAAACTTGGTGAATATTAGATTGAGAGAAAAAGAATACAATGTGAACCAACACCCTCAAAACATGCTAGGAGGGTAGTATTTGTAGCCAAGCCTACATGTGGCTTATGGGCTATATGACAATGGGCCGGGCTAGTTTTTGGGCTTTAAATAGCTTAAGTTCAAGCCCGTGAATTCCGACTATCCTACTACATATTACAACGTTCAAAGAATTAATACATAATAAACTTATGACCGAACATTCTTGGTTGACTCAGTATTTTGAGGCTAACATATAAGATATAGCACTTCATTTATAAAACTATAATCACATATAAAACAAATCACATTTGTATCACATGTGAGAAAAAACACATGTGATTTTATTTATTTTATTTTATTTGGACGAATTAACTACACTAATTTAGATCTTGAAATCAAATGTGTTATCTATGGCTGGGAAACTATGAACGCCTAGTCTTAAAAAGACGGTAGAGGTTTATAAATATTGTAGAAAAAGTTATATTCATTTTATTTCATGTTTGGTTATTCAAATATTGAAATTAATGTTTAATCACATGTGATTTTCATGTAAGTTTCAACAACGAAAAAAGACAAAAAAAAACTTGAAAACTATTGGGACAATGATACGTAGTTTTTCTTGAAAGGCAACAATATTTTAGAAACTAGAAAAATAGAATACTCGACATCCCTCAGTTAAACAAGCTAATTAAAAGAGGACGAGACCTAAAAAAACAAAACGAAACAAAAAACTGGACAAAGAAGCCAAAGACTAACACAAAGTCAAGGCATGAACACCAAGACCACTTACCACAAAAAGGATCATAAACTAAAAATGGGTACACCAATGACATATGAAAGAGACATGTTCAGTTGGCAAAATATATACGAAAAAGAACATAGTCAATCACCTTTCATAGTCCACCCATAAAACTTAAAATTGAAAGTTCCAGACACACATAAGTTGAAATTATACCAGCTGTAGAACCACATTTGCAAACAAAATTTGAAATTATACCAGCTATAGGAACCACATTTGCAGACAACAAACATAACTAAGATTAAACATAGCAGACACCAGAAAAAGGTAAAAATGACATGAAGCAAATACTGCCATCACACTTGTTGCACATGAATATTAATGGGGTCCTTTATCCATTGTTGCCAATCTATCTCTTTGTACTTACTAGATCGTCACACAATCCACTCGTAGCTTTTAAGTGGAAAATCTTGAAAAATTTTGTTAGTAGTTGAAATCTTGTTGCCAAACGCACGTGCATTTCTCTCTTTTGAAATGAAGTAGCCGATAGACCAAATAACCGCTTGCCAAAAAACGAGAGACAAACGTAGGGACATTAACGTTACCATTTGATGAAAAGAATTCATCAAAAGTAAAAGCATTAACGAGACCCACGTTCCAGCATTTATAAATCTTATTCCAAACGCTCATAGCTAGATCACAAGTAATCAAACTATGAGTACACGATTGGACAAGATTATTGCAACTTGGACAAAAAAGCGAGTACACATCCACACCTCTTCAATCGAGCTCCACCCGAACCGAAATTCTTCCTCTAAAAACACTCCACACAAAATATTGACTTTCTTTAGAACCAACTTGTTCCAACCCGTTTCTTGATCACCTCTATCCAGGAGAATAATCCTTTCCTCAATCAAACTTACTAAAACTTTAATATTGAAATCTCCGTCATCACCAAGCGACCACCTACATCGACACGTAATACTCATAACCAAATCCCAAACCCAAACATTATTATCCCACACCTCTCTTTCAAACACACTAATATCTTTACTTCTATCTAAATGATTGTGACACCCCGGGTAGGGTCAAGATATGCGGAAATATCAACGGAGATGTCACAAAGGTGGATCGATAACACATAGTTCATAGAGCATAAGATAAAAGATTATTCAAAACAGATTACATGATTATTAAACAAATTTATAAAATTGTCTTCAACATGATAAAAGTAGATTGTTTATGTTTCCCAAATAGAACCCCTGACGAGTCCTACAATGCTGATTACAATGATGCTTGAGTCCATGCACATATCACGTACTAACTTTATTTCCCTGAGAAAAACATGCTTAGAGGGTCAACATAAAGTTGGTGAATTTACTGGTTTAACAATAATTAGTTTGGACATACATTAATCATAGAAGTAAAAATGCACAAAGCATTCTTACTAAAAAATTAGATTACATTTGTTATTACTCGAAACTGAAGCTTAACCTTCCATAGTCCTCAACAGATGAGGACGTAGTGTCTTTCAAAAAGACACCCAAACCCAGTTCGAACATGGTATACATCTGTTGTCCCGGCCAAGGCACAGTGAGCATGACTCACCCAAATGGGGATGGTCAATCCCTAATAAACATATTTATAACATTCGGGCGATTTACAACAATTTAACAGTTTCTATAATAGTCAATCATAATCAAGTTTATACAATTCAGTTATGTCCATTTAAAATAGTTGCATGTTTTCTCCCCGTAGAGGAAAAGTTTATCATAGTTTATATGGGGCTGTAAACTCACCTGGGAGTCGGCGATAGCTGTATAACACGAATATCCAAATAATGCTCACGCCAAAAGTTATACCTAATCAAATAGTACAGTCTTAATAGATAGTACAAACAACATATGTGTATGCTTATACAGATTTTTAGTCAGTTTAATAATGCTACAATATTTATCTAACACTACAAGAAAAGGTGGTTTTTAGGACGGAAATTTTTGGCACGGTAAAAAAAGTGTGCCAAATACACACATTTGGCACTTTTTAGCAAACCGTGTCAAAAAAGTAAGTATTTGAGACGGCTATTAGAAAACGATTTCAAATACATATACATTTGGAACGGTTTCTACTAATGGTGCCAAATAAATATGTATTTGGGACAATTTTAGCTAAAGGTGACAAATACATATGTATTTGGGACAGTTGGTACCAATATACTTGATTTGCATATGTTTTTGGAACGCTGTCTATTATTAGTGTCAAATATTTATGTATCTGGAACGGTTGCTTTTACCGGTGGCAAATAGCCAAATATTTATGTGTTTGAAACATTGCCTAATGCTTGTATCAAATACGTATGTAATTAGAATGATTTTTATAGGTTCTGGAAAATACAGATGCATGAGTCTTATGTATTTGAAACGTCACTAGAAAACAACCCAATTTATGCTTTTTCCCGCACGTGTAAACTATTTTTGCTGATTTCAGGACAAAATTATTTCAAGCTTTTGATAGCTCGGCTCGAGATCTTATCAAGCTTTTTCAATCTATATTAAAAATATGTTGTCATGATAAATTTATATAAGGAACTTATGGTTAATTTGAGTATAATTATAAGGACTTATTTCATAAATAAATAATATATTCTAAAAGGATTTTTAACTCTGATTTAATTTATAATTTAGCTCATCATATTCTAAATATTTTTTTATTTTTAAATTCATTACATTTATTTGGTACTTGATGGAATATAACATGTATAAATATTTTTTTACCCTTTTTAATACAAAGGTGTCGTAATTGCGTTCGTAGTCACATCACACAATGACACTTGGGAACTTAATCGCATTGCATCGCAAAACGCATTTTAAAAACAAGACTGACTGTACGATTATGTTATTTTTTATTTTAGTAATATTTAATTAATCGAATTTGGTTTTGAGTTATGACTTTGTTTGTTTTGTTTTATACATATGTTTTTTATTAATTAGTTTTACTATAAGAAAAAAATTATTATACACATATTCAAGTTTTTCAAGTCAAACTCAAGTTTTTATCAAACCAAGCTCAAGCCTAAATTGTTAAAGCTTGACAAATTATCATGTCAAGCTCAAACTTACAATTGTTTTATCAAGCTAAATTAAATCTCTAAAAAACTTGAGCCCAGCTCGACTAGATTACACCCCTAATAATAACCCGTAAAAGTTAGAAAATGTATATATATCGTTGATTTTGAGAACAAAGTGTCTTAAAAGAGATATCCTAAAACAACAATATATTTAATTTGACATCGAGTGAAATGTATTTAGTTATTGTGACTATATCATAGTGTCTTGTAAAATTTGAAACACTTTTTTAGACATAGTCATTTTTGAGTTTGTAGTGATGTAATACGGGACATGTTACTAATCTTTTCAAGTATGCTATTGTACAAATACAAAGAATATTGTACATGTAAACTAACTACTATGGTAATAATTAAGAAATTAAACATTTAAAGTAAAATGAATATTAGAAATTTGTTTTTTAATGAAAATGGAAAAAATAAATGTTAGGTAATCAACTTGAAGTGGCCAAACACATTTAGCGCCTAACTTTTATAGCCTTAATTGGAGTTACTTAAAAATAGGAATAATATGACAAATAATAAAAGAAAAAAAGAAGGATACGGAAATTATTAATGGGTCAACGAAAATTGCGTAGATAATCACATGTAAATCCCTAACTCCTTGGCCCATTAACTTGTCAATAAAGCACTAGAATGTTGAAACAACTTCCAAACGCAAACACGCCTTTAACATTTAGCTTGTGAATTTTTAGGGTTCTTATTCTCCGACATATTCTCTCACTCACCGATTGCCGGAATCTCTTCTCACCCGCCATCATCAATCATTATTCATGTCACAATAAGCTTCTATTTTTACCGTCAATCATCTCGCTTTTATCGTTTATCTAAAGATCGTTACCACCGTTTAATTCCATTTAGTGGCAGCAAGTAAATGACTTAAAACCAATGGGATAGACTTAGTATCTGTTTCTTTAGTAGCTTCAACTTTTATCTTTTGTTATCAATTCTCCTTTCATAATATACTTCAATATGTGTAATATATAAGCATTGCTATTTTTATGTGCAGATTTGCGTTTCAAGAAGATATTGGGGAGTTCATTACAAAGATGAAGTTGTAGTTTTTTTAGTTCTTAGGTACTGGTGTACTACTATGTATTTGGTTGTTTCATATGTTATTTTGTAAAAGATTTATAGGTCCCGTTGTCTGTAATTTTTTATTTTTTGGCTGTAACAAATCGTTTTAATGATCATATGTTATTATGTAAAAGATGTATAGTACTGTGGATCAATAATAAAAATTAAGTTTTATTTGTTTTTTTTTTCTTTAATTGAATTATTTGTGTATTTGAGATGGTTAGTTGATACAGTGATGTTCATAATCTGTTTGTAATGTGATGTTAAATGGTGCTAACACACGTTACCAGTGATTACGCAAATCATGTCAAAAAATTATTTGACGAATGCAAAACTATGCTAAATGATCTATAGTACGAAAGCAAAAATGTGACAAATGTTTTTTTGCCAGACGGAAAAGATGTGCAAAATAAGTTTGGAACGGAAAAAAACCGAGCCAAATATATTTGTTACGGTAGATAAAACCGTCTCAAATATATTTCTCACGGTAAATAAAAATTGTACCAAATATCATTTGATACAGAAAATGAGTTAGTACCGAATACTCGTTTGGTACCAAATATAAAAGTGTGACGAATGCTCAATTTGGAACAAAAAATCATCATCCGTGCCTAATACCTCACTCATGGCACCACAAGTTAGACCGTCTCATTCACCGTACCAAATACTATTTAGCACGTTTTCAACCCGATCCAAATGTATTTGGCACCCTCATATTTAGGACGGAGCTAAAAGCGTCCCAAAGCCGTGCCAAATAGCATTTGGCACGTTTTTTTGAGTATTTGGCACGGTTTTCGCCCCTCCCAAATACCCCTTTTTCTTGTAGTGTAAATAGGTGTAGTACAAGTATTAACAATATCTATATAAACTTATCTATATAAGTTTCATAGTTAAGTAAACATAAAATGTTTTACTTATCATACTAGTTTGCATTCATAGTACATGTATTAATAATAACCATTCAAACTTACAATTAAGTTTCCTATTTAAGTAGACATAAAATGTCTTACTAATAGTATTAGTTTACGTTTGCAGTTCATGTATTATTAACATCCATTTAAACTTACCATTAAGTTTCATATTTAAGTAAACACAAAAATGTTCTACTTAAAAGATTAGTTTACGTTCGTAGTTCATGTATTATTAATAACCATTTAAACTTAAAATTAAGTTTCATATTTTAAGTAAACATAAGGTGTTCTACTTATAATATTAGTATTCAATTTATTTAACGTTCATATTATTTTATTTCCTAAAATTATATGAGTTCATGTATTAATAATACATATCCATATTGTTTATACAATTTATTTCATAAAGCAAAAATATAAATATTTTATTTTTGAAAATAAAAATATCACATTTTATTTAACTTTAAAGTTATTATAAATTATTTAACATTTATAAAATAATTTATCAATTACAAGTTTAAGAATTTATACATTAATCCTTATGGTTTAGGGTTTAATTAAGTTTTACTAAATTTAAAATAGAATTAGGGTTAGGGCTTGTTAAAGTTTCAGATCATGGCGAAACCCCTTCATATTTTAAACAAAGTAAAACTATCGGATTTTACACATTTGGTACCTAGGGCTTGTTAAAGTTTCGGCTTATGGCATATTTAGTCCTCCTAGTCATATCTAGGTTTTATAATCTTTATAAAATGACAAAACAACCCGTAGGGCTTCTTTAAGTTTCGAATTATTACAAAAATGGTTCTTAGGGTTATAAAATGACAAAAAAACTTTTAGAAACTTCCCAAAATGGTCCCTAGGGTTTAATATGCCACGATAGGTATTTATTAAACCCTATAATTTAAGATAATTACATTTTCAGTCCTTGTGTTTACTAATTTATCAAAACAAGTTTCATAAGTCACAGTTTTAGTCCCTAAGTTTCATAAATTATCATTTTAGTCCAAAAGTTTTTATAAGTTATATTTTATTATAAAAACTTTTATTTGAACATTCAAAACATTATATGGGCTCATTAAATGGGCTAAAATATCTAATGGGCCATCTAGTGGGCGTAAATACATTTTTAAGTTTACTAACTTACTAAATGGGTCTTCAAAACATTTATTGGGCTTAAATACATTTTTAAGTCCTTTAATTAATTAAATGGGCCTAAGTATAATTTTAAGCCCATTAAGATACTAAGATTTATTAAATAGGCTTATTGGGTCCATTAAGTCTTGGACTAATGTTGCATGGGCTTAATTAGTCCATCAATACTACTTTTCATTTCATGTAAGTATTAATCTAGGATTTTCTTATAAGCTTATTATTAGCTTATCCATATTTAGTAAGAATAAAACTCATAGTTTATTTTATTTGGTGTACCAAATGAGATCTAGATGTGTTACATTGTTGCATGCAAGTCATAAGCTCTAATATGAGCTTATTGCTCACGGCTATATTTAATTATAGCTTATTAAGATGAGTCAAAACTTGTTTTAAGGTTGCATGTACTTATAAGTGTCCCCAAAATAAGATCCACCTATGTACAAACCAAGAAACCAAGTCATAAGTCCATACATACATACATATAGCCCACGGCTATAATTTTAAATCTTGGCATTCCCAAGATGAGATTTTAAGCTAGTTTTATGTCTTGTAAATATTTATAAAATATAACATAATTACCTAAGCTTCTTGCATGTTTCCAAGGTTACCATAATTCCAAGAAAACTACATATATCTCACGACTATATTGTTTTTCCCCAATGTTCCCATAAGATCTATAAGCTTGTTTTATGTTTATCATGTTAAGTTTAACTCTTAACACTAGATCTAGGTTTTATATAAGCATGTATGTACATTTAAAATCCATTCAAGGTCATATATAACCCACAGCTATATATGTACACTAATAAGTGTGTAAACACTTATCCTTTTGCCACTAAAATCAAGTAAAAACAAGACCTAATCATGTGTTTTATATCGTAAATGTCGGAATTACGCGTGGTTTTGTGTTTTTATGTGAAAATAGGTACAAATGATCATAAGAAGAGAAAACACGGGATTTCACGGTCAAATGTTGAAGAAAAGTCCAAGATAGAGGCAAAGACAAAGTCAAAAGACCAAAGTGTGCCGAAGATCACGAAAACCGACAAAGTCAACTTAATTTTGAAGAAATGATCAAGAAAGTCGGAATCGAGCTCGTTTTAATGGAATTAATCATTTTTTGAGGATATTCGAGCCGAGTGGGTCCCACATTGGATAAATGGGCTCAAAAGCCCATTTAAAGAAAAGAGTTACTTAATTTTCACCAAAAGTCCAATCAAAAGCCCAAATATGGATTTATGGAAGGTATTAACGGTTTAAGTCCATTTGATTTCAACAAAAATTGGGACGGGTGTATTAAACTTGGGCTCATAGCCCATTTTGCTAATCAATGGAAAATTAAACGGATGGAGTGTTGTGTTTTTGCTTGACCAGTCAATTTATCTTTCCCTCCCCACACGTATACCCACACGTTTACTCACCCAACACACCCCAAATAAATAAAAACCCTTATTTTTATTCAACCACTTCATTTGTTACGTTACAAACTAGGAAAACTCACCCACCACTCCATCTTCTTCCCCCAAAATTGGCACCTTTCCCTCAAACCCTAATCTTTTTACCTGACAAAAATTAACCACAAAAATTGGGGGTTTTTACATCAAAGGTTAATTCACACAAAAACAATTAAAACCCCCCAATTTTCGGGGAAGAACACTCACTGTGGTCCTCATCCTCAATCATACGTGGCTAAAAGCTTTGATTTAATTGGTTAAACCAAATCACTACCCCAATCCCACCAATATAAACTTGCCACATCACCTTGCAACTAAAACAACTAGCACAATCAAGTGCCATACTGGCAATCTGTGGATTCAAGATCAATTTTCCACCGCAAGATTGAAAGAATTGAAGAGAGAGAAGAAGATTGATGATCCTACGGCTGTGATTTGATGCTTACATGTGAAGCTATGAAGAGAGTTTGTTGGGGTTCTCCTATAAAAACCCCTCTTATCATGTAATTGGGGTGCCTTTTTCTTTATTTTAATCTTTATTTTCTAGAAAAAATAGAATTAGGGTTCTTGTAATTTTAATTTTGTTCAAGCTTTGTACTCGTTTTAATATTAATGAAAGTCTATTTTATTTAAATTTTTTGTCTCGTTTTTATTATTATTGCAATTACTTTAATTTTATTTTTAATGAAATTATTGTTAAGATAAATTAAAGAGGTAATCTCTTTCCCCACTGGAAAGAAATAAAAAAAAATATATATATAAATATATATTTCTGGTTACTGTTCATACTGTGAAGAAGATGGTGATAAGTTTTGGGTAAATAAGGTGGTATTGGTTCGATTGTTTCGGTTCACAAGGTGGCTCAGCACCAACCTTCTACTCAAAGGGTATCACCATTAGGTTTGTTTTCTTTGTTCTTATTAGGTTTGTAGTTAATTGATTTATATACTTTAGTTGTTATCTGCTTGTGTTCTAGTTTGTATCTGCTTATTGATCTTATTTAGTTTAAGTTTCTGATTTTTCTGTGTATGACTAGCAAAGTTGGATCGAATAGTTTTGGGGTATCTGCTTAGTTAGATTCGGTTTATCTGCATATTTGATTTTTAACAGTTAAGATAAGTATCAGCTTGAGTTTTTCGTTGTCTGATTGTGCGTTTGGTTTTGCTTTAAGTTTATTTAAATTTTGTTATAACTGTTAGCTGTTAATTGTTTGGATTACTATTTGGATTTGCTTTTTGAGATTAGCTCATTTAGTTTTGGATTTGGATTTCTGCTTAGAGTTCGTTTGATACTGTTTATTTGCTTATCATTTTAGCTTATTTGTTTAGATTTTGATTATTTGCTTATTTAGGATCAGTTAATTTTGATTTAAGTTTTAATATCTTTATTAAGTCTGCTTATTAGCTTAATTTTAGTTATATTTTTTTTGGCTTATTTCCTTCAATCTGATTATGTTTTAACTGGTTCATTTGGTTTTTTGTCTGCTATTTAGTTTCATAACATACAGATACAATTTATCTGTATGTTTGTTTGATTCCAAAAGTCATAAAAAGTTCCAAAAAAAAATAATATATTTAGCAAATTTGTCCCTCCAGGGATTCGAACTCTGGACCTCCTGTCCAGGCGCCAAACACCTCAACCACTTTCTCTAGACGTTTTATTGTGTTTAGTTTCGTTCAGTTAAATTAATATAGGTAAGATAAAATTTGGCAGTTTATTTTAATTAAATTAGTTTAAATCAAGTTTAGTTTTATTTAAATTAAATACAAAAGTTTTATTTCATTTTAATTATCCAGTTTATTTTGAAAAAATAATAAAAGTTAAAAAAAAATAATTTTATTTAAAATTTTTAAAGTTAATTTTCAATAGATTTTTAATTTAGATTATTTCAATTAATTAAGTGTATTTTAAAAATAGATTTCTTTTATAGTTTTTTAAAAAAAAAGTATTTAGTTTAAAATTAATTAAGTTTTCAATCTAGATTTTATATTAGTTTTGTTTAAAGTTTAAATTAGATTTTATTTAAATTAGTTTTAAGTAGACTATTAAAATTAGTTTTTATCATTAAAAAGTTTTAGTTTAAAACACCAAAAATAGATTTTACCAAAAACAAAGTTAAGTCGATACGATAATTGGAAAACAAATTCGAGTCGAGTCGAGGAAAACGAACTTAATTGATACATACAAAAATCCTAGTTTCAAATTGGCGCCGCTGCCGCTTCGCTTGTACGATTGACGATTTTTCGTGAAGACGTTTGGATTTTGGGATCCGTTCGCTTTGAACGTTACGTTTCTTGTTAACAAAATCAAAAATACAAAAAAATCAAAAACTTAAAAATACAAAAAAAAAAAAAAAAAAAAAATCACAAAAGCAATTTCTTTCCTAAGAATTGCACCAAAAAAATTAAAAAATCAAAAGTAATACTTTTTCCTAAAAGTATTACACCAAAAATATTACGTATTAGTGTTAATTTTTAGTTCGATTTCTTTCGTTTTTCTTGTGAATATATATTTTTCTAAAAAAAAATACAAAAAGATTTTTTCTTTTACTATAATATATTACGTAGCACAATAAAATTACCTACTTTTCAAATAAGCATTAGTTGGGATTTCATCACCTAACTATTCTAGTCGCATCCATAACGAAGAAAAAAGGGCAAAATAGATAAATACTAGTAAGACGTTTGAACTCGACATATACAAACTATAAGGTGGGTATAAGGCGACGTGCTATAAAAGGCCGTCTAAGGAAAAAGGTTTTTAAGTGCTTTGTGCCACCTCGTTTCCCCGCTTGCTTGTGCGTATATTGAGAGGGACGACCGATTATTGGTTTGCCAACTCAATTAGTATTTACGTATATATTTTTGTAGCTTTTTCATATTGCTCATCGAGAGGGAAAATCCTTTTCCTCTCAAAGTCGACCGAGGTCACCTACCTCATTCCAAAGTTTTAATTGTATGCGCACTCACGCGCATACATACATACCGATTGGTGTACCAAATACTTCTAATTCTTCTAAAAAGAAGAAGAAGAAAAACAAAAAGACCGTCATTAAAGCCGATCCCGAGAATCGAGCTTTCGACAATACGATGGCAACGGATAATCGACCAATGATTGAGATTCTACAATCTCACGTTGAAGGAAACGATGACACGATTGTGGTGCCAAATATTGGAGCTAATCATTTTGAACTTAAATCGGGTTTTATTCAAATGGTTTCCGCTACACCATTTTTAGGCCGTACTAATGATGACCCACACGCTCATATCAAACGTTTCATCCAATTAGTTAATACCGTCAAATACAATGGGGTGCCACAAGAGGCCGTTCGCCTACAACTTTTTCCTTTTTCCCTCGAGGGACAAGCCCGGATTTGGCTTGATAAGGAACCACCCCAAAGTATTACCACATGGATCGACTTAGAGACCAAGTTCATTAACTACTTTTTCCCACCATCACGGACCACTTCTTTAAGAAATGAGATCATCACCTTTGAACAACAATATGGGGAAACGTTTAGTGAGTCTTGGGATCGTTTTAAAGATCTTTTGAGAAAATGTCCACAACACGGTTTCACTAAAGTGCATCAAATCAACACGTTTTATAATGGTTTAACTCTAAACGACCAAGACTCACTTAATAGTGCCGCGGGGGCCAATATTCTTGTGAAAACAATGAACGAGGCTTGGGCCATTATTGAAAACAAGGCTAAAATGCAAACCAAGAGTGTTAGGGCCACTATGGCAAGTGCTAGTTCTAGTGAGAGTGACAAGAGAATCGATAAACTTACCTCGCTTGTTGAAACACTCGCTCTAAAAACCGACGCCCTCACTACACATGTCCATGCCGTGAAAGAAAAAAGTGAAACGTGTGAGACTTATGGTGGACCACATTCGTACTATAATTGTGACAAGGTTTACGATAATCAACAAGAAATTTATGCTTATAACAACAATGAAAATGATCAGATTCATTTCAAACCAAATGTTGATGTTAACCATTTGTCTTACAAGTCTAATAACTATTTGGCTCCCCCGGGTTTTGTAGCACCACAAAGACCACCCCCACCAGCCCAAAATAGGAACCAAGGTCCTCAACGGGGTAATTTTCAAGGAAATTCTAATCAACGGGGTTTTAATCAAAATCAAGGGAATTTTCAAGGGCAAAACCAAGGGTTAAATAATCAAGGATTTAATAACCAAAGTTTTCAAATCAAGGATTTAATCAAGGTTCTAATCAATATCAAAATCAAGGTTTTCCTAATCAAGGGTATAATCAAATGAACACGCATAATCCTCAAATGGACTTGGTTTTACAAAAATTATCCGACCATGAGCGAATCATGAGAGAGATGCAAGAACATAATCGACAAATGCAAGAATCGACCGATAAGAAATTTTTGACTATGATTCAAACCTTTCGTCCCCAAGGTGCCCTCCCTTCGAACACCGTGACCAATCCTAGGGCTAATGTTAATGCTATCACTACTAAGAGCGGTAAGACCACCGTAGAACCTTCCCCACCTAACCAAGGACCCGAGATACCTTCTTCTTCGACACAACCTCCCTCTTCTTCCACTTGTGACATACCTCCCGTTATGCATTCGTCTACACCTTATGTTCCACCGATACCCAAATTTTCTACCACACCTTTGGTTCCAAAACCGGTTCCTTCACCTACCATTTCTATTCCTCATCCTACACCAAAGGATGTGAGTGAGCAATCCACTCCAAAGCCTTCATCTCAACCCAATATACCTTATCCCTCAAGGCTGCGGAAAGAGAAATTGAAGAATAAGGATGATATTCAAGTTTCGAACTTCCTAAAAATGTTCAAACAATTGAATTTTAATATCACCTTTACCGAGGCGCTCGCTCACATGCCTAAGTATGCTAAGATGTTTAAGGATCTTTTAAGTGATAAGGAAAAGTTGCTTGATATTGCCAATACCCAATTGAATGAGAATTGTTCCGCGGTTCTTTTGAGAAAATTACCGGTTAAGTTAGGAGATCCCGGTCGATTCCTTATTCCTTGTAATTTTCCGGGTGTTGAGAATTGTATGGCCTTGGCGGATCTCGGAGCGAGTATCAATCTTATGCCATTGTCCGTGTGGAAACAATTATCTTTACCCGAGCTAGTCCCCACTCGTATGACATTGGAATTAGCTAACCGTACGGTTGCTTATCCGGTGGGGATAGCCGAGGATGTTTTTGTAGGAGTCGACAAATTCACTTTTCCCGCCGATTTCGTCGTAGTCGACTATGAAATGGATCCCCGTGTTCCCTTAATTGTGGGACGACCTTCTTGAGAACCGGGCGTACATTAATTGATGTAGCCGCGGGTGAACTTATCATGAGGGTCGGGGATGACAAAATCGTCTTTAACATGGGTAAACTTTCCAAACTTCCCGATGAACCCGAATCCGTGAGTTTCATCGATGTGCTCGACGAAGCATGCGAAGAACATTTTCACGAGGCTTGTAAGAGCGGGATTTCTCCTTTACCTCATGTTGAGACCGTAGCTTCTATTGCTCCTTCATTGACTCCATTTAGGGAAAGTGACTTAGATGATTTTGAAGCTAGCTTGGGTCCTCTCGATATTAAGTATGATAATTCTCCCACCAATTCGGATGAAGACATTCGTACCATTGAGAGACTTCTCAATGAGGACAATATTTCTCCACCTACTCCTAAGGAAGTTACAAATGATGATCCTACTTTGACTAAACCTTCCATTGACAATCCGCCGGATTTAGAGCTTAAGGATTTGCCGTCTCATTTAGAGTATGTTTTCTTAGAGGAGGATAATAAGTTGCCCGTCATTATTTCTAAGGACTTAAAAGAAGATGAAAAATCCCGACTTATCGATGTGCTTAAGAATCATAAGAAAGCAATTGCTTGGAAAATCTCCGACATTCGCGGAATTGATCCTAATTTTTGTACTCATAAAATTCTCATGGAAGATGACTTTAAACCCGCAATCCAAAACCAAAGAAGGGTTAATCCAAAAATTCATGAAGTCATTAAGAAAGAAGTTATCAAACTTCTCGATGCCGGAATGATTTACCCTATCTCGGATTCGCCATGGGTTAGTCCCGTCCATTGTGTGCCTAAGAAAGGCGGAATCACCGTTGTTCCCAATGAAAACAACGAGTTGATTCCTACTCGACTCGTCACGGGTTGGCGAGTTTGCATTGATTATCGTAAGCTCAATGATTCCACTCGTAAGGATCATTTCCCTCTTCCTTTCATGGATCAAATGCTCGAGCGTTTAGCGGGTAATGATTTCTATTGCTTCTTAGATGGTTTTTCCGGATATTTTCAAATCCCTATCGATCCAAAAGACCAAGAGAAAACCACATTCACTTGTCCCTATGGAACATTTGCTTACAAAAGAATGCCTTTCGGCTTATGCAATGCTCCCGAGACTTTCCAAAGGTGTATGATGGCGATATTTCGTGACATGGTTGAAGAAACTATGGAAGTCTTTATGGACGATTTCTCGGTCTATGGTGATTCTTTCTCTTCTTGCCTTGCTAATTTAGAACGTATGCTCCAACGGTGTGAAGACACTCGTCTCGTTCTTAATTGGGAAATATGCCATTTCATGGTAAAAGAAGGCATCATCCTCGGTCATAAAATTTCCAAAGCCGGTATCGAAGTCGACCGTGCTAAAGTTGACGTCATTGCTAAGTTACCTCCGCCTACCACCGCCAAAGGAGTTAGAAGTTTTTTAGGCCATGCGGGATTTTATCGACGTTTCATCCAAGATTTCTCGAAAATAGCTCGTCCAATGACTCATCTCTTAGAAAAGGATGCTCCTTTCATCTTCTCTCAAGAATGTCTCGACTCTTTCGAACTTCTTAAAGGTAAATTAACTAAGGCACCGGTCTTAGTCTCTCCAAATTGGGAGTTACCTTTCGAGCTGATGTGTGATGCTAGTGATTTCGCGGTAGGAGCGGTTTTAGGTCAACGAGTTAACAAACATTTCCAACCCATTCATTATGCTAGTAAGACAATGACGGGGGCTCAATTGCATTATACCACTACCGAAAAAGAGCTTTTAGCCGTAGTGTATGCTTTTGAGAAATTCCGCCCCTATCTTGTGCTTTCCACCACCATCGTTTACACCGACCATTCCGCCTTGAAATACTTGTTGACCAAGAAAGATGCTAAACCGAGACTCCTTCATTGGGTTTTGCTCCTACAAGAATTTAAAATCGAAATTCATGATAAAAAAGGAGCGGAAAACCTAGCGGCGGATCACCTTAGTAGACTTGAGGATCCTTATCAAGGGGAATCTCCAAATCAAGAGATTAATGAATCCTTTCCCCTTGAGACCTTAATGTCTATTAATTCCAATCTTGATGATACCCCATGGTTTGCCGACATTGCAAACTATTTGGCGGGTGGTGTTCTTATCGAAGGGTTATCGTCCCAACAAAAGAAAAAATTCTTCAAGGATGTTAAAACGTACTATTGGGACGACCCTTATCTTTTCAAGCAATGTGCGGATTTAATCATTCGTCGATGTGTTGATGGGCCGGCGGCTTTACAAATCCTTGAAGCTTGCCATAAAGGACCCACCGGTGGTCACTTTGGTCTTAATTACACCGCCAAAAAAGTTTTTGACTCCGGATTCTATTGGCCCTCCATTTATCATGATGCACATGAAATGGTTAAACATTGTGATGCTTGCCAAAGGCAAGGCAAGATCACACATAAAGATGAGATGCCTCAAAATTTCATCCAAGAATGTGAAATCTTTGACGTATGGGGCATCGACTTTATGGGGTCGTTTCCATCATCGAAAGGAAACAAGTACATCCTCGTAGCCGTTGACTACGTATCAAAATGGGTTGAAGCAAAGGCTTTACCTACTAACGATGCGAGGGTGGTTGTTAACTTCTTGAAACAATTGTTTGCTCGATTCGGTGTGCCTCGTGCTATTATTAGTGATCGCGGGACTCATTTTTGCAATGATCAATTTGCACGAGTCATGGCTAAGTATGGTGTCAATCACCGAATTTCCACCGCGTATCATCCTCAAACTAATAAACAAGACGAGGTTTCTAACCGTGGTCTTAAGAGAATCTTAGAGCGAACCGTGGGAGAGCATCGTGCCTCATGGGCCGATAAATTAGATGATGCTTTGTGGGTTTTCCGTACCGCTTATAAGACACCTATAGGTTGTACCCCTTATCGCCTTGTGTACGGAAAGGCGTGCCACCTCCCCATTGAGTTGGAGCATAAGGCTTATTGGGCCTTGAAATGGGCTAATTTTGACATAAACAAAGTCGGTGATCATAGGAAAATCCAACTCAATGAACTCAATGAACTTAGGAATGAGGCTTATGAAAATTCATTAATCTACAAGGAGAAGACTAAGCTCATTCATGATTCCAAGATTAAAAACCGAGAGTTCCATGTTAGTGATCAAGTTTTACTATTTAACTCTCGTTTGAAAATCTTTTCGGGTAAACTTAAGAGCCGTTGGTCCGGTCCATTCACCGTGGCCCAAGTCTTCCCTTATGGCACCATTGAGTTATCCCAACCAAATGGGACCAATTTTAAGGTGAATGGCCAACGGGTTAAGTTGTACTATGGAGAGGACATCTCTCACGAGATGATTCCATCCCTCTCCACATTTCCCTTGAATTAATTCGGGAAATCGAGTCGAGCTAGAGACTCGTGATAAATAAATCAAGCATCGTATAACTAGGTTAGATTTTTACCTTTACCATCCTTTCCACCCTTTTTCACCTTCATCCATGTCCACCAATAAGTGTAGGGGGGAGCCAAGTAGGTTGTTTGTGTGTTGTGATTGTGTGTAGGGACATGTGCTTTGATGATCCACTTTTGGTACTTTTGACGCGACCCGTGATCCCGTGTTCCCATTTACCCGGTTCTATCAAAACTATTGTGATTCATACTTGTATATAAATAAAACGAATAAATGTAATCACTTTAGTTGTCCCTTCCTTAGCTCGATTTTAAACAACGTACTCAATGTCCTAAGTGTAGGGGAGTTTATTCTCCCACATGCTTAAACATTGAGGACAATGTTTATATTAAGTGTAGGGGGGACTTCTATCGAATTTTAGTGGGCTTTTCCATGAATTTGACCCCATTTTACCGGAAAAATTTAAAATTTTTTTCAACGTTTTTCAAATTTTTGATCTATTTTGGCCTAGTAGTATTTTCATTTATTTTCTTTCCTTTTATCATCGCATCGTAATAATTTCCATTTCAAGAATAAAGTCAAAAATAAATAAATAAATAAAATGGTTTTAACAAGTTTAGATATCTTTGATACATTAGGCCCGTCGTGAATATTTTGACTCAACCCGAGTTTACTTATCTAAGTTTACTCTAGCTAGTATCCTTAACCATATGGACCTTAATTGGTTTATTAGGCTAAGCATCCACGAGTATCATTCCTTGAGATTTTATATTGTGGAGAACGAGAGATGATAGAGTAAATTATAAGTTTGGTATTCTTTCATTAACTTATGTGAGTTAATTATGAGCTTTTTCTCCCATCACTTGTTAATAAATATATTTGCAATAAATAAGGTTGTACGATTTGAAAAGTTACTTAGATTCTAGCACAAGATCGTTTAAAATTTGCTCGGTATTAATTAGAGTTCATAGCCAAGGCATAACTTATTGAAGCGGGACACGAATATTGGCTTATCCAAAAAGGCCCTAACAAGGCATGAGGATACCCGAGTCCAAAAAGGCCCTCACAAGGCATGAGGATTCACTTTTTGCTAAAGATCCTAAGAGATTGTGTAGATCATTAATCCAAATCAATATGATGGATCAAGACACACGACGAGAAGCAATTACTCCCCTAAAGATCATGGAGAAGTCTATCCAAAAAGACCCTAACAAGGTATGAGGATAAATAGATCCAAGTCCGAAAAGGAGGCGGATCGTTGTATATCAAAATCCTAAATAAAGAAGAGGATAAATGAAGAAGTCGTGGTCAACATTTGAAGTATCTTTCACTCCTAATGAAGATGTATACCAAAATGAAGAGAAGACTATAATTTCAAGTTCGTCTCACAAGATTTGAAGTTTGAAGTACAAGCCAAATATCGGTCCGAGAAAGGTCTCAAATCGTGAAACGAGTTATGCCACGATATGAACTTTATGAGGTTTCGAGAAGCAGTTTTAAAAGATTTTGTCCTTTAGCTAACTATTGATTAAATCGTCCCACTTTATTTTCGGCCTTAATAAATTATCGAAATAAGTCAAAAATGCATCCTCGTGATCATTCAAGACAAAAATAAAATACAAGAGATATACCGTAGGAATAAGGGGGTCTAAGTGATTAATTAAACCACATGAGTAAGTGTTAGTTGTGCTAACTTATGGTAAACAATGATCTCGTTTTTGAGCTTGGTATGGGGAACGTGAAACTTGAGGGTGATTAATATTCATGACACCAAAGCCCTAATTCAAGTCTTATATTTCATTACGAGTTTCTTCCATCAAATAATTTCCAATTAATAATTTGTTATAACTTTTGTTTCCTTTAAAGTTTTTATCTTTTCATCGTAGTAATAATAGTATATCTTAATAAAGGCCGAGATGGATTAATTATGAGAAAAATATAACTTTATGCTTTAAAACTATGCATTGCATGGGGTCATTGCAATGGTCAAGTGTAGGGGATTTAATAAGTGTGTAAACACTTATCCTTTCGCCACTAAAATCAAGTAAAAACAAGACCTAATCATGTGTTTTATATCGTAAATGTCGGAATTACGCGTGGTTTTGTGTTTTTATGTGAAAATAGGTACAAATGATCATAAGAAGAGAAAACACGGGATTTCACGGTCAAATGTTGAAGAAAAGTCCAAGATAGAGGCAAAAACAAAGTCAAAAGACCAAAGTGTGCCGAAGATCACGAAAACCGACAAAGTCAACTTAATTTTGAAGAAATGATCAAGAAAGTCGGAATCGAGCTCGTTTTAATGGAATTAATCATTTTTTGAGGATATTCGAGCCGAGTGGGTCCCACATTGGATAAATGGGCTCAAAAGCCCATTTAAAGAAAAGAGTTACTTAATTTTCACCAAAAGTCCAATCAAAAGCCCAAATATGGATTTATGGAAGGTATTAACGGTTTAAGCCCATTTGATTTCAACAAAAATTGGGACGGGTGTATTAAACTTGGGCTCATAGCCCATTTTGCTAATCAATGGAAAATTAAACTGATGGAGTGTTGTGTTTTTGCTTGACCAGTCAATTTATCTTTCCCTCCCCACACGTATACCCACACGTTTACTCACCCAACACACCCCAAATAAATAAAACCCTTATTTTTATTCACCCACTTCGATTGTTACATTACAAACTAGGAAAACTCACCCACCACTCCATCTTCTTCCCCTAAAATTCGCACCTTTCCCTCAAACCCTAATCTTTTTACCTCACAAAAATTAACCATAAAAATTGGGGGTTTTTACATCAAAGGTTAATTCACACAAAAACAATTAAAACCCCCCAATTTTCAGGGAAGAACACTCACTGTGGTCCTCATCCTCAATCATACGTGGCTAAAAGCTTTGATTTAATTGGTTAAACCAAATCACTACCCCAATCCCACCAATATAAACTTGCCACATCACCTTGCAACAAACACAACTAGCACAATCAAGTGCCATGCTGGCAATCCGTAGATTCAAGATCAATTTTCCACCGCAAGATTGAAAGAATTGAAGAGAGAGAAGAAGATTGATGATCCTACGACTGTGATTTGATACTTACATGTGAAGCTATGAAGAGAGTTTGTTGGGGTTCTCCTATAAAAACCCCTCTTATCATGTAATTGGGGTGCCTTTTTCTTTATTTTAATCTTTATTTTCTAGAAAAATAGAATTAGGGTTCTTGTAATTTTAATTTTGTTCAAGCTTTGTACTCGTTTTAATATTAATGAAAGTCTATTTTATTTAAATTTTTTGTCTCGTTTTTATTATTATTGAAATTACTTTAATTTTATTTTTAATGAAATAATTGTTAAGATAAATTAAAGAGGTAATCTCTTTCCCCACTGGAAAGAAATAAAAAAAAAGAAAAATATATAAATATATATTTCTGGTTACTGTTCATACTGTGAAGAAGATGGTGATAAGTTTTGGGTAAATAAGGTGGTATTGGTTCGATTGTTTCGGTTCACAAGGTGGCTCAGCGCCAACCTTCTACTCAAAGGGTATTGCCATTAGGTTTGTTTTCTTTGTTCTTATTAGGTTTGTAGTTAATTAATTTATATACTTTAGTTGTTATCTGCTTGTGTTCTAGTTTGTATCTACTTATTGATCTTATTTAGTTTAAGTTTCTGATTTTTCTGTGTATGATTAGCAAAGTTGGATCGAATAGTTTTGGGGTATCTGCTTAGTTAGATTCGGTTTATCTGCATATTTGATTTTTAACTGTTAAGATAAGTATCAGCTTGAGTTTTTCGTTGTCTGATTGTGCGTTTGGTTTTGCTTTAAGTTTATTTAAATTTTGTTATAACTGTTAGCTGTTAATTGTTTGGATTACTATTTGGATTTGCTTTTTGAGATTTGCTCATTTAGTTTTGGATTTGGATTTCTGCTTAAGAGTTCGTTTGATACTGTTTATTTGCTTATCATTTTAGCTTATTTGTTTAGATTTTGATTATTTGCTTATTTAGGATCAGTTAATTTTGATTTAAGTTTTAATATCTTTATTAAGTCTGCTTATTAGCTTAATTTTAGTTATATTCTTTTTTGGCTTATTTCCTTCAATCTGATTATGTTTTAACTGGTTCATTTGGTTTTTTGTCTGTTATTTAGTTTCATAACATACAGATACAATTTATCTGTATGTTTGTTTGATTCCAAAAGTCATAAAAAGTTCCAAATTTTTTTTTTAATATATTTAGCAAATCTGTCCCTCCAGGGATTCGAACTCTGGACCTCCTGTCCAGACACCAAACACCTCAACCACTTGCTCTAGACGTTTTATTGTGTTTAGTTTCGTTCAGTTAAATTAATATAGGTAAGATAAAATTTGGCAGTTTATTTTAATTAAATTAGTTTAAATCAAGTTTAGTTTTATTTAAATTAAATACAAAAGTTTTATTTCATTTTAATTATCCAGTTTACTTTGAAAAAATAATAAAAGTTAAAAAAAAATAATTTTATTTAAATTTTTTAAAGTTAATTTTCAATAGATTTTTAATTTAGATTATTTCAATTAATTAAGTGTATTTTATAACTAGATTTCTTTTATAGTTTTTTTAAAAAAAAAGTATTTAGTTTAAAATTAATTAAGTTTTCAATCTAGATTTTATTTTAGTTTTGTTTAAAGTTTAAATTAGATTTTATTTAAATTAGTTTTAAGTAGACTATTAAAATTAGTTTTTATCATTAAAAAGTTTTAGTTTAAAACACCAAAAATAGATTTTACCAAAACAAAGTTAAGTCGATACGATAATTGGAAATCAAATTCGAGTCGAGTCGAGGAAAACGAACTTAATTGATACATACAAAAATCCTAGTTTCATACACATAATTCATTTTAGTGATTTTTATTAGTCCATTTTACATGTAATAATACATATTACATCATTTAAAACTTAGTAATCATTAATTTATGTCGTGACCTTTAAGGTCATGGTTTTTATCAAATCTTGATTTTTAACAAAGTTTGTTACATATGATTATAGGTGAATGATGATGCATGCAAGTAAAAATGAAGGAGCATAAGGAGTATACCTTTCTTGCTTAAAGTTACCAAGGAAGATCTAGATGACAAGGTAGATTAGAGATCTAATCTAGATGATGAAGAAAACCCTAATATTAAACCAAGCCGTGACCCTTAAGGTTCAGTTTGGGCTTGGTAGAATCATTCCAAAGATGATGATGCTACTAAATGATTAGTAGTTAAGATGAGACAAGGATCTAGTGGATTTAATGTACAAACTTGTATGTTTGTGGCTTATAGCCAAATCATTTGAGAGAGAAAGGAGATGAGGGAATGAGATTTGATTGCATGAGAGAATGAGAGAAGTGTGTGTGTTTTTTGGCTAAAAGGGGAGAGATAAGGGCAAGGCAAAAAGGGGTATGATTGCCTTGGTAAGAGAGTATGTATCAAGTGTTGGCTTTTCCAAAACCAAGACATCCCTTCTTCTTCCACATAGTGGGGTGCCGTGTAATGCTTAACCAAAAAGGAAGATGGGCTTGTTGTGGGCTTATGTTGGGCTAGCACACAAAGATAAAGGATCTTGGGCTAGTCCAAGATGTGTATGTATGCCTATGATGTATACACATATATATATATATATACAGCATAAATACTTAATACAACATATTTCCCAAGTATTGTTAAGTGTTGTGTATACATAGTTAGTTACACATCTCATTACTTGTTCTCCTAGTTTTAAGTGCATGGTTTAAGTTATGTAACTTATTACAATAGAAAATGATTGTAGAAGTATAAGTACATAATGGACAAGTTCACACACATCTTATAGAAATATGACACATGGGAGAGTGTTCTAGGATTATTGGGTGAAACTTTAATACATTAAATCATGGTAAAATCATGGATATTACAGCACCACCCCGTTATTTTTGCTTTGTCCTCAAAGCTACTAAAAATGTAGTTATCTTTTAAGTGAAAAAGAATGTTCTAAGTTTATGGTTCATCTCGGACACTCTCAGGAACGAATGATAACATCAATGCGAAGTGGTCTATATCTAGGTTACCTTGATACGTCTGATTGAGCAGTAATGGAGGCTTCTGCTACTACGGGTGGACAAAAAGCGATGCAACGAGGTCTTTATCCGGGTCACATTATACATCCAATTGAGCAGTAATGGAGACTGCTGCTAGGGATGGATAGGAGGCAATGCATAGATATCTTTATCCGGGTCGCACTATATATCCGATTGAGCAGTAATGGAGACTGCTTCTATGGATGGATAGGAAGCAATGCAAGGAGATCTTTATCCGGGTCGCACTATTCATCCGATTGAGCAGTAATGGAGACTGCTTCTATAGATGGATAGAAAGCAATGCAAAGAGATCTTTATCTGGGTCGCAATATTCATCCGATTGAGCAGTAATGGAGACTGTTGCTATGGATTGATAGAAAGAAATGCAAAGAGGTCTTTATCTGGGTCGCACTATTCATCCGATTGAGTAGTAGCGGAGACTGTTGCTATGGATGGATAGAAAGCAATGCAAAGAGATCTTTATCTGGGTCGTACTATTCATCCGATTGAGTAGTAATGGAGACTGCTGCTATGGATGGATAGAAAAACAATGCAAAGAGATCTTTATCTGGGTCGCACTATTCATCCGATTGAGCAGTAATAGAGACTGCTGCTATGGATGGATAGGAAGTAATGCAAAGAGATCTTTATCCGGGTCGTACTATTTATCCGATTGAGTAGTAACGGAGACTGCTGCTATGGATGGATAGGAAGCAATGCAAAGAGATCTTTATCCGGGTCGCACTATTTATCCGATTGAGCAGTAATGGAGACTGCTGATATGGATGGATAGAAAGAAAGGCAAAGAGATCTTTATCCGGGTCGCACTATTCATCCGATTGAGCAGTAACGGAGACTGCTGCTATGGATGGATAGGAAGTAATGCAAAGAGATCTTTATCCGTGAAGGATCGTGTTTTTCTAAGGATTAGACATTGTTGGATTATCTATTAAGATGGATGAGAAATGGAAGAACCTAGAGAGAGAAAGAAGAGAGAGAAAGGAGAGGAATGAAAAGAAAGATGAAATGTGATTATGTGAAATGTAAGTGTTCAACAAACCCTCCTAACATGCTAGGAGGAGGGTTTATATAGCCCACCCTACATGTGGGCTATACCTTAATACATTAGATCACAAGCCTAATACTTGTATCTATATTTGGAGTGACCGATCCATTCTAAATACGTAAAAACGTATTTCCAACAATCTCCCCCAAAGGGAGGTCACTCCAAGTTACAATGTCCTAAATAGTCTATAGCTCGTGATCTATGCTAATAATGATGTGACCGAGACTTTCCTTAGAAAAACGTATTTCCAACAATCTCCCCCAAAGGAAGGTCACACCATTTTACAAAATCTTAAACCTAGCATACTATGCTTGAGTCTTCGATCTTGTTCTTGTGAATATGCTGATGAGATCTTTGACTTTAGTCTTGAGCATGTTCTCTTGCCTTGACCTTGTGCATTCATCACTTGTAATATTTGCCTCTTCGTAACTTCATGTTCCACATACTTATACCTTTATAATTCTTGAAAGCTTCAGAGTTTGATACAGCGGAAGACTTGACCTTCAGACTTTCTTGAATTCGTTGAAGTACTGAGTGTATGCAGTATAAGCATGTGGTGACGACTTCTTCTGGATTGTACACCGTAATGCCACCTTCTTGTTACGCTGCATAAGACAGTTAGCAACAAACCATATACACGGATGAAATGGCCTTGAACATTTCATTCTAATTCGGTAGCATTTTACCTCCGGCCGGTGAAGACCGTTGGACGATATTAAATATCGTACTTGTGGCAGGTAGTTTCAATAAAGAACCTCCTTGACAAGATTTCGCGGGTAAACCCGTTCTCTTTATTCGACCGTCCAAAGCTGACTGCGAACATAAAGAGTGAATCATTTGGATAATAATATCCGCATGATTTGAAGCCGTCAATTCATGTTCCTGGAACAAGTGAAGTTCAATTAAGAACCGCACCATCGTTGCTTTCCAGTTGTCACGAGCTTGATTCGTATAGAATCTTGCAAGTTACCTACCAAGTGCTGTTTGAGGTTAACACTAGAAGGATTTCCACTCATCACTGTGAACACTAAGGTATCACTCTGAGTGTTCTGGCAAGATCACTAAGATATTGCGTAGAGGCCTGGAACGTGTTTAAATTCATTTAAGAATTAAACCACTGTTGCTTTCCAGTTATCACAAGTTTGATTCATAAAGAATCGCACAAGTCACCTACCATGAGCTTTTTGATATTCGCTCAAGAAGGATTTCCATCTTCATTGTAAATACTTTCGTATTACTCGGATGTTCAGGCAAGATCATGAAGATTTTCCATAGGACTCTTAAGATCTTTCTTACTTTTTCACGGTGTGTGAAGAAGCAAGGAAATATGAAAGTGTGTCCTAATGAGATATTTGATGATCTCAAATGGCTCTAGACTCGATCGTGCATTTTGGATTTTAGTGATCGGAGGCTGGAGAGGAGTGCCACCATTTCAGTACCAATTTATTCGGAGTGAATAAATCAATAGATAATGCGTTGTCTCCGTGTGATTAAAACAAATATCTTTTGAGAGATATCTGAGTTAGCTGGGATGGGTTGTGCATTGCATTACTGGGTCCATGATGTCTATCTTCAATATCAAGAATCATTAAAAATGATCTCAATAGCATATGTATTGACCCGGTTTCTGCCTAAGTTGTAAGGAGGGCTTCTTTCTTTACACCCTTTATCTTTACAATTCTTTTTCATTCTTCAACCCCTTCAATGCTTACCAATACGTCATCACTAGCACCTTGTTGTGATTGTTCCAGTGCTAACTTAAGTAATTGGTCGGCATTCAGCTACGTTCACAATCTTTCTCCATCTTTCCTAAGGACTACTATTTCTAGCTATGGAATGTCCTTGGGAAGATTTCTCCGGTTCTAGAGGAATCATTGGACTTTAACCTATCCTACCATCCTTATGTCACCACAATCTTCACCGTCGTGAATAGAGATGTTTTGGGTAAGTGTATGTCACCATGAAATCCATTTTGAAGTGCAAATCCATTTTGCTCCCCCTTAACATATGGCACGATATCCGAAAACATTTCGCACATGTAGGGATGAGCTAGCACGTTAAGTCAAACCATTTGTGATTAATCATTTCCCATAATAAATCACATTTTCTCCCCCATATTAAAAATATTAACCCAATCAATGTTTTTAATATCAATTGATTTAATAGCATTTTAAGAAAATTTGGGAAGAAAAATGCAAAGCCATATATCTTCATGAATTACACAAGCTCCCCCTCAAATTAATGAGGGACTACTTGAGACGTAAATTAAATACCTTTTAAACACAAGTGTAAGGTATTTATCACGTGCAAAGATCATATATGATAATGAATTCACAAGATTAGTAATTTACGAGGTTGGACCTGAATGATAGAGAACATCGTATGAAAGATTCACATGGTTCTTGTTCACGAATGTTGGTCGCCTCGTCCCGTCTGAGGTTATCTCTTGACTCCATGTGTATGATTGATATCGTTGTCTTGAAACCAATATGTGAACTTGGCACTCTCGGCATCAAGGATTCTGAATGCTGGACAATTGCTCCCCCTCAATTGTTGACCCGTGTTCTATTGAAAGAGCTATAGTCACCGTTTGAGTAGTCGCATCATCGAGTATGTAGATATCAATTGTAAGTTGCTACGGTTGGTGGAGATGATAACTTCATAAAAACAAGACTTCTCTTGTTTTAACAAATAAATGCACTGAATCGTACATATATTCGTGTTAGATTGTGTTATTACGTAAACACAATCCCTTACATGGTTATAAAGTAAACCATGCCCGAGAAAATTAATTCCCGTTGTTGAGTCAAAGCTTTCCGGTGAAATGCTTGACTTGAATAAGAAAATCAGTTTACTATCTGAAACAATAGCAAACCATTTTGAGCATGTTTTAAAACATTTGAACTTCTGCTCGAACTATATTTACAACCCCGTGTCATTATTGAATGACATTTCTAGTATCGTAAATATTATCGATTCCAGAAGACATGCTCTTTTTATCAAACATTTTTTAAACACACAATTTTGAAAGATTTAGAAAACCTTTTTGAGAAATTCTCGAAAAATTGTGTTAATGTTTTGAAAACCAATTACTTGAGCTTAAGATGTTGAATATCTTACAAAACGAGCTCAAGTCGGAGAGGTTGTAAACTTCCCGTTGTTAAGGATAAGTTTATCATCGGCGATAAACTTTCCTTTATTTGAAGATCGGGTCATCATCTGATATTTAATGATGAGCCTTATACACGAGCTTAAAACCTTTGAATGGTTTTAGGATAAGCTCGTATCCAAGAAAACTTAATTTCTTGTTAAGAGGGTAAGTTATAGTTTCGTAGATAAACTTCCCTGTCTCTGAAGTCCGGGTCATCGTCTGTCATTTAACGAGGAGCCATTGTGCATGAGCTTAAAAACTTGGAATGTTTTTGATATAAGCTCATGCCCGAGAAAAATTAATTTCTCGTTGTTAGGATAAGTTTATCATCGGCGATAAACTTTCCTTTCTTTGAAGATCGAGTTACAGTCTGTGATGTGACTATAAGTCCTGTGTTAAGCTTAACCATGAATCCCCTAAGACACTTGTTTCTCCGATATCTGCTTCTTCAGTAACCAAACTCTGAGAGTGTCCTTAGTTGAACGGTATACAATGATTGGACCGCTTCGTTCTTTTGGAATATCAACTTTGGTACCTGCATTCTCATTAGGAGTTTGTATACTTTGACCTGGGTTAGCGATATCTATCTTAGAAGCATGTGGGGGTTCACAGTTTTCTTTTCTTGTGCCAGAGGTGGCCTGAGGGGATGATTCACTTGTCTTAGTTGGCAAACGTTTCCTTTTATAGAAAACCTTAAGTTTAGGCTTAAGTGAAGTATCATCTTTATCTGTTTCCTCCCTAGTAGACTTAGTAGAATCGGAGACTATCCTAGTTAAAGGGCACTCGTTTTCTACAAGGGTGAAAGTTCTACCAGTGGGGCGCCATATTTTACCAATGGGTTTGATTTTGGCAACCCACTGGGATTTAAGTCTAGCACGGGAGTTCACCTCATTAAGTAGTTTCTTGATACAAGAATCATGATTTGCCGTAAAGACACATTTTCTACATGTTTTACAAGTAGCATATTTAATGTCCGAGTAAGATCTAGAATTCCTAGATGATTGATTGATGCTCCTAGGATGTGACATGCTACGGTGAGCAGTGTTGGGTAATCTAGAAGGCATCTGACTAGGTTTGACATTGCTATCTCTTACACGTGTCTTTTGCTTAGCTTCCCTAAGATCAGATTTATGGCAAACGTCATTTGAACTAGTTCTAGACGTGGTCTTGATATTTTTAGGGAAACTAGAGGCAATCATGTGATTAGGTCTTGCCAAAGCTGTTTTGATCACATTGGGCCTAGTTGCTGAAGTGACTGGTCTAGGAAAATGAACCAAATCAACTTGGGAGGCAAACCGCGGTCTCGAGGATTGTGGTCGCTCGGATCTAAATGCAGTAGGTTGTCTGACGAACTGATTTGTAGGCGGTTTCCCCAAGATTGATGGTTTTTCAAGCTTAGTGTCCACACTAGGTCCTCTACTTTTCCTTAACTCGTTTTTCAACGCGGCTATAGCAAAGACCTTTTCCTGTACTTGAGCCTTTAATGTCTCATTCTCTTTAAGCACTCTATCTTGGGATGCCAATTTAGACTCTAGGAACTGAATTTGTTTCAAAAGATTATCCTTTTCAGCTTTAGAATCTAAAACTTTTTGATCCAATTTTCTTTCAAGAACAACGTTTGACTTTTCAAGTTTTTCAAAATATGTTTCAAATTTGTCCGTTTTCTTAGAAAATTCAAGTTTGGCATCCTCAAGATCTTTTGATTGTTGAGCAACAACCGTTTCGAGCTCTCTAATCTTAGAATCAGAACCAGTCAATGAAGCAGTCAAAAGATAATTATCATGATGTTTAGCATTTTGAACACTTTCTCCCCCATTATGACTCACATCGGATGAATCAGAAGTGGTATTTCTATCACTCTTTTCCATCCCATGTTTGTCATAATTAGGTTCAGAATGCTCAATATGCGGCATGGCATCAGCATATACATCATAAACAACATTACATTGTACCATGTTTGCAGGCTCTTCGTCATAAACGGGTAAGGTGTCATCAAAAGAAATCTCGTGAACATTCCCTGACGTGCCACTGGTATCATGTTGTCCTCCTGATTCTGTGTTCTTGGCATTGTTAGGCTCCAAGTTTTCAACCGTATGACCAGTTTCCTCTTGCATCGAAGAGTCTTGCACTCCATTATCATACCTTTGCTAAAGTCGAGATCTTTCATAAATCGAAGACGAGACCGATGTCATGAGTTTCAAAATTGTATCACGGAAAACTCGAAGCTCGGTATGTGTATCTCGAAGAAACGATTGGCAAATCACTGAACTTTCAGACTTGATGATATTGACTTGGAGGAAAGGCGTGAGTTGTGTCACAAGAGTCTGATATGCAAGTACCGATGCAGAGTGATTAAAGTTTTCATTGTTAAGTTGCTCGGCGAGTTGGCTCAAAGTGGTGAATATTAAGTCGATGAATATATGACGATCTTGACCAAAGATTGTCATAAATTCGCTCCCTCCTTGAAGTCGTGAAAGATTAACTAGATGATACTGAAGTATTCGAAATGAAGTTATACCACTTTCTCTAGCGTTGGCTTGCACTTGATGCAATTCTCCCTCTTGAAACGTTGAATCTAATGAATCCATTGAATATCGATGAAAGATGTCGATGGACAATGACGTGAAGGATTACTGATTGAGAAATTATCCGTCGTCAATTTCAAATAATAATACCCGATGAAAAATCCGTCAGCAAAATAAACCTTGGCACTTTATCACGTTGTCACGTCACTTTTGTCACGACTATAACTTAATATCATAAAATTTTTCCAAAATAAAAATTTGAATAAAAATAAAAATATCAATTAATTATCAAAAATTAATATCCAAAATAACAATTAATATCCAAAATAAAATTTTTTCCAAAATAAAAATAAAATAACAAAAATTTACTTAACTTAAAAACTTAACTAAAATTAAAAAAGTAAAAAATCTGATATACATGTGATTTTTAAAAAATAAAATAAAATAAAAAAAAAGAAAAAACTGATATATTTTGAAATAAAAAACGACTTCTTGTTGAAAGAAAACATAACTACTCTTCACTTAACTTCTTTGATATAAACGTGTCCCAAAAAGTACACGTGTAACCCACTAGAACAAAACGTGGCCAATATATGTGATAACCCAACCAAGTTTCTTGTTTCCTCCGCTCTTTAAAAACAAAAACCAGATACCAAAGTCTCTCTCTCTCATAAAACACGCAGCCAAAAATAATACTCCCACAATCCTAAAGAACTCTACCCCTCTCTTTAGCCATAACTCATTCGTCCCACTAAATCTGATAAAAAATCTTGCACACAAAACTAATCCACCTTATCTCTCCATTCGTAGGCACCAAAAACAAATCAATCCTGGTTGATCTCTTTGAATCTGAAGAACCACGAAAGACTTTTGACTTCTAGATCTTGTAAAACAAGATCTCGGGTAGGTTTCTTTAACTTGTTTTTATTTTTGGTTTTCTGTTTGAGTCTTGGATCGATGATGGTGTTGAATAACTTAGATCTTGTTGAGCCGAGGGTTGGGTGGATTGTTTGGGAGTTGAGGGTGGGTTTTAGCAGTCGAGTCAAAGGATTTGTATTTGAGAGAAAAAAAAATAATTTTGGATTTGATTCTTGAAAAAAGGTTTTTGTTTGAGTCTGTTTTCGAGTTATGATCGAGTTAGTAAAGATTTTGTTGAGTCGAGTTTTGTCGAGGGTGGTTGGATGATACGAGAGTGTGCGTTGTTGTTCTGGGCGAGGGTGTGAGTTTGTGGGGTTTGTTTGGATGCGAGAGTTGTGATGGATTCGAAAGGTGGTAAAGTGTATGTGAGTCAGTTTGTGGATGTCGGAGTCGTGAAGTCGAGTGTGACGAGAGTGAAAGAGGTTGAGTCGAGAGTCGAGGGTGTTGTTGGAGTTATGAGTCTATTTAGATGTTTGTGTGTTGCTGTGTTTGGGTTGCGTATCAGTTTAGATGTCGAGGGTCTGAGTCGGTTTAAGAGACGAGGGTGTTTGTTGTGAGGGTCGAGTCAAGTTATGAATCGAGGGTGGGTGACTGTGTTTGTTTTTAGACGAGAGAGTTTAGTCGGGGTGTGATGTCGAGTCAGTGTCTTGTTTAGTTGAGATGTGTCGAGGGGGTTGTTGTGAAGAGGGGTGTGTTTGTGTTTGTGTGAGGCTGAGAGGTTTTTCGGTGAGGGAGTCGAGTGGGTGTAGGTTTGTATTGAGACGTGTATATATGGCGAGTTTCGTAACGATTTCAAACTTTCATCGCAATATTCTCAAATTCACCATCGCAATAATTTTCTTATTCATCGCAATATTCAAAACTAAGTCCATCGCAATATCAACAAACATCCATCGCAATACTCAAATTATTTTCCATCGCAATATTGTCCAACTCCCATCGCAATGCTCAAAGTATTTTCCATCAGAATGTGTATAAAAATTTGGCAGAGTTTCGACCCACTTTACCTTAAACCCGTCGCAATCACGATCGCAAAGTACGATCGGAATACACGTCGGAATAAGGGAATCTGAAAAAGTGATCGCAAAGTAGAACCCGAGGGTTATTGCGATCGATGTACAAACCTGGTGACGTTACGATCGGAATATGACGACTTTCTATCGGAATGTGAAAAGATTATGCATCGGAATGTTATACCCTTTTTAGACACAAAAAGTTGATAAAAAAGACAAAACAGAAAAAGATGAAAAACTTGATAAAAAGAAAGACAAAACAGAAAGACTTTTTATCAAATAAAAAAACAGTAGAAAGGTAAATTATATAAAATAGATTTAATTGAAAGATGTAATAAAATTTAATTGAAAGATTTAATTGAAACAGTAGAAAGGTAACTTTTTATCAAGAGTAAAAGATTTAACTGAAAGATTTTTGAAGAAAGATTGCCGTAAGCTTAAAGAAAAAAATAGACGAAAGAAAGAAAAAAAAATTGTGAAAGAAAGAAACTTTACCACCAAATCAATAGATAAAACATGTTAATCCGAAGAATCAACCAAATCAATACATGTAGATTTGCTAAATATGATCCGGTGGTCTAACATGGTGGAATATGGTGGTGGAAGCCATTATTGAAAGAGAGAGAGAGAGAGAGAAGAGAGGTTGAATGTGTGAAAATGTAAATGTATTGAAATGATAAAAACACATGCAACACCCCTCCTTGGAAGCTAAGGAGGGGTATATATAGCCACACACACAACATAAACTATACAACGAACCTAGTCTAGTCTAAACGTGTGTGACTATGATAACTAATGGGAATTCTTAAATGTCGTCACATAAAGTGAGTTTCCAACAATCTTCCCCCATGGGACGACGTGTAGAATTCCTTACAATATTCTTCCTAACAAGTACAAAATGATTAAGAACAAGAGCTTTCATGAAGCGTCCAATGCTGATGAAGTATTCTGAGGCCTTCGTCTTTAAAACGACTCATCTTTAAGGTAACTTGTAGAAGAAATACTGTAACGGAACGAGCTAAGTAACCCATACACTTCTTGTTAAGGAGAAGCTTCTGAATTAGCTTCCCCCTAATTCATGCCACATAAACTTGATGTAGAAGCTTTTAAATAGCTTCCCCCTAAATCGACAATCCTCGTAAGCAAAGCTTTCAATAAAGCTTAGAATGATTAAGCGCACAGCGGAATCTAACAAGCAAATCCCATCATATAACATGATAACGTTGCTAAGAGGGATTGAAAGTAAGGGGTACACCAAGTAGATCAACAACTTTTCTTCTCACGCTTGAATAATTCTTCTGAATTTTTCTTCCCCCTGAGAGTTCAAGTTATGCATACCAGAAAGAATCAAGACATTTCTTCCCCACATAGTTGAAGAAAGTAAATCAATCCCAATTATGAAGCTCAAATACTGAAGTGGACACTTTATCCCATTCATGAAGTTGACATCGTAACACCAGAGTCAATTATGTCCCGGAAATGCACATATCTTCTTCCGGAGATGCACCAGAGTCAATTAAGTCCCGTCAATGCATATAGGATAATGATGATGTTTAATTGCAACAATCAAACAATTAAACCTCGAATCAGTAGTGTACCGTTTAGAGATTGATAACGCCACGGGTTAAAACACTGATTTTCTCTGCGGCTATGACAAATGTCATCCCGGAATATCTTCAAATCAAAAGAAGGTATGAAGTTCATCACGTGTACTCGTTGTGCGTTCAATGTGTCTTCTTCTTCCCCCTTGATGGTTTCGAAACTCGGAACCATCAATAAATTGTACGCACATGAACCTGAAATCTCGTGAGAATAATAAATAAGTTGAATTATATATTTTGTGAGAATCAGCTGTTGATCGAAAATCTCTTCTCATTAACTCTCCATGGCCACCTTTACCAACCCACGTGAAAGCAATTTGAAGTGACCACTGAAAGAATGAACCAGATACATCAAACATGAAACTGAATAAGAATCCTTCGATCTTGTGACTTAAGCTTGCACTATTGTTGAATGAAGAACGGTGGAGAAATCTCTAAGTACTCAATGCATCACTGAAGAAGTCTATAAGCACAACACCTCTTGAAATTATCCACGTCGACTAAGCGCGTGACACTGAGTACAACAATGTAACCCCTTTAAGTGATAGTTATCCGAGTCATCAACCATCCACCCCGAACCCGGAAACTAGATAACCAAGTCTTCATTCCAAGATTAAGCACGAGCAAGTTATCTTTGAAAGATAAAATAAACACACGCCTTCGAATAAATCCGTCTTCAACTTCACATAATTTATACCCGATCAAAAATCTGTAGTCACTAAAAATATATCCATTTTTCTTCGGTCTCGTGAAAATAAACTTTGTCACATTGTCACGTCTTTTTCTCGTCACTTTGTCATTACGGAGTCCAATTATATCCACTATGATTTAATAGAACAAAAATTAGTTAAATTAAATCCTTTAATACAAAGTTAAAAAAAACTTGTGTAAAAGGAATCAATTTCAAAATTTTGTACTATATCAAAAGTAGAAGCCAAATCAAGTAGCCCCCTGTCTTTAAATTCAGTCGGCCCAAAACATATAAGTACACCGTGAAGTGTCCATCATACACGCTCCACCAATTGGTAATATCAAGACAAGATATGAAGGCCCATCAAGGTAATACCCGGTGAATTAGGGCACTTGTTAAACAAAAACACATCTCATTTTGTAAACACACGTGTCAATATTGAAAACAAGTGGCTAATATAAATTCAACACTCGGTCCATCTTTTTAGGATATATAAACTCCAACACCGAATCACATTCACCATTTAACACATAAACCTAATCTTAATTCATCAAAAACTCCGCCTCTTTTCATCTATCTACCTCCCATCATCAACCCCTAATCTGATCTCACTCCATCTTTTACTCCGCCCCTAGTTTCTCTAAACTGGCAATACAATCCAAACACCATCATCATCATCCATCTCCTCCTTATGCACTCTGATGAGTAGCAAAGTGGGTTTCTCCCAAATCTACATATCATCTGATTAAACCACAATCGGCCTAAGAAACAAATCAATCGCATCTCCTTATCATCCTGATTGAATATGCGAATTAGACGAACCCAATAGAAGACATGCATCGAAGTCATCTTGAAGATCGTATAAATGATCGAAGGTAGGTTTATAAGAGCATGAGTCGATTTGATATGGTCAATGATTTTGTTTAAACGAAAAAAATCCTTTTTTACAGATTAAAAGAAACGTTTTAACAACTTGAGATCATGAAAATGGGATATTCGAGACAATGGTTTACGAGTCTAGACGACGGGATTAGGTGACGATGGGATTAGGAGGTAGATAGAGTGGTGTTGAGGAGATAAAAGGATGGAGTGGTGTTGATGAGTTATGGGATAGAGTCGGGATTGGGGTCACGGTAGATTACAAGTTTGGTCAAGGGTCATGGGTCACGGTCAATATTGAATATAGGTCTCGAGTCAAGTTGATAAACTTCAAGGTCTTAGAGTCATCAGAAAGATTTGTAAAAAATCATCGCAATATGTATTTTCAGTCCATCGCAGTCAATCTTAAATACATGCCATCGCAATCTAACTTTTTTTTAAACCCATCGGAATGATTTAAAATTTTTTTGGCAGCATGTCCTTAATATACACCATTACGATAGGTCAAACAACCCATCGCAATGAGACCCATCGGAATGAGTCCCATCGCAATGGGTTGAGTCGAACCCATCGAAATGTGTAAAAAAACAACCCATCGCAATCCATGCGATCGAAAGAGCCATCGGAATACGTGCATCGGAATGTGCCTATCTGAAAAACTCTTATCCAAAAGTACTTTTTTCCGTTTTATCAGGATCTATGATTTCTGGATCTGATTTTCTGGCAAATCTGGGTTTTCACCTTCATCTTCAAAACAAAAAAAAATGTAACCCAGAACAGATATAATAAAAGGACATGGAATAACCAACTGTTGACCAAGAAGAACCAACTTTGTGAGACAAGTATAACTGTTTTGATGGACTGATTAGATGTAACTGAGACAAAGAGTTGTGATACATTCGGACCAAATCAATAGACAAAAATATAACTTTTTTGATGTAACTGAGACAAAGAAGTATCAAAATAATGAGACCAGGAATAATGACCACCAGCCACCATTTTTGTAACAAAAAAAATTAAACATATTCGTTAAAAAAAATGTTTAACAAATTTTGAGACAGAAAAAAAAATTTAGACCACCAAACAATAACAAAACAAACTCGATCCAAGGATTGAACCGAGGCTCTGATGCCAAATGTAGATTTTCTAAATATGATCCGGTGGTCTAACATGGTGGAATATGGTGGTGGAAGCCATTGTTAAAAGAGAGAGAGAGAAGAGAGGTTGAATGTGTGAAAATGTAAATGTATTGAAATGATAAAAACATAAGCAACACCCCTCCTTGGAAGCTAAGGAGGGGTATATATAGCCACACACACAACATAAACTATACAATGAACCTAGTCTAGTCTAAACGTGTGTGACTATGATAACTAATGGGAATTATTAAATGTCGTCACATAAAGTGAGTTTCCAATAATCCGGGTCGCACTATTTATCCGATTGAGCAGTAACGGAGACTGCTATTATGGATGGATAGGAAGCAATGCAAAGAGATCTTTATCCGGGTCGCACTATTTATCCGATTGAGCAGTAACAGAGACTACTGCTATGGATGGATAGGAAGTAATGCAAAGAGATCTTTATCCGGGTCGCACAATTCATCCGATTAAGCAGTAACAGGGACTGTTGCTATGGATGGATAGATGCGGGCTTCTCAACGGGGGTTGTAGTTTCATCCTTCCAAGAGCTGGGAGAGGACCCATGGCGTTGTGGATTTGGTTAGGAGGGCAAATCCACTGCAGATGGTTTCTGGTATGAGGAGGACACGCCAGCATGTCTTATATGCTGGGAAAGCTAGGGATGCACTACTTCTGCATCCTTTTCACTGGTGAGATATAGGTTATACTCCACACCTGATGGTGAAAATTAGGGGTTGAAGGTAAAATAAAAGAAAAGAGCATTTTAACTAGAACCCCTCCTGTGTCAACAACTATACGCGGAAGACTTGCTGCTATACCTCAAGCTTGTGGATACAAACATTAGTTGATAGCACTAAAGCTTCTACCCAGTAGAGAGGTTAAGATTATTGTCGATGGCGATTGGGTAGGAAGTTGTAAAGAATCTGCTTCATTCGCAGCTGGGCTGGTCGAAAGGGGCACAAAAAAGAAGTACTTCAAATGGTGGAAATAAAAGAAGATACCAAGAATAAAGAAGTGCGCGCCTGGCGGGGTGTTGTAAAAAAGGGTCATGCATCCACTATCACTGGTTCAAAATTCATACGAATTTTGACTTCTAAAAAGAGGAAGTTACACCTCCTAGGGTTTGGTGGATGATGGTATTGTCGAACTAATTGGACCCGAAGAGAGAAAAGGTATGTCCAAAAGCATGGGGCATTTAACATCTCTTTAAGAGGGATGTCGAACACAATCCTACAAAATACACCCATTGTGAATTGGACATGTCTTCTAGGTTTAGAGTTGCCTACCTCGCCACTTAGGGAGAAACATGTTAGGAAGATGGGGCATCCTTTGACCAAGTATTTCTGGATTTTTGGTGCAAGAAATGATACTAAGTATAGTCTTGATTATATCGTGGTTACCGTCCCCTCGTATAATCAAGGTTTCATCTCCCCAAGGTATATGAACCAGTTTTTGATCACATAAGATAACTACATGATACTTTGCTAGCCAATCCATGCCAATGATGACATCAAAGCTACCAAGTCTTACTGGAATCAGATCAATGTTAAACGGGTGATTAGAAAGGTTTAAGGTACAACCTCGAATGATGGTGTCAACCGTCACAACTTTTCTGTCGGCTAGTTATACAGTATAGTAGGGGTCTAAAACTGATGGAGTGATTTCCAATATTTTACTAAATTTAGTAGATATAAAGCTTCAGTGTGTCCCGGTGTCAAACAAGACAGATGCATATCGTTGGTTTAGTAAAAACGTACCAGTGACGATGTTGGAATCTGGATTGGCTTGGGCATTGCCAACCATGTACACTTGCGAGGAAGTTCCCTTGTTGTCCTTCTTGGGGTTGGCTAACTTGGGAAAGTCGGGTCTTACGTGCGTAGGGGTTTCACATTCGTAACATACTACAACTTTCTTTGGTCCACTGTTGCTTCCACCTTTGGGGTTTCGGTTTCCCTGTTGCCCACTTCCGCTCCCACGAGCATTGGACTTGCCTTTGTTGCTATTTCCGAGGTTGTTATTGGGTCCAACCGGGGTAGCAACATTTGCTTGACATTCACGAGAAAAATGGCCTTGTTGGCCGCACTTGTAGCATCCCTGGCATTGTCCTCCAACAACATGATGATAGTTTCACTTTGAACACTTAGGCTTGGATCCTGAGTAGTTCTTGGTGCGGGTTGTGGGAGTAGTATCATCAGCTTGCCTAACGTTTTGCCTTTTGGAAGACTGCTGGTGCTGGCTACGAGAGCTTTCATCTGACTTTCTCTTGTTATCCGTTTGCTTTTCAGACAGATTGCGGGCTCGCTTGTTGATCAGCTCAATCGCAAATTCCATAGCACCTTGAACGGTAGTGGGTCGTGAAGCTAGCACACTTTCATGGATGTTGTCAGGGAGTCCGCTGACATACTTCTCAATCTTGTCGCTCCTTTGAGGGAACATTCTGGTGCACATCAAGCTTAACTCTTGAAATCTTTGGTTGTACCAAAGGATATCATTGTTCTTACACTTTAGATCCCACAGCTCTATTTCCAACTTCTTCATTTCTCCTCTAGGACAGTACTTCTCAGTCATCCTCTCTTTGAGGTTGGCCCAAGTGAGAGTATAAGCAGTGTCATGTCCAAGGGTAGCGACCACAGAGTTCCACCAGGTAAGAGCGCTCTTGAGTAGTGTGCATGTGGCAAACTTAACTCTGTTCTCGTCAGCACAACCGCTGATGCGGAAAACTGTCTCTAGTCTTTCAAAACATTGCATCAATTCAACAACTCCTTCTTTTCCTCGGTAGTATGAGGGTTTTCACTTCAAGAAGTCGGAGTAAGAACAACCCCTATTGGTGTTGTTTCTGCGCATATTGAGGTTTGGATCATTGTTTGCATTCAGATCAGCTCCTCTGGCTGCCATAGCTGCTATAATGCCCTCACTTATCATTTCCCGGAGTTGTGCAGCGGTGACATTTTGAGTAGCTTCTGGAAATTCAGTATTAGCAGCGTTTGAAGTGGTTGCATTATTGGGATTTGATCGCGTAATCACCATTTGTCTATGATCATACACAAAAAGAGATTATTAGTTCAAACGTTAGTACAGTTTTTATATTATTTTCACGGGGAAAATTCATGCATTGATTTCATAACAAATTTAGATAACCTGTCAAGATCTCATAATATAATACATTGCACAACGAATATAATAAAGAAAGTGATCACATGCTATTTACATCAGAAATTTAGCATCCATCTAGCATAACAAAATCTAAGTCATAGGCCTGTCAGACCTTGTCCAGGGTAGTGATACACACAGTCTTTAATACATTGCATCCCAAAATACATGCCCAAAAAGAAAAGATACAGTACAAGATTACATCACCAAAAGCTGAAAAGAAATAAAAGTACAAAGGTCATATACCATGATAGCTAGGGTAAAACCCATAAGCTGATCATGATGTACAAGATATCTAGTACATCTACTCTACTCCTGCCTAGATGGTCTGCTAGATGTGGCTGGGGCTGGTGGGGCTGATGAAGCTGCACATGCTCTCCTAGTGTTCCATAAAGTCCGAACTGTCGCTCAGGCCTCCTTGAGCATGCGGAATGCTGTCAGAAGCTGGGTCCTAAGTCTGTCGACGGCCCCTCGAAGATAAGTCATCTCTGCAGTAACCCCATCATGACGGACGGTGGCAAGGTCAAAGAAATTGGACAGGGACTGCTCCTGAGAAGATAGGGCAACATGGGTCTTGTGCAGGAGACTCTCCATGGTATGGATACGCTGATGGAGACGATAGTTCTCCTTCCAAAGCCACTGCAATGCCTCGTCAGTCTTAGCCTAGACACCTCTGGCTGCCTGTGCCTCTCCCCTCATAGTATGAGTGAGAGAGTCGATACACTCATGGATGGCAGTATAGCCCAGTTGACCAGCTGTCAACAGGCTGCGGAGGTCTGATATCTCCCGCTCCTGGCGTGCGGCCAGTGCGGCGATCTGGGCCTGGACAGAGTCGACACGTCCCACCCCAGAGCCTTCCTCTATCTCGAAAGTGGAGCCGGGTATAGACTCGGGAAAATAGCCCGATGGTAAAGATGAAGGTACAGAAGATGGTAGGTCTGGAGACACCAGGTCCTCCTCCATAGAGGTGGGGACCAGTATGGCTGATGCTAGAGCAGAAAAAGGGTCCTCAGGAAGTACAACTTCGATAGTCTGATCATCCTCTGAGTCTGAGGCTGATAACCATCAACAGTGTACTGATCGTGGAGATGAACGGGTAGCTGGAGCAGGTGCTACTACTGGTAGAAAAGTCGGAGGTGTAGTAGGCGAAGTCATGATGCTCTGAAAATAATATTATTTTAAATTCGAAGTAAGTATAAGCTTACAAACAAAGGAAAAATATTATTTTTGGTTACAAGTTTTACGAAGTATATCCCTTTTAAACAATCACCGTAATGTTTTAAGGTTATATATATTAATACTTATATATATATATATATATATATATATATATATATATATATATATATATATATATATATATATATATATATATATATATATATATATATATATATATATATATATATATATATATATATATATATATATATATATATATATATATATATATATATATATATATATATATATATATATATATATATATATATATATATATATATATATATAATCATTTAACCAGTTTATTTATCAATTAGTATACACTTAGTTCACATAGCACATAATGCCCTACGATCTATATGCTTAACTAATATGGTCCTAAAAATGATCCCAAAAGATTTTATAAAGTTATAGTCCAATTTTAAATAAAAGAAAATTTTACTTTTTTTTATTTTATTTAAAAATTTATCTAGTTCTCTATAACTAATGCTCTGATACCTGTCTCTGTGACACCCCGGGTAGGGTCAAGATATGCGGAAATATCAACGGAGATGTCACAAGGGTGGATCGATCGCACATAGTTCATAGAGCATATGATAAAAGATTATTCAAAACAGATTACATGATTATTAAACAAATTTATAAAAATTATCTTCAGCATGATAAAAGTAGATTGTTTATGTTTCCCAAATAGAACCCCTGACGAGTCCTACAATGCAGATTACAATGATGCTTGAGTCCATGCACATATCACGTACTAATTTCATTTCCCTGAGAAAAACATACTTAGAGGGTCAACATAAAGTTGGTAAATTTACATGTTTAACAATAATTAGTTTGGACATACATTAATCATAGAAGTAACAATGCACAAAGCATTTTTACTAAAAAAAATTAGATTACATTTGCTATTACTCGAAACTGAAGCTTAACCTTCCATAGTCCTCAACAGATGAGGACGTAGTGTCTTACAAAAAGACACCCAAACCCAGTTCCAACATGGTATACATCTGTTGTCCCGGCCAAGGCACAATGAGCATGACTCACCCATATGGGGATGGTCAATCCCTAATAAATCTATTTATAACGTTCGGGCGATTTACAACAATTTAACAGTTTCTATAATGGTCAATCATAGTCAAGTTTATACAGTTCAGTTATGTCCATTTAAAATAGTTGCATGTTTTCTCCCCCGTAGAGGAAAAGTTTATCAATAGTTTATATGGGGCTGTAAACTCACCTGGGAGTTGGCAATAGCTGTATAACACGAATATCCAAATAATGATCACGCCAAAAGTTATGCCTAATCAAATAGTACAGTCTTAATAGATAGTACAAAGAACATATGTCTATGCTTATACAGATTTTTAGTCAGTTTAATAATGCTACAGTATTTATCTAAATTGTTGTAGTACAAGTATTAACAATATCTATTTAAACTTATCTATATAAGTATCATAGTTAAGTAAACATAAAATGTTTTACTTATCATATTAGTTTGCATTCGTAGTACATGTATTAATAATAACCATTTAAACTTACAATTATGTTTCCTATTTAAGTAGACATAAAATGTCTTACTTATAGTATTAGTTTACGTTCGCAGTTCATGTATTATTAACATCTATTTAAACTTACCATTAAGTTTCATATTTAAGTAAACACAAAAATGTTCTACTTAAAATATTAGTTTACGTTCGTAATTCATGTATTATTAATAACCATTTAAACTTAAAATTAAGTTTCATATTTTAAGTGAACATAAGGTGTTCTACTTATAATATTAGTATTCAATTTATCTAGCGTTCATATAATTTTATTTCCTAAAATTATATGAGTTCATTTATTAATAATACATATCCATATTGTTTATACAATTTATTTCATAAAGCAAAAATATAAATATTTTATTTTTAAAAATAAAAATATCATATTTTATTTAACTTTAAAGTTCTTATAAATTATTTAACATTTATAAAATAATTTATCAATTACAAGTTTAAGAATTTATACATAAATCCTTATGGTTTGGGGTTTAATTAAGTTTTACTAAATTTAAAATAGAATTAGGGTTAGGGCTTGTTAAAGTTTTAGATCATGGCAAAACTAGTCCCTCCATATTTTAAACAACGTAAAACTTTCGGATTTTACACATTTGGTACCTAGGGCTTGTTAAAGTTTCGGCTTATGGCATATTTAGTCCTCCTAGTCATATCTAGGTTTTATAATCTTCATAAAATGACAAAACAGCCCGTAGGACTTCATTAAGTTTCGGATTATTAGAAAAATGGTCCTTAGGGTTATAAAATGACAAAACAACTTTTAGAAACTTCCCAAAATGGTCCCTAGGGTTTAATATGCCACGAAAGGTATTTATTAAACCCTAGAATTTCGGATAATTATATTTTCAGTCCTTGTGTTTACTAATTTATCAAAACAAGTTTTATAAGTCACGGTTTTGGTCCCTAAGTTTCATAAATTGTCATTTTAGTCCAAAAGTTTTTATAAGTTATATTTTATTATAAAAACTTTTATTTAAACATTCAAAACATTATACGGGCTCATTAAATGGGCTAAAATATCTAATGGGCCATCTAGTGGGCCTAAATACATTTTTAAGTTTACTAAATTGTTAAATGGGCCTTCAAAACATTTATTGGGCTTAAATACATTTTTAAGTCCTTTAATTAATTAAATGGGCCTAAGTACAATTTTAAGTCTATTAAGATACTAAGATTTATTAAATGGGCTTATTGGGTCTATTAAGTCTTGGACTAATGTTGCATGGGCTTAATTAGTCCATCAATACTACTTTTCATTTCTTGTAATTATTAATCTAGGATTTTATTATAAGCTTATTATTAGCTTATCCATATTTAGTTTTAAAGCTTAATAAAAGAATAAAACTCATAGTTTATTTTATTTGGTGTACCAAATGAGATCTAGGTGTGTTACATTGTTGCATGCAAGTCATAAGCTCTAATATGAACTTATGGCTCACGCTATATTTAATTATAGCTTATTAAGATGAGTCAAAACTTGTTTTAAGGTTGCATGTACTTATAAGTGTCCCCAAAATAAGATCTACCTATGTACAAACCAAGAAACCAAGTCATAAGTCCATACATACATACATATAGCCCACGGCTATAATTTTAAATCTTGGCATTCCCAAGATGAGATTTTTAGCTAGTTTTATGTCTTGTAAATATTTATAAAATATAACATAATTACCTAAGCTTCTTGCATGTTTTCAAGGATACCATAATTCCAAGAAAACTACATATAGCTCACGGCTATATTGTTTTCCCCCAATGTTCCCATAAGATCTATAAGCTTGTTTTATGTTTATCATGTTAAGTTTAACTCTTAACACTAGATCCAGGGTTTTTATAAGAATGCATGTACATTTAAAATCCATTCAAGGTCATATATAACCCACCGCTATATATATACATAATTCATTTTAGTGATTTTTATTAGTCCATTTTACATGTAATAATACATATTCCATCATTTAAAACTTAGTACATAAATCATAGATACATCATTCACTTATGTCGTGACCTTTAAGGTCATGGTTTTTATCAAATCTTGATTTTTAACAAAGTTTGTTACATGTGATTATAGGTGAATGATGATGCATGCAAGTAAAAATGAAGGATCATAAGGAGTATACCTTTCTTGCTTAAAGTTACCAAGGAAGATCTAAATGACAAGGGAGATTAGAGATCTAATCTAGATGATGAAGAAAACCCTAATACTAAACCAAGCTGTGACCCTTAAGGTTCGACTAGGGCTTGGTCGAATGATTCCAAAGATGATGATGCTACTAAATGATTAGTAGTTAAGATGAGACAAGGATCTAGTGGATTTAATGTACAAACTTAGATGTTTGTGGCTTATAGCCGAATCATTTGAGAGAGAAAGGAGATGAGGGAATGAGATTTGATTGCATGAGAGAATGAGAGAAGTGTGTGTGTTTTTCGGCTAAAAGGGGAGAGAGAAGGGCAAGGCAAAAAAGGGTATGATTGCCTTGGTAAGAGAGTATGTGCCAAGTGTTGGATTTTCCAAAACCAAGACATCCCTTATTCTTCCACGTAGTGGGGTGACGTGTAATGCTTAACCAAAAAGGAAGATGGGCTTGTTGTGGGCTTATGTTGGGCTAGCACACAAAGATAAAAGATCTTGAGCTAGTCCAAGATGTGTATGTATGCCTATGATGTATACACATATATATACGGCATAAATACTTAATACAACATATTTCCCAAGTTTTGTTAAGTGTTATGTATACATAGTTAGTTACAGATCTCATTACTTGTTCTCCTAGTTTTAAGTGCATGGTTTAAGTTATGTAACTTATTACAATAGAAAATGATTGTAGAAGTATAAGTACATAATGGACAAGTTCACACACATCTTATAGAAATATACCACATGAGAGAGTGTTCTAGGATTATTGGGTGAAATTTATTACATTAAATCATGGTAAAATCATGGATTTTACAATGATACAACCTAGGAAATCTATCACAAAAACTCCAATTGTCTACCCATCGATCTACCCAAAATCTAATGTACCTCCCATCCCCGACCACCCAACGCAAGAAGAAGTGAACTCAATCCCCAAACCATCAATATCCTCCCCAATATTCACAATATCATTCCACCCCCAGCCCCTTCGTCCCCCACCCATAACCCTAATATCACCTAAACCTCCATCCCCCATGTATACTTTTGATTAGTCTAACCCAAAGACTCCCCTTCCTTCCTAAATCTCAACCACCATTTACCTAACAACGCCAAGTTTTTCGCCCTTAACGACCCAATGTCTAGCGCCCCTCCCCGAACGATTGTAGACCCAAAACCTATTTAACCCAAAACATCTTCTTCACATCACCCGAACGAACCCACAAGAAATCTTTTCTAACTCTCTCGAGATTTTTTATCACACTCAAAGCCACACGGAACATCGAAAAATAATACAAATACAAGCTACCAAGTACCGATTTAACCAAAGTTAGGCGTCCCCTAAACGACATCGTTTTAGATTTCTAAACATCCAATCTCTTTTTAATTTTATCCAACCTTGTCAACCGCTGTAAATAAGTTGAAGAAAACAAGTTAAAGTAATGGACCATAATGTGATAATCATGTTACATGCAACTACAAACAAAGCCCAATTATATCAGTCAAGAACACACAATAAGAACAATGCACCACACTATAACAATCAAGAAGCATCCTGTCACACACACAAGAACAATGCACCACACTATCCGTATCTTTCCCACACCACTTGTGGAAGATGAACCATATCCTCGTTGAGATATCTTGCCTCCAAGGAGACGATGCACAAGTACTCAGGACGGATCGTGCCCCACGCTCCACACACATCATAACTGGTCCTATAGACGCCCATACATCTATGTACCATACCAAAACATAACCCAATCAAGATTCACATATCAAAACACATATCGTAACACATAATAAAACACATAAGCACGCATGTCACACAATAACACATGTATGTCCAAAAGTTTATAAACTTATAGTACCAAAACTTTTTAAGAACACCACAAGTGTCATCTCCATCCCATACTAGAAGAAAACATTTATAAAACTCAGTGAAAATGGGACTATGAACTCACCTGATATCACAGCAAGCTAGCACTCATGCAAACCTATAAAATCATACACAACATACTTAGCTCAGGTAGTAACACCCAAGTTAAGTAACAATCATGGAGATGAATCTAATCCCCCAATCCCCACTATCTAGTTCTCCCACTACAAGCTATTATATACGTAAAAATCCAGTTTTTCCCCGGTACAGGTTACTAGTTACTAAACGATCACATGAAGTGAACTTAACACCAAACTTGGCTCCTACCCTACTGGAGTTATGTTGTTATATGATCTAAGAACTCCAAAACCAATTTTACTTTCTACTTCACGTTTAACCCTTTCGTTTAGTCTCTACGCCAAAAGTCATTTTCACCAAAACTGATTTTTTGTACATGCTAAATGTTTGTCACCAAAAGCCTGACCTCAACACCATAACTTTTATTGAAAACCTCCAGTACTTTCATATATATTATAAAGTGTAACACCCCATTTTGATAATGGAAATGTCACACGTAATTATGGCGTGTCATCAAAGCATATTAGGAAAAATGTCTAAACATTACATGACCATAAAAGGAAAATACCGGAATCAAACATCGGTAGTCCAAAAGTAAAGCTCATCACACACAAACATAAGTATAGTAACGGAAAGGACTAAACAATGTCCATAGCAAATGTACCAAAGGAAAGATAATGCATAAAGTAAAGAAAGGCTAGAAAGATTTCAGTCTATATGCACGTACGCTTAAAGTCTACGAGCGTCCCTGAGTACCTGCCGTTTTGGGAACATAGAAAAGGAAAACGGCTGAGCAATACGCTCAGTGCACGGATATACATGAAAGCATGAATAGGATAAGCATATAACATATAACAGTGGAAGAAACTAAGTCCCGAGTAATCTGGTTAAGTCTTGATAAAACTGGTTTTATAGTTTGAAAAGCCTTATGTTTATCTTGTAAAAACTGTTTATCATATTTTACCATTAGCCAATATAGGTCATGAAAATCCATCGTGCATGAATACTTGGAGGGGTGACCTCATCATGTAAATTAGAGGGGCTGCCTCTAATTTAATATATTGGTTTTGGGTAGGAGGGATCAGCTCCTTGTGAAGGATGTAAGGCACACACCACATTCACCATGAAATCCTGACTAAAAACATGTAACTAGGATGCACCCATACGCCCCACATGATAAATATAATATAAATAGCCAAAAGCTGAAGGAACGCCACGAGCAATCACTCCACCGTGGTGAAGTCATAACATCAGTGCCTCTAATGTTAAGGTTATGGTACCTCCATAACTAGGTGAAACTGGTCATGCATGTATATGGCTATAGGTATTCTAAATTAAACATAAGCAAATCAAACACATAACTTATACTACGGGAAAACATTTGGCTGCATACGGGGAATCCTAATAAGGAAAGAATGTCCATACTGAAAGGACGGGAATCCGTACCTTATGTCCAGTGAACGAAGAAGATGAACTGAGAGGAATCCTACTTCTGTATCACTACTGCTACATAAATACATACATGAATGAGTATCTGCTTACTAATGCGTAACTGATTTTATGTCATGTCTTAGCTTATTTTATATGTTCTTATCATGTTTTACTGTTTTAAGCCTTAAACTGTGTTTATCTTATATTCTGTTTACTCTGATTAAGTATTTCTGGTATTTCATGTATTATTATACTTACTGTGTAATAACAAGTAACTTTCCAAAAATAGCAGGTTTCCTAAAATAGAAAGTTTCCAAAAATAGAGAGTTTCCAAAAATAGGAAGTTACCAAAAATAGAAAGTTTCCAAAAATAGAAAGTTTCCAAAAATAGAATTACTGCTTAAAATAGATAAGTTTCTAAAAATAGAAAGTTTCCATAAATAGATTAGCTGCCTTATTTAAATAAGTTTCCATAAATAGATTAGCTGCCTAAAATAATAAGTTTCTAAAAATAGAAAGTTTCCATAAATAGATTAGCTGCCTTATTTAAATAAGTTTCTAAAAATAGAAAGTTTCTATAATTAGATATAAGCTGGTTAAATAAGCTAAGTATATAAGACTAAGTGTTCTCATGATTATTTTCTAAGTCATATGATATAATGTATAGTTTATTAATTATTTCATGTAATTAAAATAAAGTATAGGTTAAAATATTTAATTAAAGTATATCATGTTTTTAATTAAATAAAGTTAAATACTTAGGTTAAAACATGTATTATTATTTATTAATAATATAACCTAAGTCATGTAAATTAATTAATTATAACCATGGTTTTTAAATAATTAATTAATTATAAGTCTGTAAATATAAAATAGTTAGATTAATAATTTCACGATTTTAATAATTAATATAACCTAAGTCATGTTATTAAATTAATCATGTCATGTTTATTAATTTAATTTTAACATATGATTATAAACATAATAATCTTAACATACATCGTGAACCGGATCTTGACTAAGAACCATGAACCGGACATGAAATCGACACCATACCCCGAACTACGTCGGAGTTCCCCTTGTCTTGTTGCTGCCGTGGGACCCACACCAACCAACCGGGACCATATGGTCTCGGTGGTGGTCGAGTAGCCAAACCGAGACCCCCTTGGGGTTCGGTTTAGGCGTCGGCCAACACACAACACCCCTAAACCATCCTTTTTGATTCTTCCAAAAATCATTTTCATGTTAGATCTATGTTTTAATTAGGCTTTAAAAAAAACACATCATGTTCTTAATTATTTAATAGATCAAATCAAAAGGAAAAGGGTTAAAAGAATTACCGAATGCGTGGATCTAAACAAGGATGAAGGATGAACAAACACGAACACTTGCACCAAAACCAAGATCAAAGATCAAATAAACACCCCCTTGGTGTGTTTATGGGTGGCGGCCAAAAGAAAAAAAAAGGAGAAGGAAGAACTTTTTTAGGTTTTGTAAAAATCTTCTGTAAAGTGAAAAAATGAGTAGTGACTTTTCCTTTTACCCTTCTTTAGTAAATTTTGAGATGGGCTTGGCCCATCTCTCCCTTGTTGCCGCGGGTAGGGGGCCCCACATGGGGTACCCGTACCGTTTTCCGTGTCTCGATGTTTAATTGTTCGTTCGTGTTTATTTGTGTTCACGTTTAATGTGTTCTCGTTAAATAATTACCGTGACCTAATATATTTATTTACGCTCGTAATAAATATATATACGTAATTAATAATAGTTCGTGATTTAATTACGTTCATGATTTCATGATCGCATGTTCGTGATTAATTATTGTCAAATAATTATTGCATGCTCGTGCGTAGTAAATACTTATCGTGTTCTAACACGTACGTAATACGTAAATCCTAACACGTAATCGTAATCATGCTATAATAGGAAAGTTTTAATCTAGTACATACGATCTTAAGGGTACTATTCATGGTAAAAGCATGCGGGTTTTACAACTCTTCCCCCCTAGAAAGAATAATTCGTCCCCGAATTATAGATAAAGTAAACTGGAAAAGAAGAACATACCCGAATTCAAAATATGAAATGAGGGTAAGAAGCCCGGATAGACTCCTCTGTTTCCCAAGTGGCTTCCCGCTCGGTATGATCCCTCCAAAGGATTTTGACGAATGGAATCGTCTTCCTTCTCATGACTCGTTCTTGTCTGTCAAGAACTCGTTCGGGTTCTTCTATAAAAGTGAGATCTTCACGTATCTGTTCCAGTGGATATTGAACCATGTGAAGGGGATGATACTGGTACCCTCTGAGTAAGGACACATGAAACACATTGTGCACATGCGAAAGCTGCGGAGGTAACGCCAATCGGTAAGATAATTCACCGACTCGTTCAATGATATCAAACGGTCCGATGAAACGAGGAGTGAGCTTCCCTTTAATCCCGAAGCGTCTAACACCACGTGCCGGTGAAACCTTAAGGAAGACGTGATCTCTTACGTTAAAATATATGTCCCTACGATGCTTATCGGCGTAACTCTTCTGACGTGACCGTGCTTCCTGAAGTTTCTGCTTAGCTACAACGATCTTTTCATTGGTCATCTCTATGATTTCTGGTCCTTCAAGTGTTCGCTCACCAACCTGATCTCAGCAGATTGGGGGCGACACTTTCTGCCATACAACATCTCGAAAGGAGCACACTTGATACTTGCGTGCCAACTGTTGTTGTATGCAAACTCCACCAAACATGTGTAATCGTCCCAATCACCTGTCCATTCCAACGCACATGAACTCAACATATCTTCCAATGTCTGAATGGTTCGTTCCGACTGTCCGTCTGTTTAAGGTGAAAATCCGTGCTAAGCTTAAGTTGTGTACCCCAAGCTTTCTGTAGACTCTTCCAAAAGCGCGAAGTGAATCGAGGATCTCTGTCTGAGACGATGATGGATGGTGCACCATGGAGTCTCATGATCTCTCTTCTATACGTATCGGCGAGTTTACTTACCGGATCTTCTTTGTGGATCGGTAAGAAATGAGCTGATTTGGTAAGTCGATCAACGATAACCCAAATTGCATCGTGCTTCCTCTTGGTAGGCGGAAGACCAGTAACAAAATCCATGGTGATTTTGTCCCACTTCCACTCTGGAATATCCAACGGTTGAAGGAGACCGCCAGATCGCTGATGCTCAATCTTAACCTGCTGGCAGGTAAGACATTTGGAGACGTAAGTGGCCACATCCTGTTTCATACCACTCCACCAAAAGTACTGCTTGATGTCATGGTACATCTTAGTCGAACCAGGATGTATAGAGAATGGGGAGCTATGAGCTTCAGCTAACAAGGCTTCCCGGAGTTCTTGGTCATCAGGAACACAAAGTCTCGTGCCCTGCCATACGATACCATCTGCATCTACTCTGAATTCCGCCTGTTTCTCCAAATTCTGTACTATTGCCCAGATTTCTCCATCATCTTTCTGAGCTTCCTTGATCTTAGAGAGTAACTCGGTTTCTACTCTAAGATTAGCCCAGTAACCGTGCTGTCCACGTACCATGATCTCGATATCTAGTCGCTCCAAGTATCTTATGATTTCCTCTTTGATTTTAATGCCGTTGATCATTCCGGACTTCCTGCTAAGAGCATCTGCTACTACATTTGCCTCTCCGGGATGATACTATAGATTAATGTCATAATCCTTCAATAGCTCTAACCATCTCCTCTGCCTCATGTTCAATTCACGTTGAGTGAAGATATACTTCAAGCTATTGTAGTCCGTGAAAATGTCACATGATTCTCCATATAAGTAGTGCCTCTATATCTTCAATGCAAACACGACTGCAGTAAGTTCCAAGTCATGCGTGGGGTAATTTTCTTCATAAGGCTTAAGCTGCCGTGAAGTGTACGCGATCACTTTCCCATGTTGCATGAGAACACAGCCAAGTCCCTTCCCCAATGCATCACTGTAGATTTGAAATCCACCCGTACCAGATGGGAGAGTAAGAATAGGTACAGATACTAGCTTCTGCTTCAGGTCTTCAAAGCTCTTCTCTCGTTCTTCAGTCCAGACGAATTTCTCCCCTTTCCGCATCAGTTTGGTCAATGGTAGTGCTAAGCGGGAAAAGTTCTCCACGAACCTACGGTAATAGCCAGCTAAGCCTAAGAAACTGCGGACTTCCGTCGCTGATGTCGGCCTTGGCCACTTAGTAATGGCCTCAACCTTCGCTGGATCCATAGTGATTCCTTCTGCTGATACAATGTGACCTAAGAATGCCACCTTGTCTAACCAGAACTCACACTTGGAGAATTTAGCATACAGCTGCTTCTGGCGAAGAATCTGTAGTACTGTACGAAGATGGTCTTCGTGTTCCTCCTTGTACTTTGAGAAAATCAGGATGTCATCGATGAAGACAATGACGAACTTGTCCAGAAATTCATGGAAGATTCTGTTCATCAAATCCATGAACACTGCTGGAGCATTTGTTAGGCTAAATGGCATAACTACAAACTCGTAGTGGCCATAGCGGGTACGAAAGGCAGTCTTAGCAATGTCCTACTCCTTGACCCGTAGCTGATGGTAGCCTGACCTAAGATCAATCTTGGAGAAGTGTTTGGCCCCTTGGATTTGGTCAAACAGATCATCAATACGTGGCAGTGGATATCTATTCCGGATAGTAATCTTGTTGAGCTCGCGATAGTCTATGCTAAGACGCATACTGTCATCCTTCTTCTTAACAAACAAGACCGGTGGCCCCATGGAGATGCGCTCGGTCGAATGAACCCTCGTTCAAGAAGTTCTTGCAGTTGATCCTTCAGCTCCTTCAGCTCTATGGGAGCCATGCGATAAGGAGCCTTGGAGATTGGTTCAGCTCCTGGAATAAGCTCGATACTGAATTCCACTTCTCGTGCAGGTGGTATGCCCGAAATTTCTGCTGGAAAAACATCTTGGAATTCCGACACTATTGGTTGATCCTGAATTGATGGGGATTCAGCATCCATGTCGTGAACTGTAGCTAGATAACCCTCACAGCCATGTGATAGTAGTGCACGCGCTTGCAGGGTAGATATGATTTGTACAGACCGTCCGGGTATGAACCCGTTATGAATGTACTCTGGTGCATTAACATCACCGAAGATAACTCGATATGAATGGCAGTCTATGGTAGCATGATGCTTGGATAGCCAATCCATGCCCAAAATCATGTCGAAGTCATTCATGTCCAGCGGAAGTGCGTCAACAGGTCGAACCTTATCGTCAAATTCTAGGGGAAGACTCTTGTATACATGGGTGATTAATACAGAGTCCCTCAAAGGCGTGGAAATAGTAAGCCTATTTTTTAGTGGCATGGGGATCATCCTAATGTTCTTAGCATAAGCAGTAGAAATAACCGAGTGAGTAGCGCCCGTATCGAAAAGAACACATGCAGCTTGACCATACATATACAAGATTCTAGTGATGGTAACTGTAGACTTGTTGGCCTGGTCCCGAGATGTCGTGTAGACACGCCCGATGGTAGGAGGCGGCTTGGAATCAGCATGTCCCGATGTACCCTCCATCTCGCCCTTACGGCAATCCTTCATGATATGTACAGGAAGACCACACTTGAAGCATGCGTCAGTGTTACGGCGACATGGCCCTGGGTGCCTACGGTGGCAAGTAGAGCAAAGAGGATGAGTAAATCCTCCAGCAGGTGCTCTGGCTGGCTGGAAACATGATAAAACATTTTACATAAGACAAGACAATAGGGTACAAAGAACAATGCGGATAATCGTAAGATTGAATACCATTGATAGCTGGACGGCTAGGCTATGAACCTCTCTGGTTCTGGTCCCTACCGTTTCCATGGTTCCTGGTAGAAGTTTTGCTAAAGTGTCAGAATATGAGTTATAACATGAAATCATAAGGAAATGCGTAAGTATTAGGACCTGCTGCTGTTGGAGTGACCAGTGTTGTTACGGTAATTATCATTACCGCCACGCCTATCCGTAGCAGAACGGTCGTTAGTCTGACCGTTTCCCTTGGGCTGATGAGGCTGCTGCTGAGTAGCCGGCTGAGACCGGTCCCCAGTTTTCTGCCTAGAAGATACATTTTAAAGAGATGAATAATTGACATATATGGAAAGAATACGGATTGATCACCGCTTGAATACGAATGTTTACCTCTTGTCGGGTCTCTCAGCTTCCCCGAACTCATCTCTCTCTCTTGCAGCATCTCCAGCTTACGTGCTGCATCGGCCACTTGTGCTACAGTGTTGAACGTAGCACACACCAGATTGTTCGCGACCGATGTGCGAAGAGCTCACCTAAAGTGGTGTGCCTGCTCTTCAGGAGTACCTGCAGCCGCACCAAGGAAACCAGCTAACCGAAGAAAGCGCTGCATAAACTCGTTGCTATTCTCCCCAGCTCTCTGTCGGATCCCATGGTACTCTCTCTTGAGCTTGTCTTGCTCAGCCTTGGGAAAGAACTGCTCCATCACCCTGTCCTTGAACTAAGCCCAAGTCAAACCAGCAACCCACTCGTCACCACCCTCAGACTGCATCAATGCTAACCACCAATTTAGCACATCGCCTTCGAACCGATAGCATGCCAACCTCGCCTTGTATGCAGGGTCACAACCCATAGCATTGAAAATCTTCTCGATGTGAGCCAACCAGCTTTCAGCATCACTGGGGCTATCTGTCTTCTCAAAAGCTCGAGGACGGAGCTTGTTAAATCTCTCCAGCCATACTGCTAATGTCATTGGAGGAGGAGGAGGAGGTGCCTGATTATGCTGCTGATTATTGGCAGCTTGAACTTTAGCCCTGATGTCATTCCTCATTTGAGGAAGCAAAGCTTGCATAGCAGCTTGAATTGTAGCATTGAGCTGTTCCTGTTTGCGTGTGAGAACCATTTGACAGTATAACATAAAACATATGATTAAACAGATCAAAACATAAAATATATATATACATGAAAAAAATTTATACCAAAATTTCAAGAGAAAAATTTTATGCAAGAAAATTTTGTGTATGAATGCATGATGCAGTTTTAGGAAAACTTTTGTATGCTCGAGAGTGAACGCCTATGGTCAGTTCACCCAAAAACAAAAGACATGGCGAGGGGACGCCTATGGGTCGGTCCCAAATTTAAAAGTTTCGATAAAACACATGCGACTAAATAGGGCCAGTCCTGTACCAACCATTACTTAGTCATAAATATGCGACAATGACATATATATGTATGCGTAAAAAGGATGAATGCATGAAAACAACTGTCAGTTCTAGGAAGACCGTAGTGACTACCCACTAATCACAGGTCATATTTGAGAGCCTACAGGTCGAAGCCTTGGCTCTGATACCATAATTGTAACACCCCATTTTGATAATGGAAATGTCACACGTAATTATGGCGTGTCATCAAAGCATACAAGGAAAAATGTCTAAACATTACATGACCATAAAAGGAAAATACCGGAATCAAACATCGGTAGTCAAAAAGTAAAGCTCATTACACACAAACATAAGTATAGTAACGGAAAGGACTAAACAATGTCCATAGCAAATGTATCAAAGGAAAGATAATGCATAAAGTAAAGAAAGGCTAGAAAGCTTCCAGTGCACGGATATACAATAAAGCATGAATAGGATAAGCATATAACATATAACAGCGGAAGAAACTAAGTCCCGAGTAATCTGGTTAAGTCTTGATAAAACTGGTTTTATAGTTTGAAAAGCCTTATGTTTATCTTGTAAAAACTGTTTATCCTATTTTACCATTAGCCAATATAGGTCATGAAAATCCACCGTGCATGAATACTTGGAGGGGTGACCTCATCATGCAAATTAGAGGGGCTGCCTCTAATTTAATATACTGGTTTTGGGTAGGAGGGATCAGCTCCTTGTGAAGGATGCAAGGCACACACCACATTCACCATGAAATCCTGACTGAAAACATGTAACTAGGATGCACCCATACACCCCACATGATAAATATAATATAAATGGCCAAAAGCTGAAGGGACGCCACGAGCAATCACTCCGCCGTGGTGAAGTCATAACATCAGTGCCTCTAATGTTATGGTTATGGTACCTCCATAACTAGGTGAAAATGGTCATGCATGTATATGGCTATAGGTATTCTAAATTAAACATAAGCAAATCAAACACATAACTTATACTACGGGAAAACATTTGGCTGCATACGGGGAATCCTAATAAGGAAAGAATGTCCATACTGAAAGGACGGGAATCCGTACCTTATATCCAGTGAACGAAGAAGATGAACTGAGAGGAATCCTACTTCTGTATCACTACTGCTACATAAATACATACATGAATGAGTATCTGCTTACTAATACGTAACTGATTTTATGTCATGTCTTAGCTTATTTTATATGTTCTTATCATGTTTTACTGTTTTAAGCCTTAAATTGTGTTTATCTTATATTCTGTTTACTCTGATTAAGTATTTCTGGTATTTCATGTATTATTATACTTACTGTGTAATAATAAGTAACTTTCCAAAAATAGCAGGTTTCCAAAAATAGAAAGTTTCCAAAAATAGAAAGTTTCCAAAAATAGAAAGTTACCAAAAATAGATAGTTTCCAAAAATAGAAAGTTTCCAAAAATAGAAAGTTTTCAAAAATAGAAACTTTCCAAAAATAGAAAGTTTCCAAAAATAGAATTACTGCTTAAAATAGATAAGTTTCTAAAAATAGAAAGTTTCCATAAATAGATTAACTGCCTTATTTAAATAAGTTTCCATAAATAGATTAGCTGCCTGAAATAATAAGTTTCTAAAAATAGAAAGTTTCCATAAATAGATTAGCTGCCTTATTTAAATAAGTTTCTAAAAATAGAAAGTTTCCATAATTAGATATAAGCTGGTTAAATAAGCTAAGTATATAAGCCTAAGTGTTTTCATGATTATTTTCTAAGTCATATGATATAATGTATAGTTTATTAATTATTTCATGTAATTAAAATAAACTATAGGTTAAAATATTTAATTAAAGTATATCATGTTTTTTATTAAATAAAGTTAAATGCTTAGGTTAAAACATGTATTATTATTTATTAATAATATAACCTAAGTCATGTAAATTAATTAATTATAACCATGGTTTTTAAATAATTAATTAATTATAAGTCTGAAAATATAAAATACTTAGGTTAATAATTTCATGATTTTAATAATTAATATAACCTAAGTCATGTTATTAAATTAATCATGTCATGTTTATTAATTTAATTTTAACATATGATTATAAACATAATAATCTTAACATACACCGTGAACCGGATCTTGACTAAGAACCATGAACCGGACATGAAATCGACACCATACCTCAAACCACTTCGGGGTTCCCCTTGTCTTGTTGCTGCCGTGGGACCCACACCAACCAACCGGGACCATATGGTCTCGGTGGTGGTCGAGTAGCCAAACCGAGACCCCCTCGGGGTTCGGTTTAGGCACCGACCAACACACAACACCCCTAAACCATCCTTTTTTATTCTTCCAAAAATCATTTTCATGTTAGATCTATGTTTTACTTAGGTTTTAAAAAAAACACATCATGTTCTTAATTATTTAATAGATCAAATCAAAAAGAAAAGGGTTAAAAGAATTACCGAATACGTGGATCTAAACAAGGATGAATAAACACGAACACTTGCACCAAAACCAAGATCAAAGATCAAATAAGCACCCCCTTGGTGTGTTTATGGGTGGCGGCCAAAAGGAAAAAAAAAAGGAGAAGGAAGAACTTTTTTAGGTTTTGTAAAAATCTTCTGTAAAGTGAAAAAATGAGTAGTGACTTTTCCTTTTACCCTTCTTTAGTAAATTTTGAGATGGGCTTGGGCCATCTCTCCCTTGTTGCCACGGGTAGGGGGCCCCACATGGGGTACCCGTACCATTTTCTGTGTCTCGATGTTTAATTGTTCGTTCGTGTTTATTTGTGTTCACGTTTAATGTGTTCTCGTTAAATAATTACCGTGACCTAATATATTTATTTACGCTCGTAATAAATATATATACGTAATTAATAATAGTTCGTGATTTAATTACGTTCATGATTTCATGATCGCATGTTTTTGATTAATTATTGTCAAATAATTATTGCATGCGCGTGCGTAGTAAATACTTATCGTGTTCTAAGACGTACGTAATACGTAAATCCTAACACGTAATCGTAATCATGCTATAATAGGAAAGTTTTAATCAAGTACGTACGATCTTAAGGGTATTATTCATGGTAAAAGCATGCGTGTTTTACATAAAGAGTTCCCAGATCAAAAATATTTGACTATCTCATTCGTTTGGTTAGGTTTTGACTCACATTCCCGAAATCCAAATTTATTCCTAAACAGCGCACTGTTTTTGTAAAAATTGTTTGACGACCTTCCCGAAATCCATTTTCGACGAACCTTACATTTTTGAAAAGTAGAATCTCTGAATTTAATTTAAAACGACCAAAGGTGCTACCTACTGCCTGGAACAGTCGACACAAGACATCCCTAAAAATCAGACTGTTTTACGCCTTTATGCACTAACCCCTTAAACATCATTAATTATCCCTAAATTATTAAACAAGAACCCTAACATCATAAATAGATCTTAATTACTATTTTTTTCCAGAAAATTAATAAAACCCTAATCATCTCAGTGATGGTTAATTAACATTACAATTATGATTAATTAATAAAAACATGAATTAAATTAAGGTTTTAATTGATTACTTACCTTGAATCAAGAAAAATTTATGAAACCCTAAAAAAACTCTAGTTGATCGCCGTGTGGTTTTTCTCCAACCTTATATAGATTTGATGACGTATAGTCCCTAGCTGGGTCATGAACCCGACGCACGGGTACTACCCGTATCCGGCGCGTCACAAATGGGTTGGATTAATGTTCTTTGAGCTTACAGGCTTCGAATTAACAGTGGCCGCATAGATATGTGCGGCCCACAGCCCGGCACAATCGGTACAGGGTTAGACAAAATCACAATCTAGTTAGGATTGGGATTTACCTCAAAGTGGAGGATATACACTAACCATAATTAGAAGATAACAATCAAGCTAATTATGGTACTTATCCTTTGCTTGGGGCCGAAGCATCGGTACCAGCCCATTAAGGTTATACCGCCTATATAAGGAACCCCCAAGGGTTCCAGAAAGGTATCACATTCTTCATACTCTCACTCTACATCCGATTACTAACCCTAAACCGATTACTTACTCTCACGCCAGAGTCTAATCGTGGGATACATTCCCACGGTAAGCTTAACGTGTGTTGTTTTAGTGTGTAGGATCTCAGCAAGAAGTTCACTTGGTGCAAGAGCCGGAGCCCCACATATCCAAATTAAGCCTAATTCAGATCAAGCAAGGATCATCCAACTTTTGTATCAACAAGTTGGCGACATCCATGGGACCCTACACTAAACTAAACTAAGCTAAAACTCTACCAATGACGAAGGGACATCCTCAGGGAAACCCAAGGAACACGAATCCAGGGAACCGGAAGTCCGGAGGTGATATTCCAATCACCTCAACCCCTCCTTCAGATGGATAACCGGGAGGATCGAACAACCGTAACACATCCTTTCAATCCCCCGGTGGGACAAGCACGATTAACAATACCCCACCACCAACCCTCACGCTGAATAATCTCGATCCGGGATCAACACCTAAGGCTCCCAATAAAGAGGGGCAGAAGCCACCGACGATTGAGCCGAAGGTTGAGGTCGATTCACTTGATGATGAGGACCTTGAGGGCGTACTTACGCAGAATTTCGACAGAATCATCCCGGTCATCATGACAAGGATGAACCCGGGGAGGAATCTCCAAGCCAGACTCAACTTCAGCAGCGCTGGGCGCGACACCTCTGCCAAAACTCAAAAAAGGCAGAGGAAGTCCCGAACCCAGGAACAACCTCCAATGGAAGAACCACCTCAACCGCGGAATGTGTTCGAACGGATAGGAGATCGAATCATGCAAGAATTGAAAGAAGCTCAAGGTGAGGAGGATAACTTCGATGGGTCCGTAGAACGCATGGCGTTTAAAACTCCTCCTAATAATCGTCGTACTAGTGTATGGCATAGAATGGAATCTTGTGGGAAGAAAGCTCCTACCCACTATAAAAAAAGTGGCTATCAGATTCAACCCAGAGGTGGGGCGCGACCGCCTCACCGCGACCCTTCGGGGTCAGATTCGGACGATCACCCTCCAAAACGTCGCCGACCGAGGTACTCCCCTCCCGGACCATCGGACGATGAAGGACGCTATGAAGAGCCCTATTATCGTGCGGAGGAGGAAGAAGACCTTTCTCTTCCATGGTGTAGCGAGAGGGAGGACGCCTTTACTCTTCGCATACGGGATTATTCGGAGGAGAAGAAACATCGCATGCCGATGACGGTAAAAACCTATGACGGATCCGGCGACCCGGATGATCATCTAAAAGTGTTTGACACGCAGGCTAAAACTGAAAGATGGCCGATGCCCATATGGTGTCAGATGTTCAATTCAACCTTGATTGGCAATGCTCGCGACTGGTTTGAAAAACTTCCCCCCGTAGCTTTAACAACTTTGTCGAATTATGCACATCATTTAAAAACAATTATACTCAGCGGAAGAAGTTAAATAGAGATCCGGTCTCATTAGCAACGGTCAAACAGAGGCCCGTAGAATCTACAGAAGACTTCATGGAACGTTCAACGATGAGTGCACGCGCACAAAAGCATGCCCATAACTCCTTAAAATCTCTGACTATATGTATGCCATTACAGACAAGGAGCTAATCAGGCGCCTTAATGATAAACGTCCGGAGAAGTTTGATGAACTCATGGAAAGGGTTAGAAACTTTGTGGAAGGAGAAACTGCTGTCGCCGCAGCCTACCCCTCGAAAGGGAACCATGGTTATCGATCGAATGACCAGCCCAGGAGGCAATCGGGGGGACAAGGAAACCACGACAATGGGAGAAGCTCGGATTATAAGAGCCAGACAAAAGGAGGACGATCGGACGATAAGTTCACACCTATAAAAATGACTTACCCAGACATCATACTAACGGAAAGAGAAAATTTTCCAAGGCCTTCCCCAATGACAACTCCGGTTGACCATCGTCAAGGAAATCGCTTCTGCGAATTCCATAATGACAGGGGCCACGGCACAGATGAGTGCATTCAGCTCAAGAAGCATATTGAGTCACTGATCAAATCAGGCAAACTCAAGCATCTAGTTAAGGATTGGAAGGACGGGAAGGATAACAAAAAGAACGAAAGAAAAGATCCCCAAAAGGACAAGCCTACGACCATATACATGGTTCAATCATGGCAACGCAGGACGAAGCACAAAATTAGTCAAAAATTTTCTCGCGGCAACGAAATATCATTCCTTCCTATCACGGCGAGCAATGTGGCTGACGCACCTCTCACGATTGAGGTAAACATCAGAACTCAAAACGTTCGTCGTATGGACATGGATGGAGGATCGTCGACGGAAGTATTCTACAAACATTGTTTCGTGTAGTTACGACCAAAAATTCAAAGCCAATTAATGCCGGCCACGTCGCCGCTCATTGGCTTCAGTGGGGATACTATTTGGCCGATAGGACCGTTACGTTTGCTGGTAACCACTAGAGATAAAAAGCATTCCACTACGGCGTGGATGAACTTTATGGTGATACGTTCACATTCTCTGTACAATGGTATTATCGGAAGACCAGGAATCCTGGCCATACGAGCAGTCCCATCTACGACACATGGCATGATTAAATTCCCGGTAGAAGGAGGAATTGTTACCATCCACAATTCAGTCGTGCCGGCATCAGAGTATCACGCCGTTGCAACACCAGTCCAACCAACCCTTATAAAGGAAGGATCTTCACCTTCTAATTGGAAAGTAGCTATCCACCCAGATTACCCGGAACAAGAGGTTGCGCTCGGGGGAACTCTCTCCGAGAAAGGAAGGAAAGCCATGTGCTCTCCCCTTAAAGCAAACCTTGATGTATTCGCATGGGAACTAAAGCATATGACGGGCGTACCATGCTCGGTCGCAGAGCACAAGCTCTTGATCCGTCCAGGATATCCTCCCGTGAAACAAAATAAGCGTGGTAAAGCACCAAAACGCAGCCAGGTGATACCGGACGAGGTAAAGAAGCTGGTAGACGTAGGAATCATGAGAGAGGTCTATTACAACGAGTGGCTCTCCAAGAAGCACGATGGAAGCTGGCGCATGTGTGTGAACTTCACGGACTTAAACATAGCCTGCCCACAAGACTGCTATCCGTTACCAGAATTTGATGGGAAGGTCGAATCCCTATGCGGGTACTCCTTTAAATGTTTTTTGGACGCATATAAAGGATACCATCAGATCCAGATGGCGGAGGAAGACGGCATTCCATACCAGTCAGGGCGTGTATTGTTACACAACAACGCCGTTCGGACTCAAAAACGCAGGCGCAACATATCAATGACTCGTTGATAAAGCCTTCGACTCCCAGATTGGCCGTAACCCGGAAGTCTACGTCGATGACTTGGTTATCAAAATCCATACAGAAGACGAACTCCTCCGAGATATCCAGGAAACATTTGACACATTGCGAAAAATCAACATGAAACTGAACCCCAATAAATGCACGTTTGGGGCAACTGAGAGGATGTTTCTCGGGTGCATGATTAATCCAAACGGCATCAAGCCTTGTCCGGAGAAAAATGACGCTGTCATACAGCTACCATCCCCTCGGACACTTAAAATAGACGTTGCGGGAAGACTACAAAAGTGGAGCGTCCTGCTGGGGGAACACAACATCTCCTATAGACCAAGGACAACCATCAAAGGCCAAATCTTGGCAGATTTCATAGTTAAGAAGCCCGAGGATGCCGATCCAATGGTACCAAAGGAAGAGATCCCAATGGACCCATGGGTTCTGTTCACCGATGGATCTTCTTGCATGGACGGATCAGTAGTGGGTCTCATACTCATAAATCCGGAAGGCATGAAGTTCACCTATGCCTTGCATTTGAATTCATAGCTACGAATAATGAGGCAGAATACGAAGCATTGATTGCGGGTTTAAAAATCGCCGCTAGGATGGGAATATGCAACCTTGAAGCCTACGTGGACTCACGGCTTGTCGCGAATCACATCCTAGGAGGATACAAAGCCAAGGAGGAGAACATGATTCAATATCTGGAGAAAGTCAAGTCACTTATCGCTGGTTTTGGAAAGTTCTCTAGCAAGCAGGTACAGAGAGGCGAGAATAAGAAGGCATACACCCTTAGCAAAATCGTGTCTACGAGCTTTGCCCATCTATCCAAACAAGTGTTGGTAGAAATACTCAAGGATACATTCATTACAAGACAGGAGGTCGCAACGATAGGTGATAAGGAGGAGCCTACGTGGATGACCCCGATCATAAACTATTTAACGAACGAAACACTTCCTGATGATGAGACAGAGGCGTGCCGCATTAAAAGGAAGTCACAACATTTTGAACTCCGCGATGGCGACTTATACAAATGCTCATTCTTACAGCCATGGTTGCGATGTGTTGGACCACGCCAAGCTAATTATGTGATTAGTGAAATTCATGAAGGTTCGTGTAGCATGCACGCTGGCCCAAGATCGGTAGTCGCACGGGCTCTACGTACAGGATACTATTGGTCGACTATGCATCGGGACGCACGAGATATGATTATCAAATGTAATGATTGCCAGGTTCATAGGCCGGTACCGCGTCATCCGCAATAGGAGCTAACACCCATCACATCCCCATGGCCATTCTACAAGTGGGAAAATTGACATAGCGACCCCTTTCCTGTTGCAGCTGGAGGCGTTAAGTTCTTGATCGTAGCCATGTACTATTTCACTCGCTGGATAGAAGCTAAGGTGGTCGTAACAATCACGGGCAAACAGGTAAAAAAGTTTGTTTGGGAAAATATGGTATGCCGGTTTGGTTTACCAAGTGAAATTATCTCGGATAACGGAAAACAGTTTTCAGACAATCCGTTCAAGGATAGGTGTGCGGCACTGAACATCAAACGGCGCTTCGCATCAGTAAAACATCCACAGACTAATGGTCTAGTGGAGCGGGCGAACAGAAGCCTAGGTGAAGGAATAAAGGCGCGCTTAGATGAGATAAGCGCCAAATGGACGGACGAACTACCACATGTCCTATGGGCACATAGAAAAATGATCAAAACGACTAATGGGGACATTTCATTTGCGTTAGCCTATGGAACTGAGGCAGTCATTGCAGCAGAGATTGGAATGCCATCAGTCCGCACGACGGAGGTTAATGTCGTCACGAACGATGAGGAACTCTGTTAGCCTCAAAATATTGAGCCAAACAAGAATGCTCGGTCATATGTTTATTATGTATCGTATTTTAGAACGTTGTAATAGGTAGTATATTAGTCGTGTAATTATGGGCTTAACTTTAAGCTAAGGTTCATTAATAAGTAACCAAAGCCCAAAAGGAAAGCCCGGCCCATGATCATATAGCCCATTAAGCTACATGTAAGCAAAGGCTATATAAACCCTTCCTAGCATGTTAGGAAGGGTGTTGGTCATTTCATTTTCTCTAATCTAATATTCCACAAGTTTCACCAACCATTTTCTCTCTACTTTCTCTCACTACTTTCTCTCTCTAGAATTCATCTCATTTCTTCCTTTCTTTCTACCTTAATTCGTATTATATAATCATCACATATTAGGGACAACAATTGGTATCAATCGCCATGGGGTAGTTTTGTGATTGGTTGTTGTGTTTTTCATATGATCCGTTTGATTTGATCCATTTTTCTTCCTCGAATTCAAGATTTTTCTTGTTTTTGATTGTGTTTCTTAATCGTATAACTTCCTTAATCTTGTTTTAGAAATTTGGTTGTTTTGGTTTGGTTAAAAACACGATCTTGTTGCCTAAAAGTTGCTAAAATCGTTGCCTAAAAAGTTGGAAAAAAGTCCCTTATTGCGACAGCTAGAATTTCGGAAAGGTAAGTACGGTTTCGATCGCAATAACCCTAGGGTTTTACTTTGCGATCAGTATTGCGACAGCCCCTTATTCCGATCTGAACATTCCGATCGTTATTGCGATCTGGATTGCGACGGATTTAAGGCTATCTTGAAACGTTACTCTGCCCACATTACGACAGCCACATTGCGATAGGTACACATTCCGATCTGGGATTTCGATAAGTACACATTGCGATCTGAAGATTCCGATCTGGGATTTCGATAGGTACACATTCCGATCTGGGATTTCGACAGGTGCACATTGCGATCTACAGGACATTCCGATCTAAACAACATTCCGATGGGCATTCCGATGGCACATTCTGATGGACATTCTGATGACATGTTTAGCCAAATTTTTGTTTGAGTATTTTTTAGACTTAGCCACCATCTAGACTAGTTTCGGAACGTAGTTTACACGAAGATTAAAAAAAAAAAAAAAAATTAAAAAATTAAAAAAGAGTTAAAAAATTTTAGGTAAGTGTATGTCACCATGAAATCCATTTTGAAGTGCAAATCCATTTTGCTCCCCCTTAACATATGCCACGATATCCGAAAACATTTCGTACATGTAGGGATGAGCTAGCACGTTAAGTCAAACCATTTGTGATTAATCATTTCCCATAATAAATCACATTTTCTCCCCCATATTAAAAATATTAACCCAATCAATGTTTTTAATATCAATTGATTTAATAGCATTTTAAGAAAATTTGGGAAGAAAAATGCAAAGCCATATATCTTCATGAACTACACAAGCTCCCCCTCAAATTAATGAGGGACTACTTGAGACGTAAATTAAATACCTTTTAAACACAAGTGTAAGGTATTTATCACGTGCAAAGATCATATATGATAATGAATTCACAAGATTAGTAATTTACGAGGTTGGACCTGAATGATAGAGAACATCGTATGAAAGATTCACATGGTTCTTGTTCACGAATGTTGGTCGCCTCGTCCCGTCTGAAGTTATCTCTTGACTCCATGTGTATGATTGATATCGTTGTCTTGAAACCAATATGTGAACTTGGCACTCTCGGCATCAAGGATTCTGAATGCTGGACAATTGCTCCCCCTCAATTGTTGACCCGTGTTCTATTGAAAGAGCTATAGTCACCGTTTGAGTAGTCGCATCATCGAGTATGTAGATATCAATTGTAAGTTGCTACGGTTGGTGGAGATGATAACTTCATAAAAACAAGACTTCTCTTGTTTTAACAAATAAATGCACTGAATCGTACATATATTCGTGTTAGATTGTGTTATTACGTAAACACAATCCCTTACATGGTTATAAAGTAAACCATGCCCGAGAAAATTAATTCCCGTTGTTGAGTCAAAGCTTTCCGGTGAAATGCTTGACTTGAATAAGAAAATCAGTTTACTATCTGAAACAATAGCAAACCATTTTGAGCATGTTTTAAAACATTTGAACTTCTGCTCGAACTATATTTACAACCCCGTGTCATTATTGAATGACATTTCTAGTATTGTAAATATTATCGATTCCAGAAGACATGCTCTTTTTATCAAACATTTTTTGAACACACAATTTTGAAAGATTTAGAAAACCTTTTTGAGAAATTCTCGAAAAATTGTGTTAATGTTTTGAAAACCAATTACTTGAGCTTAAGATGTTGAATATCTTACAAAACGAGCTCAAGTCGGAGAGGTTGTAAACTTCCCGTTGTTAAGGATAAGTTTATCATCGGCGATAAACTTTCCTTTATTTGAAGATCGGGTCATCATCTGATATTTAATGATGAGCCTTATACACGAGCTTAAAACCTTTGAATGGTTTTAGGATAAGCTCGTATCCAAGAAAACTTAATTTCTTGTTAAGAGGGTAAGTTATAGTTGCGTAGATAAACTTCCCTGTCTCTGAAGTCCGGGTCATCGTCTGTCATTTAACGAGGAGCCATTGTGCATGAGCTTAAAAACTTGGAATGTTTTTGATATAAGCTCATGCCCGAGAAAAATTAATTTCTCGTTGTTAGGATAAGTTTATCATCGGCGATAAACTTTTCTTTCTTTGAAGATCGAGTTACAGTCTGTGATGTGACTATAAGTCCTGTGTTAAGCTTAACCATGAATCCCCTAAGACACTTGTTTCTCCGATATATGCTTCTTCAGTAACCAAACTCTGAGAGTGTCCTTAGTTGAACGGTATACAATGATTGGACCGCTTCGTTCTTTTGGAATATCAACTTTGGTACCTGCATTCTCATTAGGAGTTTGTATACTTTGACCTGGGTTAGCGATATCTATCTTAGAAGCATGTGGGGGTTCACAGTTTTCTTTTCTTGTGCCAGAGGTGGCCTGAGGGGATGATTCACTTGTCTTAGTTGGCAAACGTTTCCTTTTATAGAAAACCTTAAGTTTAGGCTTAAGTGAAGTATCATCTTTATCTGTTTCCTCCCTAGTAGACTTAGTAGAATCGGAGACTATCCTAGTTAAAGGGCACTCGTTTTCTACAAGGGTGAAAGTTCTACCAGTGGGGCGCCATATTTTACCAATGGGTTTGATTTTGGCAACCCACTGGGATTTAAGTCTAGCACGGGAGTTCACCTCATTAAGTAGTTTCTTGATACAAGAATCATGATTTGCCATAAAGACACATTTTCTACATGTTTTACAAGTAGCATATTTAATGTCCGAGTAAGATCTAGAATTCCTAGATGATTGATTGATGCTCCTAGGATGTGACATGCTACGGTGAGCAGTGTTGGGTAATCTAGAAGGCATCTGACTAGGTTTGACATTGCTATCTCTTACACGTGTCTTTTGCTTAGCTTCCCTAAGATCAGATTTATGGCAAACGTCATTTGAACTAGTTCTAGACGTGGTCTTGATATTTTTAGGGAAACTAGAGGCAATCATGTGATTAGGTCTTGCCAAAGCTGTTTTGATCACATTGGGCCTAGTTGCTGGAGTGACTGGTCTAGGAAAATGAACCAAATCAACTTGGGAGGCAAACCGCGGTCTCGAGGATTGTGGTCGCTCGGATCTAAATGCAGTAGGTTGTCTGACGAACTGATTTGTAGGCGGTTTCCCCAAGATTGATGGTTTTTCAAGCTTAGTGTCCACACTAGGTCCTCTACTTTTCCTTAACTCGTTTTTCAACGCGGCTATAGCAAAGACCTTTTCCTGTACTTGAGCCTTTAATGTCTCATTCTCTTTAAGCACTCTATCTTGGGATGCCAATTTAGACTCTAGGAACTGAATTTGTTTCAAAAGATTATCCTTTTCAGCTTTAGAATCTAAAACTTTTTGATCCAATTTTCTTTCAAGAACAACGTTTGACTTTTCAAGTTTTTCAAAATATGTTTCAAATTTTTCCGTTTTCTTAGAAAATTCAAGTTTGGCATCCTCAAGATCTTTTGATTGTTGAGCAACAACCGTTTCGAGCTCTCTAATCTTAGAATCAGAACCAGTCAATGAAGCAGTCAAAAGATAATTATCATGATGTTTAGCATTTTGAACACTTTCTCCCCCATTATGACTCACATCGGATGAATCAGAAGTGGTATTTCTATCACTCTTTTCCATCCCATGTTTGTCATAATTAGGTTCAGAATGCTCACTATGCGGCATGGCATCAGCATATACATCATAAACAACATTACATTGTACCATGTTTGCAGGCTCTTCGTCATAAACGGGTAAGGTGTCATCAAAAGAGATCTCGTGAACATTCCCTGACGTGCCACTGGTATCATGTTGTCCTCCTGATTCTGTGTTCTTGGCATTGTTAGGCTCCAAGTTTTCAACCGTATGACCAGTTTCCTTTTGCATCGAAGAGTCTTGCACTCCATTATCATACCTTTTCTGAAGTCGAGATCTTTCATAAATCGAAGACGAGACCGATGTCATGAGTTTCAAAATTGTATCACGGAAAACTCGAAGCTCGGTATGTGTATCTCGAAGAAACGATTGGCAAATCACTGAACTTTCAGACTTGATGATATTGACTTGGAGGAAAGGCGTGAGTTGTGTCACAAGAGTCTGATATGCAAGTGCCGATGCAGAGTGATTAAAGTTTTCATTGTTAAGTTGCTCGGCGAGTTGGCTCAAAGTGGTGAATATTGAGTCGATGAATATATGACGATCTTGACCAAAGATTGTCATAAATTCGCACCCTCCTTGAAGTCGTGAAAGATTAACTAGATGATACTGAAGTATTCGAAATGAAGTTATACCACTTTCTCTAGCGTTGGCTTGCACTTGATGCAATTCTCCCTCTTGAAACGTTGAATCTAATGAATCCATTGAATATCGATGAAAGATGTCGATGGACAATGACGTGAAGGATTACTGATTGAGAAATTATCCGTCGTCAATTTCAAATAATAATACCCGATGAAAAATCCGTCAGCAAAATAAACCTTGGCACTTTATCACGTTGTCACGTCACTTTTGTCACGACTATAACTTAATATCATAAAATTTTTCCAAAATAAAAATTTGAATAAAAATAAAAATATCAATTGATTATCAAAAATTAATATCCAAAATAACAATTAATATCCAAAATAAATTTTTTTCCAAAATAAAAATAAAATAACAAAAATTTACTTAACTTAAAAACTTAACTAAAATTAAAAAAGTAAAAAATCTGATATACATGTGATTTTTAAAAAATAAAATAAAATAAAAAAAAAGAAAAAATTGATATATTTTGAAATAAAAAACGACTTCTTGTTGAAAGAAAACATAACTACTCTTCACTTAACTTCTTTGATATAAACGTGTCCCAAAAAGTACACGTGTAACCCACTAGAACAAAACGTGGCCAATATATGTGATAACCCAACCAAGTTTCTTGTTTCCTCCGCTCTTTAAAAACAAAAACCAGATACCAAAGTCTCTCTCTCTCATAAAACACGCATCCAAAAATAATACTCCCACAATCCTAAAGAACTCCACCCCTCTCTTTAGCCATAACTCATTCGTCCCACTAAATCTGATAAAAAATATTGCACACAAAACTAATCCACCTTATCTCTCCATTCGTAGGCACCAAAAACAAATCAATCCTGGTTGATCTCTTTGAATCTGAAGAACCACGAAAGATTTTTGACTTCTAGATCTTGTAAAACAAGATCTCGGGTAGGTTTCTTTAACTTGTTTTTATTTTTGGTTTTCTGTTTGAGTCTTGGATCGATGATGGTGTTGAATAACTTAGATCTTGTTGAGCCGAGGGTTGGGTGGATTGTTTGGGAGTTGAGGGTGGGTTTTAGCAGTCGAGTCAAAGGATTTGTATTTGAGAGAAAAAAAAATAATTTTGGATTTGATTCTTGAAAAAAGGTTTTTGTTTGAGTCTGTTTTCGAGTTATGATCGAGTTAGTAAAGATTTTGTTGAGTCGAGTTTTGTCGAGGGTGGTTGGATGATACGAGAGTGTGCGTTGTTGTTCTGGGCGAGGGTGTGAGTTTGTGGGGTTTGTTTGGATGCGAGAGTTGTGATGGATTCGAAAGGTGGTAGAGTGTATGTGAGTCAGTTTGTGGATGTCGGAGTCATGAAGTCGAGTGTGACGAGAGTGAAAGAGGTTGAGTCGAGAGTCGAGGGTGTTGTTGGAGTTATGAGTCTATTTAGATGTTTGTGTGTTGCTGTGTTTGGGTTGCGTGTCAGTTTAGATGTCGAGGGTCTGAGTCGGTTTAAGAGACGAGGGTGTTTGTTGTGAGGGTCGAGTCAAGTTATGAATCGAGGGTGGGTGACTGTGTTTGTTTTTAGACGAGAGAGTTTAGTCGGGGTGTGATGTCGAGTCAGTGTCTTGTTTAGTTGAGATGTGTCGAGGGGGTTGTTGTGGTGAGGGGTGTGTTTGTGTTTGTGTGAGGCTGAGAGGTTTTTCGGTGAGGGAGTCGAGTGGGTGTAGGTTTGTATTGAGACGTGTATATATGGCGAGTTTCGTAACGATTTCAAACTTTCATCGCAATATTCTCAAATTCACCATCGCAATAATTTTCTTATTCATCGCAATATTCAAAACTAAGTCCATCGCAATATCAACAAACATCCATCGCAATACTCAAATTATTTTCCATCGCAATATTGTCCAACTCCCATCGCAATGCTCAAAGTATTTTCCATCAGAATGTGTATAAAAATTTGGCAGAGTTTCGACTCACTTTACCTTAAACCCGTCGCAATCACGATCGCAAAGTACGATCGGAATACACGTCGGAATAAGGGAATCTGAAAAAGTGATCGCAAAGTAGAACCCGAGGGTTATTGCGATCGATGTACAAACCTGGTGACGTTACGACTGGAATATGACGACTTTCTATCGGAATGTGAAAAGATTATGCATCGGAATGTTATACCCTTTTTAGACACAAAAAGTTGATAAAAAAGACAAAACAGAAAAAGATGAAAAACTTGATAAAAAGAAAGACAAAACAGAAAGACTTTTTATCAAATAAAAAAACAGTAGAAAGGTAAATTATATAAAATAGATTTAATTGAAAGATGTAATAAAATTTAATTGAAAGATTTAATTGAAACAGTAGAAAGGTAACTTTTTATCAAGAGTAAAAGATTTAACTGAAAGATTTTTGAAGAAAGATTGCCGTAAGCTTAAAGAAAAAAATAGACGAAAGAAAGAAAAAAAAATTGTGAAAGAAAGAAACTTTACCACCAAATCAATAGATAAAACATGTTAATCCGAAGAATCAACCAAATCAATACATGTAGATTTGCTAAATATGATCCGGTGGTCTAACATGGTGGAATATGGTGGTGGAAGCCATTATTGAAAGAGAGAGAGAGAGAGAAGAGAGGTTGAATGTGTGAAAATGTAAATGTATTGAAATGATAAAAACACATGCAACACCCCTCCTTGGAAGCTAAGGAGGGGTATATATAGCCACACACACAACATAAACTATACAACGAACCTAGTCTAGTCTAAACGTGTGTGACTATGATAACTAATGGGAATTCTTAAATGTCGTCACATAAAGTGAGTTTCCAACAATCTTCCCCCATGGGACGACGTGTAGAATTCCTTACAATATTCTTCCTAACAAGTACAAAATGATTAAGAACAAGAGCTTTCATGAAGCGTCCAATGCTGATGAAGTATTCTGAGGCCTTCGTCTTTAAAACGACTCATCTTTAAGGTAACTTGTAGAAGAAATACTGTAACGGAACGAGCTAAGTAACCCATACACTTCTTGTTAAGGAGAAGCTTCTGAATTAGCTTCCCCCTAATTCATGCCACATAAACTTGATGTAGAAGCTTTTAAATAGCTTCCCCCTAAATCGACAATCCTCGTAAGCAACTTCAAAGCTTTCAATAAAGCTTAGAATGATTAAGCGCACAGCGGAATCTAACAAGCAAATCCCATCATATAACATGATAACGTTGCTAAGAGGGATTGAAAGTAAGGGGTACACCAAGTAGATCAACAACTTTTCTTCTCACGCTTGAATAATTCTTCTGAATTTTTCTTCCCCCTGAGAGTTCAAGTTATGCATACCAGAAAGAATCAAGACATTTCTTCCCCCACATAGTTGAAGAAAGTAAATCAATCCCAATTATGAAGCTCAAATACTGAAGTGGACACTTTATCCCATTCATGAAGTTGACATCGTAACACCAGAGTCAATTATGTCCCGGAAATGCACATATCTTCTTCCGGAGATGCACCAGAGTCAATTAAGTCCCGTCAATGCATATAGGATAATGATGATGTTTAATTGCAACAATCAAACAATTAAACCTCGAATCAGTAGTGTACCGTTTAGAGATTGATAACGCCACGGGTTAAAACACTGATTTTCTCTGCGGCTATGACAAATGTCATCCCGGAATATCTTCAAATCAAAAGAAGGTATGAAGTTCATCACGTGTACTCGTTGTGCGTTCAATGTGTCTTCTTCTTCCCCCTTGATGGTTTCGAAACTCGGAACCATCAATAAATTGTACGCACATGAACCTGAAATCTCGTGAGAATAATAAATAAGTTGAATTATATATTTTGTGAGAATCAGCTGTTGATCGAAAATCTCTTCTCATTAACTCTCCATGGCCACCTTTACCAACCCACGTGAAAGCAATTTGAAGTGACCACTGAAAGAATGAACCAGATACATCAAACATGAAACTAAATAAGAATCCTTCGATCTTGTGACTTAAGCTTGCACTATTGTTGAATGAAGAACGGTGGAGAAATCTCTAAGTACTCAATGCATCACTGAAGAAGTCTATAAGCACAACACCTCTTGAAATTATCCACGTCGACTAAGCGCGTGACACTGAGTACAACAATGTAACCCCTTTAAGTGATAGTTATCCGAGTCATCAACCATCCACCCCGAACCCGGAAACTAGATAACCAAGTCTTCATTCCAAGATTAAGCACGAGCAAGTTATCTTTGAAAGATAAAATAAACACACGCCTTCGAATAAATCCGTCTTCAACTTCACATAATTTATACCCGATCAAAAATCTGTAGTCACTAAAAATATATCCATTTTTCTTCGGTCTCGTGAAAATAAACTTTGTCACATTGTCACGTCTTTTTCTCGTCACTTTGTCATTACAGAGTCCAATTATATCCACTATGATTTAATAGAACAAAAATTAGTTAAATTAAATCCTTTAATACAAAGTTAAAAAAAAACTTGTGTAAAAGGAATCAATTTCAAAATTTTGTACTATATCAAAAGTAGAAGCCAAATCAAGTAGCCCCCTGTCTTTAAATTCAGTCGGCCCAAAACATATAAGTAAACCGTGAAGTGTCCATCATACACGCTCCACCAATTGGTAATATCAAGACAAGATATGAAGGCCCATCAAGGTAATACCCGGTGAATTAGGGCACTTGTTAAACAAAAACATATCTCATTTTGTAAACACACGTGTCAATATTGAAAACAAGTGGCTAATATAAATTCAACACTCGGTCCATCTTTTTAGGATATATAAACTCCAACACCGAATCACATTCACCATTTAACACATAACCCTAATCTTAATTCATCAAAAACTCCGCCTCTTTTCATCTATCTACCTCCCATCATCAACCCCTAATCTGATCTCACTCCATCTTTTACTCCGCCCCCTAGTTTCTCTAAACTGGCAATACAATCCAAACACCATCATCATCATCCATCTCCTCCTTATGCACTCTGATGAGTAGCAAAGTGGGTTTCTCCCAAATCTACATATCATCTGATTAAACCACAATCGGCCTAAGAAACAAATCAATCGCATCTCCTTATCATCCTGATTGAATATGCGAATTAGACGAACCCAATAGAAGACATGCATCGAAGTCATCTTGAAGATCGTATAAATGATCGAAGGTAGCTTTATAACAGCATGAGTCGATTTGATATGGTCAATGATTTTGTTTAAACGAAAAAAATCCTTTTTTACAGATTAAAAGAAACGTTTTAACAACTTGAGATCATGAAAATGGGATATTCGAGACAATGGTTTACGAGTCTAGACGACGGGATTAGGTGACGATGGGATTAGGAGGTAGATAGAGTGGTGTTGAGGAGATAAAAGGATGGAGTGGTGTTGATGAGTTATGGGATAGAGTCGGGATTGGGGTCACGGTAGATTACAAGTTTGGTCAAGGGTCATGGGTCACGGTCAATATTGAATATAGGTCTCGAGTCAAGTTGATAAACTTCAAGGTCTTAGAGTCATCAGAAAGATTTGTAAAAAATCATCGCAATATGTATTTTCAGTCCATCGCAGTCAATCTTAAATACATGCCATCGCAATCTAACTTTTTTTTTAAACCCATCGGAATGATTTAAAATTTTTTTGGCAGCATGTCCTTAATATACACCATTACGATAGGTCAAACAACCCATCGCAATGAGACCCATCGGAATGAGTCCCATCGCAATGGGTTGAGTCGAACCCATCGAAATGTGTAAAAAAACAACCCATCGCAATCCATGCGATCGAAAGAGCCATCGGAATGCGTGCATCGGAATGTGCCTATCTGAAAAACTCTTATCCAAAAGTACTTTTTTCCGTTTTATCAGGATCTATGATTTCTGGATCTGATTTTCTGGCAAATCTGGGTTTTCACCTTCATCTTCAAAACAAAAAAAAATGTAACCCAGAACAGATATAATAGAAGGACATGGAATAACCAACTGTTGACCAAGAAGAACCAACTTTGTGAGACAAGTATAACTGTTTTGATGGACTGATTAGATGTAACTGAGACAAAGAGTTGTGATACATTCGGACCAAATCAATAGACAAAAATATAACTTTTTTGATGTAACTGAGACAAAGAAGTATCAAAATAATGAGACCAGGAATAATGACCACCAGCCACCATTTTTGTAACAAAAAAAATTAAACATATTCGTTAAAAAAATGTTTAACAGATTTTGAGACAGAAAAAAAAATTTAGACCACCAAACAATAACAAAACAAACTCGATCCAAGGATTGAACCGAGGCTCTGATGCCAAATGTAGATTTGCTAAATATGATCCGGTGGTCTAACATGGTGGAATATGGTGGTGGAAGCCATTGTTGAAAGAGAGAGAGAGAAGAGAGGTTGAATGTGTGAAAATGTAAATGTATTGAAATGATAAAAACACAAGCAACACCCCTCCTTGGAAGCTAAGGAGGGGTATATATAGCCACACACACAACATAAACTATACAATGAACCTAGTCTAGTCTAAACGTGTGTGACTATGATAACTAATGGGAATTATTAAATGTCGTCACATAAAGTGAGTTTCCAATAATCCGGGTCGCACTATTTATCCGATTGAGCAGTAACGGAGACTGCTATTATGGATGGATAGGAAGCAATGCAAAGAGATCTTTATCCGGGTCGCACTATTTATCCGATTGAGCAGTAACGGAGACTACTGCTATGGATGGATAGGAAGTAATGCAAAGAGATCTTTATCCGGGTCGCACAATTCATCCGATTAAGCAGTAACAGGGACTGTTGCTATGGATGGATAGATGCGGGCTTCTCAACGGGGGTTGTAGTTTCATCCTTCCAAGAGCTGGGAGAGGACCCATGGCGTTGTGGATTTGGTTAGGAGGGCAAATCCACTGCAGATGGTTTCTGGTATGAGGAGGACACGCCAGCATGTCTTATATGCTGGGAAAGCTAGGGATGCACTACTTCTGCATCCTTTTCACTGGTGAGATATAGGTTATACTCCACACCCGATGGTGAAAATTAGGGGTTGAAGGTAAAATAAAAGAAAAGAGCATTTTAACTAGAACCCCTCCTGTGTCAACAACTATACGCGGAAGACTTGCTGCTATACCTCAAGCTTGTGGATACAAACATTAGTTGATAGCACTAAAGCTTCTACCCAGTAGAGAGGTTAAGATTATTGTCGATGGCGATTGGGTAGGAAGTTGTAAAGAATCTGCTTCATTCGCAGCTGGGCTGGTCGAAAGGGGCACAAAAAAGAAGTACTTCAAATGGTGGAAATAAAAGAAGATACCAAGAATAAAGAAGTGCGCGCCTGGCGGGGTGTTGTAAAAAGGGGTCATCCATCCACTATCACTGGTTCAAAATTCGTACGAATTTTGACTTCTAAAAAGAGGAAGTTACACCTCCCAGGGTTTGGTGGATGATGGTATTGTCGAACTAATTGGACCCGAAGAGGGAAAAGGTATGTCCAAAAGCATGGGGCATTTAACATCTCTTTAAGAGGGATGTCGAACACAATCCTACAAAATACACCCATTGTGAATTGGACATGTCTTCTAGGTTTAGAGTTGCCTACCTCGCCACTTAGGGAGAAACATGTTAGGAAGATGGGGCATCCTTTAACCAAGTATTTCTGGATTTTTGGTGCAAGAAATGATACTAAGTATAGTCTTGATTATATCGTGGTTACCGTCCCCTCGTATAATCAAGGTTTCATCTCCCCAAGGTATATGAAACAGTTTTTGATCACATAAGATAACTACATGATACTTTGCTAGCCAATCCATGCCAATGATGACATCAAAGCTACCAAGTCTTACTGGAATCAGATCAATGTTAAACGGGTGATTGGAAAGGTTTAAGGTACAACCTCGAATGATGGTGTCAACCGTCACAACTTTTCCGTCGGCTAGTTATACAGTATAGTAGGGGTCTAAAACTGATGGAGTGATTTCCAATATTTTACTAAATTTAGTAGATATAAAGCTTCAGTGTGTCCCGGTGTCAAACAAGACAGATGCATATCGTTGGTTTAGTAAAAACGTACCAGTGACGATGTTGGAATCTGGATTGGCTTGGGCATTGCCAACCATGTACACTTGCGAGGAAGTTCCCTTGTTGTCCTTCTTGGGGTTGGCTAACTTGGGAAAGTCGGGTCTTACGTGCGTAGGGGTTTCACATTCGTAACATACTACAACTTTCTTTGGTCCACTGTTGCTTCCACCTTTGGGGTTTCGGTTTCCCTGTTGCCCACTTCCGCTCCCACGAGCATTGGACTTGCCTTTGTTGCTATTTCCGAGGTTGTTATTGGGTCCAACCGGGGTAGCAACATTTGCTTGACATTCACGAGAAAAATGGCCTTGTTGGCCGCACTTGTAGCATCCCTGGCATTGTCCTCCAACAACATGATGATAGTTTCACTTTGAACACTTAGGCTTGGATCCTGAGTAGTTCTTGGTGCGAGTTGTGGGAGTAGTATCATCAGCTTGCCTAACGTTTTGCCTTTTGGAAGACTGCTGGTGCTGGCTACGAGAGCTTTCATCTGACTTTCTCTTGTTATCCGTTTGCTTTTCAGACAGATTGCGGGCTCGCTTGTTGATCAGCTCAATCGCAAATTCCATAGCACCTTGAACGGTAGTGGGTTGTGAAGCTAGCACACTTTCATGGATGTTGTCAGGGAGTCCGCTGACATACTTCTCAATCTTGTCGCTCCTTTGAGGGAACATTCTGGTGCACATCAAGCTTAACTCTTGAAATCTTTGGTTGTACCAAAGGATATCATTGTTCTTACACTTTAGATCCCACAACTCTATTTCCAACTTCTTCATTTCTCCTCTAGGACAGTACTTCTCAGTCATCCTCTCTTTGAGGTTGGCCCAAGTGAGAGTATAAGCAGTGTCATGTCCAAGGGTAGCGACCACAGAGTTCCACCAGGTAAGAGCGCTCTTGAGTAGTGTGCATGTGGCAAACTTAACTCTGTTCTCGTCAGCACAACCGCTGATGCGGAAAACTGTCTCTAGTCTTTCAAAACATTGCATCAATTCAACAACTCCTTCTTTTCCTCGGTAGTATGAGGGTTTTCACTTCAAGAAGTCGGAGTAAGAACAACCCCTATTGGTGTTGTTTCTGCGCATATTGAGGTTTGGATCATTGTTTGCATTCAGATCAGCTCCTCTGGCTGCCATAGCTGCTGTAATGCCCTCACTTATCATTTCCCAGAGTTGTGCAGCGGTGACATTTTGAGTAGCTTCTGGAAATTCAGTATTAGCAGCGTTTGAAGTGGTTGCATTATTGGGATTTGATCGCATAATCACCATTTGTCTATGATCATACACAAAAAGATATTATTAGTTCAAACGTTAGTACAGTTTTTATAATATTTTCACGGGGAAAATTCATGCATTGATTTCATAACAAATTTAGATAACCTGTCAAGATCTCATAATATAATACATTGCACAACGAATATAATAAAGAAAGTGATCACATGCTATTTACATCAGAAATTTAGCATCCATCTAGCATAACAAAATCTAAGTCATAGGCCTGTCAGACCTTGTCCAGGGTAGTGATACACACAGTCTTTAATACATTGCATCCCAAAATACATGCCCAAAAAGAAAAGATACAGTACAAGATTACATCACCAAAAGCTGAAAAGAAATAAAAGTACAAAGGTCATATACCATGATAGCTAGGGTAAAACCCATAAGCTGATCATGATGTACAAGATATCTAGTACATCTACTCTACTCCTGCCTAGATGGTCTGCTAGATGTGGCTGGGGCTGGTGGGGCTTATGAAGCTGCACATGCTCTCCTAGTGTTCCATAAAGTCCGAACTGTCGCTCAGGCCTCCTTGAGCATGCGGAATGCTGTCAGAAGCTGGGTCCTAAGTCTGTCGACGGCCCCTCGAAGATAAGTCATCTCTGCAGTAACCCCATCATGACGGACGGTGGCAAGGTCAAACAAAATGGACAGGGACTGCTCCTGAGAAGATAGGGCAACATGGGTCTTGTGCAGGAGACTCTCCATGGTATGGATACGCTGATGGAGACGATAGTTCTCCTTCCAAAGCCACTGCAATGCCTCGTCAGTCTTAGCCTAGACACCTCTGGCTGCCTGTGCCTCTCCCCTCATAGTATGAGTGAGAGAGTCGATACACTCATGGATGGCAGTATAGCCCAGTTGACCAGCTGTCAACAGGCTGCGGAGGTCTGATATCTCCCGCTCCTGGCGTGCGGCCAGTGCGGCGATCTGGGCCTGGACAGAGTCGACACGTCCCACCCCAGAGCCTTCCTCTATCTCGAAAGTGGAGCCGGGTATAGACTCGGGAAAATAGCCCGATGGTAAAGATGAAGGTACAGAAGATGGTAGGTCTGGAGACACCAGGTCCTCCTCCATAGAGGTGGGGACCAGTATGGCTGATGCTAGAGCAGAAAAAGGGTCCTCAGGAAGTACAACTTCGATAGTCTGATCATCCTCTGAGTCTGAGGCTGATAACCATCAACAGTGTACTGATCGTGGAGATGAACGGGTAGCTGGAGCAGGTGCTACTACTGGTAGAAAAGTCGGAGGTGCAGTAGGCGAAGTCATGATGCTCTGAAAATAATATTATTTTAAATTTGAAGTAAGTATAAGCTTACAAACAAAGGAAAAATATTATTTTTGGTTACAAGTTTTACGAAGTATATCCCTTTTAAACAATCACCGTAATGTTTTAAGGTTATATATATTAATACTTATATATATATATATATATATATATATATATATATATATATATATATATATATATATATATAATCATTTAACCAGTTTATTTATCAATTAGTATACACTTAGTTCACATAGCACATAATGCCCTACGATCTATATGCTTAACTAATATGGTCCTAAAAATGATCCCAAAAGATTTTATAAAGTTATAGTCCAATTTTAAATAAAAGAAAATTTTACTTTTTTTTATTTTATTTAAAAATTTATCTAGTTCTCTATAACTAATGCTCTGATACCTTTCTCTGTGACACCCCGGGTAGGGTCAAGATATGCGGAAATATCAACGGAGATGTCACAAGGGTGGATCGATCGCTCATAGTTCATAGAGCATATGATAAAAGATTATTCAAAACAGATTACATGATTATTAAACAAATTTATAAAAATTATCTTCAGCATGATAAAAGTAGATTGTTTATGTTTCCCAAATAGAACCCCTGACGAGTCCTACAATGCAGATTACAATGATGCTTGAGTCCATGCACATATCACGTACTAATTTCATTTCCCTGAGAAAAACATACTTAGAGGGTCAACATAAAGTTGGTAAATTTACATGTTTAACAATAATTAGTTTGGACATACATTAATCATAGAAGTAACAATGCACAAAGCATTTTTACTAAAAAAAATTAGATTACATTTGCTATTACTCGAAACTGAAGCTTAACCTTCCATAGTCCTCAACAGATGAGGACGTAGTGTCTTACAAAAAGACACCCAAACCCAGTTCCAACATGGTATACATCTGTTGTCCCGGCCAAGGCACAATGAGCATGACTCACCCATATGGGGATGGTCAATCCCTAATAAATCTATTTATAACGTTCGGGCGATTTACAACAATTTAACAGTTTCTATAATGGTCAATCATAGTCAAGTTTATACAGTTCAGTTATGTCCATTTAAAATAGTTGCATGTTTTCTCCCCCGTAGAGGAAAAGTTTATCAATAGTTTATATGGGGCTGTAAACTCACCTGGGAGTTGGCAATAGCTGTATAACACGAATATCCAAATAATGCTCACGCCAAAAGTTATGCCTAATCAAATAGTACAGTCTTAATAGATAGTACAAAGAACATATGTCTATGCTTATACAGATTTTTAGTCAGTTTAATAATGCTACAGTATTTATCTAAATTGTTGTAGTACAAGTATTAACAATATCTATTTAAACTTATCTATATAAGTATCATAGTTAAGTAAACATAAAATGTTTTACTTATCATATTAGTTTGCATTCGTAGTACATGTATTAATAATAACCATTTAAACTTACAATTATGTTTCCTATTTAAGTAGACATAAAATGTCTTACTTATAGTATTAGTTTACGTTCGCAGTTCATGTATTATTAACATCTATTTAAACTTACCATTAAGTTTCATATTTAAGTAAACACAAAAATGTTCTACTTAAAATATTAGTTTACGTTCGTAATTCATGTATTATTAATAACCATTTAAACTTAAAATTAAGTTTCATATTTTAAGTGAACATAAGGTGTTCTACTTATAATATTAGTATTCAATTTATCTAGCGTTCATATAATTTTATTTCCTAAAATTATATGAGTTCATTTATTAATAATACATATCCATATTGTTTATACAATTTATTTCATAAAGCAAAAATATAAATATTTTATTTTTAAAAATAAAAATATCATATTTTATTTAACTTTACAGTTCTTATAAATTATTTAACATTTATAAAATAATTTATCAATTACAAGTTTAAGAATTTATACATAAATCCTTATGGTTTGGGGTTTAATTAAGTTTTACTAAATTTAAAATAGAATTAGGGTTAGGGCTTGTTAAAGTTTTAGATCATGGCGAAACTAGTCCCTCCATATTTTAAACAACGTAAAACTTTCGGATTTTACACATTTGGTACCTAGGGCTTGTTAAAGTTTCGGCTTATGGCATATTTAGTCCTCCTAGTCATATCTAGGTTTTATAATCTTCATAAAATGACAAAACAACCCGTAGGACTTCATTAAGTTTCGGATTATTACAAAAATGGTCCTTAGGGTTATAAAATGACAAAACAACTTTTAGAAACTTCCCAAAATGGTCCCTAGGGTTTAATATGCCACGAAAGGTATTTATTAAACCCTAGAATTTCGGATAATTATATTTTCAGTCCTTGTGTTTACTAATTTATCAAAACAAGTTTTATAAGTCACGGTTTTGGTCCCTAAGTTTCATAAATTGTCATTTTAGTCCAAAAGTTTTTATAAGTTATATTTTATTATAAAAACTTTTATTTAAACATTCAAAACATTATACGGGCTCATTAAATGGGCTAAAATATCTAATGGGCCATCTAGTGGGCCTAAATACATTTTTAAGTTTACTAAATTGTTAAATGGGCCTTCAAAACATTTATTGGGCTTAAATACATTTTTAAGTCCTTTAATTAATTAAATGGGCCTAAGTACAATTTTAAGTCTATTAAGATACTAAGATTTATTAAATGGGCTTATTGGGTCTATTAAGTCTTGGACTAATGTTGCATGGGCTTAATTAGTCCATCAATACTACTTTTCATTTCTTGTTATTATTAATCTAGGATTTTATTATAAGCTTATTATTAGCTTATCCATATTTAGTTTTAAAGCTTAATAAAAGAATAAAACTCATAGTTTATTTTATTTGGTGTACCAAATGAGATCTAGGTGTGTTACATTGTTGCATGCAAGTCATAAGCTCTAATATGAACTTATGGCTCACGCTATATTTAATTATAGCTTATTAAGATGAGTCAAAACTTGTTTTAAGGTTGCATGTACTTATAAGTGTCCCCAAAATAAGATCTACCTATGTACAAACCAAGAAACCAAGTCATAAGTCCATACATACATACATATAGCCCACGGCTATAATTTTAAATCTTGGCATTCCCAAGATGAGATTTTTAGCTAGTTTTATGTCTTGTAAATATTTATAAAATATAACATAATTACCTAAGCTTCTTGCATGTTTTCAAGGATACCATAATTCCAAGAAAACTACATATAGCTCACGGCTATATTGTTTTCCCCCAATGTTCCCATAAGATCTATAAGCTTGTTTTATGTTTATCATGTTAAGTTTAACTCTTAACACTAGATCCAGGGTTTTTATAAGAATGCATGTACATTTAAAATCCATTCAAGGTCATATATAACCCACCGCTATATATATACATAATTCATTTTAGTGATTTTTATTAGTCCATTTTACATGTAATAATACATATTCCATCATTTAAAACTTAGTACATAAATCATAGATACATCATTCACTTATGTCGTGACCTTTAAGGTCATGGTTTTTATCAAATCTTGATTTTTAACAAAGTTTGTTACATGTGATTATAGGTGAATGATGATGCATGCAAGTAAAAATGAAGGATCATAAGGAGTATACCTTTCTTGCTTAAAGTTACCAAGGAAGATCTAAATGACAAGGGAGATTAGAGATCTAATCTAGATGATGAAGAAAACCCTAATACTAAACCAAGCTGTGACCCTTAAGGTTCGGCTAGGGCTTGGTCGAATGATTCCAAAGATGATGATGCTACTAAATGATTAGTAGTTAAGATGAGACAAGGATCTAGTGGATTTAATGTACAAACTTAGATGTTTGTGGCTTATAGCCGAATCATTTGAGAGAGAAAGGAGATGAGGGAATGAGATTTGATTGCATGAGAGAATGAGAGAAGTGTGTGTGTTTTTCGGCTAAAAGGGGAGAGAGAAGGGCAAGGCAAAAAAGGGTATGATTGCCTTGGTAAGAGAGTATGTGCCAAGTGTTGGATTTTCCAAAACCAAGACATCCCTTATTCTTCCACGTAGTGGGGTGACGTGTAATGCTTAACCAAAAAGGAAGATGGGCTTGTTGTGGGCTTATGTTGGGCTAGCACACAAAGATAAAAGATCTTGAGCTAGTCCAAGATGTGTATGTATGCCTATGATGTATACACATATATATACGACATAAATACTTAATACAACATATTTCCCAAGTTTTGTTAAGTGTTATGTATACATAGTTAGTTACACATCTCATTACTTGTTCTCCTAGTTTTAAGTGCATGGTTTAAGTTATGTAACTTATTACAATAGAAAATGATTGTAGAAGTATAAGTACATAATGGACAAGTTCACACACATCTTATAGAAATATACCACATGAGAGAGTGTTCTAGGATTATTGGGTGAAATTTATTACATTAAATCATGGTAAAATCATGGATTTTACAATGATACAACCTAGGAAATCTATCATAAAAACTCCAATTGTCTACCCATCGATCTACCCAAAACCTAATGTACCTCCCATCCCCGACCACCCAACGCAAGAAGAAGTGAACTCAATCCCCAAACCATCAATATCCTCCCCAATATTCACAATATCATTCCACCCCCAGCCCCTTCGTCCCCCACCCATAACCCTAATATCACCTAAACCTCCATCCCCCATGTATACTTTTGATTAGTCTAACCCAAAGACTCCCCTTCCTTCCTAAATCTCAACCACCATTTACCTAACAACGCCAAGTTTTTCGCCCTTAACGACCCAATGTCTAGCGCCCCTCCCCGAACGATTGTAGAACCAAAACCTATTTAACCCAAAACATCTTCTTCACATCACCCGAACGAACCCACAAGAAATCTTTTCTAACTCTCTCGAGATTTTTTATCACACTCAAAGCCACACGGAACATCGAAAAATAATACAAATACAAGCTACCAAGTACTGATTTAACCAAAGTTAGGCGTCCCCTAAACGACATCGTTTTAGATTTCTAAACATCCAATCTCTTTTTGAATTTATCCAACCTTGTCAACCGCTGTAAATAAGTTGAAGAAAACAAGTTAAAGTAATGGACCATAATGTGATAATCATGTTACATGCAACTACAAACAAAGCCCAATTATATCAGTCAAGAACACACAATAAGAACAATGCACCACACTATAACAATCAAGAAGCATCCCGTCACACACACAAGAACAATGCACCACACTATCCGTATCTTTCCCACACCACTTGTGGAAGATGAACCATATCCTCGTTGAGATATCTTGCCTCCAAGGAGACGATGCACAAGTACTCAGGACGGATCGTGCCCCACGCTCCACACACATCATAACTGGTCCTATAGACGCCCATACATCTATGTACCATACCAAAACATAACCCAATCAAGATTCACATATCAAAACACATATCGTAACACATAATAAAACACATAAGCACGCATGTCACACAATAACACATGTATGTCCAAAAGTTTATAAACTTATAGTACCAAAACTTTTTAAGAACACCACAAGTGTCATCTCCATCCCATACTAGAAGAAAACATTTATAAAACTCAGTGAAAATGGGACTATGAACTCACCTGATATCACAGCAAGCTAGCACTCATGCAAACCTATAAAATCATACACAACATACTTAGCTCAGGTAGTAACACCCAAGTTAAGTAACAATCATGGAGATGAATCTAATCCCCCAATCCCCACTATCTAGTTCTCCCACTACAAGCTATTATATACGTAAAAATCCAGTTTTTCCCCGGTACAGTTTACTAGTTACTAAACGATCACATGAAGTGAACTTAACACCAAACTTGGCTCCTACCCTACTGGAGTTATGTTGTTATATGATCTAAGAACTCCAAAACCAATTTTACTTTCTACTTCACGTTTAACCCTTTCGTTTAGTCTCTACGCCAAAAGTCATTTTCACCAAAACTGATTTTTTGTACATGCTAAATGTTTGTCACCAAAAGCCTGACCTCAACACCATAACTTTTATTGAAAACCTCCAGTACTTTCATATATATTATAAAGTGTAACACCCTATTTTGATAATGGAAATGTCACACGTAATTATGGCGTGTCATCAAAGCATATTAGGAAAAATGTCTAAACATTACATGACCATAAAAGGAAAATACCGGAATCAAACATCGATAGTCCAAAAGTAAAGCTCATCACACACAAACATAAGTATAGTAACGGAAAGGACTAAACAATGTCCATAGCAAATGTACAAAAGGAAAGATAATGCATAAAGTAAAGAAAGGCTAGAAAGATTTCAGTCTATATGCACGTACGCTTAAAGTCTACGAGCGTCCCTGAGTACCTGCCGTTTTGGGAACATAGAAAAGGAAAAAGGCTGAGCAATACGCTCAGTGCACGGATATACAATAAAGCATGAATAGGATAAGCATATAACATATAACAGTGGAAGAAACTAAGTCCCGAGTAATCTGGTTAAGTCTTGATAAAACTGGTTTTATAGTTTGAAAAGCCTTATGTTTATCTTGTAAAAACTGTTTATCATATTTTATCATTAGCCAATATAGGTCATGAAAATCCATCGTGCATGAATACCTGGAGGGGTGACCTCATCATGTAAATTAGAGGGGCTGCCTCTAATTTAATATATTGGTTTTGGGTAGGAGGGATCAGCTCCTTGTGAAGGATGTAAGGCACACACCACATTCACCATGAAATCCTGACTAAAAACATGTAACTAGGATGCACCCATACGCCCCACATGATAAATATAATATAAATAGCCAAAAGCTGAAGGAACGCCACGAGCAATCACTCCACCGTGGTGAAGTCATAACATCAGTGCCTCTAATGTTAAGGTTATGGTACCTCCATAACTAGGTGAAACTGGTCATGCATGTATATGGCTATAGGTATTCTAAATTAAACATAAGCAAATCAAACACATAACTTATACTACGGGAAAACATTTGGCTGCATACGGGGAATCCTAATAAGGAAAGAATGTCCATACTGAAAGGACGGGAATCCATACCTTATGTCCAGTGAACGAAGAAGATGAACTGAGAGGAATCCTACTTCTGTATCACTACTGCTACATAAATACATACATGAATGAGTATCTGCTTACTAATGCGTAACTGATTTTATGTCATGTCTTAACTTATTTTATATGTTCTTATCATGTTTTACTGTTTTAAGCCTTAAACTGTGTTTATCTTATATTCTGTTTACTCTGATTAAGTATTTCTGGTATTTCATGTATTATTATACTTACTGTGTAATAACAAGTAACTTTCCAAAAATAGCAGGTTTCCTAAAATAGAAAGTTTCCAAAAATAGAAAGTTTCCAAAAATAGGAAGTTACCAAAAATAGAAAGTTTCCAAAAATAGAAAGTTTCCAAAAATAGAAAGTTTCCAAAAATAGAATTACTGCTTAAAATAGATAAGTTTCTAAAAATAGAAAGTTTCCATAAATAGATTAGCTGCCTTATTTAAATAAGTTTCCATAAATAGATTAGCTGCCTAAAATAATAAGTTTCTAAAAATAGAAAGTTTCCATAAATAGATTAGCTGCCTTAATTAAATAAGTTTCTAAAAATAGAAAGTTTCTATAATTAGATATAAGCTGGTTAAATAAGCTAAGTATATAAGACTAAGTGTTTTCATGATTATTTTCTAAGTCATATGATATAATGTATAGTTTATTAATTATTTCATGTAATTAAAATAAAGTATAGGTTAAAATATTTAATTAAAGTATATCATGTTTTTAATTAAATAAAGTTAAATACTTAGGTTAAAACATGTATTATTATTTATTAATAATATAACCTAAGTCATGTAAATTAATTAATTATAACCATGGTTTTTAAATAATTAATTAATTATAAGTCTGAAAATATAAAATAGTTAGATTAATAATTTCACGATTTTAATAATTAATATAACCTAAGTCATGTTATTAAATTAATCATGTCATGTTTATTAATTTAATTTTAACATATGATTATAAACATAATAATCTTAACATACACCGTGAACCGGATCTTGACTAAGAACCATGAACCGGACATGAAATCGACACCATACCCCGAACTACGTCGGAGTTCCCCTTGTCTTGTTGCTGCCGTGGGACCCACACCAACCAACCGGGACCATATGGTCTCGGTGGTGGTCGAGTAGCCAAACCGAGACCCCCTCGGGGTTCGGTTTAGGCGTCGGCCAACACACAACACCCCTAAACCATCCTTTTTGATTCTTCCAAAAATCATTTTCATGTTAGATCTATGTTTTAATTAGGCTTTAAAAAAAACACATCATGTTCTTAATTATTTAATAGATCAAATCTAAAGGAAAAGGGTTAAAAGAATTACCGAATGCGTGGATCTAAACAAGGATGAAGGATGAACAAACACGAACACTTGCACCAAAACCAAGATCAAAGATCAAATAAACACCCCCTTGGTGTGTTTATGGGTGGCGGCCAAAAGAAAAAAAAAGGAGAAGGAAGAACTTTTTTAGGTTTTATAAAATCTTCTGTAAAGTGAAAAAATGAGTAGTGACTTTTCCTTTTACCCTTCTTTAGTAAATTTTGAGATGGGCTTGGCCCATCTCTCCCTTGTTGCCGCGGGTAGGGGGCCCCACATGGGGTACCCGTACCGTTTTCCGTGTCTCGATGTTTAATTGTTCGTTCGTGTTTATTTGTGTTCACGTTTAATGTGTTCTCGTTAAATAATTACCGTGACCTAATATATTTATTTACGCTCGTAATAAATATATATACGTAATTAATAATAGTTCGTGATTTAATTACGTTCATGATTTCATGATCGCATGTTCGTGATTAATTATTGTCAAATAATTATTGCATGCTCGTGCGTAGTAAATACTTATCGTGTTCTAACACGTACGTAATACGTAAATCCTAACACGTAATCGTAATCATGCTATAATAGGAAAGTTTTAATCTAGTACATACGATCTTAAGGGTACTATTCATGGTAAAAGCATGCGGGTTTTACAACTCTTCCCCCCTAGAAAGAATAATTCGTCCCCGAATTATAGATAAAGTAATCTGGAAAAGAAGAACATACCCGAATTCAAAATATGAAATGAGGGTAAGAAGCCCGGATAGACTCCTCTGTTTCCCAAGTGGCTTCCCGCTCGGTATGATCCCTCCAAAGGATTTTGACGAATGGAATCGTCTTCCTTCTCATGACTCGTTCTTGTCTGTCAAGAACTCGTTCGGGTTCTTCTATAAAAGTGAGATCTTCACGTATCTGTTCCAGTGGATATTGAACCATGTGAAGGGGATGATACTGGTACCCTCTGAGTAAGGACACATGAAACACATTGTGCACATGCGAAAGCTGCGGAGGTAACGCCAATCGGTAAGATAATTCACTGACTCGTTCAATGATATCAAACGGTCCGATGAAACGAGGAGTGAGCTTCCCTTTAATCCCGAAGCGTCTAACACCACGTGCCGGCGAAACCTTAAGGAAGACGTGATCTCTTACGTTAAAATATATGTCCCTACGATGCTTATCGGCGTAACTCTTCTGACGTGACCGTGCTTCCTGAAGTTTCTGCTTAGCTACAACGATCTTTTCATTGGTCATCTCTATGATTTCTGGTCCTTCAAGTGTTCGCTCACCAACCTGATCTCAGCAGATTGGGGCGCGACACTTTCTGCCATACAACATCTCGAAAGGAGCACACTTGATACTTGCGTGCCAACTGTTGTTGTATGCAAACTCCACCAAACATGTGTAATCGTCCCAATCACCTGTCCATTCCAACGCACATGAACTCAACATATCTTCCAATGTCTGAATGGTTCGTTCCGAATGTCCGTCCGTTTGAGGTGAAAATCCGTGCTAAGCTTAAGTTGTGTACCCCAAGCTTTCTGTAGACTCTTCCAAAAGCGCGAAGTGAATCGAGGATCTCTGTCTGAGACGATGCTGGATGGTGCACCATGGAGTCTCATGATCTCTCTTCTATACGTATCGGCGAGTTTACTTACCGGATCTTCCTTGTGGATCGGTAAGAAATGAGCTGATTTGGTAAGTCGATCAACGATAACCCAAATTGCATCGTGCTTCCTCTTGGTAGGCGGAAGACCAGTAACAAAATCCATGGTGATTTTGTCCCACTTCCACTCTGGAATATCCAATGGTTGAAGGAGACCGCCAGATCGCTGATGCTCGATCTTAACCTGCTGGCAGGTAAGACATTTGGAGACGTAAGTGGCCACATCCTGTTTCATACCACTCCACCAAAAGTACTGCTTGATGTCATGGTACATCTTAGTCGAACCAGGATGTATAGAGAATGGGGAGCTATGAGCTTCAGCTAACAAGGCTTCCCGGAGTTCTTGGTCATCAGGAACACAAAGTCTCGTGCCCTGCCATACGATACCATCTGCATCTACTCTGAATTTCGTCTGTTTCTCCAAATTCTGTACTATTGCCCAGATTTCTCCATCATCTTTCTGAGCTTCCTTGATCTTAGAGAGTAACTCGGTTTCTACTCTAAGATTAGCCCAGTAACCGTGCTGTCCACGTACCATGATCTCGATATCTAGTCGCTCCAAGTATCTTATGATTTCCTCTTTGATTTTAATGCCGTTGATCATTCCGGACTTCCTGCTAAGAGCATCTGCTACTACATTTGCCTCTCCGGGATGATACTATAGATTAATGTCATAATCCTTCAATAGCTCTAACCATCTCCTCTGCCTCATGTTCAATTCACGTTGAGTGAAGATATACTTCAAGCTATTGTAGTCCGTGAAAATGTCACATGATTCTCCATATAAGTAGTGCCTCTATATCTTCAATGCAAACACGACTGCAGTAAGTTCCAAGTCATGCGTGGGGTAATTTTCTTCATAAGGCTTAAGCTGCCGTGAAGCGTACGCGATCACTTTCCCATGTTGCATGAGAACACAGCCAAGTCCCTTCCCCAATGCATCACTGTAGATTTGAAATCCACCCGTACCAGATGGGAGAGTAAGAATAGGTACAGATACTAGCTTCTGCTTCAGGTCTTCAAAGCTCTTCTCTCGTTCTTCAGTCCAGACGAATTTCTCCCCTTTCCGCATCAGTTTGGTCAATGGTAGTGCTAAGCGGGAAAAGTTCTCCACGAACCTACGGTAATAGCCAGCTAAGCCTAAGAAACTGCGGACTTCCGTCGCTGATGTCGGCCTTGGCCACTTAGTAATGGCCTCAACCTTCGCTGGATCCATAGTGATTCCTTCTGCTGATACAATGTGACCTAAGAATGCCACCTTGTCTAACCAGAACTCACACTTGGAGAATTTAGCATACAGCTGCTTCTGGCGAAGAATCTGTAGTATTGTACGAAGATGGTCTTCGTGTTCCTCCTTGTACTTTGAGAAAATCAGGATGTCATCGATGAAGACAATGACGAACTTGTCCAGAAATTCATGGAAGATTCTGTTTATCAAATCCATGAACACTGCTGGAGCATTTGTTAGGCTAAATGGCATAACTACAAACTCGTAGTGGCCATAGCGGGTACGAAAGGCAGTCTTAGCAATGTCCTACTCCTTGACCCGTAGCTGATGGTAGCCTGACCTAAGATCAATCTTGGAGAAGTGTTTGGTCCCTTGGATTTGGTCAAACAGATCATCAATACGTGGCAGTGGATATCTATTCCGGATAGTAATCTTGTTGAGCTCGCGATAGTCTATGCTAAGACGCATACTGTCATCCTTCTTCTTAACAAACAAGACCGGTGGCCCCATGGAGATGCGCTCGGTCGAATGAACCCTCGTTCAAGAAGTTCTTGCAGTTGATCCTTCAGCTCCTTCAGCTCTATGGGAGCCATGCGATAAGGAGCCTTGGAGATTGGTTCAGCTCCTGGAATAAGCTCGATACTGAATTCCACTTCTCGTGCAGGTGGTATGCCCGGAATTTTTGCTGGAAAAACATCTTGGAATTCCGACACTATTGGTTGATCCTGAATTGATGGGGATTCAGCATCCATGTCGTGAACTGTAGCTAGATAACCCTCACAGCCATGTGATAGTAGTGCACGCGCTTGCAGGGTAGATATGATTTGTACAGACCGTCCGGGTATGAACCCGTTATGAATGTACTCTGGTGCATTAACATCACCGAAGATAACTCGATATGAATGGCAGTCTACGGTAGCATGATGCTTGGATAGCCAATCCATGCCCAAAATCATGTCGAAGTCATTCATGTCCAGCGGAAGTGCGTCAACAGGTCGAACCTTATCGTCAAATTCTAGGGGAAGACTCTTGTATACATGGGTGATTAATACAGAGTCCCTCAAAGGCGTGGAAATAGTAAGCCTATTTTTTAGTGGCATGGGGAGCATCCTAATGTTCTTAGCATAAGCAGTAGAAATAACCGAGTGAGTAGCGCCCGTATCGAAAAGAACACATGCAGCTTGACCATACATATACAAGATTCTAGTGATGGTAACTGTAGACTTGTTGGCCTGGTCCCGAGATGTCGTGTAGACACGCCCGATGGTAGGAGGCGGCTTGGAATCAGCATGTCCCGATGTACCCTCCATCTCGCCCTTACGGCAATCCTTCATGATATGTACAGGAAAACCACACTTGAAGCATGCGTCAGTGTTACGGCGACATTGCCCTGGGTGCCTACGGTGGCAAGTAGAGCAAAGAGGATGAGTAAATCCTCCAGCAGGTGCTCTGGCTGGCTGGAAACATGATAAAACATTTTACATAAGACAAGACAATAGGGTACAAAGAACAATGCGGATAATCGTAAGATTGAATACCATTGATAGCTGGACGGCTAGGCTATGAACCTCTCTGGTTCTGGTCCCTACCGTTTCCATGGTTCCTGGTAGAAGTTTTGCTAAAGTGTCAGAATATGAGTTATAACATGAAATCATAAGGAAATGCGTAAGTATTAGGACCTGCTGCTGTTGGAGTGACCAGTGTTGTTACGGTAATTATCATTACCGCCACGCCTATCCGTAGCAGAACGGTCGTTAGTCTGACCGTTTCCCTTGGGCTGATGAGGCTGCTGCTGAGTAGCCGGCTGAGACCGGTCACCAGTTTTCTGCCTAGAAGATACATTTTAAAGAGATGAATAATTGACATATATGGAAAGAATACGGATTGATCACCGCTTGAATACGAATGTTTACCTCTTGTCGGGTCTCTCAGCTTCCCCGAACTCATCTCTCTCTCTTGTAGCATCTCCAGCTTACGTGCTGCATCGGCCACTTGTGCTACAGTGTTGAACGTAGCACACACCAGATTGTTCGCGACCGATGTGCGAAGAGCCCACCTAAAGTGGTGTGCCTGCTCTTTAGGAGTACCTGCAGCCGCACCAAGGAAACCAGCTAACCGAAGAAAGCGCTGCATAAACTCGTTGCTATTCTCCCCATCTCTCTGTCGGATCCCATGGTACTCTCTCTTGAGCTTGTCTTGCTCAGCCTTGGGAAAGAACTGCTCCATCACCCTGTCCTTCAACTAAGCCCAAGTCAAACCAGCAACCCACTCGTCACCACCCTCAGACTGCATCAATGCTAACCACCAATTTAGCACATCGCCTTCGAACCGATAGCATGCCAACCTCGCCTTGTATGCAGGGTCACAACCCATAGCATTGAAAATCTTCTCGATGTGAGCCAACCAGCTTTCAGCATCACTGGGGCTATCTGTCTTCTCAAAAGCTCGAGGACGGAGCTTGTTAAATCTCTCCAGTCATACTGCTAATGTCATTGGAGGAGGAGGAGGAGGTGCCTGATTATGCTGCTGATTATTGCCAGCTTGAACTTCAGCCCTGATGTCATTCCTCATTTGAGGAAGCAAAGCTTGCATAGAAGCTTGAATTGTAGCATTGAGCTGTTCCTGTTTGCGTGTGAGAACCATTTGACAGTATAACATAAAACATATGATTAAACAGATCAAAACATAAAATATATATATACATGAAAAAAATTTATACCAAAATTTCAAGAGAAAAATTTTATGCAAGAAAATTTTGTGTATGAATGCATGATGCAGTTTTAGGAAAACTTTTGTATGCTCGAGAGTGAACGCCTATGGTCAGTTCACCTAAAAACAAAAGACATGGCGAGGGGACGCCTATGGGTCGGTCCCAAATTTAAAAGTTTCGATAAAACACATGCGACTAAATAGGGCCAGTCCTGTACCAACCATTACTTAGTCATAAATATGCGACAATGACATATATATGTATGCGTAAAAAGGATGAATGCATGAAAACAACTGTCAGTTCTAGGAAGACCGTAGTGACTACCCACTAATCACAGGTCATATTTGAGAGCCTACAGGTCGAAGCCTTGGCTCTGATACCATAATTGTAACACCCCATTTTGATAATGGAAATGTCACACGTAATTATGGCGTGTCATCAAAGCATACAAGGAAAAATGTCTAAACATTACATGACCATAAAAGGAAAATACCGGAATCAAACATCGGTAGTCAAAAAGTAAAGCTCATTACACACAAACATAAGTATAGTAACGGAAAGGACTAAACAATGTCCATAGCAAATGTATCAAAGGAAAGATAATGCATAAAGTAAAGAAAGGCTAGAAAGCTTCCAGTGCACGGATATACAATAAAGCATGAATAGGATAAGCATATAACATATAACAGCGGAAGAAACTAAGTCCCGAGTAATCTGGTTAAGTCTTGATAAAACTGGTTTTATAGTTTGAAAAGCCTTATGTTTATCTTGTAAAAACTGTTTATCCTATTTTACCATTAGCCAATATAGGTCATGAAAATCCACCGTGCATGAATACTTGGAGGGGTGACCTCATCATGCAAATTAGAGGGGCTGCCTCTAATTTAATATACTGGTTTTGGGTAGGAGGGATCAGCTCCTTGTGAAGGATGTAAGGCACACACCACATTCACCATGAAATCCTGACTGAAAACATGTAACTAGGATGCACCCATACACCCCACATGATAAATATAATATAAATGGCCAAAAGCTGAAGGGACGCCACGAGCAATCACTCCGCCGTGGTGAAGTCATAACATCAGTGCCTCTAATGTTATGGTTATGGTACCTCCATAACTAGGTGAAAATGGTCATGCATGTATATGGCTATAGGTATTCTAAATTAAACATAAGCAAATCAAACACATAACTTATACTACGGGAAAACATTTGGCTGCATACGGGGAATCCTAATAAGGAAAGAATGTCCATACTGAAAGGACGGGAATCCGTACCTTATATCCAGTGAACGAAGAAGATGAACTGAGAGGAATCCTACTTCTGTATCACTACTGCTACATAAATACATACATGAATGAGTATCTGCTTACTAATACGTAACTGATTTTATGTCATGTCTTAGCTTATTTTATATGTTCTTATCATGTTTTACTGTTTTAAGCCTTAAATTGTGTTTATCTTATATTCTGTTTACTCTGATTAAGTATTTCTGGTATTTCATGTATTATTATACTTACTGTGTAATAATAAGTAACTTTCCAAAAATAGCAGGTTTCCTAAAGTAGAAAATTTCCAAAAATAGAAAGTTTCCAAAAATAGAAAGTTACCAAAAATAGATAGTTTCCAAAAATAGAAAGTTTCCAAAAATAGAAAGTTTTCAAAAATAGAAACTTTCCAAAAATAGAAAGTTTCCAAAAATAGAATTACTGCTTAAAATAGATAAGTTTCTAAAAATAGAAAGTTTCCATAAATAGATTAACTGCCTTATTTAAATAAGTTTCCATAAATAGATTAGCTGCCTGAAATAATAAGTTTCTAAAAATAGAAAGTTTCCATAAATAGATTAGCTGCCTTATTTAAATAAGTTTCTAAAAATAGAAAGTTTCCATAATTAGATATAAGCTGGTTAAATAAGCTAAGTATATAAGCCTAAGTGTTTTCATGATTATTTTCTAAGTCATATGATATAATGTATAGTTTATTAATTATTTCATGTAATTAAAATAAACTATAGGTTAAAATATTTAATTAAAGTATATCATGTTTTTTATTAAATAAAGTTAAATGCTTAGGTTAAAACATGTATTATTATTTATTAATAATATAACCTAAGTCATGTAAATTAATTAATTATAACCATGGTTTTTAAATAATTAATTAATTATAAGTCTGAAAATATAAAATACTTAGGTTAATAATTTCATGATTTTAATAATTAATATAACCTAAGTCATGTTATTAAATTAATCATGTCATGTTTATTAATTTAATTTTAACATATGATTATAAACATAATAATCTTAACATACACCGTGAACCGGATCTTGACTAAGAACCATGAACCGGACATGAAATCGACACCATACCTCGAACCACTTCGGGGTTCCCCTTGTCTTGTTGCTGCCGTGGGACCCACACCAACCAACCGGGACCATATGGTCTCGGTGGTGGTCGAGTAGCCAAACCGAGACCCCCTCGGGGTTCGGTTTAGGCGCCGACCAACACACAACACCCCTAAACCATCCTTTTTTATTCTTCCAAAAATCATTTTCATGTTAGATCTATGTTTTACTTAGGTTTTAAAAAAAACACATCATGTTCTTAATTATTTAATAGATCAAATCAAAAAGAAAAGGGTTAAAAGAATTACCGAATACGTGGATCTAAACAAGGATGAATAAACACGAACACTTGCACCAAAACCAAGATCAAAGATCAAATAAACACCCCCTTGGTGTGTTTATGGGTGGCGGCCAAAAGGAAAAAAAAGGAGAAGGAAGAACTTTTTTAGGTTTTGTAAAAATCTTCTGTAAAGTGAAAAAATGAGTAGTGACTTTTCCTTTTACCCTTCTTTAGTAAATTTTGAGATGGGCTTGGGCCATCTCTCCCTTGTTGCCGCGGGTAGGGGGCCCCACATGGGGTACCCGTACCATTTTCTGTGTCTCGATGTTTAATTGTTCGTTCGTGTTTATTTGTGTTCACGTTTAATGTGTTCTCGTTAAATAATTACCGTGACCTAATATATTTATTTACGCTCGTAATAAATATATATACGTAATTAATAATAGTTCGTGATTTAATTACGTTCATGATTTCATGATCGCATGTTTTTGATTAATTATTGTCAAATAATTATTGCATGCGCGTGCGTAGTAAATACTTATCGTGTTCTAAGACGTACGTAATACGTAAATCCTAACACGTAATCGTAATCATGCTATAATAGGAAAGTTTTAATCAAGTACGTATGATCTTAAGGGTATTATTCATGGTAAAAGCATGCGTGTTTTACATAAAGAGTTCCCAGATCAAAAATATTTGACTATCTCATTCGTTTGGTTAGGTTTTGACTCACATTCCCGAAATCCAAATTTATTCCTAAACAGCGCACTGTTTTTGTAAAAATTGTTTGACGACCTTCCCGAAATCCATTTTCGACGAACCTTACATTTTTGAAAAGTAGAATCTCTGAATTTAATTTAAAACGACCAAAGGTGCTACCTACTGCCTGGAACAGTCGACACAAGACATCCCTAAAAATCAGACTGTTTTACGCCTTTATGCACTAACCCCTTAAACATCATTAATTATCCCTAAATTATTAAACAAGAACCCTAACATCATAAATAGATCTTAATTACTATTTTTTTCCAGAAAATTAATAAAACCCTAATCATCTCAGTGATGGTTAATTAACATTACAATTATGATTAATTAATAAAAACATGAATTAAATTAAGGTTTTAATTGATTACTTACCTTGAATCAAGATAAATTTATGAAACCCTAAAAAAACTCTAGTTGATCGCCGTGTGGTTTTTCTCCAACCTTATATAGATTTGATGACGTATAGTCCCTAGCTGGGTCATGAACCCGACGCACGGGTACTACCCGTATCCGGCGCGTCACAAATGGGTTGGATTAATGTTCTTTGAGCTTACAGGCTTCGAATTAACAGTGGCCGCATAGATATGTGCGGCCCACAGCCCGGCACAATCGGTACAGGGTTAGACAAAATCACAATCTAGTTAGGATTGGGATTTACCTCAAAGTGGAGGATATACACTAACCATAATTAGAAGATAACAATCAAGCTAATTATGGTACTTATCCTTTGCTTGGGGCCGAAGCATCGGTACCAGCCCATTAAGGTTATACCGCCTATATAAGGAACCCCCAAGGGTTCCAGAAAGGTATCACATTCTTCATACTCTCACTCTACATCCGATTACTAACCCTAAACCGATTACTTACTCTCACGCCAGAGTCTAATCGTGGGATACATTCCCACGGTAAGCTTAACGTGTGTTGTTTTAGTGTGTAGGATCTCAGCAAGAAGTTCACTTGGTGCAAGAGCCGGAGCCCCACATATCCAAATTAAGCCTAATTCAGATCAAGCAAGGATCATCCAACTTTTGTATCAACAAGTTGGCGACATCCATGGGACCCTACACTAAACTAAACTAAGCTAAAACTCTACCAATGACGAAGGGACATCCTCAGGGAAACCCAAGGAACACGAATCCAGGGAACCGGAAGTCCGGAGGTGATATTCCAATCACCTCAACCCCTCCTTCAGATGGATAACCGGGAGGATCGAACAACCGTAACACATCCTTTCAATCCCCCGGTGGGACAAGCACGATTAACAATACCCCACCACCAACCCTCACGCTGAATAATCTCGATCCGGGATCAACACCTAAGGCTCCCAATAAAGAGGGGCAGAAGCCACCGACGATCGAGCCGAAGGTTGAGGTCGATTCACTTGATGATGAGGACCTTGAGGGCGTACTTACGCAGAATTTCGACAGAATCATCCTGGTCGTCATGACAAGGATGAACCCGGGGAGGAATCTCCAAGCCAGACTCAACTTCAGCAGCGCTGGGCGCGACACCTCTGCCAAAACTCAAAAAAGGCAGAGGAAGTCCCGAACCCAGGAACAACCTCCAATGGAAGAACCACCTCAACCGCGGAATGTGTTCGAACGGATAGGAGATCGAATCATGCAAGAATTGAAAGAAGCTCAAGGTGAGGAGGATAACTTCGATGGGTCCGTAGAACGCATGGCGTTTAAAACTCCTCCTAATAATCGTCGTACTAGTGTATGGCATAGAATGGAATCTTGTGGGAAGAAAGCTCCTACCCACTATAAAAAAAGTGGCTATCGGATTCAACCCAGAGGTGGGGCGCGACCGCCTCACCGCGACCCTTCGGGGTCAGATTCGGACGATCACCCTCCAAAACGTCGCCGACCGAGGTACTCCCCTCCCGGACCATCGGACGATGAAGGACGCTATGAAGAGCCCTATTATCGTGCGGAGGAGGAAGAAGACCTTTCTCTTCCATGGTGTAGCGAGAGGGAGGACGCCTTTACTCTTCGCATACGGGATTATTCGGAGGAGAAGAAACATCGCATGCCGATGACGGTAAAAACCTATGACGGATCCGGCGACCCGGATGATCATCTAAAAGTGTTTGACACGCAGGCTAAAACTGAAAGATGGCCGATGCCCATATGGTGTCAGATGTTCAATTCAACCTTGATTGGCAATGCTCGCGACTGGTTTGAAAAACTTCCCCCCGTAGCTTTAACAACTTTGACGAATTATGCACATCATTTAAAAACAATTATACTCAGCGGAAGAAGTTAAATAGAGATCCGGTCTCATTAGCAACGGTCAAACAGAGGCCCGTAGAATCTACAGAAGACTTCATGGAACGTTCAACGATGAGTGCACGCGCACAAAAGCATGCCCATAACTCCTTAAAATCTCTGACTATATGTATGCCATTACAGACAAGGAGCTAATCAGGCGCCTTAATGATAAACGTCCGGAGAAGTTTGATGAACTCATGGAAAGGGTTAGAAACTTTGTGGAAGGAGAAACTGCTGTCGCCGCAGCCTACCCCTCGAAAGGGAACCATGGTTATCGATCGAATGACCAGCCCAGGAGGCAATCGGGGGGACAAGGAAACCACGACAATGGGAGAAGCTCGGATTATAAGAGCCAGACAAAAGGAGGACGATCGGACGATAAGTTCACACCTATAAAAATTACTTACCCAGACATCATACTAACGGAAAGAGAAAATTTTCCAAGGCTTTCCCCAATGACAACTCCGGTTGACCATCGTTAAGGAAATCGCTTCTGCGAATTCCATAATGACAGGGGCCACGGCACAGATGAGTGCATTCAGCTCAAGAAGCATATTGAGTCACTGATCAAATCAGGCAAACTCAAGCATCTAGTTAAGGATTGGAAGGACGAGAAGGATAACAAAAAGAATGAAAGAAAAGATCCCCAAAAGGACAAGCCTACGACCATATACATGGTTCAATCATGGCAACGCAGGACGAAGCACAAAATTAGTCAAAAATTTTCTCGCGGCAACGAAATATCATTCCTTCCTATCACGGCGAGCAATGTGGCTGACGCACCTCTCACGATTGAGGTAAACATCAGAACTCAAAACGTTCGTCGTATGGACATGGATGGAGGATCGTCGACGGAAGTATTCTACGAACATTGTTTCGTGTAGTTACGACCAAAAATTCAAAGCCAATTAATGCCGGCCACGTCGCCGCTCATTGGCTTCAGTGGGGATACTATTTGGCCGATAGGACCGTTACGTTTGCTGGTAACCACTAGAGATAAAAAGCATTCCACTACGACGTGGATGAACTTTATGGTGATACGTTCACATTCTCTGTACAATGGTATTATCGGAAGACCAGGAATCCTGGCCATACGAGCAGTCCCATCTACGGCACATGGCATGATTAAATTCCCGGTAGAAGGAGGAATTATTACCATCCACAATTCAGTCGTGCCGGCATCAGAGTATCACGCCGTTGCAACACCAGTCCAACCAACCCTTATAAAGGAAGGATCTTCACCTTCTAATTGGAAAGTAGCTATCCACCCAGATTACCCGGAACAAGAGGTTGCGCTCGGGGGAACTCTCTCCGAGAAAGGAAGGAAAGCCATGTGCTCTCCCCTTAAAGCAAACCTTGATGTATTCGCATGGGAACTAAAGCATATGACGGGCGTACCATGCTCGGTCGCAGAGCACAAGCTCTTGATCCGTCCAGGATATCCTCCCGTGAAACAAAATAAGCGTGGTAAAGCACCAAAACGCAGCCAGGTGATACCGGACGAGGTAAAGAAGCTGGTAGACGTAGGAATCATGAGAGAGGTCTATTACAACGAGTGGCTCTCCAAGAAGCACGATGGAAGCTGGCACATGTGTCTGAACTTCACGGACTTAAACATAGCCTGCCCACAAGACTGCTATCCGTTACCAGAATTTGATGGGAAGGTCGAATCCCTATGCGGGTACTCCTTTAAATGTTTTTTGGACGCATATAAAGGATACCATCAGATCCAGATGGCGGAGGAAGACGGCATTCCATACCAGTCAGGGCGTGTATTGTTACACAACAACGCCGTTCGGACTCAAAAACGCAGGCGCAACATATCAATGACTCGTTGATAAAGCCTTCGACTCCCAGATTGGCCGTAACCCGGAAGTCTACGTCGATGACTTGGTTATCAAAATCCATACAGAAGACGAACTCCTCCGAGATATCCAGGAAACATTTGACACATTGCGAAAAATCAACATGAAACTGAACCCCAAGAAATGCACGTTTGGGGCATCTGAGAGGATGTTTCTCGGGTGCATGATTAATCCAAACGGCATCAAGCCTTGTCCGGAGAAAAATGACGCTGTCATACAGCTACCATCCCCTCGGACACTTAAAATAGACGTTGCGGGAAGACTACAAAAGTGGAGCGTCCTGCTGGGGGAACACAACATCTCCTATAGACCAAGGACAACCATCAAAGGCCAAATCTTGGCAGATTTCATAGTTAAGAAGCCCGAGGATGCCGATCCAATGGTACCAAAGGAAGAGATCCCAATGGACCCATGGGTTCTGTTCACCGATGGATCTTCTTGCACGGACGGATCAGTAGTGGGTCTCATACTCATAAATCCGGAAGGCATGAAGTTCACCTATGCCTTGCATTTGAATTCATAGCTACGAATAATGAGGCAGAATACGAAGCATTGATTGCGGGTTTAAAAATCGCCGCTAGGATGGGAATATGCAACCTTGAAGCCTACGTGGACTCACGGCTTGTCGCGAATCACATCCTAGGAGGATACAAAGCCAAGGAGGAGAACATGATTCAATATCTGGAGAAAGTCAAGTCACTTATCGCTGGTTTTGGAAAGTTCTCTAGCAAGCAGGTACAGAGAGGCGAGAATAAGAAGGCATACACCCTTAGCAAAATCGTGTCTACGAGCTTTGCCCATCTATCCAAACAAGTGTTGGTAGAAATACTCAAGGATACATTCATTACAAGACAGGAGGTCGCAACGATAGGTGATAAGGAGGAGCCTACGTGGATGACCCCGATCATAAACTATTTAACGAACGAAACACTTCCTGATGATGAGACAGAGGCGTGCCACATTAAAAGGAAGTCACAACATTTTGAACTCCGCGATGGCGACTTATACAAATGCTCATTCTTACAGCCATGGTTGCGATGTGTTGGACCACGCCAAGCTAATTATGTGATTAGTGAAATTCATGAAGGTTCGTGTAGCATGCACGCTGGCCCAAGATCGGTAGTCGCACGGGCTCTACGTACAGGATACTATTGGTCGACTATGCATCGGGACGCACGAGATATGATTATCAAATGTAATGATTGCCAGGTTCATAGGCCGGTACCGCGTCATCCGCAACAGGAGCTAACACCCATCACATCCCCATGGCCATTCTACAAGTGGGAAAATTGACATAGCGACCCCTTTCCTGTTGCAGCTGGAGGCGTTAAGTTCTTGATCGTAGCCATGTACTATTTCACTCGCTGGATAGAAGCTAAGGTGGTCGTAACAATCACGGGCAAACAGGTAAAAAAGTTTGTTTGGGAAAATATGGTATGCCGGTTTGGTTTACCAAGTGAAATTATCTCGGATAACGGAAAACAGTTTTCGGACAATCCGTTCAAGGATAGGTGTGCGGCACTGAACATCAAACGGCGCTTCACATCAGTAAAACATCCACAGACTAATGGTCTAGTGGAGCGGGCGAACAGAAGCCTAGGTGAAGGAATAAAGGCGCGCTTAGATGAGATAAGCGCCAAATGGACGGACGAACTACCACATGTCCTATGGGCACATAGAAAAATGATCAAAACGACTAATGGGGACATTTCATTTGCGTTAGCCTATGGAACTGAGGCAGTCATTGCAGCAGAGATTGGAATGCCAACAGTCCGCACGACGGAGGTTAATGTCGTCACGAACGATGAGGAACTCTGTTAGCCTCAAAATATTGAGCCAAACAAGAATGCTCGATCATATGTTTATTATGTATCGTATTTTAGAACGTTGTAATAGGTAGTATATTAGTCGTGTAATTACGGGCTTAACTTTAAGCTAAGGTTCATTAATAAGTAACCAAAGCCCAAAAGGAAAGCCCGGCCCATGATCATATAGCCCATTAAGCTACATGTAAGCAAAGGCTATATAAACCCTTCCTAGCATGTTAGGAAGGGTGTTGGTCATTTCATTTTCTCTAATCTAATATTCCACAAGTTTCACCAACCATTTTCTCTCTACTTTCTCTCACTACTTTCTCTCTCTAGAATTCATCTCATTTCTTCCTTTCTTTCTACCTTAATTCGTATTATATAATCATCACATATTAGGGACAACAATTGGTATCAATCGCCATGGGGTAGTTTTGTGATTGGTTGTTGTGTTTTTCATATGATCCGTTTGATTTGATCCATTTTTCTTCCTCGAATTCAAGATTTTTCTTGTTTTTGATTGTGTTTCTTAATCGTATAACTTCCTTAATCTTGTTTTAGAAATTTGGTTGTTTTGGTTTGGTTAAAAACACGATCTTGTTGCCTAAAAGTTGCTAAAAACTTTTAGGTCAAGTAAAATCAAAATTTTTCCATACTAGTTTTAGGACATTTCTAGCTCAATTTCAAAATTTGGTGATTACAAATTTTTTAGGTCTACCGTTTTGTCGGACTGAGGAATTTATTGTCGGGCTGAGAAAAAATCGCAAATTTCGGAATTTCAACAACCATACAATCACAACACAACTACTTAAGATCCAAATTTGATTCATCATTTCAGAGAATATTGAGATGGATTCCACTGCCGAATATCGTGTGACGAACAACAACATAATGGTGGCAGGTAACAAAGAAAGACCACTAATGCTTGTGTCGGGTCGATATGATCAATGGCAATCCCGTTTTATACGTTACCTTGACACAAAACCTAACGGTGATGCTTTAAGGCAATGTATTTTGGAAGGACCCTATAAACTCTCAAGGATTCAAGTTCCTGCAGTACCAGCCACAGACACAAGTGACGCACAACCCGCATATGAACGTGATGAGAAGAGGACCGACCTCACCCCAGAGAATCGTGCGTGGTTTGATGCAGAGAAGGAAGCAATCTACTTAATTCTCAGTGGCATTGGAGATGAGATTTACTCTACGGTTGACGCATGTCCTACTGCTCAAGAAATGTGGACGGCCATTGAAAGATTGCAACAAGGTGAATCACTTAACAAACAAGATGTGAAAACTAAGATGTTTTGGAACTTTGGCAAGTTTACATCAAAGGATGGGGAATCAATTGATTCTTATTACTCCCGATTCTACAAGATGATGAATGATATGACCCGAAACAACTTGCAAGTTTCCACCATGCAAGTCAATGTCCAATTTCTACAGCAACTTCAACCAGAGTGGACACGGTTTGTCACCTTGGTGAAACAACAACAAAAGTTAGACGAAGTTTCATACCACAAGCTCTTTGACATCTTGAAACAATTTCAAAATGAGGCAAATGAACTTCGAGCTGAACGTGTTGCAAAGATTTCCAATCCACTTGCTTTGGTGTCTACCACTCAACATTACCCAGAATATCACTCCCGTACTTCAAAGACCTACTCTACTCAATCATCATCACCACGATCATCCATTGTCTCCAAGTCATATGTTCCAACACGATCCCGAGGCAAAGAAGTTGCAAGAGCACCATCACCCATACCTGAGCAATCATCCAAAGAAGACAGTGATGAAGAAATAGCTCAAAAGGATAGGGAATTCAAGCAACAAATGGCCTTCGTTATGAAGCAATATAAGAAAATCTACAAACCCACCAACAACAACCTTCGAACATCTTCAAACTCGAGGAACACCCATGCACAGAGTCCTCCAAGGTATGACACACGAAGACGTGTTGAGAGTCCTCCAAAGTATGATCGACAACCTAAGTATGATAATCAGAGGGTGGCTACTATTGTTGGAAACAGGGAAACTGTTGGTACTCAAGTTGTGCAACAAAGTGGGATTCAGTGTTTTAACTGCAGAGGTTTTAGGCATTTGGCTAAGGAATGCAGGCAGCCAAAGAGGGTTAAAGATTATGGTTATCATAAGGAAAAGATGCTGCTGTGCAAGAAAATGGAAGCTGGAATCAAGTTATCAGCTGAGGAAGGAGAAATGCTTGACGACACAGATGATGAACTCTCCGACCAAGAACTCGAGGCACATTATTCATACATGGCAAAGATTCATGAGGTCCTTAACGTCACTGAAGATGACAATGGTCCTATCTTTGATACCGAGCTAATTGATAAGGTACAAGATGATGCTGAATATAATGTGTTTGGTGATACAAATGAGCATAGTGATCTACCAACAACAATTACTGACACGTGTATGATGGAAACGGTTGATAGCAATACCACACCCGATTCATCAGACATGTGCAATAATGGGTTTGAGGATGATCAACATGCAAATGAGTATGATGACGAGGAGCGTGTCGCGCTTGCTAATTTAATTGCTAGTTTACAAAAAGATGTCAATGAAAATAGAAAGAATCAAAAGCAATTAAAGAAGGCAAACGCAGCGCTCACTCAAAACTTTGAAGAATGCAAAGCCGCTCTTATAAAATCTAGTGAGACTATTGATAGTTATAGGGCTGAGCTTCTTCAAAAGACCAACGAGCTTGAGGGGTACAAAAGTCGTGTCATCAACGTTAAAAAGGACGATTTTGAAAATAAATACAATGAAGCTCTTGCTTTGTTAACTAAAGAAAAACGTCAATTTAATGTTTTATTAAGTGATGAACGTCAAAAAACGTATCTTGCCACAACAAAAGTTAATGAACTTGAACAAAGGCTTTCTATGAACACCACCGATTCTGCTAAAATTCTTGACGAGAAGAAACAAGAGGTTGAAACATTAAAACAAGATTTCAAAAATAGACAAAGCAAAGATACTGAAAAAGTAAAGGATCTCGAAGAACATGTCGATTTTTTGAAAAAAGTTGTTTATAATACACATGACTCTATTCAAACCGTAAGAATGATAGCACCTCGGTCGTTTTTCAAGGGTCAATCTAGCTTTGCCACCCCCAAGTACCTCGAACAAGCTCAAGCTGCAAACCCCCATTTATATCTTGACGAGTCCGAATGGACCAATCATGATTGCCCTGTAGCTAACCTCGATAGTGAAGAGACGTCCCTTTGGGATGAGGAGAGTAGATCACCGGTCAATAAAGATTTTGTGAAACCATATAACTATGCTTATGAAAACAGTCTTTATGGTCTTTTCACTCCACAAAAACAGAAGTCTCGTGAGGAATTATTTTTAGAATGCAAACAAAAAAGAATTCAATGGAAAAAAGCTTTTGCCACTAAGAGGAAAACTAATGTTTTTAAATATATTAATTATTTGCCTCTAGATGCTTCTAAAAGCAAAAGTAGAAAAATACTTGGTTTTCTTAAACACCACGTTAATAATGTTCAATCAATTGTTGAAAGCGATTGGGAGAAACGCCAAAAGGATAAGTGGAAAACCGAGATTCCTCACGACATAACTGTGCTTGTGAAAGAACTTTTAATACCAAATACGAAGATAATAAAAGAACATGTTCTTGAGTTTGAAAATTTAATTCAGTCTGAAATGTTTGATGATTTGAAATATGTTGAGTCTCTTGAAAAAGAAATTGATGACCTTCAAAATGACAAATTAGAATTTTTAAACGAATATGATCTACTCTTAGAAGAATGTCTCTCCAAAGATATTTTGTGTGTTACTCTTCAATCTTGTGCTGATATCGATGAATATTCTGATGTTGCATGCAAATATCTTGATAAAATCAAAGAGTGTGAGCGTCTTGAACTTGAGCTTTCGAAACATAAAGAAAATGTTGATAAAAAGGCTTTTGAGTTACTTCAACACAAAACTGATTTCCTTCAAAAACATTGTCATTCTCTTGAACTTGCTTTGCAAAAAGACGTTGGTAGTTTTCCACATGATAATAAATTGCAAGAAAAACTTTCCCAAACGTTTCGAGAAATGAACGAACAAGATTTGGAAATTAAAGGGTTGAAAGCTCAGGTACAAGACAGGGACAGAGCGATAGCAGAGTTGCAGAAACTCATTGCTAAGATGGGTGGGAAGATTGTGGAACCTAGTGTTAAGAAACCTGTTGTAAGACAACCCAATGCTCAAAAAGTGACTAGACCCTCTGTCTTGGGAAAACCATCTGTTTTCTCTAATTCTGCATTTGCAAAACCTGCGTTTGCCCCCAAGACGGATGGGAAGGATAGGTTACCACAAACCACTCCCAAAACAAATATTCGATCACAAAGCATTAAGAACACACATGTGGTTATACCAGGGATGTATAGATTGACCACTAAACCCACACAAAACAAAGAAAGTCAATCACCTCAGACTTCTAGAAACACTAATAGACGTGTGTCTTTTACTACAGGAGTAGTCCCCACTGCTAGTGTTAGCCGGCCCCAGCTTAAGAGCACTCGCATGAATGAAAAGGTCTGGCAAAACAAAAGTCAAGGGAAGATGAAGGAAGTAGAAGAACACCCTAGGATTTTCAATGTTTCTAAGAATAAAACGTCTGTAATCGCGTGTAATGACGATTTGAATGATTCGACTTTGAATGCTATGAAAGTTAAGTTTGTTTGTGTGAAATGTGGAAAGTGTGCTAATGCTAATCATGCTATGTGTGTTTCGAATAATGTCAAAGGCGTAGAAACTAGAACTAAGAAGTAAACTGTGATGCCTATTAGTGCTAGAAAACCCAAACGCAAAGTGAACCATTCTGGTGCAACCCCCCCTAAGAAAAGTATTGCATCAGACTCCACCACTAAGAACCCTAGAAGCAGAATTAGGGAATTATATGAGTCTGCTAGCAAGCCTTGGAAATGGTGGTTTGCTAACCAATGTCCTCCAGGATATAAATGGATGCCTAAGGTTAGGACAGAAAATGTGACTACGAGCGTTAGTGTGCCTCTAAGTGATGAAACTAGGGAAACTAATGAATCGGAAATCACTACTAACATGGAATCCAATTTAGCAAATGCTCCATCGTGTTCTAATTCTTCTGCAGGTGATCGAAGTAATTCTCTTCATAATGGACTCCGGATGCACGAAGCACATGACGGGGAATCTCAAGCTTCTAATTAACTTCGTGGAGAAGTTCCTGGGTACGGTCCGATTCAGAAATGATCAATTTGCACCGATCCTAGGATATGGAGACTTGGTTCAGGGGAATATCACTATCAAAAGGGTTTACTACGTCGAAGGGCTCAATCATAATCTTTTCTCGGTTGGTCAATTCTGTGATGCGGATTTGGAGGTTGCTTTTAGAAAGAAGACATGTTTTGTTCGTGATTATGATGGGAATGACTTACTTACCGGAACACGGGGTACTGATCTCTACACTATTTCACTACAAGACTCCACATCTTCAACTCCAATCTGTTTCATGGCTAAAGCTTCAACGACTCAAGCTTGGTTATGGCATCAACGTTTATCTCATCTTAACTTCGATACCATCAACTTGCTTTCCAAGAAAGATATTGTGCGAGGCCTTCCTAACTTGAAATTCATCAAAGATCATCTTTGTTCTTCTTGTGAGCTTTGTAAAGCTAAACGGAGTAGTTTCAAAACAAAGACTACACCTAGCTCTAAAGGACGGTTAGATCTTCTTCATATAGATTTGTGTGGTCCCATGCGTGTTCAAAGTATCAATGGGAAGAAATACGTTATGGTAATTGTCGATGACTACTCAAGGTACACATGGACTCACTTCTTGAGATCCAAGGATGAAACACCCGATGTTCTCATCAGCTTCCTTAAAGTGATACAACGTGGTCTTCAAGCTCAAGTTAAAGTGGTTCGTACTGACAGAGGTACTGAATTTTTGAATTCAAAACTGAGAGATTATTTTGAAGCTGAAGGGATTGAACATGAAACATCTATTGCTCGAACACCCGAACAAAACGGCGTTGTTGAAAGACGAAACCGTACTTTAGTTGAGGCTGCTCGAACATTATTATCCGCTTCAAAACTTCCACTATACTTTTGGGCCGAAGCCGTGTCAACCGCATGCTACACACAAAACCGCTCCTTAGTTATCCCAAGACACGAAAAGACACCATATCACATAATTAATTATCGCAAACCTTCACTCAAACACCTTCACGTTTTTGGATGTACGTGTTACATTATTCGAGACGGTGAAAATCTGGACAAGATGAAAGAGAAAGGTGATGCATGCATCTTAGTGGGATATGCAACTCAGTCTAAGGGATACAGAGTGTACAACAAGAGAACAAAATTGATAGTCGAGACTATACATATCAGATTTGATGAATTGCAAGAGATGGCACTTGAACAAAACAGTTTAAGTCCCGATCCACAACGACAAACGACTTCCGTTCACAACCGCACGGAACTCGGAACTCAAGACCACAGCAATGAACCGTCAAGTTCAAAGCTGGTTCCTGAACATGTTCCTAGAGCAGATATGACAGTGGACACGACACTTGAAGAGTTGGAAATGTTATATGGACCAATGTATGATGAATATTTCACGGGGGAGAAACAAGTTGCATCGAAGTCTTCCGCTGTCACTCATGATACGAATGATGATACCGATCATCATCAACAAAAGGATACAACTTCATCTACTTCAACACGGGTTGTTGCAGATTTACCTCCTCAGAATATCACTTCAACAATCGATCCTACAACATCCACAACTACTGTCATTGCTCTAGAGAACACAAATCAAGCAGACGGTGCATTATCTGACGATGACGATTTTCACAACCCATTCGGTACATCGGTACACGAAACTGGAGAGTCTTCTACTCGCCATGTTGATCCATCAAATATGCATACGTTCTATCAACGACATCCGTCAACACATCATTGGACTTGAGATCATCCTTTGGTTCACGTAATTGGAAACCCTTCACAGCCTGTTCGTACAAGACGACAACTAGCAACCGATGGCGATGTTTGTATGTTCGCACTCGCCGTGAGTACGGCTGAACCGAAAAATATCAAAGAAGCCATGGCTGATCATGCTTGGATTGAATCGATGACGGATGAACTTCAACAATTTGAAAGACTTAAATTCTGGGAACTTGTTGACAGACCATACGATGTGACTCCATTAAATCTTCGTTGGATCTGGAAAAACAAGATGGATGAAGAGAATACGATCATCAAGAACAAAGCTAGGCTAGTGGCTAAGGGGTATGGCCAGAAAGAGGGAATTGATTTTGATGAATCATTTGCACCAGTTGCTCGGATGGAAGCAGTCAGGATTTTTCTTGCTTATGCTGCACATAAGGGATTCACTGTCTATCAAATGGACGTAAAGACGGCATTTCTTAACGGTCCTTTGAAGGAATAAGTCTATGTCACGCAGCCGGAAGGATTCGTCAATCCTCATTATCCTGACAAGGTGTATCGTCTCCACAAGGCACTATATGGACTCAAGCAAGCTCCAAGGGCGTGGTACGACGAGCTCTCGAAATTTCTGGTATCCAAAGGTTTCTCAAAAAGTTCCATTGATCTAACTTTGTTCACTTATAAATATGGGGATGCCATTTTGCTTGTGCAAATTTATGTTGATGACATTATTTTCGGGTCTACAAACCCAAAACTTTCAAAATGGTTTGAAAAAGTAATGCACAACAAATTTGAAATGTCAATGATGGGCGAACTAAAATTCTTTCTAGGAATTCAAGTTCACCAATCCCCAAGTGGTATCTTTATAAACCAAGCTAAGTATTGTCAAGAGATAATCAAAAAGCATGGTATGACTTCATGTGACCCCGTTGGGACACCATTATCAACCACATCGCTAGACGCTGACTTGGAGGGAAATGCCATCGATCAAACGAGATATCGTTCCATGATTGGTTCCCTCATGTACTTGACAGCAAGCAGACCTGATATTCATCATGCTACGTGTTATTGTGCACGTTATCAAGCACGACCCACTGAAAAGCACCTCAAGGAGGTTAAACGGATCTTTCGGTACCTCAAGAATACCATTCATTTGGGACTCTGGTATCCGAGGGAAACCGGTTTCTTTCTAACGGCCTATTCAGATTCTGATCATGCAGGGTGTCTTGATACACGCAAAAGTACTTCTGGTGGTGCACAATTTCTAGGTCAAGATAAGCTTGTGGGATGGTCTTCCAAGAAGCAGGATTGCACGTCACTTTCATCAGCCGAAGCGGAGTATGTGTCTCTATCTGTGTGTTGTGCTCAAGTTCTTTGGATGAGAACACAACTCACGGATTATGGCTTCCATTTTGATAAAGTACCTATGTACTGTGACTCAAAGTCGGCCATAGCCATCTCCTGCAATCCGGTACAGCATTCCCGCACGAAGCACATCGATGTCAGATACCACTTCATAAAGGAACAAGTTGAACGAGGTATCGTTGAATTATACTTTGTTGGAACGGATTACCAATTAGCCGACTTGTTTACGAAAGCTCTGTCGAAAGATAGGTTTGAGTACCTCGTTAGGCAAATTGGTATGAGATGTTTGACTCCAGCAGACCTGGAGATACTGGCAAAGGTGCCTGCTTGATTTATCTATCAAACATCAACTTGTAAATATCTTTGAAAAAGCAAAATACAAAAATATAAAACACATAAAAGCAAAACACAAAATTAAAAATCTTTCAAAATCCAAAAATATTCTTCTCGACATGTCTTTCAGTATCGATAATATGGACGTGCCTAGAAATGTCGCTCAATAACGACACGGGTGTGTACATAAAGCTCGAATGAAAGTTGTAAATATTTTTCAAAACATGTCATTTCCTCTTTTAATAAAGGAAATTGTCTATTTTGGACAAATATTTACAAACAACGGGTAGAGCAATCTATCACGGGTTGAGCTTGTCACAAAACATTCAACGTTTTGAGCTCAACACAATGGCTTGTAATCACTTTCAGATTGCAACCCGGACCGATATTCACGGGGGAGTGTACGATTTAGTGCCCTTACCCTCAGCAAAAGAAGAGAAATCTTCTTACACTTGAGTGGATTTGTCAAGACATTCAAAGTCTATGAACTCAAGTTTATGCTTTAGAAAAACCTCTTCGACAAAAAGAAATAGGATTTTTCAAAAAGCGTTGATCACAATTTTTTCAAGAATTTCTCAATGATTATTCAAAATCTTTCAAAAATTGTGTGTTCAACAACTCCCATCCTCAAAAAGCGAAATGTGGATCATATCCTCACAATGACAATTCAATTGGATTAATTTTTGAGGGGGAGCATTTTAACTTCATGCAAAAGATTAACACATCTTTCTCCCAGAGATTTCAAGACTATTTTTTCTAAATATATTTTAATCAAATTTGGTATCTCTAATATCAAAAGATTTTATATATTAGAGATAGGGGGAGAAAATGTGATTAAAATGTGATCTAATATAAGACTCAAGCACTTTAACTCTTACCTACATGTGCGAAACATTTTCGATTATCGATGCACATGTGAAGGGGGAGCATTTCTGAAACGACAAAACTAGCAAGGTGTTAAATGTTTTCAAACACTTTGTTAGAATTTAAAGTGGTTTTCATGGTTACGATCAAATACCCACAACATCTTTAATACACGACGTTATTGGTGTCAAAAGGGTGGTTAGGTTTAAGTCCTATGATCCAACCAGAACCGGAGGGATCTTCCCAGGGACAATCCAATAGATTATTAGAAGTCCTTAGGAAAGATGGAGTAGAATGTGAACGTAGCAGAATGCCGACTAAGTACTGATGCTAGCACTAGAACAATCACAACAAGGTGCTAGTAATGATGTCTTGGTAAGCATTGAAGGGGTTGAAGAATGAAAAAGAAATGTAAGGATAAAGGGTCTAAAGAAAGAAGCCCTCCATACAACTTAGGCAGAAACCGGGTCAACTCATCATGAAGACAAACTCATCATGGACCCAGTGATGTATGCACAACCCTTTCCTAGCTACTCAGGCTTCTCTCAAAAGAATTTTGTTTTATTGTCACGGAGAACAACATGACTTCTATTGACTTTCTCACTCCGAGATAGTTGATATTGAATAGGTGGCATCTGCTCCAGCCTCCGACCACTAAAAGTGCACAAATAGAGTCTAGAGCCAAGAGATCAATCAAATCTCGTTAGGACACACGGATGAAGATCAAGAGAGTCCTACGCTATATCCTTGTGATATTGCTAGAACACTCAGAGTGATACTACTGAGTATTCACAATGATGAGTGGAAATCCTTCCAGTGTTAACATCAAACAGCACTGCGGTAGGTCATATGCAAGATTCTTTATGAATTGAACATATGTAAAACTGAAAAGCAACAGTGGTTTGATTCTGAATTGATTCAAACTCGTTTCAGGTTTCTACGCAATATCTTTATGGTCTTGCCAGAACATTCAGAGTGATATTCATTAATATTCACAGTGACGAATGGAAATCCTTCTAGCGTCAACCTCAAACAGCGCTACGGTAGGTGACTTGTGAGATTCTTATGAATCAAACTTGTGTCAACTGGAAAGCAACAATGGTAAGATTCTTAATGAATCAAACTTGTTCCAGGAATTTGAATTGACGACTTTAATCAAGCGGATATCTATCCAATTGATTCACTCTTTATGTTCGCAGTCTTGCTTTGAGACGGTCGAGTAAAGAGAACGGCTAGTACAGCCGCGAAACCCTGTCAAGGAGATTCTTAATTGAATCTACCTGATCACAGGTACGATATTTAATATCGTATAACGGTCTTCACCGACCGGAGGTAAAACGCTACCGATTTAGGACGAATGTCAAAGCCATTCAGTCCGTGTCTATGTTTTGTCTCGAGAAGGTGGCGTCACGGTGTACACAGCAAAGTCAATGATTCAGAAACCACATACTCATGACTAAAGACATATTCAACAATTAATAGTGTGAGCATGTGGATGAAGACGCAAGATCACAAGATGGCAACGACAAGTCAAGGATGATTTGAAGATCTCAAGCTTAAAGACAAAGTCGAAAGACAATGACAAAGGCTCAAAGATCACAGCATGAAGGAACAAGGCTACGATTACACGTTCAAGACTCATTTATGGCGAGATTAGTAATCTCTACAAATTTCCTAAATGACCAAGGTTTATGACCTCTCATTGGGGGAGATTGTTAGCCTCAAAATATTGAGCCAAACAAGAATGCTCGGTCATATGTTTATTATGTATCGTATTTTAGAACGTTGTAATAGGTAGTATATTAGTCGTGTAATTACGGGCTTAACTTTAAGCTAAGGTTCATTAATAAGTAACCAAAGCCCAAAAGGAAAGCCCGGCCCATGATCATATAGCCCATTAAGCTACATGTAAGCAAAGGCTATATAAACCCTTCCTAGCATGTTAGGAAGGGTGTTGGTCATTTCATTTTCTCTAATCTAATATTCCACAAGTTTCACCAACCATTTTCTCTCTACTTTCTCTCACTACTTTCTCTCTCTAGAATTCATCTCATTTCTTCCTTTCTTTCTACCTTAATTCGTATTATATAATCATCACATATTAGGGACAACAAACTCCGGGTTAATTTAGACTTATTAGATGAGAAAAGGGAGATAGCAGCTATCAATGAAGCTAAATCCAAGGCACGAATGAAAGCTTATTACGACTTCAAAGTCAAGAGTGTTTCCTTCCGACGGGGGATTTTGTCTATCGTGCTAATGCGACAAGTCGCACGGAGAAAACGGGCAAACTTGGACCAAAGTGGGAAGGGTCGTATGAAGTCACGGAAGCTTTGGGTTTAGGTGCGTACAAGTTACGTGACACGGAGGGCCGTGACTTGGATCATACATGGAATATTTGCAACCTCAAAAGGTGCTATCTCTAAATGGCTACGGCCTCCGCATGGACACTTCGCTGTCGACAGCTTCAATAAAGATCCATGTATTTTTGCTTTTATGTTTTCTAGGTTCTATTTGTCTTAGGATTTTATCATTCTGTCAAAAAATCGTAACCGTGATAATAAAACGCCGTGGTTCCTAGCTAGCTCCACGGCTTCTTCTTGTGCAAATTATGTCTTGTGTACTTAGGATTATTTTTTGTTTTCATTCTTATGTGTTATTTCTTCTTCATATGCATTCATTCAGCCGTACATGTACTATTCGCTCCCAGGTGGAGTAAGAGGATTAAGTGAACCTAATAATTCCACTTGTCGCATAAGAGGGATGCAACCCCAGTGGCGCAGATCATGAATCCTTACTAGACACCTTACTCACAAGACGTTGTATTAATTCTAAACAACACGCCGTGCCCCATGAGCCAGACGTGACAAAGACACAATGTGCACGTCTAGTAAATTATAGACTTAGTATTTTCTTAAACAGCCGTGACACGTCATGCAATAGATACATGATATCTAAGAATAAATACAAGTTTCAATATACGAAACAAACGCCGCCGTGATCATCACGGACACATGTTTATAAATATTCTAAGTGTTCGTAATTGAGTTACAGAATAAAGCTGTGGACATCCACCAACGAATATACATTACAAATAAAAAAGTACAAGTGTTCAAAAGTTACGGCTACGGATACATTTATTACAAAGAAGGAAGGAATTCACCTATTTCTTTCCTCCCTTGGGCTATCAGGGAAAGGAGTGCTTCACCACGGGCCTCTTTCCTACAACGAACCCAGGCCAGGTTTACATCAAGCGCCTCACCCGAAACCTTCTCACCCTTCACGACCTTTGTATTCTCATCATAAGTTGGGAGGGTGAGCTGGCTGGGGTCCGGTATAAGATGTGCTCGGGGGTCCACCTTACTTTCTGGCCATGCGTCAGGCGGAGCTTCGCCATGATATCATTGTTTGATGCGTCCTTCATATCTTCAAGCTCGGACAGGAAAGGATACTCCAAGTCTCTCAGGGCACCCATGGAAGAATCCATATTCGCCACGGCCCCGGGGTTGAAGTAGGCGTGCCTAGTGATGTCTTCTTTTTTGCTTATCAGCTCGACAACCTTTGTCATACCTTCGTGTCGACCGCGGTCAATACCGTCTGACACGATGTCAGCAAAGGGTTGTACAAACTGGGGTGACTCCATCACTCTCATCATCGCTAGCCGCGCCCCTTGGCCAACCATCCACCTACGACCATCAATAGCCGTAAGACGTTGGGGGCACAACACTTCGTCCCGGTCCGTGGCTAGCGCGTCCAGCTCAGAGTTCACCTTCTCCGAGGTCTCAGACACTCTCCTTTCCATTTCTGCCCTCTCATTGGAAAATTCTTATTTCAAGGCTTCTTCACCCATAACCAACATCCGCATCTTCTTTAATTCCTTTATGAGGGCGGATGCTTGTTCGGCCGCGGTCTTCGCAGAGGCCTCGGCTGCGGCCACCTGTAAATAAATGGCTAAAGTTAGAGAGGAATGGGGGGACAACTAGGGTTGATATCACACATAAAAACAAAACTATAAGGATATGTACCTTGCCGTTGGAAGCCTCGAGGAGAGCTTCTAGTTTAGCAATGTGCTCATCACGGGAATTGGCGTGCGTGGCCTGCTCTTGCACGGTTACTTCACCGGTGGTGAGTCGGGACTGTAGGGAGGCGATTACTTCTTCATGCTTTTCGATCATCTTTTCCCTACAAACGTTCCTCCTCTTCAAGGACTCAACATATTGAAGGGACTCCTCAAATCGCAGACGCATGGCCGCCCCCATGGCCAGTTGATGCACCATGGCCGTGTTGTATTCATCCACCAAGTCGTCGTGGCTTAGTTGGTTCACATCATTCACAAGGCTTGGAGGAATACAATGGTTGAGGAATTCTCGGCATTCGGCCTCCTCCCTTAGCCTACCCGTAGTGGATATGTTTCACTCAGGACAAAAACGTGTGGGAGGGCCGAATAGAGGCCCCCCTTGAGAAGCCGAGACATGGATGGATAGAGAGTCTTCTTGGAAAACTGGATCGGGCATTCGTACCTCGGTCTAAGGACCGGGATCCTTCCCCTTCACCACTTCCTCCACGATTGGTGCGACATCAGGTTGCTCATCCCTCCAGACATTACAAACATAATAAATATAAATACAAGGTACATCCCTGTAATTTTTAGAACAACTTTAAAAAAATGATAAGACTTACACGTTCGTCCTCGCAAGCTCGGATGCGGATGGAGGTACGGCCGTCACAGGAAGGGGATTAAGGAATGACGCGTTTTGTGTCTCGTTCCTGGCTAACAGATCTTGTGCCGTCCCTGAAGCCTGGTCGGCACTTGCAACAGTTTGGTACAAAGGGTAGTCCTCGCATAACCTCTTCGGAGGAGCGTTCGAGGCCCCTACCACGGTCTCAGGTAACTTTCTCTTGATCTTTCTTCTTATGTGTTTAGGTGTGGTTTGTTCTTCCACGACCTCTTCTTCCAAAACTTTCTCTTGTTCAACCTCTTCTTAATCGTCTGTAAACGTTCTTGCTAGACTTTCGGTTGTCTTCTCCATATTATCACCCTGCTCTTCGTCATAAGCGGTAGTGGTCTTTGGGCGCGACGAGGGGCCAGCGTCGTCCTCCAGTAAGAGCACATCCCCATCCTTATTGTCGTAATCCCTTGGGGATCTCACAATCATGGTCTCCTCTTCATCGGAATGCGGATCAGGCACAACATCCAGGGGGACGGTCACGTCCTTAGTTTTCTCCAGTAGAGGAAGCTCGTCCTCACACCTTGGATGGGACCATTCCGGAATTGCCTTTGGGTCTCCTTGACACAGAATTCCAAAAAAGTTCATATCTGCGCATTAAACACGTGTAGTATGTTAGTCATGGATTATATACTTCATGTTTTTGCACAATAAAAATGTTGTGCCTAACCTCATTCCTGCTTCTCCAGAATACATGGTATTGGTTCGTCCGTCCATGGTAGTTACCGTCAATGCCTAAAAGGAAAAGGAAGGATTCGGGAAGATTCTTGTTGAAACCCGTGCGATGAGTGTCTATATCATGCACGTGATTGGGGTTATATATACTGACATGGGGAAGGGGGTCGTGAGGTACCGATATTTTATACACAAAGGGGGTTGGCCATACTACTGCGTCTATAAAATAGTAATGATCGTACCAACTCATTAGAGAGTCCATAATCTTGTTGTGGCTGACAGGGCTATTGTTAGATCGCTTCTTAAAGGACAACCAGCCATTTACTATGTGCGGAAGGTAGAATACCCTAAATAACTCTACTGTTAGGGGAATGCCACGGGCATGGCACAAAATCTCAAATTGGCTAATTTTACATGCGCCAATGCCATGTAACTGGGTTATGTGTAAGTCATAATAACCTAATAAATCTATGAGGAATCTAGTAATCGGAATACGATAGTTAGCCGCATAAAAAAGACAGGTGTACAAACCTATCTTCCCATCAGGGAAGTCGGTAATGACGCTCCCATCAACAGGACGAGAGGGGTGGAGGTTGTTAGGAATGAAATAATCAGAGCAAAACTCTCTAAGTTTCACTTCTGTCATAACATTCAGCACATACCCTATAGTGGGGGCATTCCTAGCCATTTTTTATGTATAAAGAAAGTAGGGCGCGACATTCTAACCTGAGAAAAGTGAAGGTCCATGCGAAAAGAGTTGATGATTGTGAAGGAAGCTTTAATGGCGGATTGAGCAAAGTTAACTGTGTGAAGCACACAGTCGCATGTGCCGCCTATTTATAGGGTTGCCTCGGGGATGGCGGTCCATTGGATTCATGCCATGTGTCCTCCACTAACTGAATCCTGTGTCCAGGAAACGAAGGGGCAAGTGAAGAGTCAGAGGGACCCACGAGTCACCTCTGACTCAGATATTGCATGGCTCGAGGAGACTGACTGTTGCACTTTATCAGTCAAACTGTCAGGTGAACAGTCGTGTGTGTCGGGATTTGCGGTCATACAATTGACCACATTCGATGTTTATTTTTGTTCTGGTCGTCGTGTGTGGCCTGGATACCATTTGTTACACATGACCGTGTTTATTTTTGTTCCGGTCGTCGCGTGTGGCCTGGATACAATTTTTAATTCAACACTTTTAAATGTTCTTCTCTTAGTACGGTTAAGGGGCATGGTTAGTCTAGAGGTTACGCCTACGGCTGTAACAACTAGACTGGGGGGACATGATGACGTATAGTCCCTAGCTGGATCATGAATCCGGCCCACGGGTACTACCCGTATCCGGCCCGTCACAATGGGTTGGATTAATGTTCTTTGAGCTTACAGGCTTCGAATGAACAGTGGCCGCATAGATATGTGCGGCCCAAGGCCCGATACAGCTGGTACAGGGTTGGACAGAATCACAATCTAATTAAGATGGGATTTACCTGAAAGTGGAGGATATACACTAACCATAATTAGAAGATAACAATCAAGCTACTTATGGTACTTATCATTTGCTTAGGGCCGAAGCATCGGTACCAGCCCATTAGGGTTATACCGCCTATATAAGGAACCCAAGGGTTCCACAAAGGTATCACATTCTTCATACTCTCACTCTACATCCGATTACTAACCCTAAACCGATTACTTACTCTCACGCTGGAGTCTAATCGTGGGATACATTCCCACGGTAAGCTTAACTCGTGTTGTTTTAGTGTGCAGGATCTCAGGAAGAAGTTCACTTGGTGCAAGAGCCTGAGCCCCACATATCCCAATTAAGCCTAATTCGAATCAAGCAAGGATCACCCAACTTCTGTATCAACAAGATTAGTTAAACAAATCCTAGCCCAATACAAAAAACCTTGTTTCCTTATTTAATTTTTTTCCTCTTTTTCCTTTCTTGCGTCACTCCAAAAATGACCCAACCTTTAATTTTTTTTATTTTTTTCCTTTTATTATTAATTAAAGTATAATTAACATTACCTTAATTTTCCTTAATTTATTTCAGCTCCTAAAGCCTCCAAAACCTTAAAACCGTATAACTAGTCAGTTTTACGCGTATACCGTAAAAGACACAAAAATATACTGTTTTATAAAAACTCTTGGAATTTGAAATAAACTTTATATTTAAGTCCTAAATTACTTAAAACCGTCCCGAAAAATATTCCCGTGTCTAATTACCTTATTCGAGACTACAAAATGCTAAACCCTAAATCGTAAAAATACGATTTACTATAATACATATACGTACACATAAAATCTTAAAATAACACCATATTCTATCATAGTTACATCAAAGTGAAAAAATGAGCATGAACTATCCCCTTCGTAACATCATATAACGTACCAAGCACTACATAAACGATGTCTAACATCAAATCAAAGGCTCAAATATAAACATATAGCACATAAACGCACACTAAACACATAATCAACGTCAAGCAGTCATAAGTGACAAATCTCAAAATCTAGGGTTGTCACATCCAAGCACTTACCCGCTTCATGTTTTCCCCAATCGGCAATCCTAAATATGTGAAGGAAACTCCCCAATGTCGCACCCCATCCATCGAGCCATATTCGACATTTCATCGTCGTTGACACCTATACCATATAATTTACTTTTGTTGCAATTCACCCTTAGACCAGATACCTCTTCAAAACATTTCAGAATACACATAAGCGATTTAGCATTCTCCTTACTCCATTCCTCGAAGAAAATAGTATAATCGGCGTGTTGAAGGTGAGAGATTGTCACGTTGTTCTCCTCTACTGCCACCCCTCTATATATGCCTTTTTCCACCACTTCATTTACAATCGCATTTAACCCTTCCATCGCCAAGATAAACAAGAAAGGCGATAAAGGATCACCTTGCCCGACCCCCATCTCAAGCCCAAATTATTCCGTAAGGAGCCATTAACAAGTATAATTAATGATAAAGACTTAAGATACGAGTCCATCCATTTAATCCATTTGTGCTCGAAACCCATATTCTTCATAATGTTCATTAAAAATTTCCAATTAATACTATCAAAAGCCTTTTCAAAGTCAACATTAAAGATTAAACTCCTTTTTTCTTTTTCTTTAAGAACTCCACCGTTTCATTTGCAATTAACACTCCATCAAGAATAAATCTTCCTTTTATAAAAGCGTTTTGTGCCTCCCCTACAACACACCCTACCACGCGTTTCACTCTTTCCGCTAACAATTTTGCAATAATTATGTAGTAACACCCGATTAGACTAATAGGACGAAAGTCACGGGGTCCAATGAGGTCTACCACGTTAGGGATAATAGCTATAAAAGAGGCGTTACAGCCCTTGGAGATCTCCATATTCTGCCAAAACCATTCGATCGCACAAAGAAACAGTTTGGTTATTTCCCAAACTTTATGAATGAACAAGAAATTAAACCCGTCCGGACCCGGGGCTTTATCCCCACCACATCCCCTGATCGCGTCCCATACCTCCTTCTCGCCAAATGGATTCTCTAACATACTAACGTCTTCCCTTGATATTTTCTCGATTCATTACTACAAAATAATGGACGAGTAACCTCTCCTTTAAAGAACACTTTTTTGTAGTGTTTAGTCACCTACATTTTGATAATTTTTTTTATCTTCACACCATACCCCATCGACCATGATACCTCTAAGATTACATTTATAATTTCTTCTTTTCACGAAAGTATGAAAGAATTTGGAGTTTTCGTCGCCTTCTGTGTCCCACTAAATTCTAGTCTTTTGTCGAAGCATATTACAAAGCTCCCTCTTCGAATCTTCCCACCTCTTTCTAGCCTCTAACCATGTGCTCCTATTCCTATCATTAATAGTTCTCTTTTCCGCTTCCACCTCCCATTCCATTCCTTCATTTTTTAGCTTCTCAATTTTTTCCTTGTTGGCGCCAAACCTCTCTTTGCTCCATATCCTAAGACTAGATTTGTCATTTTTCAACTTATCTTGAAATATACAATCTGGTTGGAAGCTCCTCACTTGTTACTTCCATGCCTCCTCAACAACATGATAAAAGTCAGGTTCCTCCATCCTTATATTGAACACACGAAATGGTTTAGGTCCAAAATCAAGATCCACATCTTTTAATACAATTGGACAATGATCTCATAACTTTCTATCTAATGCAATCTCCCATAAATTATTGAACCCATCATTTAACAAGAACCGATCTAGCTTACTAAATTTCAATCCATCATCACTTGCTCTCACGAATCTTCTCCCCTATTGGGATCTCCATTAATCTCGTTTCATTAATAAAATCATTAAATTAGTTTGTTTCCTTAATATTTACTTCTGAATTTATTCTATCATCACTACCTCTAACCTCATTTGAATCCCAAAAATGCACCAAGCCCCATTCCACCTATTCATCATCCAAGTTAATCTGTCTCATAAAGACATCTTATGTATACTCACATGTGGCCTGTAGATACACGGTAGAAAAACCTCCCCATCCTTCCCTTTCCAAGTGCCCTTGACAACTATGAACCTCTCGTCACCGATCGCCTCTTTACATATCGAGATTGAACCTTTGACAATTGTGACAATCCGTCAATTTATGGTTGATATTTTATTCTCGAATATTATTTAAAAACAATTTACAATATGAACTCACTTATTTTTGGGAAGAAATTTGGATTTACGTCTTGAAGTAGCATCGACTACGTCTAAACCGGAGGATTCAACGTTACGTGCTTACGTTTACATACACCGTCTTTGGTGACAGTCCGACATTTCGGAAAATAAATTTATCCGTGAATATTATTTTGGAGTTTTAAATTTGTGTTGGTTCATAAACTCACAAATTTACGAGAAGAGATTAGGACTTACGATTTTATTTTAACGTCCTTTACGACTAAACCGGAAACCTTAGGATTACGTATTTACGTTTTCGAACTCCGTTTTTGATGAGACAATTTTTATTGGATTCGTTTTGTGACGTCGATTCATAATTTATAAAAACGTTTTTCGTAAAACGACCCGAGGGCACGCAAATCGAGGAAACTAGAATCGAGGAGTACCCGTAAATAAATGGGATGGGACAAGTGGGACACTTGTCCCACCCCACTCCCAAAACCGGCCTAAGTTAGCTACTTAACACCATGAGGTGTCAAGTGTAGCTAACAAGCCTTACACTTGTCACCATTAGCTTATACATTAAGCTTTATCACCTCAAAACAACTAGCTACTTACCACTCACTCCATTTCACCATGCAATCAACTCATAAATCCTCTCATCTCTCCCTCTATGTGCCGTCCCATATTCATCATCCAACACCCTCATTTGATCAATTCCAACCACAAAATCATGTGTTATTTACACATATGTTGAAGCTCTCTTGAAGCTCTCTTGATTGGTGCAAGTTATAACATCCAAGGAGGAGTTTCCAAGGAGTCTTAGGGCTGATTTTCCACAAGGTGATCATAAAGATTGATGGTCTTGAAGATGGTGTTGGCTAAGCACAAGTTTCTCCATCAAAATCCATGTTTTGATCACAACCTACATCATCATGGTGGTATAAAGATTGTCCTCCTCATCTTCTTGTTAATTTGATTATGTAAACATGTATTTTATTTCCTATTGTATATGTTTATGATGATTATATGATGATAAAAATGTTGTGTGGGGATTTGTTGTTGATAAACATGATTAAAAAGGTGAAAACCATAAGAAACAAGGTTAAAATCTTGGTTAAATTTGATGGCTGTATAAAACAGTAAAGAACCATATGGTAATCTGATAAAATGATGAAGTAGAATGGATTTACAGTAAGCTATGGGTCTTGTACACATGTGAGAGTTGGCCATGCAATGGAATCAAAATAATGAGTGAGATATGATCAAAACAAGTTAAGGGCATAAATCTGAAGTTACTGTTTTGGACGATTTTTTGAAACTACTTAAAGGATGATTCAACAGTATCTATAGTAGAGTTAAATATAGCACATATCATGTAGTTTATGTGATAAAAATTTGAGCTTCTATCTCCATGTAGAACTCAAGATATGGCAGTTTTGGTGAAAGTGAAGTTAAAAATCAGATTTTTGGAAATAATGTTTATTACTATTATATAAGCACTCAAAATTTAATAGTATAAAATGTAAAATAAAAACCCACTAACACATGAATTATATTTATATAAATATGTAAAAGGTTAAATAAGTGTACATTTTATAAAAATGGTAACTTGTTATGTTTTACAAGATATAAAACTATAAACATGATTTTTACGACTTTTTCGGCTATTGCCGTAAAATTAACGTTTTTGTTAAATAAAACTTAGATGGTTGGACCCGTCTAATGAAAACTTCATAAAACTTATATACTGATATATAGACATGTATAACAAGTAAAAACCGATAAAACCCGAACTATAGGGCATACGGACATTAACGAGCTAAGTAAACATATTGGACTAATACTTGGGCTAATAATTGGACTAAATAAGATAAACACCCATAAAAAGAACTTATTGGGCTTAAACCCATTTGGGCCCAACTTGAAAGTGTATGTACTGATAATAAAAGTACAAAATGGATTAAAATAAGTTAAATAACTTATAATAAGCTTGTTGGACCTAAAACACGTAAATAGGTAAGACGAGAAAACTAGTATAAAAGTTATCAACACGTAACTCTAAAATGAGTAAACGAGAATATGTAAACCCACTTGATCATCATATATATATAATCATCATATGTATACATAATTGATATTTTTATAAAGTCATTGGACAAACGTCTAAGACCGAGTATTATTTGTCTAGGTTTCCGTGATTGAAGCACGTACCGTACATCCGAATTGCCGATAACCCGCCTTCCCATATCAACGTGAGTTCATAGCCTCGCACTCTTTTAAATGTTTTTATGAAATGTTTTATAAACCCGCGAGGGAGATAACATGTTAGTTTTTATAAAATAGGACACCATTTGTCCCGATTGTTTGTTTATTGATTTTGGACCCGAATGATTGAATGACCCGATTGTATGACCCGATAAATGATTAATGGACCCGATAGATGAAATAAAATGGATTATTAAAGTTAGGTTATGTCACTAAAAGTACCATTAGCATGAATTGTGAACTACCGGGAGTTGGTAGACGCTTATGCATTTAATAGTACTATTTGGGGACGATCACCCCAGTTCGCGCCTTGACGGTTGATCCCCGTCGTGCCACATTGATTGGTAAGCGAATTTATGTATGAGAAGATTTCCATAGCGTGACCTTTGTGACGACACGCTACTTTAGATGGGCAAAATTGGTATCGGGTTAGCTACCCGTTTTGGTTTTAGTAAGGTAACATGTCATGCGGCTTATAATAATCCAATCACCAAAATATTACTAGACGCTCCGAATTACGATGTATTGCCTGACTAGCAATACTGGGTCATACTATTGATATTATGTTCGTGTTTTGGTTTTCATAACCATATTCATATAACGATTTTCATTTGCATACAACGTTATAAGACGTATTGTATGATGTTTTTACGACATTGGCTCGTATAATGATTTTTAAGGCAAATGCCTATATTACGATTTTCGATAAAGATTTGTATAAAATGATTTTGGCTATTTTATGGCCTATTTAAATGATTTGTACAAGATGATTTTCAGTAATAATTTTATACTGATATTATATTGATGGATTTTATTAAACTCTATGAATTCACTCGGCGTTATCGCTGACCTTTTCTTTTAACATGTTTTATCTCAGGTACTTGAAGGTAATTCTCGGGAAGACGACAAGAATTCATGGCCCGCACTTAAACAATATTTTTCCATTCAAATACTTTGTAAAACTTTGTATGAAATATAATGACTTGGGACCGATGTAACTTTAATGTTTATGAATGGAAATGATTTATTATTAAACGACGCGATTTTTATGCGTTGTCTATGATGTGAGTAATGTGCTATCCCGTAACACCAACGAGTCTTCCGCTGTATTGAGTTGTACAAATTTGGGGGTGTTACAGTTTGGTACCAGAGCTCTCGTTATAGAGAACGAAAGATTTTTAAAACTAAGGTTTTGATTAAAACATTTCAAAATCATTTAACTATAAACATTTTTCTAAAAATGTCTAAAAATCTTTTGACTATAACGGTGCCGAAGAATTCCCGAGTTACCGACATGATCAAGATTGAGAAGTGTTATTTTAATATATATATAACTTGGATTATATATATATGATGTAATTTTATTACATGATTGTTTGACGATTATTTTGATTTTTATACGAGGTATTTATACGACGTCGATTGTCACAAGAAACCCTAAATCCCTTAGTAAATTAATCGAAGCTATTCTCGTAGGAATTCTAGCTATCCTAGATCTAAACCAAGTTGTGGATATTTATGATCCCAACAAATGGTTGATACTCGTAGAAATGTAGATAGTAGTTGATTGTGATATTGAAGAAGAATTGGCAAGATTAAATCTGATATCGATGTCATGACGATCTTTTCTTATAAAGTGGAGTTTGACAAAACATTACCACCTAGAAAGATGTCATCTGATTCGTTGTCACCCAATTCTTAAAATTGAAATCGAAAGGGTGAATGTTGCACTTGAGGCTGTCATTGGAACCATTACCCAAAAGCCTCATGCCACTAATACCTGTCCGAGAAGTTTAACTGAATGATCAAGTCATTTCATATTAATGACTCATTTGATAATTGTTGTTGTAAGAGATATAGGATTGGAAATTAAGTGTTGATTCATATTGAGATTGTATTGCCTTTACAAGGCCGAAGAATAAGGTTGTAAGTATTGGATAACGAGGTAGGATATCGAATTGAGTATAAAATTGATTGAAACTTGAATAAAGTAAAATTTAACTTGTATAGGATATAAGATTGTTAAGAGGAAGTCGTTAAGTTTTGTGATTGAATTATAAGGATTTAATTGATTATTGATTCGTGTTAAGGGTTGTTCCTAGACCATTGTCCGCTAACGAGGATGCCCAGTGTCCAAGAAATAAATTGAAGAAATCTTCTTCTGAATTGAGACCGATGGATCTTCTGGGACATATGGAACACCTAATGACTCTTGTAGATTAGTATTCATTGTGGTATCTTTTAAAAATAATCCCTAACTTAACTGGGATATCAGTTGGTAGGATGAGTTCTGAGAATTGTATGACATAGTGACGCGTAATGTGTTACGGTACAATTTTGACTTGTTTGTGATTAATGAAAAAGACTACCTTTAATTGCTAAACTCTACATGTATCGATGTTATCTATCTTTTATTGCTTCATCCTAATGTTCGCATTAGTGATGCCACCATTGAACAAGTACTCATCTCGATTTGAGTTACATTGTGAATTATTCTTCGTGAGTGCCATCAAGGTCATGAACCTCATGATTATTTGGCTAAGTTCATTTCCTATCATATCGTAGTTAATTCTTGGTGAACAACTCTTCATCACTCTTTTGCAGATCACACATTGTTTTTATAAAGTTCAAACAGTATCCTTTGAGAAAATTTAATTTCCATCACTATAAGGATTATTCAAAGTGAGATTTATAAGTGATTGTTGTCGAAATGAAGTTGTTTATAAAACACCTTGGAAAACTTAATGGTTTTCATAACAAGGAAGATCTTTGTAAATTTATTTTGATTCTAATTTAAGAATTAAGCATGAAAATGTTTTTATTAGAAACATGATGATAAAATTTTGACGAACTGAGTATTGCATCGTTAATCTTGAAATTGTATATAGTTGCGCGCCTACATACAATTTGGAATGGACTATGCAAGACTGATTAGTAGTCACCATAAAACTAATGAATAAACACTACATTTTCTTTGAAGATTGTGAAAGATTAAATTTTATGAGATCTGCAAGAAGTGAAAAATAAGGACATAGTGTTAGGGACACCTACATATGTGCCTGTAGCATCTATTCTTCTGAGTAGAATTTACTCATCTGTGGAAATTGTCTTATTTGACAATTGACAATTCTTTCTTGTCCAAATCTCTCGTAGTAAGATTCTTAGGAAAAGTATCTGATTACCGAGTGTTGATACCCGACTGGATGTATTGACGTTCTTATCATTTCTTATGATTTGATTTCATTTGAATGACCTGGGTAGTGATCCGAGGAGCTTTCGAATGCGTACTCAACTTATGAAAACATGGGATATATTCATATTCGTTAAATGTTTTCGTCTGTATCTGATTTGAAATTCTATCGCGTAGATTATGCGTTGACCTTGCTCTTTTAATAGTAGTTGTGTCTCCATATATCCTTGAACTTGTAAAGGATTATGAGTTATTATTAGTCTTTTGAGAAGTTCACATCTTATCGACGGCAATGAAACTGAAAAGTTGATAATGCCGGTAGAATGGATTGATTGATGATGACATAACGACATTGTCTTAATTGATGGGAACTCGAGTAGAATTCCCTAAATGATAAGATGTTGATTATCAAAAGTGATCTAAATAATTCTTGATGGATGACGATATCCTGTATTTAGACTTGAGTTTATACCATGAATGGTTGTGAATTAGTCATAGATATTATAATCTAGAAAGAACTTAAAATAAATGTATTAAAAGATGTTAATGTTATCGGAAACTTTAGGAAGTATTTGTTGATGAATTACCTAGACTTTCGCCATTAAGGCAAGTTGAAATTTGGTATTGATTATATTTCCGGTGCTGCACTTGTGGCTTGTGCACTGTACGTCAGCACCATCTAAATTAAAGGAATTACCGTACAACTGAGAAAGTTGTAGGAGAAAGATTTGATTATACCAAGCCTGTCATCCTGAAGAGCTATGGTGTTATCTTTCCTTATATTTATAGATTAATGTGACTGAGTAAATTGACAATCGAAAACGATATCCATAACTCGAAATGGAAGAATTGTTCGATCATTTACAAGGTTCTAGCAGATTTGATCCATAGCATGTTTATCATCAACTTCGCATCTGCGAAAAAGATTATCTATTCCAATCACTACATCCTGTACTTGTAATGAACATTATGAGTTTCACGTGATGTCGTTTGGATTGACCGATGCACATGTAGCATTCATAAAATTGGTGAATCACGTGTGTAGGCTGTAATTTGATAAATTCATGTGTGTGATCATTAAGGACTATATGTTTGTTTATCAGAATAAGAATGAGTTAATAATTATTTATAGACTGCCCTAAATTGGCCGAACAGTGTAAACCTGAACCTTGAATAATTAACACGTGATTAAAGACTTGAACCTTTACATGATTAGACTATGTGATTAAAAGGATAATGGAATATAAATTGACTCTTCAAAAAAAAATTAAGAGCCCTTTTAAGACTTTGGATTTTACCAAAAAGAAATGGAAATATGTTTTGACAAAATGTTTTAACAAAGGATTTTAAGGGATTATTCCCTTATACACAAACCATTTAACTAAACTTCTGTTTAGGGGTAAATGTTTGTGTATACCTCAAGATAACCTAAAAGGGATTGAGGAAACCATTTGAACCATGATTTGAAATTTGAAACGACAATTTTTGCTTTTCAAATAAGAAAATTTTGACCAAAGTATAACCAAAGATTTCTCGAACATTTTTGAATCTTATTAATTATTTTAATTATTTTTCGATAAATTAACAAAAATCTTGTTAATTAGATTCAAATTATTTTTGAACATTTTATATAATTGGTCGAACTAAGAAATTTAAATTTTTTACGTTTACGTTTCATAAAATTTTAATAATTATTATTTAATTAGTTGTAATAATTATCGACGCTTTAAACGTCAGATGGAGTAAAACGGATAAAAATGATAGTTGAGAAGAAACTAAAACATAGAAGATATGAAGAAAGAATTTTGAATAAATACGATTGTGATATTTATTTCATCAGGAAGGTGAACGTAATTACTGACGCATAATATATAAAGAATACCTGAGTGAATTGTGGACATGATGACTATATCATCATGAGAAATGAATATAGATACCAACGCATTATGTAGAAAAGATAAAGAACCAGTTAGGACATGTTCCTTAATAATGAAGGTGCAAAATAAATTGCCGAACGATATAAAAATAAAACAATGATTGTAAAAAGGATAATATAAATAATAAAAAGGGATTCGTGACTAATATGAATCATTAAGTTTGAGAAGCCGATAGAGTTAAATGTTTTAAAGGCCACTTGTGGTTGCCTAAATATGGAGATTGTGAGATATAGTTATGTTGGAATTTGTAAGTATAAGTATTATATGTATGTCATTTTCGACTAAAAGTATCTTTGTTTGAAGAAGTTGTACTAATGGCAAATTATGAAGGCAGACATCGCCTCATACATTAGTAAACGTCTAGCTATTGCAAAGGTCATCATCTGAATTTGATTCGATTTGGGTCATCGTCGACAGACTGACCAAATCTGCTAATATCATTCCCGTTAATGATAAATGCAAAAGAGTTATGTAAACATAGTGTGCCTGTATCAATCATCTCTATCAAGATCCTTGATTCGCATCAAATTTCTTGAGATTTGCTCAGGAGTCATTGTGAACGAATCTTGATGAGAATACTATGTACCACCCCAAATCGAAGGGACGAGGTAAAGTAATGATACAAAGTAATATAAGTGTTGTTTTATGTTTGAATGATTGACCTTTGGTAATAGACCGCATAATCGTTTTCCTTTGGAAGAGATTATCATTGATAATTATCGTATTAGGATCGAGATCGAATCTTGTTAAGATTTAGAAATTAGAGCATCTGTAAGCAAGAGTTGAGATAAAAGCATGCCCATCATTTAACAACTTTGATGAATTATGCACATCATTTAAAAACAATTATACTCAGCGGAATAAGTTAAATAGAGATCCGGTATCGTTAGCAACGGTCAAACAGAGGCCCGTAGAATCTACAGAAGACTTCATGGAACATTCAACGATGAGTGCACGCGCACAAAAGCATGCCCATAACTCCTTAAAATCTCTGACTATATGTATGCCATTACAGACAAGGAGCTAATCAGGCGCCTTAATGATAAACGTCCGGAGAAGTTTGATGAACTCATGGAAAGGGTTAGAAACTTTGTGGAAGGAGAAACTGCTGTCGCCGCAGCCTACCCCTCGAAAGGGAACCATGGTTATCGATCGAATGACCAGCCCAGGAGGCAATCGGGGGGACAAGGAAACCACGACAATGGGAGAAGCTCGGATTATAAGAGCCAGACAAAAGGAGGACGATCGGACGATAAGTTCACACCTATAAAAATGACTTACCCAGAAATCATACTAACGGAAAGAGAAAATTTTCCAAGGCCTTCCCCAATGACAACTCCGGTTGACCATCGTCAAGGAAATCGCTTCTACGAATTCCATAATGACAGGGCCACGACACAGATGAGTGCATTCAGCTCAAGAAGCATATTGAGTCACTGATCAAATCAGGCAAACTCAAGCATCTAGTTAAGGATTGGAAGGACGGGAAGGATAACAAAAAGAACGAAAGAAAAGATCCCCAAAAGGACAAGCCTACGACCATATACATGGTTCAATCATGGCAACGCAGGACGAAGCACAAAATTAGTCAAAAAATTTCTCGCGGCAACGAAATATCATTCCTTCCTATCACGGCGAGCAATGTGGCTGACGCACCTCTCACGATTGAGGTAAACATCAGAACTCAAAACGTTCGTCGTACGGACGTGGATGGAGGATCGTCGACGGAAGTATTCTACGAACATTGTTTCGTGTAGTTACGACTAAAAATTCAAAGCCAATTAATGCCGGCCACGTCGCCGCTCATTGGCTTCAGTGGGGATACTATTTGGCCGATAGGACCGTTACGTTTGCTGGTAACCATTAGAGATAAAAAGCATTCCACTACGGCGTGGATGAAATTTATGGTGATACGTTCACATTCTCTGTACAATGGTATTATCGGAAGACCAGGAATCCTGGCCATACGAGCAGTCCCATCTACGGCACATGGCATGATTAAATTCCTGGTAGAAGGAGGAATTGTTACCATCCACAATTCAGTCGTGCCGGCATCAGAGTATCACGCCGTTGCAACACCAGTCCAACCAACCCTTATAAAGGAAGGATCTTCACCTTCTAATTGGAAAGTAGCTATCCACCCAGATTACCCGGAACAAGAGGTTGCGCTCGGGGGAACTCTCTCCGAGAAAGGAAGGAAAGCCATGTGCTCTCCCCTTAAAGCAAACCTTGATGTATTCGCATGGGAACTAAAGCATATGACGGGCGTACCATGCTCGGTCGCAGAGCACAAGCTCTTGATCCGTCCAGAATATCCTCCCGTGAAACAAAATAAGTGTGGTAAAGCACCAAAACGCAGCCAGGTGATACCGGACGAGGTAAAGAAGCTGGTAGACGCAGGAATCATGAGAGAGGTCTATTACAACGAGTGGCTCTCCAAGAAGCACGATGGAAGCTGGCGCATGTGTGTGAACTTCACGGACTTAAACATAGCCTGCCCACAAGACTGCTATCCGTTACCAGAATTTGATGGGAAGGTCGAATCCCTATGCGGGTACTCCTTTAAATGTTTTTTGGACGCATATAAAGGATACCATCAGTCAGGGCGTGTATTGTTACACAACAACGCCGTTCGGACTCAAAAACGCAGGCGCAACATATCAATGACTCGTTGATAAAGCCTTCGACTCCCAGATTGACCGTAACCCGGAAGTCTACGTCGATGACTTGGTTATCAAAATCCATACAGAAGACGAACTCCTCCGAGATATCCAGGAAACATTTGACATATTGCGAAAAATCAACATGAAACTGAACCCTAAGAAATGCACGTTTGGGGCAACTGAGAGGATGTTTCTGGGGTGCATGATTAATCCAAACGGCATCAAGCCTTGTCCGGAGAAAAATGACGCTGTCATACAGCTACCATCCCCTCGGACACTTAAAATAGACGTTGCGGGAAGACTACAAAAGTGGAGCGTCCTGCTGGGGGAACACAACATCTCCTATAGACCAAGGACAACCATCAAAGGCCAAATCTTGGCAGATTTCATAGTTAAGAAGCCCGAGGATGCCGATCCAATGGTACCAAAGGAAGAGATCCCAATGGACCCATGGGTTCTGTTCACCGATGGATCTTCTTGCACGGACGGATCAGTAGTGGGTCTCATACTCATAAATCCGGAAGGCATGAAGTTCACCTATGCCTTGCATTTGAATTCACAGCTACGAATAATGAGGCAGAATACGAAGCATTGATTGCGGGTTTAAAAATCGCCGCTAGGATGGGAATATGCAACCTTGAAGCCTACGTGGACTCACGGCTTGTCGCGAATCACATCCTAGGAGGATACAAAGCCAAGGATGAGAACATGATTCAATATCTGGAGAAAGTCAAGTCACTTATCGCTGGTTTTGGAAAGTTCTCTAGCAAGCAGGTACAGAGAGGCGAGAATAAGAAGGCATACACCCTTAGCAAAATCGTGTCTAAGAGCTTTGCCCATCTATCCAAACAAGTGTTGGTAGAAATACTCAAGGATACATTCATTACAAGACAGGAGGTCGCAACGATAGGTAATAAGGAGGAGCCTACGTGGATGACCCCGATCATAAACTATTTAACGAACGAAACACTTCCTGATGATGAGACAGAGGCGTGCCGCATTAAAAGGAAGTCACAACATTTTGAACTCCGCAATGGCGACTTATACAAATGCTCATTCTTACAGCCATGGTTGCGATGTGTTGGACCACGCCAAGCTAATTATGTGATTAGTGAAATTCATGAAGGTTCGTGTAGCATGCACGCTGGCCCAAGATCGGTAGTCGCACGAGCTCTACGTACAGGATACTATTGGTCGACTATGCATCGGGACGCACGAGATATGATTATCAAATGTAATGATTGCCAGGTTCATAGGCCGGTACCGCGTCATCCGCAACAGGAGCTAACACCCATCACATCCCCATGGCCATTCTACAAGTGGGAAAATTGACATAGCGACCCCTTTCCTGTTGCAGCTGGAGGCGTTAAGTTCTTGATCGTAGCCATGTACTATTTCACTCGCTGGATAGAAGCTAAGGCGGTCGTAACAATCACGGGCAAACAGGTAAAAAAGTTTGTTTGGGAAAATATGGTATGCCGGTTTGGTTTACCAAGTGAAATTATCTCGGATAACGGAAAACAGTTTTCGGACAATCCGTTCAAGGATAGGTGTGCGGCACTGAACATCAAACGACGCTTCGCATCAGTAAAACATCCACAGACTAATGGTCTAGTGGAGCGGGCGAACAGAAGCCTAGGTGAAGGAATAAAGGCGCGCTTAGATGAGATAAGCGCCAAATGGACGGACGAACTACCACATGTCCTATGGGCACATAGAAAAATGATCAAAACGACTAATGGGGACATTCCATTTGCGTTAGCCTATGGAACTGAGGCAGTCATTGCAGCAGAGATTGGAATGCCAACAGTCCGCACGACGGAGGTTAATGTCGTCACGAACGATGAGGAACTCCGGGTTAATTTAGACTTATTAGATGAGAAAAGGGAGATAGCAGCTATCAATGAAGCTAAATCCAAGGCACGAATGAAAGCTTATTACGACTTCAAAGTCAAGAGTGTTTCCTTTCGACGGGGGATTTTGTCTATCGTGCTAATGCGACAAGTCGCACGGAGAAAACGGGCAAACTTGGACCAAAGTGGGAAGGGTCGTATGAAGTCACGGAAGCTTTGGGTTTAGGTGCGTACAAGTTACGTGACACGGAGGGCCGTGACTTGGATCATACATGGAATATTTGCAACCTCAAAAGGTGCTATCTCTAAATGGCTACGGCCTCCGCATGGACACTTCGCTGTCGACAGCTTCAATAAAGATCCATGTATTTTTGCTTTTATGTTTTCTAGGTTCTATTTGTCTTAGGATTTTATCATTCTGTCAAAAAATCGTAACCGTGATAATAAAACGCCGTGGTGCCTAGCTAGCTCCACGGCTTCTTCTTGTGCAAATTATGTCTTGTGTACTTAGGATTATTTTTTGTTTTCATTCTTATGTGTTATTTCTTCTTCATATGCATTCATTCAGCCGTACATGTACTATTCGCTCCCAGGTGGAGTAAGAGGATTAAGTGAACCTAATAATTCCACTTGTCGCATAAGAGGGATGCAACCCCAGTGGCGCGGATCATGAATCCTTACTAGACACCTTACTCACAAGACGTTGTATTAATTCTAAACAACACGCCGTGCCCCATGAGCCAGACGTGACAAAGACACAATGTGCACGTCTAGTAAATTATAGACTTAGTATTTTCTTAAACAGCCGTGACACGTCATGCAATAGATACATGATATCTAAGAATAAATACAAGTTTCAATATACGAAACAAACGCCGCCGTGATCATCACGGACACATGTTTATAAATATTCTAAGTGTTCGTAATTGAGTTACAGAATAAAGCTGTGGACATCCACCAACGAATATACATTACAAATAAAAAAGTACAAGTGTTCAAAAGTTACGGCTACGGATACATTTATTACAAAGAAGGAAGGAATTCACCTATTTCTTTCCTCCCTTAGGCTATCAGGGAAAGGAGTGCTTCACCACGGGTCTCTTTCCTACAACGAACCCAGGCCAGGTTTACATCAAGCGCCTCACCCGAAACCTTCTCACCCTTCACGACCTTTGTATTCTCATCATAAGTTGGGAGGGTGAGCTGGCTAGGGTCCGGTATAAGATGTGCTCGGGGGTCCACCTTACTTTCTGGCCATGCGTCAGGCGGAGCTTCGCCATGATATCATTGTTTGATGCGTCCTTCATATCTTCAAGCTCGGACAGGAAAGGATACTCCAAGTCTCTCAGGGCACCCATGGAAGAATCCATATTCGCCACGGCCCCGGGGTTGAAGTAGGCGTGCCTAGTGATGTCTTCTTTTTTGCTTATCAGCTCGACAGCCTTTGTCATACCTTCGTGTCGACCGCGGTCAATACCGTCTGACACGATGTCAGCAAAGGGCTGTACAAACTGGGGTGACTCCATCACTCTCATCATCGCTAGCCGCGCCCCTTGGCCAACCATCCACCTACGACCATCAATAGCCGTAAGACGTTGGGGGCACAACACTTCGTCCTGGTCCGTGGCTAGCGCGTCCAACTCAGAGTTCACCTTCTCCGAGGTCTCAGACACTCTCCTTTCCATTTCTGCCCTCTCATTGGAAAATTCTTATTTCAAGGCTTCTTCACCCATAACCAACATCCGCATCTTCTTTAATTCCTTTATGAGGGCGGATGCTTGTTCGGCCGCGGTCTTCGCAGAGGCCTCGGCTGCGGCCACCTATAAATAAAAGGCTAAAGTTAGAGAGGAATGGGGGGACAACTAGGGTTGATATCACACATAAAAACAAAACTATAAGGATATGTACCTTGCCGTTGGAAGCCTCGAGGAGAGCTTCTAGTTTAGCAATGCGCTCACCACGGGAATTGGCGTGCATGGCCTGCTCTTGCACGGTTACTTCACCGGTGGTGAGTCGGGACTGTAGGGAGGCGATTACTTCTTCATGCTTTTCGATCATCTTTTCCCTACAAACGTTCCTCCTCTTCAAGGACTCAACATGTTGAAGGGACTCCTCAAATCGCAGACGCATGGCCGCCCCCATGGCCAGTTGATGCACCATGGCCGTGTTGTATTCATCCACCAAGTCGTCGTGGCTTAGTTGGTTCACATCATTCACAAGGCTTGGAGGAATACAATGGTTGAGGAATTCTCGGCATTCGGCCTCCTCCCTTAGCCTACCCGTATTGGATATGTTTCACTCAGGACAAAAACGTGTGGGAGGGCCGAATAGAGGCGCCCCTTGAGAAGCCGAGACATGGATGGATAGAGAGTCTTCTTGGAAAACTGGATCGGGCATTCGTACCTCGGTCTAAGGATCGGGATCCTTCCCCTTCACCACTTCCTCCATGATTGGTGCGGCATCAGGTTGCTCATCCCTCCAAACATTACAAAATAATAAATATAAATACAAGGTACATCCCTGTAATTTTTAGAACAACTTTAAAAAAATGATAAGACTTACACGTTCGTCCTCGCAAGCTCGGATGCGGATGGAGGTACGGCCGTCACGGGAAGGGGATTAAGGAATGACGCGTTTTGTGTCTCGTTCCTGGCTAACAGATCTTATGCCGTCCCTGAAGCCTGGTCGGCACTTGCAACAGTTTGGTACAAAGGGTGGTCCTCGCATAACCTCTTCGGAGGAGCATTCGAGGCCCCTACCACGGTCTCAGGTAACTTTCTCTTGATCTTTCTTCTTATGTGTTTAGGTGTGGTTTGTTCTTCCACGACCTCTTCTTCCAAAACTTTCTCTTGTTCAACCTCTTCTTAATCGTCTATAAACATTCTTGCTAGACTTTCGGTTGTCTTCTCCATATTATCACCCTGCTCTTCGTCATAAGCGGTAGTGGTCTTTGGGCGCGACGAGGGGCCAGCGTCGTCCTCCAGTAAGAGCACATCCCCATCCTTATTGTCGTAATCCCTTGGGGATCTCACAATCATGGTCTCCTCTTCATCGGAATGCGGATCAGGCACAACATCCAGGGGGACGGTCACGTCCTTAGTTTTCTCCAATAGAGGAAGCTCGTCCTCACACCTTGGATGGGACCATTCCGGAATTGCCTTTGGGTCTCCTTGACGCAGAATTCCAAAAAAGTTCATATCTGCGCATTAAACACGTGTAGTATGTTAGTCATGGATTATATACTTCATGTTTTTGCACAATAAAAATGTTGTGCCTAACCTCATTCCTGCTTCTCCAGAATACATGGTATTGGTCCGTCCGTCCATGGTAGTTACGGCCAATGCCTAAAAGGAAAAGGAAGGATTCGGGAAGATTCTTGTTGAAACCCGTGCGATGAGTGTCTATATCATGCACGTGATTGGGGTTATATATACTGACATGGGGAAGGGGGTCGTGAGGTACCGATATTTTATACACAAAGGGGGTTGGCCATACTACTGCGTCTATAAAATAGTAATGATCGTACCAACTCATTAGAGAGTCCATGATCTTGTTGTGGCTGACAGGGCTATTGTTAGATCGCTTCTTAAAGGACAACCAGCCATTTACTATGTGCGGAAGGTAGAATACCCTAAATAACTCTACTGTTAGGGGAATGCCACGGGCATGGCACAAAATCTCAAATTGGCTAATTTTACATGCGCCAATGCCATGTAACTGGGTTGTGTGTACGTCATAATAACCTAATAAATCTATGAGGAATCTAGTAAACGGAATACGATAGTTAGCCGCATAAAAAAGACAGGTGTACAAACCTATCTTCCCATCAGGGAAGTCGGTAATGACGCTCCCATCAACAGGACGAGAGGGGTGGAGGTTGTTAGGAATGAAATAATCAGAGCAAAACTCTCTAAGTTTCACTTCTGTCATAACATTCAGCACAGACCCTATAGTGGGGGCATTCCTAGCCATTTTTTATGTATAAAGAAAGAAGGGCGCGACATTCTAACCTGAGAAAAGTGAAGGTCCATGCGAAAAGAGGTGATGATTGTGAAGGAAGCTTTAATGGCGAATTGAGCAAAGTTAACTGTGTGAAGCACACAGTCGCATGTGCCGCCTATTTATAGGGTTGCCTCGGGGATGGCGGTCTATTGGATTCATGCCATGTGTCCTCTACTAACTGAATCCTGTGTCCAGGAAACGAAGGGGCAAGTGAAGAGTCAGAGGGACCCACGAGTCACCTCTGACTCAGATATTGCATGGCTCGAGGAGACTGACTGTTGCACTTTATCAGTCAAACTGTCAGGTGAACAGTCGTGTGTGTCGGGATTTGCGGTCATACAATTGACCACATTCGATGTTTATTTTTGTTCTGGTCATCGCGTGTGGCCTGGATACCATTTGTTACACATGACCGTGTTTATTTTTGTTCCGGTCGTCGCGTGCGGCCTGGATACAATTTTTAATTCAATACTTTTAAATGTTCTTCTCTTAGTACGGCTAAAGGGCATGGTTAGTCTAGAGGTTACGCCTACGGCTGTAACAACTAGACTGGGGGGACATGATGACGTATAGTCCCTAGCTGGATCATGAATCTGGCCCACGGGTACTACCCGTATCCGGCCCGTCACAAATGGGTTGGATTAATGTTCTTTGAGCTTACAGGCTTCGAATGAACAGTGGCCGCATAGATATGTGCGGCCCAAGGCCCGATACAGCTGGTACAGGGTTAGACAGAATCACAATCTAATTAAGATGGGATTTACCTGAAAGTGGAGGATATACACTAACCATAATTAGAAGATAACAATCAAGCTACTTATGGTACTTATCATTTGCTTAGGGCCGAAGCATCGGTACCAGCCCATTAGGGTTATACCGCCTATATAAGGAACCCAAGGGTTCCACAAAGGTATCACATTCTTCATACTCTTACTCTACATCCGATTACTAACCCTAAACCGATTACTTACTCTCACGCTGGAGTCTAATCGTGGGATACATTCCCACGGTAAGCTTAACGCGTGTTGTTTTAGTGTGTAGGATCTCAGGAAGAAGTTCACTTGGTGCAAGAGCCGGAGCCCCACATATCCCAATTAAGCCTAATTCGAATCAAGCAAGGATCACCCAACTTCTGTATCAACAAGATTAGTTAAACAAATCCTAGCCCAATACAAAAAACCTTGTTTCCTTATTTAATTTTTTTCCTCTTTTTCCTTTCTTGCGTCACTCCAAAAATGACCCAACCTTTATTTTTTTTATTTTTTTCCTTTTATTATTAATTAAAGTATAATTAACATTACCTTAATTTTCCTTAATTTATTTCAGCTCCTAAAGCCTCCAAAACCTTAAAACCGTATAACTAGTCAGTTTTACGCGTATACCGTAAAAGACACAAAAATATACTGTTTTACAAAAACTCTTGGAATTTGAAATAAACTTTATATTTAAGTCCTAAATTACTTAAAACCGTCCCGAAAAATATTCTCGTGTCTAATTACCTTATTCGAGACTACAAAATGCTAAACCCTAAATCGTAAAAATACGATTTACTATAATACATATACGTACACATAAAATCTTAAAATAACACCATATTCTATCATAGTTACATCAAAGTGAAAAAATGAGCATGAACTATCCCCTTCGTAACATCATATAACGTACCAAGCACTACATAAACGATGTCTAACATCAAATCAAAGGCTCAAATATAAACATATAGCACATAAACGCACACTAAACACATAATCAACGTCAAGCAGTCATAAGTGACAAATCTCAAAATCTAGGGTTGTCACATCCAAGCACTTACCCGCTTCATGTTTTCCCCAATCGGTAATCCTAAATATGTGAAGGAAACTCCCCAATGTCGCACCCCATCCATCGAGCCATATTCGACATTTCATCGTCGTTGACACCTATACCATATAATTTACTTTTGTTGCAATTCACCCTTAGACCAGATACCTCTTCAAAACATTTCAGAATACACATAAGCGATTTAGCATTCTCCTTACTCCATTCCTCGAAGAAAATAGTATCATCGGCGTGTTGAAGGTGAGAGATTGTCACGTTGTTCTCCTCTACTGCCACCCCTCTATATATGCCTTTTTCTACCACTTCATTTACAATCGCATTTAACCCTTCCATCGCCAAGATAAACAAGAAAGGCGATAAAGGATCACCTTGCCCGACCCCCATCTCAAGCCTAAATTCTTCCGTAAGGAGCCATTAACAAGTATAATTAACGATAAAGACTTAAGATACGAGTCCATCCATTTAATCCATTTGTGCTCGAAACCCATATTCTTCATAATGTTCATTAAAAATTTCCAAGTAATACTATCAAAAGCCTTTTCAAAGTCAACATTAAAGATTAAACTCCTTTTTTTCTTTTTCTTTAAGAACTCCACCGTTTCATTTGCAATTGACACTCCATCAAGAATAAATCTTCCTTTTATAAAAGCGTTTTGTGCCTCCCCTACAACACTCCCTACCACGCGTTTCACTCTTTCCGCTAACAATTTTGCAAGAATTATGTAGTAACACCCGATTAGACTAATAGGACGAAAGTCACGGGGTCCAATGAGGTCTACCACGTTAGGGATAATAGCTATAAAAGAGGCGTTACAGTCCTTGGAGATCTCCATATTCTGCCAAAACCATTCGATCCCACAAAGAAACAGTTTGGTTATTTCCCAAACTTTATGAATGAACAAGAAATTAAACCCGTCCGGACCCGGGGCTTTATCCCCACCACATCCCCTGATCGCGTCCCATAACTCCTTCTCGCCAAATGGATTCTCTAACATACTAGCGTCTTCCCTTGATATTTTCTCGATTCATTACTACAAAATAATGGACGAGTAACCTCTCCTTTAAAGAACACTTTTTTGTAGTGTTTAGTCACCTACATTTTGATAATTTTTTTTATCTTCACACCATACCCCATCGACCATGATACCTCTAAGATTACATTTATAATTTCTTCTTTTCACGAAAGTATGAAAGAATTTGGAGTTTTCGTCGCCTTCTGTGTCCCACTAAATTCTAGTCTTTTGTCGAAGCATATTACAAAGCTCCCTCTCCGAATCTTCCCACCTCTTTCTAGCCTCTAACCATGTGCTCCTATTCCTATCATTAATAGTTCTCTTTTCCGCTTCCACCTCCCATTCCATTCCTTCATTTTTTAGCTTCTCAATTTTTTCCTTGTTGGCGCCAAACCTCTCTTTGCTCCATATCCTAAGACTAGATTTGTCATTTTTCAACTGATCTTGAAATATACAATCTGGTTGGAAGCTCCTCACTTGTTACTTCCATGCCTCCTCAACAACATGATAAAAGTCAGGTTCCTCCATCCTTATATTGAACACACGAAATGGTTTAGGTCCAAAATCAAGATCCACATCTTTTAATACAATTGGACAATGATCTCATAACTTTCTATCTAATGCAATCTCCCATAAATTATTGAACCCATCATTTAACAAGAACCGATCTAGCTTACTAAATTTCAATCCATCATCACTTGCTCTCACGAATCTTCTCCCCTATTGGGATCTCCATTAATCTCGTTTCATTAATAAAATCATTAAATTAGTTTGTTTCCTTAATATTTACTTCTGAATTTATTCTATCATCACTACCTCTAACCTCATTTGAATCCCAAAAATGCACCAAGCCCCATTCCACCTATTCATCATCCAAGTTAATCTATCTCATAAAGACATCTTCTGTATACTCACATGTGGCCCGTAGATACACGGTAGAAAAACCTCCCCATCCTTCCCTTTCCAAGTGCCCTTGACAACTATGAACCTCTCGTCACCGATCGCCTCTTTACATATCGAGATTGAACCTTTGACAATTGTGACAATCCGTCAATTTATGGTTGATATTTTATTCTCGAATATTATTTAAAAACAATTTACAATATGAACTCACTTATTTTTGGGAAGAAATTTGGATTTACGTCTTGAAGTAGCATCGACTACGTCTAAACCGGAGGATTCAACGTTACGTGCTTACGTTTACATACACCGTCTTTGGTGACAGTCCGACATTTCGGAAAATAAATTTATCCGTGAATATTATTTTGGAGTTTTAAATTTGTGTTGGTTCATAAACTCACAAATTTACGGGAAGAGATTAGGACTTACGATTTTATTTTAACGTCCTTTACGACTAAACCGAAAACCTTAGGATTACGTATTTACGTTTTCGAACTCCGTTTTTGATGAGACAATTTTTATTGGATTCGTTTTGTGACGTCGATTCATAATTTATAAAAACATTTTTCGTAAAACGACCCGAGGGCACGCAAATCGAGGAAACTAGAATCGAGGAGTACCTGTAAATAATTGTCCCACCCCACTCCCAAAACCGGCCTAAGTTAGCTACTTAACACCATGAGGTGTCAAGTGTAGCTAACAAGCCTTACACTTGTCACCATTAGCTTATACATTAAGCTTTATCACCTCAAAACAACTAGCTACTTACCACTCACTCCATTTCACCATGCAATCAACTCACAAATCCTCTCATCTCTCCCTCTATGTGCCGTCCCATATTCATCATCCAACACCCTCATTTGATCAATTCCAACCACAAAATCATGTGTTATTTACACATATGTTGAAGCTCTCTTGAAGCTCTCTTGATTGGTGCAAGTTATAACATCCAAGGAGGAGTTTCCAAGGAGTCTTGGGGCTGATTTTCCACAAGGTGATCATAAATATTGATGGTCTTGAAGATGGTGTTGGCTAAGCACAAGTTTCTCCATCAAAATCCATGTTTTGATCACAACCTACATCATCATGGTGGTATAAAGATTGTCCTCCTCATCTTCTTGTTAATTTGATTATGTAAACATATATTTTATTTCCTATTGTATATGTTTATGATGATTATATGATGATAAAAATGTTATGTGGGGATTTGTTGTTGATAAACATGATTAAAAAGGTGAAAAACTATAAGAAACAAGGTTAAAATCTTGGTTAAATTTGATGGCTGTATAAAACAGTAAAGAACCATATGGTAATCTGATAAAATGATGAAGTAGAATGGATTTGCAGTAAGCTATTGGTCTTGTACACATGTGAGAGTTGGCCATGCAATGGAATCAAAATAATGAGTGAGATATGATCAAAACAAGTTTAGGGCATAAATCTGAAGTTACTGTTTTGGACGATTTTTAGAAAATACTTAAAGGATGATTCAACAGTAGCTATAGAAGAGTTAAATATAGCACATATCATGTAGTTTATGTGATAAAAATTTTAGCTTCTATCTCCATGTAGAACTCAAGATATGGCAGTTTTGGTGAAAGTGAATTTAAAAATCAGATTTTTGGAAATAATGTTTATTACTATTATATAAGCACTCAAAATTTAATAGTATAAAATGTAAAATAAAAACCCACTAACACATGAATTCTATTTATATAAATATGTAAAAGGTTAAATAAGTGTACATTTTATAAAAATGGTAACTTGTTATGTTTTACAAGATATAAAACTATAAACATGATTTTTACGACTTTTTCGGCTATTGCTGTAAAATTAACGTTTTTGTTAAATAAAACTTAGATGGTTGGACCCGTCTAATGAAAACTTTATAAAACTTATATACTGATATATAGACATGTATAACAAGTAAAAACCGGTAAAACCCGAACTATAGGGCATACGGACATTAACGAGCTAAGTAAACATATTGGACTAATACTTGGGCTAATAATTGGACTAAATAAGATAAACACCCATAAAAAGAACTTATTGGGCTTAACCCATTTGGGACCAACTTGAAAGTGTATGTACTGATAATAAAAGTACAAAATGGATTAAAATAAGTTAAATAACTTATAATAAGCTTGTTGGACCTAAAACACGTAAATAGGTAAGACGAGAAAACTAGTATAAAAGTTATCAACACGTAACTCTAAAATGAGTAAACGAGAATATGTAAACCCACTTGATCATCATATATATATAATCATCATATGTATACATAATTGATATTTTTATAAAGTCATTGGACAAACGTCTAAGACCGAGTATTATTTGTCTAGGTTTCCGTGATTGAAGCACGTACCGTACATCCGAATTGCCGATAACCCGCCTTCCCATATCAACGTGAGTTCATAGCCTCGCACTCTTTTAAATATTTTTATGAAATGTTTTATAAACCCGCGAGGGAGATAACATGTTAGTTTTTATAAAATAGGACACCATTTGTCCCGATTGTTTGTTTATTGATTTTGGACCCAAATGATTGAATGACCCGATTGTATGACCCGATAAATGATTAATGGACCCGATAGATGAAATAAAATGGATTATTAAAGTTAGGTTATGTCACTAAAAGTCCCATTAGCATGAATTGTGAACTACCGGGAGTTGGTAGACGCTTATTCATTTAATAGTACTATTTGGGGACGATCACCCCAGTTCGCGCCTTGACGGTTGATCCCCGTCGTGCCACATTGATTGGTAAGCGAATTTATGTATGAGAAGATTTCCATAGCGTGACCTTTGTGACGACACGCTACTTTAGATGGGCAAAATTGGTATCGGGTTAGCTACCCGTTTTGGTTTTAGTAAGGTAACAATGTCATGCGGCTTATAATAATCCAATCACCAAAATATTACTAGACGCTCCGAATTACGATGTATTGCCTGACTAGCAATACTGGGTCATACTATTGATATTATGTTCGTGTTTTGGTTTTCATAACCATATTCATATAACGATTTTCATTTGCATACAACGTTATAAGACGTATTGTATGATGTTTTTACGACATTGGCTCGTATAATGATTTTTAAGGCAAATGCCTATATTAGATTTTCGATAAAGATTTGTATAAAATGATTTTGGCTATTTTATGGCCTATTTAAATGATTTGTACAAGATGATTTTCAGTAATAATTTTATACTGATATTATATTGATGGATTTTATTAAACTCTATGAATTCACTCGGCGTTATCGCTGACCTTTTCTTTTAACATGTTTTATCTCAGGTACTTGAAGGTAATTCTCGGGAAGACGACAAGAATTCATGGCCCGCACTTAAACAATATTTTTCCATTCAAATACTTTGTAAAACTTTGTATGAAATATAATGACTTGGGACCGATGTAACTTTAATGTTTATGAATGGAAATGATTTATTATTAAACGACGTGATTTTTATGCGTTGTCTATGATGTGAGTAATGTGCTATCCCGTAACACCAACGAGTCTTCCGTTGTATTGAGTTGTACAAATTTGGGGGTGTTACAACAATGATACGTAGTTTATGTGTTGCACGTGTAAAGCTATTCAGCCAATGACAACACGTAGTTTAGATGGTAATGGATTTGACATTTTTACACCTAACAAGCACAATGTAAATGGTTCAATCTCGATACCCCATAACCATAACCGTTAATTGAGTGTGTTATGTATGCCTTCCGCATTATGGAAAGGTAGCTGACCGTTTAAGGTTATTTATCTTTTACACATAACTTGTCAATTAAAGCTAATTAAAAAACAACAAAATGAGAATAAAGGAATTCTTCTAGATAATTCACATGTATTTGGCGACTAAAAGATAATTTTTTATGAACCTTACCTAAAAATGGGATGCCATGTAAAGTGTATTATTTTCTTAATAATGAATGACTACGATATAGGAATATATAACAAGGACACCCTCAAGCAATGGGCCAATAACTAAGAGCAAAGAGTATGTGAAGAGCCATGGGCTCTTCGTTTAAGGGTCATTGTTGCCAACTCAGTGTCTTCTCATTTCAACACAACATACAAAAGTACCTCTTCACTCATGACATTTCCTTCTCCTCTTCATTTGGGCCACACTCACTCACATTTTTATTTTCTTTTCCATTTTTCACATAAATTAAAAATATTTTTTATTAAAATAAAAATTACAATACGTAAATAGAATCACAATACAAAATGTGAAACTAAAAAGCACAAAAACGTTACTAAAATTAAAAATATTTGAAGAATTATTTTTAGTAATTATATTTCGCCATTTTTTGTTCTTGTTTTATTCGAATAACTGACGCCTTTGGTTCAGGCAAAGCGTCATCATTAATCGTGAGAAACTGCAACTCGTTTAGCTCTCTTGACGATATTTTTTTGCTTTCTTTGCCTCGTACGTCGATTTACCAGCTTGGATCTTCAAGAGTAAGTTGTCATTTAAAACGTTCTTTATAGACCCCGAACCACTTCCTCCGCTGCTCTTAGTTGTTTTCAGTTTAGTTTTCTTAGCGGGTCTAGTTTTACCACGTAGTCGAGGACGAGCATCATGTCCGCATATTTCCTTGTGACCATTCGAGTCAAAATGATCCCTTGTGTAACAACTTGAAGTTTTCGCGTCTTATATTTGTTATAAAGACGTGCTTGATGTAACCATTTGACATACTATCGGGTTGTGCTGGTTACAATGCATTCTAGTTATAAAAAATGCGTGAGTCCACTCCTTTGTTGGCCACGACATTATGTTTGTTGGTCACTACATTGTGTAGTCATGTAAACACTATAGCGTATGTTAAACTGTCTATATTAGTTGAAGTATCATTTAGAACTGAGTGCCATCACTTTAGCTAAACCTTGTTAAATTTTAGAGCTTGGGCTGAAGGCTAACTACTTAAGCCCATACTGGGCCGAAATTGTAATGAGTTTGCAAGAAACAGAAAACTGAACATGAGACTTAAAGGTCTAAATTTTCATTTAATAGAATCTGAGAATTTAAAATGGGTCAACGAAAGTCAACCAACCAAACTGGAAATTATATATTACAAACCCACTAACCACAAAAGGTTAACACACATGTCGAGTTTACCCAAATAGGGTGTATCACAGGATGCAAAAACTGGATACTAGCTAACCCTAAGCCAAATTATTACAAAATATAAACACCCCATTTTACTATCAGCACCAACACAAATACAAAGTAGCAAACAAATTGGTTTACAAAATACAAGTGTGGGAACAAGTGTCAAAGCAAGTACTGAGCCGAGCCAAATCCCACGCCCCTGTCCAAATCTCCTAGTCGAATACACAGCTGAAACCATTTTCCCTTGTGAGTCTTTTGCACACCCTTTTCTTTATACTTGCATTCACATGTAGATTTTGCTCAACCAACACCCCACCTGAGAAACAAATGTAATATGAATTAGAACAATTGACTTTAGCTAAGTCCTATGAACTCACAACCCTAATTGAATCCACTTTCGAAACATACCAAGACCCCCTTATTCACATTTTATTGTTATTAATATAAAAACATTAACAAACTAACAAATAATAACAGTAATAATCAGTAAACTACACTAGAACCCCGTATAATAAATCAGCCGAAACCCTAACCCTTGAAAAATCAACCAATACTTAAAAATTCATACATTTCCTTTACAAAAACGTCAATTAACAATAATTTAATCCACATGTATAAAAACCCCTAATTATTCAAAACCCTAATTTTTGAAAACTTGTTTTAATCAATAATTAACCTCAATATATGCATAGAGAAACAAGTTAATTATAATGAAACTCAGTATTTAGAAAACCCCCAAAATACCCGAAACCCTAATTTTTTATAAATTAGTTTCATAATAAAATTAACATAGATTTGCACACGAAATCATTAACTAATTATGATGCAACCACGAATTGAGAAAAACCAAATATTCGAAACCCTAAATCTCTATTGTAATTAAATTAGGAACGCCATGTTTATTTTAAGAGATCATACGGTTTAATAAAAGAAAGATGCCCTTTTATTCGAAAAGATTTGAATAAGAAAACTCTTTTGATTTTGAGATATCATAAAACGAATCCATCTTTTTAAATCTGTTAAGAAAATAGTGAGAACTTATCTTTGTGATGAAACCCTACGAAATCGACCCTGAAAACATGTAGATTCGATGTGATGATGACACCTCACATCCCACGATTTATAAACATACTGGGATAACAAGGTCTTGATGATAAGTAATAAAATCAGTGATTGATTTCTGGCCTTAGATGGGATTCAGATCGGTTGGGATTAGTGAGAGAGAGATGTGAAGCGGTTGGGAGAGTTTTGGGAGAGAGAGAGAGAGATTAAACTGAGTGTTCTGGGGTAATAACCCTGATGCGACCCCCCCCCCCCCCCCCCCCCCTCTCTCTCTTGTTATTATCGCCTGGGTCGGGTTGGGTAAATGGACCGAGCCCAAGTCTGTTAAGGGAAATGGGCCACATTGGTTTGAGCTGGGTTTATTAAGCCCAATCCGAAAAATGCATATGTATTCATATAGTTGAAATATTAAACCTAATACTTACTCTAAAAACGTATACTAAAGTCATGTTTTCCATAAAATGAAATGTTTTGTCGTAGCACGACTAGGATATAATGCATTTTATTAGTATAATTATAGATGTCGTGACGTAGCCATTATGATTAACTAGGTAGTGGATAGCGTGATCACATCCTTAATAAGTGTGAAAACACTTATCCTTTTACCACTTATTTCCAATAATAACAAGACCAAAACGTGTATTTTATGTCGTAAAAGTCGGAATTATGCGTGGTTTGTGTTTTTATTGTGTTTCAGGATAAAAATGTGAAAAAGGAAGAAAACACGGGCTTTCACGGGCTTTTATCTAAGAAAAATACAAAAGACGAAGTCAAAAGATCAAAAGTGCAAGAAGAACGGAAGTCAAAGGCCTATTCTGAATATTTATCGAAGAAAAAGTCTAAAGACGGAAGTTTAACAAAGTCGAAGAAACAAGTCTACTAAAAGAAGAAAAATAGGAGACGAGTTCAAGTTATCATTCGACTAATCCCGAGACTAAGTCGAGAAAGACGAGAAATTAAAAGACGAGTAAGAGAAAGAAAGAAGGAAGCAACATACCTCCCCTCTCCTATATATACCCTCCTAATGTGTCATTAGGAGGGTGTTAGTTAGTTGTTAGCTAGTTCATTTTTCCTTTGTAGTTTTAATTTTTAGAGAGAGAAAGTGCTAACTTTCTCTCACTAGAATTTCATCTTTTCTTTCTTTCATGTTTAAGCTTTAGTTTAATCTTGTATTTTGGAATCATTAATCTACAAGTTCAAGTTTAAGCTTTTCATCTTTAATCTTCTTCTACCTTTCTTGATTTTGAGTTGTTCTTGATCCGAAATTTTAATGCATCTTGTTTAATTTTGATGTTTGTGTGATTAAAAAGTTTATCTTTTTATTCATATCTATGTTTTAATACGATTTGAGCTTTGAGCTTATCATGCTTATTGGCTTATTTTTTATTTATCTTATTTACTTTTAAGTTTTCTTAAAAGTTTAATTTTTTTTATGTTTTATAAAGTTTGCTTATTTAGTGTTTTATAAGTTGTTAAATTTGTTCTTGTTTAGTTTTGGTTAAGTTTTGGTAGTTGCTTATTTGAGTAAGTGCTTATTTGGTTTGCTTATTCTGTTTTTGATTCCTATCATAACAGCTTTGAGGGTTTATCCAGTCCGATCGAGTAAGTGTGATCACATAAACCCCTAGGGTTTCTACTTGCGATCCATTACTACAATTAAAGCTAAGATCGCTTGGGTGCGATCACTCATTGCGATCCTTGGTCACGATCACTCATTGCGATCACTTGATCACGATCACTTGAGTGCGATCACTTCCCTGCGATCACTTGGTTGTGATCTGGGCCACGATCCTAATTTCCATCGCATTGAGTGCGATCACTAGACCACGATCACTAGGCTGTGATCGATTGTTACGATCGTAGGCTGCGATCGCTTTGGTTGCGATCACTTGGCTAGATGGCTGAGTGCGATGACTGGTCACGATCACTTGGATGCGATGACTTTATTTCCTGTTTTTATTTTAAAATTCAAAATTAATGTTTCCCGCCACTTTTATTTAGTATTATTTTTGAACTTTGATTTATCTTAGTTAATATTACTTTATTTTATTTCCAAATTTATTTTTAAAGTTTTAATTTTTCGTTATTTATTTTTAAGTCTTAATTTTAGTTTAAATTTTTAAAACTTCCACTTTTACTTAACGACATTTACAATTTTTCATTTTACTTTTAGTTTAAAATAGATAACCACCTTTCTTTATTTTTCCACCAAGAACGACTGAGTCGCACTTTCAACTGGTAATCAATTCGAACAGACTGGAACAACGAATCTCTTTTTCATACTAGGTAAATACCTTGTATCAAATGGCACCGCTGCCAGCTCTTTTCGTGAAGATTAACGGTTTATTGTGAGAGACGCGTTGGATTTTGGGATCCGTTCACTTTTGAACTTTATTTTTCGTGTCAAAACTTCTCAAAAATCCATAAAAATTAAAAAATTTCAAAAATCCAAAAAAACAGAAAAACATAAAAAAACCAAAAATATTTCTTGTCTATCTTTCTTTTCCTTTTGTAGGTGTGTATGCGTACCCGTGCTCGTAAGAAGAAAGCAATTCAAGCCGAAGTTGAAATTCCACCTATTGTCGCCAGGGACAATCGACCAATGAACGAGCTTTTGCAATCGCAAGTAGAGGGCAACACCGATGCTATTGTCATGCCCGAGATTGGAGAACTTTGAGCTCAAATCCGGCTTCATTCAAATGGTCTCTGCTCAACTATTCTTGGGGCGTACACTTGATGATCCTCATGACCATATCAAAAGGTTCCTTCAACTCACTAATACGGTCAAGTATAATGGGGTTTCATAAGAGGTGATTCGCTTGCAACTTTTTCCTTTCTCCTAAGAGGGAAAAGCCCGACATTGGCTTGATAAGGAACCGCCACAAAGTATTCTTACGTGGTCGGATTTAGAGACCAAATTCATCAACTACTTTTTCCCACCCTCACGTACTACCGCTTTGCGGAATGAAATCATTAACTTTGAACAAAAGTACGGTGAGACATTTAGTGAATCTTGGGACCGTTTTAAGGAAATTTTAAGAAAGTGTCCACAACATGGTTTCACAAAAGTACATCAAATTAATACTTCTTACAATGGTTTAAGCATGAATGACCAAGATTCACTAAATAGTGCCTCGGGGGGGGGGGGGGGGGGGTAACATTTTGGTTAAGTCTTCTAATACCGCGTGGGATATTATTGAGAATGAGTCTAGAGTGCAAACTAAGAGTGTTCGGGCTGATGTGGCTAGTGCTAGTACTAGTGATGCCAATAAGAGAATTGATAAGCTTACTTCGATTGTTGAAGCACTTGCTCTACAAACCGCTAACAATGCCAAAAACATCAATGCGCAAGTTAATGCTTTGAGTCAGTCATGTGAAATATGAGGGGGTTATCATTCATACACCGATTGTCCTTCGACTCATGACAATCTGAAAAATGTGTATGCCGCTAACGGTAACGTTTCTACGAGAGGCTATCAAGCACGTCCTCAAGGTGACCGCAATTTTCTCAGTTATCGTTCAAACAACTTCCTTTCACCACCCGGTTTTGCTCCTCAAAACCAAAACAACCTCACTCGCAACAATCAAAACCAAACTCGAGCTCCAAATCAATTTCAAACCCAAAGAAACCCATATCCACCTCAAGGAAACAGCCAAGTTTACCAACAACTCGCTTATCAACCACCTGCTTACCATGCTCTTCCTCCCACCCAACCCACCACATTTAATCACGAGGTTGAAACTTACATGAGGACTAATGACACACTAGTGCATAATCTTCAGCGGCAAATCATCAACTTGAAAGGAGATATGGCGAAACAAGGGAATGATCTTCGAGCCGATATGCGAAACTCTTTGAGCAGTCAAACGAATGACTTAAGGGATATGATGGCTAGTTTCTTCCAAAGTGATCAAGCCTCTGGTTTGGTTTCTCTTCCGAGTAACACCGTTGCTAATCCAAGAGGGGAGATGAAAGCAATCACTACCCAAAGTGGCAAAGGTTTAAAGGAACCCGAGATTCCTACACCTACACCGGTGATTGTGACAAAGGAAAACGAGTCCCCTTCTCCAATTCCTCCACCTTCTACTTCCACCCCTCCACCACCCAAGGATGTGAGTGAGATGATAGGTGTGAAAAAAACCATCCTTTTACCACTTATTTCTTACTAAAACAAGACCAAAACGCGTGTTTAATATCATTTGTTTGGAATTATGCGTGGTTTTTGTGCTTATTGTGTTTTTAGAGTCAACCGGATGAATATTGAAGAAAACATGGGATTGCACGGGTTTTATCGAGGAAAAAGACTCAAGACGAAGTCTATTATCCAAGAGATGCAAAAGATTTGAAGTCGTTGGGCCTATTTGAAGATTTATCAAAGAAAAGTACCAAGGATGGAAGATTTACATATGTCGAAGAAACTCAAGTCTATTAAACGAAGAAATTAAAAGACGAGTTGAATTTAATCGTCGACAAATCTCGAATCAGAATCGAAAACGTCAACTTTTCTGAAAAGACGAGAAGACAAGAAGATAGGGAGAAAGCCCACTCACCAACCAAATGGAAGACCTATATAAAGAGATCCCTTCACACTTTTTGGCCAGTTTTTAGTTTTTAGTTTTTCCTCTTTTCTTTCCTTCTTGTTCGTAGGTATCACCAACACCATTAGGGTGTTTGGTGATTTTGATTCTTGTTTTCACAAATCTTGTAGTTTTAATCTTTTCCTTTGACTGTTTAAACCTTAATCATCAATATAATCTTTCCATTTCATCTTGTTCATCTTGTTCTTTGATTCAAAGTTTTAAAGTTCTTATTTAGTTGATTTTGATCTTCAAAAGTAAGTGGTTTTGTGTTTTTATTGTTGGGATTTGATGCTTATGGTTAGTAAATAATTAGTGATTAGTTTGGTTTAAATCTTTTGGTTATATTTGGCTTATTTTGATCAAAATCGTCTTCCCCTGTTATTTCTGCTTACTGTTCTTCGTCCCAACATTCCAGATCAGACTTTGTTTATTTTTTATTCCGCGTAGAGTTCATCCATCCGGAATATCTATTATTCCGGATAGCCCATTTATTTCGCATAGACCATTATTCCAGATAGGATTATTATTCCGCGTAGACCTTTATTCCGAGTAGCAAATTTATTCCGAGTAGCACATTATTCTGGATCACCCAATTATTCCGGATAGAACCATTATTCCGGATAGCCTTTCATTCCGAATAGCCTTTCATTCCGGATAGCTTAATTATTCGGAGTAGCTTAATTTTTCCGAGTAGAACCTTTATTCCGAATGGATCTATTTTTCCGCATAGACTTATATTCCGGATAGAGCATTTCTTCAGTTATTCCACATCAACAACATTATTCCGAATCAAGCAAGTTTTCAGTGAGGTTATTTTACTGCTTTATCGTTTAATTGTTTAATTTTAATTCAAGTTTTATTTCCTTAACTGTTTTTGGTTTAAATCTTTATTTACTTCATTCATTTCCCTTTTTAGTAGAATAGAAAACCAAACCCCCTATTTGTCACCAAGAACAATCATTCCACTTTGAGCTGTGATCAATTCGAGAAGATTCTGAGACTTAATACTGAACCCTAGTAAAACCAGTGTATCATGAGAATTACATTCCAAAGCCTTCATCTCAACCCAATATAACTTATCCCTCAAGGTTGAGGAAAGAGAAGTTGAAGAACAAGGATGATACTCAGGTTTCTAACTTTCTTAAAATGTTTAAACAACTGAATTTCAACATCTCCTTTGCTGAGGCTCTCGCTCACATGCCGAAATATGATAAAATGTTTAAAGATCTTCTCAGTGACAAAGAAAAGCTTCTCGATATCGCTCAGATCCAACTTAATGAGAATTGCTCCGCATTGCTCTTAAGGAAATTACCAACCAAACTTGGTGATCCGGGTCGCTTTCTCATTCCTTGCAACTTCCCCGGGGTAGAGAATTGCATGGCCCTAGCCGATCTAGGTGCTAGTATAAACTTAATGCCACTAAGTGTTTGGAAAAAATTATCTCTACCTGAGCTAGTCCCCATACGAATGACCTTGGAATTAGCTAACCGTACGGTTGCTTATCCGGTAGGGATAGCCGAAGATGTCTTCGTCGGTGTCGACAAATTCACCTTTCCGGCGGATTTTGTTGTCGTTGACTACGAGATGGACCCCCGTGTTCCATTAATCATTGGACGTCCATTCTTGAGGACCGGTCGCACTCTCATTGGTGTAGCCACGGGAAAATTAATCATGAGAGTTGGTGACGATAAAATCGTCTTCAACATGGGTAAACTTTCTAAGCAACCTTATGAACACGAGAGCGTTAATTTCATTGACGTTCTTGATGAGGCTTGTGAAGAACATTTCAAAGACGCTTGTAAAAGTGGTTCTTCTTCTCTACCCATTGTTGAGACCGTTGCCTCTATTGCTCCCTCACTGACTCCATTTGGAGAAAGTGATTTCCTTTTGAAAGAATTTGAAGCAACTTTAGGGGATGTGGACTTAACGTATGATGATTCTCCCTCCGATTGGGATGAAGACATTCGTACCATTGAGAAACTTCTCAATGAGGACAATATTTCTCCACCATCTCCTAAGGAAATCTCTATCGATGATCCGAATTTTACTACGCCTTCCATCGACAATCCTCTGGATTTAGAGCTTAAGGATCTACCGTCTCATCTCGAATACGTGTTCCTTGAAGACAATAAGAAGTTACCCATCATCATCGCTAAGGACTTGAAAGAAGAAGAAAAATCTCGACTTATCGACGTGCTGAAGAATCATAAGAAAGAAATTGCTTGGAAAATTTCCGACATCCGCGGAATTGATCCGAACTTTTGTACTCATAAAATTCTCATGGAAGATGACTTTAAACCCGCAATCCAAAGCCAAAGAAGGGTTAATCCTAGAATCCATGACGTCATCAAGAAAGAGGTTATCAAACTTCTAGATGCCGTAATGATTTACCCTATTTCGGGTTCGCCATGGGTTAGTCTCGTCCATTGTGTCACCGTTGTTCCCAATGAAAACAACGAGTTGATTCCTACTCGACTTGTCACGGGTTGGAGAGTTTGAATAGACTATCGCAAGCTCAATGATGCCACTCGCAAGGATCATTTCCCTCTTCCTTTCATGGATCAAATGCTCGAGCATTTAGCGGGTAATGACTATTATTGCTTCTTAGACGGTTTCTCCGGGTATTTTCAAATTCCCATCGATCCTAAAGACCAAGAGAATACCACATTCACTTGTCCCTATGGAACATTTGCTTACAAAAGAATGCCTTTCGGCTTATGCAATGCTCCTGGGACTTTCCAAAGGTGTATGATGGCTATCTTCCATGACATGGTTGAAGAAACTATGGAAGTCTTTATGGATGATTTCTCGGTCTATGGTGATTCTTTCTCTACTTGCCTTGCCAATTTAGAACGCATGCTCAAACGGTGTGAAGACACTCGTCTCGTTCTTAATTGGGAAAAATGCCATTTCATGGTAAAAGAAGGTATTGTTCTTGGTCATAAAATCTCCAAAGCCGGTCTTGAAGTCGACCATGCTAAAGTCGGTGTTATTGCTAAATTGCCTCCACCTTCAACTGTGAAGGGTGTGAGAAGTGTCCTTGGTCATGCGGGCTTCTATCGTCGTTTCATTCAAGATTTTTCTAAGATCGCCCGCCCGATGACCCACCTCTTGGAAAAAGATACCCCTTTTATCTTTTCTAAAGAGTGTATTCAATCTTTCAATCTTCTTAAGGATAAACTAACTAAGGCACTGGTCTTGGTTACCCCTAATTAGGAGTTACCTTTTGAATTGATGTGTGATGCTAGCGACTTTGCTATTGGAGAAATTTTGGGCCAAAGAGTGAACAAACACTTCCAACCAATCTGTTATGCTAGCAAGACAATGAAGGGGGCTCAATTGCATTATACCACTACTGAAAAAGAGCTTTTAGCTGTAGTGTATGCTTTTGAGAAATTCTACCCCTATCTTGTCCTGTCCACCACCATTGTCTATACCGACCATTCCGCATTGAAGTACTTGTTAACCAAGCAAGATTCCAAGCCAAGACTTCTTCGTTGCGTTTTGCTCCTACAAGAATTTAAAATCAAAATTCGTGACAAGAAGGGAGCGGAAAACCTAGCCGCGGATCATCTTAGTAGACTCGAGGATCCTTATCAAGGGGAGCTCCCAAATCAAGAGATTAATGACTCTTTTCCCCTTGAGGCCTTGATGTCTATTAACTCCAATCTTGATGAAACCCCATGGTTTACAGACATTGCAAACAATTTGGCGGGTGGCATTCTTATGGAAGGGTTAACGTCCCAACAAAGAAAAGTTCTTCAAGGACATTAAACACTATTATTGGGACGACCCTTACCTTTTCAAGCAATGTGCGGATCTTGTCATTCGTAGGTGTGTTGATGGGCCGGCAACGTTACTAATCCTAGAAGCTTGCCACAAAGGACCCACCGGTGGTCACTTTGGTCCTAACTACACTGCGAAGAAAGTTTTCGACTCTGGATTTTATTGGCCCACCATTTATCATGACGCTCATGAAATGGTTAAGCATTGTGATGCTTGCCAACGACAAGGCAAGATCACACACAAAGATGAGATGCCTCAAAATTTCATACAAGAATGTGAAATCTTTGACGTATGGGGCATCGACTTTATGGGGTCATTTCCATCATCCAAAGGGAACAAGTACATCCTCGTAGCCGTTGACTACGTATCTAAATGGGTTGAAGCAAAGGCTCCCCCTACGAACGATGCGATGGTGGTTGTGAACTTTTTGAAGCAACTTTTTGCTTGATTCGGTGTTCTCGTTCTATCATCAGTGACCGCGAGACTCATTTTTGCAATGATCAATTTGCTCGAGTCATGGCTAAGTACGGTGTCAATCACCGTCTTTCCACCGCTTATCATCCCCAAACAAATGTTCAAGCCGAGATATCTAACCGTGGATTGAAGAGAATATTAGAGCGAACTGTGCGAGAGCATCGTGCCTCGTGGGCCGATAAGTTTGATGATGCTTTGTGGGTTTTCCGTACCGCATATAAGACACCGATTGGTTGCACTCCATATCGTCTTGTGTACGGGAAGGCATGCCACCTCCCTATTGAGCTAGAACATAAGGCGTATTGGGCCTTGAAGTGGGCCAATTTTGATATCAACAAAGCCGGTGATCTTCGGAAGATTCAACTCAACGAGCTACATGAACTGAGGAATGAAGCTTATGAGAATTCATTGATTTAGAAGTAGAAAACCAAGATCATTCATGATGCAAGGATTAAGAATCGAGAGTTTCACGTTGGTGATCAAGTTTTACTCTTTTACTCTCGGTTGAAGATCTTCTCGGGCAAGCTTAAGAGCCGTTGGTCTGGTTCATTCACCGTCGCCAAAGTCTTCCCTTACGGCACCATTGTACTTTCTCAACCAAATGGGCCTAATTTTAAAGTGAATGGCCAGCGTGTGAAGCTATACTTTGGTGAGGACATCTCTCATGAGATGATTCCATCCCTCACCACGTTTCCCTTGAATTATTTTTGGGTCGAGTCAGGCTCTTGACTCGGTTAACAAAAACAAGCGCTTCTCGGGAGGCAACCCGTTGATCTATCCTTTACCGGTTTCATAATAAGTGTAGGGGGAGCCCCGTAGGTGTTGTTGTCCTGTTTCTTATGATGTGTAGGGATTAAAGCTTCAAAGGTCCACTTTTGATGACATTTGACGACCGTGATCCCGTGTACCCGTCTTCCCGGTTCTATCCAAAACTGTCGTGATTCAATATTTCATATCTTATATGTTCACATTGCAATCACTATAGACGTCCTTTCCTTAGCAATATTTAAACAACGTGCGCAATGTCCTAAGTGTAGGGGAGTTTACTCCCACATGCTTAAACATTGAGGACAATGTTTATATCAAGTGTAGGGGGACTTCTATCGAAGTAATTGGGCTTTTCCATTAATTTGTCCTCACTTTAACCGGAAAATTTGATTTTTTGACATTTTTCAAAATTTTTAATCTATTTTGGCCTAGTTGTATAGTAGTATTTTCCTTTGCTATCGTTATTTACTTTCTTTGTTAGAATAAATTTTTAATAAAGTGGCTTTAAAGTTTTAAACGTTGTGAATCTTTTGACTCAACCCGAGTTTACTTATTCAAGTTTACTCTAGCTAGTATCCTTAACGTGTTTAAGTCAAGTTTTGATAGGCTTTTATTTAGGGAACTTTAAAACGCGAAAGTCTTAACACTTACGGGTTAAGAACAAGAACTTTTCGCAAGTTCCTATGATTGATCCTAGAAAGTCGTTTATCAAGGGAACTTTAAAATGCGAATTCTAAACTTGAAAGAGTCTAAGAAGTTGCAAGATCCTATAGACGACTTGAAAACCCAAAACTTTGACTTAATTGGCTAAGCATCCACAAGTCTCATTCCTTGAGATTTTAAATTGTGGAGAACGAGAGATGATAGAGTCAATTATAAGTTTGGTATTCTTTCGTGAATTTATGTGAGTTGATTATAAGCTTTTTCTCCCATCGCTTGTTAATAAATATATATGCAATAAATAAGGTTGTACGATTTGAAAAGTTACTTAGCTTCTAGCCCAAGATTGTTTAAAAGTTGCTCGGTATTAATTAGAGTCATAGCCAAGGCATAACTTATTGAAGCAGGATGTGAAGATTGGTGAGTCCGAAAAGGCCCTAACAAGGCATGAGGGCTACATTTTGTTGCTAAAGATCCCAAGTGATGTGAAGGATCATTTATCAAAAATCAATATGAAGGATCGAGACACACGACGAAAAGCAAATACTCCCCTAAAGATCATGGAGAAGTCTATCAAAAAGACCCTAGCAAGGTATGAGGATAAATAGATCCAAGTCCTAAAAGGAGGCGGATCTTTATATATCAAAGTCCGAAATAAAGACTAGAGATAAATGAAGAAGTCGTGGTCCAAGTATGAAGAATCTCTCAAAAACTTCAAGTGAAGAAATTCCTATTATGAAGAGAAGACCATAATTTCAAGAACGTCTCTCAAGATTCGAAGTATGAAGTCGCTGCCAAATATCGGTCCGAGAAAGGTCTCAAATCGTGAAGCGAGTTATGCCAAGATATGAACTTTAAGAGGTCCCAAGAAGCAGTTTTAAAAGATTTTGTCCTTTAGCTAACTATTGATTAAATCGTCCCACTTTATTTTCAGCCTAAGTAAACTATCGATATAAGTCAAACAATGCATCCTCATGATCATTTAAGATAACAATAAAATATAAGAGATGCACCTAGGAATAAGGGAGTCTAAGTGAATAATTGGGCCACATGAGTTTGTGTTAGTTTGCTAACTTATAATAACAATGATCTCGTTTTTAAGCTTGCTATGGGGAACGTGAAACTTGAGGGTGATAATCATTCATGACAACCAAAACCCCAATGTAAGTCTTTAATTTCTTTACTTGTTTTCTTTTAAGTTTCATCAATGTTTACTGTTTAATAAAGGCCAAGGTAGGTTATTTATGATGAAAGATGTAAATCGTGCTTTAAAATTAATGCATTGCATGAGGGCATTGCAATGGTCAAGTGTAGGGGATTTATAAAGTGTGAAAACACTTATCCTTTTACCACTTATTTCCAATAATAACAAGACCAAAACGTGTATTTTATGTCGTAAAAATCGGAATTATGCGTGGTTTGTGTTTTTATTGTGTTTCAAGATAAAAATATGAAAAAGGAAGAAAACACGGGCTTTCACGGGCTTTTATCGAAGACAAAGACAAAAGACGAAGTCAAAAGATCAAAAGTGCAAGAAGAACGGAAGTCAAAGGCCTATTCTAAAGTTATATCGAAGAAAAAGTCTAAAGACAGAAGTTTAACAAAGTCGAAGAAACAAGTCTACTAAAAGAAGAAAAATAGGAGACGAGTTCAAGTTATCATTCGACAAATCCCGAGACAAAGTCGAGAAAGACGAGAAATTAAAAGACGAGAAAGAGAAAGAAAGAAGGAAGCAACATACCTCCCCTATCCTATATATACCCTCCTAATGTGTCATTAGGAGGGTGTTAGTTAGCTAGTTCATTTTTCCTTTGTAGTTTTAATTTTTAGAGAGAGAAAGTGCTAACTTTTAGAATTTCATCTTTTCTTTCTTTCATGTTTAAGCTTTAGTTTAATCTTGTATTTTGGAAACATTAATCTACAAGTTCAAGTTTAAGCTTTTCATCTTTAATCTTCTTCTACCTTTCTTGATTTTGATTTGTTCTTGATCCGAAATTTTAATGCATCTTGTTTAATTTTGATGTTTGTGTGATTAAAAAGTTTATCTTTTTATTCGTATCTAAGTTTTAATACGATTTGAGCTTTGAGCTTCTCATGCTTATTGGGTTATTTTGTATTTAGCTTATTTACTTTTAAGTTTTCTTAAAAGTTTATTTTTTTAAAGTTTGTTTTATAAAGTTTGCTTATTTAGTGTTTTACAAGTTGTTAAATTTGTGCTTGTTTAGTTTTGGTTAAGTTTTGGTAGTTGCTTATTTGAGTAAGTGCTTATTTGGTTTGCTTATTATGTTTTTGATTCCTATCATAACAGCTTTGAGGTTTTATCCAGTCCGATCGAGTAAGTGTGATCGCATAAACCCCTAGGGTTTCTACTTGCGATCCATTACTGCGATCAAAGCTAAGATCACTTGGGTGCGATCACTCATTGCGATCCTTGGTCACGATCACTCATTGCGATCACTTGACCACGATCACTTGAGTGCGATCACTTTACTGCGATCACTTCGCTGCGATCACTTGGTTGCGATCTGGGCCACGATCCTAATTTCCATCGCATTGAGTGCGATCACTAGACCAGGATCACTAGGCTGCGATCGATTGTTACGATCGTAGGCTGCGATCACTTTGGTTGCGATCACTTGGCTACGATGGCTGAGTGCGATGACTGGTCACGATCACTTGGATGCGATGACTTTATTTCATGTTTTTATTTTAAAATTCAAAATTATTTTTTCCCGCCACTTTTATTTAGTATTATTTTTTAACTTTGATTTATCTTAGTTAATATTACTTTATTTTATTTTCAAATTTATTTTTAAAGTTTTAATTTTTCGTCATTTATTTTTAAGTCTTAATTTTAGTTTAAATGTTTGAAACTTCCACTTTTACTTAACGACATTTACAATTTTTCATTTTACTTTTAGTTTAAAATAGATAACCACCTTTCTTTATTTTTCTACCAAGAACGACTGAGTCGAACATTCAACTGGTAATCAATTCGAACAGACTGGAACAACGAATCTCTTTTTCATACTAGCTAAAATCCTTGTATTAATCCTCGAGCTATTTTACATTTACATCATCACACTTGAATTACGAGGTGAGTTTATAGCCCCACTTTTAATTGCTTTTAAATACTTAGGGTGAGAACATTGCTTGTTTTTACGGATGAACATAAGTACCATGAAAAACTCATACGTTGCCTACATGATGTCTAAGTAGCGATACCCCTAGATGCTTTAGCCCACTATCATGAACCGTTAATTACTTTGTGTAAGGGAAAATGTTATGGATAGATATATTGGGATTGGCCTCCCTATCAAATGTTGGTTGTGTGACTAAATTGGATACAATTACATTAAAGGTGTTACAAATACTTTGGGGTAGTATTTGCTTGGGCTCTTATATAAACTTGTTGGTATGGTTAACGCTTAGGTGTCATGAGCTTAGACGTATGATATCATAAACGTATGCTATTTGATAATAATCTTGTATTTGTTATAAGATTATTTGTCGGTTGCCTAACTAAAATCTTATGGTTCATCACACTATCTATACATAAACTTATAAACTCACTGACCTTTGTGTTGACGTTTTAGCAATGTTTTTCTCCGGTGTCAAGGTGGAGGAGTGATGTGGTTGTGACGTGGAGATAATAAAATTTATCATGATTATGTTTTTGAGACTTGATTTAAATGTTATGACATTTGGAAAACTTTGATTTATGTTATCATGATGTATTAAATAATTCTTTTGGAACAAGTTATTTATGTTTAATGACTTTAAAATGACTTTTAAATGGTCGTTCTTTATATCTAGGTCTCTTGATTGTCATGATAGTCACATCCTCGTGTATTTATATACATAGGTGAAATTGAGGGTGTGACAGATTGGTATCAGAGACGTGGTTATAGAGAACTAGGTTGCTTTATAAAAATCATTTTTACAAACGTTGAGTCAAAAATGGAATTTTTGGTAAAGAGTAACACTAGAGTATAACTATATCTCCATCTCCCTGGGCCACTTCACTTCACGCCTTCGACACAAGTAAGTTGTAAGTTATATTACCTCGTGCATTATTTGCCATGCTACTTTAACCACAAAAATTGCTAAGTAACTTAACCTATGAGCATATTAATTTTTGTATACTAGATGGTTTGTGCCATGATCAATGAACACAATATCGATTTTATTTCGAGACTTACTTGAAACTCTATGCTAAATTGTTTGTGCCATGATACATGAATGCAATATCGACTTTATTTCGACACTTACTTGATACTCCATGCTAAATGGTTTGTGCCATGATACATGAATGCAATATCGATTTTATTTTGACACTTGCTTGGAACCCTATGCTAAATGGTTTGTTCCATGATACGTGAACACAATATCGATTTTATTTCTACACTTACTTGAAATTCTATGCTAAATGGTGTGCGCCATGATAACTTTGAGATTACAACATACAAAATTTAAAAATTGATTTATTTCTCATACGTGCTTTCCTAAATTGGCAGTGACATGTCTACCTCGTGTAGAGATTCGTATTACCTTGTGAGCTCATTCACCAATAGAGCTCGACTCATGACCACTAGAGACTCCTCCACTAGCGGTTTCTCACCCATGTCATCCAATCCAGGAGAGTCGAGTGCTCGTGCACCTATGCCTTCCTCACCACCACCACTAATTTGCTACAAGAGACGTGGCAAGGCACCGATGATTCCTCCATCCACCTCATCCTCTCATGCCCCAAAGGCCCATCGCCAACACCGTACCGCAAGGATGTCCATGAGATCCTCTATGTTTAGGAAGAGACTAGCCGAAAGACATTTGGACTCTACTCGCACCACACTCAAGTCTCCAAAGCCACCATCCATGAGAGTGCCCCCAAGGCACCATGCCCCCTTTCGACCCACTATGCCTGTACCTCCACCACCACCATGCGGCATTAATGGGGCCGATTGCTCCGCGGCTGCCGAAGCGCGTGGGATGCCTGCCCACCGCTTTGATAGACTTGCTACGTTGCGAAGCAACGTGACACACGTGCTTCGTAACTTGGGTGGATTGTCCTACGAGTCGTTGGTTAGACTTGAGACTTGCTGTGCGGCGGTTTATCGTGGATCTTGGGAGGAATGCCCCACCCGCACCCGATCGTGTGGCGGATCTTGCACGAAGGCTTGAGGACCAACATTATGAGATTGGAGCTTTGCGCAATCTCTTGCATAGGGCATTGATCGACTTATCCGAGAGTATCGCGGCCCTCGAGCATCGTTATGATTAGGGCTATTTTTAGTTGACTCATGTTGCACTTCATTCCAAATTTCCCCTTATATGTATTGTAACCCTTGAAACTTCTATACTATGTATTTGATTTCTTTGTTCTCGACTTGATCATGGAATGAATCATTTGTGCACTACATAACTTGTGAATATTTTCATCATTTACTTACGATATCATGTTTTGTGACATGCTTATACCCCCTAACGTTTGGACTTGTGATTCTAACCTTGCTATGATCTTTGTTATGGTTATAGGACTATAGCACCTAAAACTCGCAAGAATAGGGCCGACCTAACTCCGGCCGCACCCGTTACTATCAATCCATCGGTTTTGAGCCAAATAATAGTCGATGGAGTTGGCGCCACCCTTGCCACCTCCGATAATAATCCAAGCACTCAAGAAGAAACAAACCGAGTGCCAAATCTGGTACCTCCTACTCGTGCATGTTCATACAAAGAATTACGCTTGTGCTTCACTAGTACCTTTAAAGGTACCGAAGGTGTCGTGGGTCTTGCACGTTGGATTGAGAGACTTGAATCTAAATTTAGCGTGAGTAATGTTGCCAAGAGAGACAAAGTGAAGTTTGGCTCTAGCACCTTGTTGATGGTGCATTAACATGGTGGAACATCCACGTGAAAACCGTAAGTTTGGAAGCGGCTAATGCTACTCCTTGGACTCATTTCAAGGGAATGCTTCTCAAAAAGTATTGCCCTAGGAATGAAATGAAGCGGTTAGAAGCGGAGTTGTGGAACCTTCGTATGCATAGAGTTAACTTGATGGCTTACACTCAACGATTCCAAGAGTTGAGATTAATGTATCCTGAAATGATACCTAGTGAGACTCGTGCCGTTGAGAGATTCATCGTTGGATTACCATCCTCAATCCAAGGAGATGTGATCTCTTCAAAACCTACCGATTTGAGTGAGGCCATTGAGATGGCGGGCGGCCTAATGGACTCTATTACTTTGGAGGGTGGTGATAACAAACGAAAATGGGAAGAAAACCATGGCCCTAATCACGGTGACCAACCTAACAAGCGCCAAGATGTGTTTAACGTGAATGGTGCGTCCGGTTACCAAGGAAAACTAACATTTTGTGGCAAGTGTGGCAAACACCACAATGGAGCTTGTAGAGGCTCGTGCCACAATTGTGGAAAACCTGGTCACTTTGCTAGAGATTGTCGTAGTGCACCAAAGCCCACAAACCAAAGGGCTCCGTAAACTCCAAATGTGTAATACGGGGATGTCACTTGCTATGGTTGTGGAGAAAGGGGTCACTTAGAGAATAGGTGCCCTAAAGCCACTCAAGGCCGAGGAAACCAAATCCGAGGCAATAACAACAATAACCAAGCTCGTCGACAATCCTGACCCAATCACGGAGCTCCAATGGTCGAAATAATGGGAATCAAGCGGGAGCACCCAGTCGTGTGTAGGCTTTGTGTACCGAGGCGTCCATCCAAGACAACAACGTGGTCACCGGTACGTTCCTCATCAATAACACCTATGCTTCCGTATTATTTGATTCTGGTGCCGATAGAAGTTTTGCGTCAATTGCCTTTAGTGAACTATTAAGTGTGAACCCCACTCCCTTAGACGTCAATTATAATGTGGAACTAGCCGACGGTAAATCGATTACTACAAACACCATACTTAAAGGTTGCACACTAAGTTTACAAAATATCCCTTTCACCATCGACCTTTTACCTTTCGAACTTGGAAGTTTTGACGTTATCGTTGGTAACGATTGGCTATCCAAGTACCATGCAGAGATAATTTGCCATGAAAAACAAGTCCGTATTGCTTACGAAAGTCGAACCCTAACCATCTTTGGAGAAAAGAATGGCGTGAAAGACCAGGCTAGTTTGAATGTCATCTCATGTTCTAAAACCCAAAAGTACATCGAAGAAGGCCGTCCTATTTTCCTTATTCAAGTTACTAGTAAGAATGAAGCCTACCCTAAGGAAAAGAAAATTGAAGACATTCTGATTGTTCGTGATTTTCCTGAAGTTTTTCCCGAAGACTTACCCGGATTACCACCACTTCGTCAAGTAGAATTTCACATCGAACTAACCCCTGGAGTCGCACCCGTTGCAAGAGCACCTTGTCGATTAGCACCCGCCAAAATGAAAGAATTAGCCGATCAACTAAAGGAGCTTACCGACAAAGGATTCATAAGACCGAGTTCCTCACCATGGGGAGCCCCAGTTTTATTTGTGAAGAAGAAAGTCGGATCATTCCGTATGTGTATCGATTATCGCAATTTGAACAAACTTACCATAAATAATCGTTATCCTTTACCAAGGATCAATGACTTGTTTGATCAACTTCAAGGTTCGAGCATTTATTCAAAGATTGATCTAAGGTCGGGTTATCATCAACTTAGAGTGCAAGAAGAAGACATTTCCAAGACGGCGTTTCTAACTCGATACGGTCACTTCGAATTCCAAGTCATGCCATTTGGGTTGACTAACGCACCCGCGGTATTCATGGACCTCATGAATCGTGTGTGTAAACCTTATTTGGACAAGTTCGTAATCGTGTTCATTGATGACATCCTTATTTAATCCCGTAATAAGGAAGAACACGAGGAACACTTAAAGAAAATTTTGGAGTTGTTGAAACAAGAACAATTGTACGCCAAATTTTCAAAGTGCGAATTTTAGATTCATACGGTACAATTCCTCGGGCACGTAATTGATAGTAGTGGTATTCACGTGGATCCCGCCAAGATCGAAGCATTAAAGGATTGGGTGACTCCTACTACTCCTACGGAGATTCGCCAATTCCTTGGACTTGCCGGTTATTATAGATGATTTATCGAAGGATTCTCGAAAATCGCTAAGTCTATGACGGAATTGACTCAAAATAACAAGAAGTTTATTTGGGGAGACGATCAAGAATCTTCTTTCCAAACTCTTAAGCAAAAACTTTGTGAAGCGCCGATTCTTGCATTACCCGAGGGCAGTGAAGACTTTGAAGTGTATTGTGACGCTTCGATAAAAGGTCTAGGCGCGGTCCTTATGCAAAGGAAAAATGTTATTGCTTACGGGTCCTGACAACTAAAATCAAACGAGGAAAATTACACCACTCACGATTTGGAGTTAGGCGCGGTTGTCTTTGTTCTCAAGATTTGGAGACACTACCTTTATGGTACCAAGTGTGTAGTGTACACCGATCACAAAAGTGTTCAACATATCTTGGACCAAAAAGAGCTTAACATGAGACAACGATGATGGTTGGAATTACTTGGGGACTAAGATTGTGACATTCGTTATACCCCGGGAAAGGCTAATGTTGTAGCCGATGCTTTGAGTAGGAAACCACGTGAAAGACCTCTAAGAGTTCTAGCCTTAGTGATGACTATTGGTTTGAACATACCCGTAAAAATCTAAGAAGCCCAACGAGAAGCTATTAAGGTGGAAAACATCGATAAAGAAGAAGCCGGTGGAATGATCACTAAGAACCTTGCTGCACGTACCGATGGAACATTGTGTCTTGATAATAGAAGTTGGTTACCACGTTACGGTAACATTCAAGATTTGATCATGCACGAGTCACATAAGTCTAAATATTCGATTCACCCCGGATCGGACAAAATGTATCACAACATGGAAATGTTCTATTGGTGGCCGAACATGAAAGCCGACATAGCGACTTATGTTGGTAAATGCGTAACTTGCGCGAAAGTTAAAGTTGAACACCAAAAACCTTCCGGATTACTAGTCCAACCTAGGATCCCGGAATGGAAATAGGAGAGAATTACTATGGACTTTATCACCAAAATCCCCAAGACGTCCGTGGGATATGACATCATTTGGGTCATTGTGGACCGCCTTACAAAGTCCGCACATTTCCTCCCTATGAAAGAAAACGATAAAATGAATCAATTGGCACGGCTATGTGTGAAAGAAATCGTTGCTAAGCACGGCGTACCAATTTCTATCATATCAGACCGAGACGGTCGATATTGTTCGAGATTTTGGCAACCACTCCAAGAAGCGTCGGGAACACAATTGGATATGAGTATGGCTTACCACCCTCAAACGGATGGCAAAGCGATAGAACAATCCAAACATTGGAAGACATGCTCGGCGCATGTGTGATCGATTTCGGTAACGGATGGGATCGACATATACCGCTAGTAGAATTTTCATACAACAATAGTTACCACACTAGTATTAAAGCGGCACCGTTCGAAGCACTTTACGGTCGAAAGTGTTGTTCACCCGTTTGTTGGGCGGAAGTTGGTGATGCACAACTTACCGGTCTGGAAATTATTCATGAGACGACGGAGAAAATCGTACAAATCAAGAGGCGCATGCAAGCGGATCGTGATCGTCAAAAGTGTTATGCCGACAAAAGACGAAATCCATTGGAATTTAAAGTCGAGTAATGTTGAAAGTTGCACCATGGAAAGGTGTAATCCGATTTGGTAAACGTGGAAAGCTAAACCCCCGATATATTGGACCGTTTAAAATTATTCAACGCGTTGGTGACGTCGCTTATCGCTTAGAACTACCACAAGAACTTAATCGTGTGCATGATGTCTTTCACATTTGCAACTTGAAGAAATGTTTATCCGACGAAACGCTCATTATACCAATGGAAGAAATCCAACTAAACGATAAACTTGTGTTCGTCGAAGAACCCGTCGAAATTATGGATCGAAAAGTCAAACGACTCAAACAAAGCCGTATACCAATTGTTTAAGTACGTTGGAATGCACGTAGAGGACCAAAATTTACTTGGGAACGCGAGGACCAATTCAAAGCAAAGTACCCTCACTTTTTTACTAACATAGTGTCGACTTAAATTGTATTGCTTGTTTTGCTTTGCGGACAAAGCCCTTTTTAGGGAGAGGAATGTAACAACTTGAAGTTTTCGCGTCTTATTTTTGTTATAAAGACGTGCTTGATGGGGTTGTGCCGGTTACGATGCATTCTAGTTATCAAAGATGCGCGAGTCCACTCCTTTGTTGGACACGACATTATGTTTGTTGGTCACTACATTGTGTAGTCATGTAAACACTATAGCGTATGTTAAACCGTCTATATTAGTTGAAGTGTCATTTAGAACTGAGTGCCATCACTTTAGCCGAACCTTGTTAAATTTTAGAACTTGGGTCGAAGGCTAACTACTTAAGCCCATGTTAGGCCGAAATTTTATTGAGTGTGCAAGAAAAAGAAAACTGAACATGAGACTTAAAGGTCTAAATTTTCATTTAATAGAATCTGAGAATTTAAAATGGTTCAACCAAAGTCAACCAACCAAACTGGAAATTATATATTACAAACCCAATAACCACAAGAGGTTAACACACATGCCGAGTTTACCCAAATAGGGTGTATCACAGGATGCAAAAACTGGATACTAGCTAACCCTAAGCCAAATTATTACAAAATATAAACACCCTATTTTACTCTCAGCACCAACACAAATACAAAGTAGCAAACAAATTGGTTCACAAAATACAAGTGTGGGAACAAGTGTCAAAGCAAGTACTGAGCCGAGCCAAAGCCCACGCCCTGTCCAAATCGCCTAGTCGAATACACAGCCGAAACCATTTTCCCTTGTAAGTCTATTGCACACCCTTTTCTTTATACTTGCATTCATATGTAGATTGTGCTCAACCAACAGCCCACCTAAGAAACAAATGTAATATGAATTAGAACAATTGACTTTAGCTAAGTCCTATGAACTCACAACCCCAATTGAATCCACTGTTGAAACATATCGAGACCCCCTTGTTCACATTTTATTGTTATTAATATAAAAACATTAACAAACTAACAAATAATAACAGTAATAATCAGTAAACTACACTCGAACCCCATATAATAAATCGGCCGAAACCCTAACCCTTAAAAACCAACCAATACTTAGAACTTCATACATTTCCTTTTCAAAACGTCAATTAACATTAGTTTAACCGACGTGTATAAAAACTCCTAATTATTCAAAACCCTAATTTTTGAAAACTTTTTTTAATCAATAATTAACCTCAATATATGCATAGAGAAAAAAGTTAATTATAATGAAACTCAGTATTTAGAAAAACCCCAAAATACCCGAAACCCTAATTTTTTATACATTAGTTTCATGATAAAATTAACACAGATTTACACACGAAATCATTAATTAATTATGATGAAACCACGAATTCAAAAAAACCCCAAATATTTGAAACCCTAAATCTCTATTGTAATTAAATTAGGAACCCCATGTTTATTTCAACAAATCATACTGTTTAATAAAAGAAAGATGCCCTTTTATTCGAAAAGATTTGAATAAGAAAACTCTTTTTATTGAGATATCATAAAACGAATCCATCTTTTTAGATCTGTTAAGAAAAGATAGAGAACTTATATTTGTGATGAAACCCTATGAAATCGACCCTGAAAACATGTAGATTCGATGTGAGGATGACACCTCACATCCCACGATTTATAAACATACTGGGATAACAAGTTCTTGATGATAAGTAATAAAATTAGTGATCGATTTCTGGCCTTAGATGGGATTCAGATCGGTTGGGATTAATGAGAGAGAGATGAGAGGCGATTGGGAGAGTTTTGGGAGAGAGGGAGATTAGACTGAGTGTTCTGGTGTAATAACCCTGATGTGACCCCCCCCCCCTCTCTTGTTATTATCGCCTGGGTCGGGTTGGGTAAATGGGCCAAGCCCAAGTCGGTTATAGGAAATGGGCCAAATTGGTTTGGGCTGGGTTTATTAAGACCAATCCGAAAAATGCATATGTATTCATATACTTGAAATATTAAACCCAATACTTACTCTTAAAGCGTATACTCAAGTCACGTTTTTCATAAAAAAAATGTTTTGTCAAAGCACGACTAGGATATCATGCATTTTATTAGTATAACTATAGATGTCGTGACGTAGCCATTATGATTAACTAGGTTGTGGATAGCGTGATCACATCCTCGAGCTATTTTACGTTTCTATCATCACACTTGACTTATGAGGTGAGTTTATAGCCCCACTTTTAATTACTTTTAAATACTTGGGGTGAGAACATTGCTTGTTTTTACGGATGAACATAAGTACCATAAAAACTCATATGTTGCCTACATGATGTCTAAGTAGCGATACCCCTAGATGCTTTAGCCCACTATCATGAACCGTTAATTACTTTGTGTAAGCGCAAATGTTATGGATAGATCTATTGGGATTGGCCTCCCTATCTAATGTTGGTTGTGTGACGAAATTGGATACAATTACATTTGAGGTATTACGAATACTTTGGGGTAGTATTTGCTTGGGCTCTTATATAAACTTGTTGATACGGTTAACGATTCGGTGTCATGAGCTTAGACGTAGAATATCATAAACGTATGTTATTTGATAATAATCCTGTATTTGTTATAATATTATTTGTCGGTTGCCTAACTAAAATCTTATGGTTCATCACATTATCTATGCTTAAACCTATAAACTCATCGACCTTTGTGTTGACGTTTTAGCAATGTTTTTCTCAGGTGACAAGGCGGAAGAGTGACGTGGTTATGTCGTGGAGATAATAAAATTTGTCATGATTATCTTTTGGAGACTTGATTTAAATGTTATGACATTTGGAAAACTTTGATTTATGTTATCATGATGTATTAAATAATTCTTTTGGAACAAGTTATTTATGTTTAATGAATTTAAAACGACTTTTAAATGGTCGTTCTCTATATCTAGGTCTCTTGATTGTCATGATAGTCACATCCTCGTGTATTTATATACATGGGTGATATTGAGGGTGTGACACCTTGCGTCCCATTTTGGGTGTTTTTTGAGCACCTTCCACGTGTGTTCACACACATTTTACCATTATTACAAGCCGAGCATCCAGCATTCGCAGCGTCCAAAACATCATCGTCCTTTTCACGAATTATTCCTTTGTAAATAGCGTGAAACTTTTGAGAATCAGGGTGCATCCGATTCTATTTCCCCGTTAGCATATTCTTGGATCAAACAATGTTAGTTGTAGTTTTGTTGAAATCCTCAAGAATCTGGCCCCAAAAGCATTTCTCGTTTTGATCCTTCCCAATATCATTGTTCTTTCACACCTCAACCCAACACTCACACAATAATTTCTCCTCGTCTCGTGTCCAACATACGGAACTTGGGGTCAGAGCTCCCACCATTACTACATTGTCTTCGTCATCGATATTTGTTGTGGTTGTTGTACATTGAATTGGGTTTCAGAGACTTGTTGGCTTTCAAAGTTTAAAATTGGTTGTTGATTTGTGAGTTTTGAAACACTTGTTGAAAAATTTGTTCGGGTGTCGTTTGGAAAAAATAGTGTTGAGCAAAAGGAGGGTACGGGTATTGCGAGGAGGTACAGTATTGGAGGAGGTTGGGAAGTGGGGAGGGGGTTGGAAATTAGGAGGAGGATAAGATAGAGTTTTGTGACGATGACGTCGATGGGTTAAATGACGACGATTGATTCGGGTTATAGGTGTTAAGAAGAGAATGAAGTTGAGATGAGAAAACCCATCATTTAGAAACTGAGACATTTTTTTAATGTGAGATAGAAATATTTATCTGTATTTTTGTGCGTTTAGAATGATAAAATGTGGGATATTAATATTTTCTTTGTAACGTTATACAATGGCTACAAGTGGTCGGGACAATTTTTAAAAGTTTTTACTCGTGTAGTTTAGTCGAAAAAGGCATCAACGAAGGTAAACGGAGAGGGGTAGGTGTGGTGACGAAGCCCGCTGAACCCCAAAACAAACTCTCGTCGCCATAATAAGTCAAACCACTATGGCTATACAAAACAATATATTGGATTATCATTAATGTCAACCTCCCACATATGCATGGCATAGCAAGGAATATGGAATTAGTAAGTGTGTAAGGTTTTATATGTTACGATATGTTTTACTGATAGATTAGAATTAGTACTTGGTCCTAGGAACATTAGACTTTGATTAATTAGGGCATCCACTATGTTAGACCTTAACATAGGTTTATAATTCATCAAAGTCATTAATTTTTAAACCTTTTGGTTGTATAAACCTATATCCACTATAGATAAATTCTTTAAACTTCATAAACATCACATATATCTCACATGCATTAAATTATGAAGAGATCCAAGATTCTAGACATCTTCATGTCATGTAAGCATGAAATAAGCTTCCACTACGGTTTTCAAAAGTATAAACCTCTTATAAACCTATGTTTAAACCACCATAGTTGATGCTCTTAGTTACTATTGCTTGGACATTTTTTTGTAAAACTATATGTAAATCCAATTTTATATGTGAATATTATTATTAGTTATCTGAATTCTACAATTGTATCAGAGCAAGGTTTGATTAAAAACGGGTTTGAGAGGCGTTTTAAAGAAACAATGTCGCCCTTTGCTGCGTGGCAGACACAACAGGAATCAACCTTAATCTTAAAGGGGCGATGTGTTGTTTTATGTTGAATATTTGTTCCGTGCCGAAGAGGTGGGAGTACGTCAAACGAACATAAAGGATCCGTCAATCGTTGGACCTCTTAAAATGTCTAAAAATTAATAAATCATTAATTTAAAAAAAAAATTAGTTTCATAAAACTTTTTGCACTATAGTGTAAATCTTTTCAAGTTTATAAAATCCCAATATTTACGCATGTATTAAAATTTGAAGATGTCTAATATTTTAGACTTATTCTCTATAAATCTGTTTATAAACCTATCTCCATTATAGTTTACAAACTCGTAGATATTTTTATAATTTTATAAACTTTTGTTTAAACTACTATAGTGGATGTCTGTAGGAACATTAGATTATCATTAATTAGTAATTATTGCTTGGACGTTTATCATTAGTTAGTTATTATTGCTTGGACGTTTCTTTTGTAAAGCTATATGTAGAGCCAATTTTATATGCGAATATTATTATTAGTAACAGCTTCAATTCTACATATATAATACCTGTTAACAAATTGATGAGCAACATATATGGGCTCTGATCACATAAATAATAAACTTCCACATAAGCAACTAATGTTTTGAGAATATGGATTAAGCATAATGGCAAAACAAAAATATAAGTTAATATAAGTTTTTGATGGCTGGAAGAATTAGGGCAAGGACGCTGCGTAAACGACGATGCCAGGTTAGGGGGCGTTAGAGAAGATAGAGGGTTAAATTAATCGCTATAAAATTACATAGCTACTTTATAGGAACAATTTAAACGCTATAAACATAGGGAAAAATCTTGAAATTCCCGAAAGTTGCACCCATTTTCCCAAAATTCACTAAACCAAATGAAAATTTCTCAAAATACCCTATGCAACTTATGTAACTTTACTTCTAGGACTTATGCGACTTTTACAAAAATAGAAAAAAAAGTTTAAAATTTTTCCCAAAATTTTGCCCTTTTTGGAAAAGTACCATAAGTTGCATAAGACATTTTATGAAATTCTCATTTAGTTGATGCATTTAGAAAAGTTGTACAACCTTAGGGCATTTCAAGAATTTTCCCATAAACATAACTTTAGCCCTATTTGTTAGGCACATTTATCTTTTATTTTAATTTTTTAAACTGATTACATACATGTTCAACAACCAATTAGAATTGTAAGTCTAACTTTAGGCCTATATGTTAGGCACATTTATCAATTGTCTTTTGAGAAAAAGTAGACACGAAGGTGCATGGGTTTAGATAAAACAGTAGGCTAGGGTTTTGATTTAAGGTTTTACCCTTTTCCATGGTAAAGGTTGCCAAAATTTTGTCACTACTTTGTCTGCGATTGAATACGGATCACAACCTCCCTTCGTCCGTAAGTGCAGTAGAGTCCAATGACGATCTTTTGACTGAGATATTGCTAAGGTTACCTCTGATCTCACTTCATTTGTTCAAATTTGTATCAAAGCGTTGGTTATCTCTCATCACACATAGTAATTTCAGTCTACGACGAAGCCAAAACCCCAACCTTGAACCTCCTATTGGTTTCTTCATCTATCGCTACTATAGATCACAATTTGATTTCGTGTCGTTTGATAGAAGAATTCCCACCAAAACATCTTCATTACGAGACACCTTTTGTAAGCATGCAGGCCTCCCGTCTATGATTTTAGACTCATGCAATGGCTTGCTTTTATGCCGTACACGCTCTTGGAGATATTTTGTGTACAATCCGTATATTGATGTGTTTAAGATGCTTCCGCAGTTCAGTGATTTTAAAGATGCACATACGAGAATGGCTTTTGATCCTGCCAAATCACCTCACTACAAAGTGGTGCTAGTTGGAAGCACAGTAGTAAATCATGAATATTCCATTCATATATACTCTTCTAAAACAGGCAACTGGAGCGCTTATGGTCATTATTTTTCCATCTATGTATTTCATTACTTGAACAAAGGGATATATTGGCATAATGCCATTCATTGGATAAAAGAGAATTTGCATTGCAGGTTAGACATTGCAGAGGATCCTGTTATGATAGAAATCCAGTTTCCAGATTCTGTTATTTATTCTAATCATTGTGATCGCGAGTTATTTGAGTCTCGTGGTTGTTTGCTTCTTGTTTCTCAGAAAAATCTTTACTCTCGACAATTGGATATTTTCGAGAAGAGGAATGAGAATTATGTGTGGTCGCTTAAGTACGTATTGAAAGTTCCGTTTCCCAGAATGTGGGCATCGGTTTCCACCACTGTTTGGAGTATCGTTTTGGGAGAAAGAGAAGAGGATTCGTTTCTTTTGATGAATTTGAAATCTGGAAAGGTTGTAGAATTCAAATTCCTAAATAAGACTCTTCGTAAGCTCTTTGATTTGGGTCCTCCTCCTACTTATCAAATGCCTAGTCTATATTCACATAACATCTATCAGTTCATTGCATTATCTGCTGCTAGCATATGATTCCGCTTTATGGCTTCAGGTATGATATCCGCATCTTCTTTTTTTGACATTGTTAATATATATTAATCTGTTGGACCTGTTAATGTCTTGATACCAAAAGGAAAAAAGAAAAGGAAGAGCCTGCAAGATTTAGGCCCAAAACTAAACCCATGCATTAGGGTAAAACGAGGACGGTTATAATGAAGAGATACGTTTGTTGGTTTTACAGAACCATCACAACGTTTCATAACACCGATTCATCCCCTTTATATAGGATAGGATTTCTGCAATTGTAATCAACCCTTATTATTTTCAATATCATGATATATATAGATCCTGTGTTTTATCAGGATGGGTTCACCCATATCGATTCTTGTTCTTCCTACTTAATTCCTGTCTTTTATATGATCGTTCATGATTAGTTTGGTCGTTATCCGATCCTGGAGAAACATTTGATTCAGACCTGCACAAAATAATCTAATACATCTAAAAAGACTATTGTGATGTTGTCATTGATCTGTAGTGTTTTAAGCCCAAGCAGTAAGTGTAATATAATCTCTTAATCAGTTAGACCAAGGTCGAAAATTATGCCTACTACTTAAGAGCTAATATTTCTAATCAGGAGAGTACAATCTTAGAGTAATCCCAGTGATCGTGATGGCTTCACACTTTTTCATGATTTACTCAGTGTGAGTATTACAGCATCTATAGAAAAACTAGTTTGTTTGATCCACTGGCGTAGCTGAGATTCTGGAATCCCTGAATATGACAGTCAGAGATCTACCATATCAACTATTGAAACCAAAGAAATGTAATAGTTTAACAATCTACATTCCCTTTTACAAATACACATAAAATCGTATATCATTATTATTTTTTGTCGGAAGTAAATTTTGAGGCCGCCTATATACAAGGAGGCATACATTTTAAGGCTTCTAAAATTTTGAGACTATGAGCGATTGCACGATTAGCACACCCTCATATACGGCCCATTCAGTGACTCCCTATTGTCAATCAAATGATAAGTTACGCCTTAATGAATATATATGAATGTACAAGCTCCTTTCGTTACTATTGATGTTTGATTGAGCAAATCTTTTTTCTATAAGTTATGTACTCACTATGTACTAAGCTTAGTAAGCAATATGCATTTCAGGTACTTAACATGGAGTCATATGCAATACAGGAAAGAGGCGTGGCATCTAAGAAAATTATAAAGTTTCGATTAGCAAGTTAAAATGGTTTTGATGAATATAAATCTTTGTGATTTCTTGTTTTGATCTGTTTACATTCAAATTTGATAACATTTTGATTTTTCGTACGCAGTTATTCTTCATCCACCTGTTTAGTGCGTTTGCATAATCACATCCATACTAATGTGTGTTTGGTCATGAGAGTTTGATAACATTAGAATCAGATTTCAATTCCTTATGATATTTTGTAGCGAAATTAGTACGTAGTTAAGTTCAATCGTTCACAGCATCTTGACAAGAACTTGTAAAAGTGTATAAACTTGACGAAAAACACTCTGCAACTGAAGAAATTGATCTTAATTTCTTCATATATATGATGATGAATACTGATTGTTGTGCTTCAAATAATTTCTTCCACCGCCTGGTATTGCAATAGAAGGCTAAGGCTAGGCTTCGTCAATTTCTTAGAATGAATCCTAACAAACACGAGATCGACCCTATGTTTCTATAACTCTGCATTTATGTATAACAAGATTGATTATATGTAAATATGCAACATATTGAGTAATAATGAAATAATTTAATTATTTTGTAACAAATATATACCACAACGATGAAATTTCTATATACAAGGTGGTTCTTCAATTAAATAACCTTAAATCCATGACGAGTCACACTAATCCTTCAGAGGAGGCTAAATAGGTTTAACCTTTCCCATCTTATACTTCCCTTCTTTCTTCATCCATTCTTCGAACGCTCTTGGTTCATAAGGTATCCTCAACACCCCATCATTCGAAAATCCATACTCTTCGGCCGACCTACACAATAACTCCACAAAGTCTGCATGACTGAGAGTACTGGTATGAATGATGAAACGTCTTGTTGTCTCATCATTCACACCTACTGAGATTGGAACGTACCCTTTCGGTACTCCAGAGGAGCTTCGTCTCATATGCTTGCTCAGCTTACTTCCCTTTATCCCCATAGTACGTTTTAAGAATCTAAGTACACCAGTCTCGCATCTTATAAACTTGCTAAACTTTTATTTATACGTACGAATATTGTACTTGGGATCTTGTTTCGGGTATAGCTAGCCGTTTTAAATTGTGATTGACAAGAGACAGCTTGCCGTAACATCAAAGCTGAGGTAAAAACTTGACATTATATGCATGCAATAGTTAAATAGCTAGTGATGTTGTATACCTTGTCTTTAGTTTGCAAATGCACCGTGACACAATGGAATAAATGAAGGTGGCATGGCTTGTATATTTGGCATATTGTTAGATATTGTTCTGATAGGAACTAATTATGATTCTCTTTTGTTTTGATTAGGCTAGTTTTTGGATCAAAACATTGTTTGAAATATGAAGGTACAAAGAAAGTACTATCGTATGAATCGAATTCGTTACATATTATGCCGTACAAAATATGTCGTCTTTGATGGTTGTATTATAAAATGAAAAATCCAATAATCCTATTGTTTCACTTGCATTTTAATTTGTTAAAATACAAAAGTCACCGTACGTCGTTGGTGTAACTTATTAAAGTTACTCATGCTAAAAAGATAGCCACCCTAAATTGAACAATAAACAAATATGAATAAGATACGTTCGAGTTAAACTGATTACTCACGTGCCTTTATTTTTACATTAGTTGTAAATAGAGAGGAGCATTTTGACCTAATCCCGATTTCGAACCTGAATCATACTTGGAGCAATACCGATTCTTGGTACTCGAATTCCGTTCGGTACGAGACCGGTACTATGAAATAAGATAAAAAAAAATCCAGGACCACTAATTCGGTATGGGATGGGTACCAAATCGGAAAATCTCCAAAAAAGGGGAAAATCCCAATTTTCTCATACCGGTACCGATACCTGAATCTTGTTCAGTAACAGGATCGGTACATATCTTTTTAGATCGGAAAAAAATCGAGAGCACTAAATCAGGACGGGATTGGTCCCGAGCTAATCCCTAGTTATAAACGAATTAATAAATCTTTAAAGAAACTTCATGACAAAGCAACCATTAGCTTTTTGACAAAATGAGAACAAATTTGAAAAAATAGAGTGTAAAGATGCCTTCTCTTTTTGCTCATCCATTTATACATAAAATTATATACTTTTAATTTATTGTTGAGATAACAAGTTTTTTATGCTATTAGTTTTGAGTGACTTGTCTTGCCAACTTTCATATCTTTCTAACCATTGATATAAGTTTATGTCTTGCTTTGTTAAGTGGTATTATGCAAGGACTTATGGTGTGATTATGGAAACTTGGTTGTGTATATAAGCTGAAAACTGGAGCTAGTGATCCATTATTATCATTCAGCCGCTATAACAAAATGTCTCATCCCGTTTCATTGTTGTCTTGTGATTGTATATAGATCAATTTGTCTTGATCTATATTGTTCTCGGTTTTGTATTGGTTAATCATCTATTATGATTAATCTTGTTTTTTTTTCTTTTGTAAAACATTTAAACGTTTGTAAGTGACCCAAGGGGAGTTGGTTGCATTCACTTTAATACCATTGTTTTTACATGGTATCAGAGCCTTGGTTGGTCTCGATTCTGTAAATCTCGGTTCTTGGGGTTTGAGATTTGGTGGGTTTTCATGATCTTGATTTGGAAGCTAGTATTCATGGATTGGAAGGTGGCTTCGTGGTTAACTGGTGGTTAATTGCAATATTTTTGTAGATCTTAATTAGGGTTTGTTGAAACCTTAATTTGAATTTTTGGGATTTTGTGTTCTTGAGGTGTTATTGGTGTTCTGGGTATTATATCTTAACGGATGTGTTAAGATTTGGTAATTTGCAGTTTATTGTTGGGTTCGTTGATATGTTATTCCCTAGACTAAGTGAATCTAAGGATCACAGATTGGTTTCGTTGTGTTCTTGGTTTGTGTGCTCTGTAACACCTCACTCTCCTTTATTTCTTAACTTTATTTCTTGTTCATATTATCTGATTATCTGCTTTAGTGTTTTTTGTTTGATGTGTGTTTATTGATTTCTTGTTTTTCTCTCATTGGTTATGATCATTATTATTTGTCTTGATCTGCCACCCTTGAGTGGTTTAAAAGCCTGGAAACTTAATGGATATTGATCAAGTTCTCTTTATTATGTTTTCTTTCTTTTATTGTTCGTTATATCTACTAGTGATCCTAATTTGATTAGTAGCCTTGGTGTTGGTAATGTTCTACATTTACAAATTAGATATTTCAATTCTTGTATTATTGTGTCTGTGAATTTAACGGTACTGAAAATTAAAGAGTATGAGCTGCTGCTATTAAATTGGCTTTAAGTATAAGGAATAAAACTAGATTTGTCGATGGTACTTATACTAAGATTATATATGTTTCTGGTGAACCTTTGTCTAATCAATGGAATAGATGTAATTATATTGTGATTTCTTGGATATTAAACTCTATTTCTGAAGACTTGTTTTTTTGTAAGATTTTCTTTGAAAATGCTAGTGAAATTTGGGTTGAATTAAAAGTAACTTATGATAAACTAGATGGTCTGTTATTTTTAATCTGCTAAATAAAATTCATACTTTTAAACAAGGTGAATTGATTGTATCTGAGTATTATCATAAGATTAATTCATTATGGAGAGAATTTGATATCATGACTAAATTGCCTAAGTATTCTTGTGATGCTAGAGAAGGTGTGCTTAAACATAATCAGTTAATGAAACTTATGCAATTTCTCATGGGTCTTATGATGTGTATCAACCTATTAGAAGTAGTATGTTGTCTATAGAGACTCTTCCTGAGATTAAGGATGCTTTTGCTATCATATCTAGAGTGGAGTCTCATAGAGGCATTGTCTCTTTCTCTACTCATACATATGTCAAACCTCAGGTTTCTGGATTTGTTGTTAAATCTAATAGTTGGTCTAATAATAACAATAATAATAACAATAATAATAACAAGAGGATTGCTAATTCTAAAAGGTTTAATAATTATGGTAATAATTACCCTATTAACAAGGGTCCTAATCCTAATTTGTCATGTAAGAATTGTGGTAAGATTGTACATACTATGGAAGTATGGATAGATGTTTTTATATTATTGGTTATCCTTCTAGTTATGTTCAGAATACTGCTCTTGCTAAGCCTAAGGCTTATACTGCTAATACTGCTACTTTTTCTAGTGAAAGTGGTACCATTATGTCTTTCACTAATGATCAGATGATGAAATTAATGCATCTTGTCAATGAGGTTCCTTCTGGAAGTATGCAGGCCAATATTGCTAGTAGGTGTAGTTTTATGGATACTAAAGTGTTCTTTTATGCTAATTCCAGATTCTTTTATAATAGTAATTATGTGTTGTGTAAAATTACTTGGGATGGATCATGGATTCATGAGCTAAACAACACATGACGGATATCAAAAACATATTTGGAGTCATTGATATATCAAACTTGAACTTAATTGTTGGTTGATGCGTTCTTTATGAGTGTACAAGTTTTAAATTTATAACACAGATTTCCAAATAAGCTAAGAACACACAGGCGAGTATGACCCCTCCGTTTGTAGCTAGCTTGTTGTGGTAAGCCGAGGTCGTTCACTGGTATTTGGGTGTTTTCGGTTGTAAGGAATCTAAGTAACAATGTAACGTTATTGGTAAAGATAGTTGTCACTCCAAAAATTACCATACAAGTAACAATAAGCAAATAAGCAACAAGTAACAAGTATATGATGATTAAGAAACTATAATGAGATGATAACAATAATATTAAATACAACACTTGTTTGAATTAGTTCATAACATTTGGATTGTTCATATAAGGATGGTTTTGATAAATCGATTACAAGTAAAGAAAATGATGGTCACAAATTCCAATCTTTGATTTTAAAGGTAAATAACCAACGCGTATGATCATAACACAATCAAATCAAGCATTAAGACAAATCATCTAATTCAAGACTATGTTTAGTTTAACGAGTTTGATTTACGGTCGTTTCACAAAATCATTAACAATCACACTTAAGTTCCTTTGCATAATCATACCACTAAAGAAATGGTCAATACAATAGATAATCATCCATAGACAAAACGATTATAACTAGTTGGTGAATGATAACCCTTTCGACCTATGAAATCACCAACAACTAGTCAAGTATGATAAGCAAATGGAATGAAACTTAAGCACAATTGGATTTCAAACATAACATGAAATTGATCAAAACAATGATAAAACATAAACAATCCTCATGTCACAACATCATCCAAACAAGTGTATATGAAACTACTCCATGATTATTTCAATAAAATTCATACGAATAATATTCGTAACATTCATAATCATTATTGAAATATAAGAAGAGTTTACCAAATTGCTATTACAATAAGTAAATGAAGGCATTAGAGCAATCCTTAGGCCTCCAATTGACTACAAGTTTTGTGGACTTTCGGGTTATGCAAATGAAATTCGTATTTGGGATTTGAGGCGAGTTTTGGAGGGGTTTGGTGAAGATTGGTGGTGATTTAGGTATCAAGAAACACTACCAATGATAAGGGTAATGATCACTTAGAGTTTGGCAAGGTTATTTTGATGATTGGAGCTCCAAAAAATCACTTTTTGTCACAACAATATTAAATCCAGGAATTGGGTTCTTCACTAAGGTTGGGCGAGTTTCCTTGGTGGATAATGACGGTGGTAATGAGTTTCACCCAATTGATATGTTACAATGACCCCCAAGGGTCTTATTTATAGATGAATTAAGGCCTTTGTCTTCAATGCATGAACTTGGAGCCAAAGAAATGTACTTGGAGCCAAAGCAAATAACTTGGAGCCAAAGGTGTTTTCTTGTAGCCAAAGTACTTCTAGAACTCTCCATTAGAAGCTTCAAGAATGCATGTATGTTCATTGTATGTTGTTGATACAAAAGTTGGGTGATCCTTGCTAGACCCGGATTAGGCTTAATTCGGGTTGGCTGGACTCCAGCTCCTGCACCAAGTGAATCGTATGGTTGGGATCCTGCACACTAAACAACACGCGTTAGGCTTACCGTGGGAATGTTTCCTACGATTAGACTCCGGCGTGAGAGTAAGTAATCGGTTAGGGTTATAAGAATCGGATGAGAGTTGAGAGTGTGTAGATTGTAATACCTTTGTGGAACCCTTGGGGGTTCCTTTTATAGGCAGTGAAACCCTAATGGGCTGTCACTGATGCTTCGGCCCCAAGGCAAGGATAATCACCAGATTTAGATTGATTGTTATCTTCTAATTATGGTGAGTAAATATCCTCTCCTTTGGGATAAATCCTAATTATAGTAGGAGTATGATTCTGTCTAACCTTGCATCAGGCATGCCGGGCCGTGGGCCGCACACGTGTGTACGGTTACTGTTCATCCAAGCACATAAGCTCAAAAAACATTATTCCTACCCATCTATGATGGGCCAGATACGGGTAGTACCCGTGGGCCGGGTTCATGACCCGGCTGGGGACTATACGTCATCATGTCCCCCCAGTCTAGTTGTTACAGCCGTAGGCGTAACCTCTAGACTATCAAGATGCTCCACGGACGTACCAAGAAAGATCCTCTAGGGAATGATAAACTGTGAAAATTTTGTTCCGGCCGCACATGGCAACCTTACATGGACTAAATTCCCCCAGCCGTACGTAACGTCCGAGACAAAATAAATACAGCATCGAATAGTCTTACGTATGACCGTATAACCCGAGACAAGAATGAATGCATTAATGATAGTCAACTAATCAGTCGCACACCTGAAAAAGTGCACCATTAATGCCCATCATTGAGCCACGTAAAACTGTTAAGAAGTGACCCATGGGTCCCTTCTGACGTTTTCAGAAGTGTCAGAAATCCCACTCGCTGGATGGGCGTAGTGGTTTACATGTGGCAAACATCCACGTTACCTCGGAAATCGAGGCCACCCTATATAAGAGTTGGTGTGTGATACTGTTACACATACAATTCACAGTCATTCCGCCATTGTTATTCCCAAGCTTCCCCCCTCCATCTTTTGCCTCTTATTCCACGGATTTCCATCACCGCATGTTAGATCATCACGCCTTTCAAACCCTTTTTATAAAACATGGTAAAGGACAATCCCGTTATTATGGATGTCCTAAATGTGATGCCTGTGGAAAAATATATAGACTTTTTGTCTAAGTATTACATCCCCGAAAGCGTACACCCAACCTATCCAGGTGACGGTGAAGCAATTACGGATGCACCTAGGGGAAAGATAGGCGTATATACGCGCCTATTCGATTCGGCTAACTACCGCATCCCCTTATCCAAGTTCTTGGTAGATCTATTTCTGTACTATGATTTCCACATAACCCAGCTGCACTGCATAGGGGCGTGTAAAATCAATCAATTTGAGATTACATGCCATACATGCGGAGTAACCCCGACCGTAAACCTATTTAGGGTCTTTTACTCCCCCAACTAGTAAATGGGTGGATGTCGTTCAAAAAACGATCCGGGAACGCCCCCATGACGTATAGGAAGCCCTTAGACTCCCTTAAGAGCTGGTACGATCATTACTTTTTGTTGATGAGAAAGTATTCCCTACCCCTTTCGTCCTTAAAACCAGAGTACCCAAAGATTTTCCGCCCAAATCCAAAGACAATAGCAGCAAAGACTTGAAAATACTAGATACCCACCGCACAGAATTCTATAGGGGGTTGCCGGAGCATTTTCTGTGCTTAGTAGGATTAAGCCGCCACTATTATAGGAGGGAAGACATGTATCGTGCTTCCTGACGGAACGTAGGCAGGGTAGGTTTACTTATATTTGTAGATATGATAAATGTCATTTGCATGTCGGGAACTTACTAATCCGTACAATTGTATATGTCCGCAGAGATGAACCTACATGGACTATTGCGCCAGGGCGACCCAATGAAAGTGCCCAAAGGATTCCGCCCGCTGAAAGAGAATGAACTTCCTCTTCTTGATGCAACCGCAGACCGAACCATCCCTCTTGAAGAAACTTCCGAGAAAAGATCATATGAGGGAGAGCCTATTATCGAGAAATCCCCTCTTGACTTCCACAATGAAGATGGTGGAGAGTTGCTGCTGGAGGGCACCGTGCCGCACCAAGAGGATGCAGAAGAAGAGGATTTCATCAACCTTACTGGTGAGGATGAAGAAATTACCCAAGCCTCTGGGTCCCCCAAGCCCGTATCCAGAAAGAGAAAGACCACCAGGAGGGTGGGAAAGACACTAGGGGATGGGGCGGGGGCCTCTAACGCTCCCCCAAAGAAACTAAGAAAAGACCATCCTCAGTACCAGGAAAGAAGCGGTACTGCGACGACCCAGGTCAACCCTACACCGCACGTAGAAGAACAAGTCTGGATGGCCACCCCCGTGAGTACCGTAGCTCCTACCGTCCCGGAACCTACAACTGGTACCACGTAAGAACCTTCTCATTCTTTATCCTCTTTTTTTTTAAGGATAGAATGCATAAACAAAATTAATTTGTTAATAACAGGGCGGATCCGTCGACAGTAGCCCAAGAGGAAGAGGTGGAAAGGGAACCTTCACCCACGACATCAATAAGACCTCCATCCCCCTGTGACACATGTCGAGGAGCCACTTCCTAAAGGACCGGAGACCAGCCTGCGCCTAGCATGGAATTTATCCAGTTTAACAAGGTTGGAGGCGGAGTCCGAGTGCACGGAATTTATCGAACATATCACTCCTCCGGCCCTGGCTCAAGACTTGGAAGAACTAGACCATGAGTCATTGCTGGAGCGGTTCGATGTGTCATCCGCACACCAAGTGACAGTGGGTGCAGCCTTAAGAGGCCGTCTAATCAAGGCCTTGGCGAATGTGAAGCGTGCGGACAAAAAGATAGCTCGTCGTGAAGCACTAGTTGTGAAGCACGAGAAAAACATCACATCCTTGCAGACGGCGTTGGTTGTAGCAGAGTCCACCGTAAAGGAGCAGGCCCATCACGCCAACACTCAGGAAAAACGCATCGCCGAGCTTGAGGCCCTTTTATCCGCATCCAATGAGAAGGTATGCTTTCAATATGAGTGTTTATTTGTACACAAGAAGAAAAAACCACATTATCCCTGTGATAACTCTAAGTGCCATATGTAGGTGTCCGTAGCCGAAGCCTCCACCAAAGCTGTAACCGTACAAGCATTCAACATCGCACAAGAGCGTGACGCGCTAAAGGATGAGCTAACCCAAGCGCGGATTACTTTGGATGAGCAAGCTGCGACAACTGAGGAGGAGCTAAGCAAGATGGCCACGGATTATGCTGAAAGGATGTGCCCTCCTTTGCTATCAGCCATAGCTGGGCGCAGGTGGATGATTGGTTAGGGAATGCGCTTTGCCGTGAGCAAGGTTATGGAAGCTCCTTACCTGCTGCAAGCATTCGCAGGCGTCGTAGCGGATGGGATTGACCGTGGTAGGCACGAAGGCCTGGTCCAAGCTACGGAGCTAATAGGTAAGAAGGAAGATATTACCCAGCACGCCTACCACAACCCCTTAGCCGCGGACAAGATGACTGCGTCAATGGATGCTCTCGCAGAAATCCAACATCCTCTCCTGGACGAGCTAGAAGCGGTGAAAGATGCTCCTAATGAGGTAATAATGTCCAAGCTTACTGCCGATCCCATCCAACTGACCTTGCCTACCTATGACCACGTGTCAAAGGTGATGAAAGGTGAAAAACTGCTTGCCGAGGCGTTGGATGCGAATATGATCAAGGCACAGGATGGGAAGAATGCTCGCGGGGAGGCCCTCCGCGCCATGATTGAGGAAGGGAAGAAGGATATAGGGGAGTTCCTACCTCCGTTGTAATTTACCTTGTAAACATTTGTATCTTTTATTCGTCCGTGTATGTATACGGCTAAGACTGATGTGTGAAATAACTTGTCATATGTATGCAAGCAAATCTGTGATAACCACGGCTATTTTGTTATGAGTTTGAAACTTGTGTAATTTTTGTTGGATATCGTATACCTACACTGCATGACATGTCACGTCTTACTAAAAAAAATACAATCAAGTCTATATTTTACTAGACGTGCGCCGTGCGTCTTTACTATGCAAAGCACCGCGTGAGTACCGCATACGTGAAACTTATCACAACGTCTTGTGAGTAAGGTGTCTAGTAAGGATACATGATCCGCGTCGCTGGGGTTGCATCCCTCTTATGCGACAAGTTAAATTATTAGGTTCACTTAATCCTCTTACCCCCGCCTGGAGGCGTATAGTACATGTACGGTTATTGAATGAATGCATATGAAGGAGACATGGCATATTATAATAATAACTAAATCCATATTACTATAATAGAATCTAAAGAATAACCAAACGATTTGCACGAAAAATTAGTCGTGGAGCTAGCTAGGCACCACGACATTTTATTAGAACGTTTACATTTTTTGTTTTGACAAGAATGGGAAACCCTAAAAACAAAAAGAACCTATAAAAGCATAAGAAACAAAACAAAGAGAACACATGGATCTTCATTAAAGCCAAATATAGCGAAGTGTCCATGCGGAACCCGTAGCTTTTAAAGATATCACCTTTTGAGATTGGAAATATTGCATGTGCGTTCCAGATCGCGGCCATCCATGTCACGTAACTTGTACGCGCCCCGTCCTAAGGCCTCCGTGACCTCATACGGTCCTTCCCACTTAGGGCCCAGCTTCCCTGTATTCTCCGCTCGACTTGCTTCGTTAGCACGATAGACATAATCTCCCGGTCGAAAAGAAACACCTTTAACCTTGGCGTCATAATAAGCTTTCATCCGAGCCTTGGACTTGGCCTCATTGATAGCCGCTATCTCCCTTTTTTCCTCCAACAAATCCAGATTGATCCGGAGTTGCTCTTCGTTTGTGACGACATTAACCTCCCCCTTGCGGATGGTAGGCATTCCTATCTCTGCTGGTATAACAGCTTCGGTGCCGTAGTCCAATGCGAATGGGGTGTCCCCGTTGGCTGTTTTGATCATAGTCCTATGTGCCCATAGCACATGTGGCAGTTCGTCCACCCATTTGGCACTTCGTTCCTCCAGGCGTGCCTTGATGCCTTCACCCAAGCTTCTATTTGCTCGCTCCACAAGACCATTTGTCTGCGGGTGTTTAACAGATGCGAAGCGCCGTTTGATATTCAATGCCGCGCACCAGTCCTTGAAGGGATTATCCACAAATTGCTTCCCGTTGTCCGAGATGATTTTTCCTGGTAAGCCAAAACGGCACACAATGTTTTCCAAACAAACTTTTTAACTTGTTTGCCTGTGTTGGATTTGACTGCCTTGGCCTCTATCCAACGTGTGAAGTAGTCCATCGCGACAATCAGGAACTTAACTCCCCCTGAAGCTACGGGTAAACCTGCAATGTCGATCCCCCACTGATAGAATGGTCATGGGGATGTAATAGGTGTAAGTTCCTGCTGCAGATGTCGCGGCAATGGTCTGTGCACTTGGCAATCAATGCACTTGCGAATCATGTCGCGTGCGTCCCTATGCATGGTAGGCCAATAATATCCTGTGCGTAGGGCTCGAGCCACTACGGATCGGGGACCCGCGTGCATGCCGCATAACCCTTCATGTATCTCACTGATCACGTAAGTGGCCTGACGTGGTCCAACACACCGCAACCACGGCTGCAAGAAAGAGCGCTTGTAAAGAATACCTTCTCGAAGCTCGAAGTGCTGCGACTTCCTTCTGATGCGCCGTGCTGCTTTTTCCTCGTCCGGAAGGGTTTCATTAGACAAATAGTTGACGATCAGGGTCATCCATGTAGGTCTGTCCTCCTCAACTATAGCAGCGACCTCCCCTTCTGTTATAGACTTTTCCTTGAGTATTTCCACCAATACTTGCTTGGATAAGTGGGCGAAACTTGTAGACGCGATCTTGCTAAGAGCGTCCGCCTTCTTGTTCTCACCTCTTGGTACCTGCTTGATAGAAAACTTGCTGAAAGCCGCAATGAGTGACTTGACTTTCTCCAAGTATCGGACCATGTTATCCTCCTTAGCTACATATCCTCCCAGAATGTGGTTCGCGACAAGCCGTGAGTCCACGTAGGCCTCAAGGTTGCGGACTCCCATTCTAGCAGCGATTTTTAACCCGCAATCAATGCTTCATATTCTTCCTCATTATTAGTGGCTGTGAACTCAAAGCGAAGGGCGTACGTAAACTCCATTCCTTCCGGATTCGTAAGGATGAGACCAGCTCCTGACCCATCCGTACACGAAGATCTGTCCGTAAATAACACCCATGGTTCTGCTGGAGTTTCGTCTTGTTGTACGATTGGTCCTTTTTCATCCGGCTTCTCTATCAAGAAATCCGCCAAGATTTGGCCTTTAACAGCCGTCCTTGGTCTATAATATATGTTGTGCTCTCCCAATAGAATGCTCCACTTTGTAGCCTACCTGCCACATCTGGTCTAGAGATGACTTGTTTTATTGGTTGATCAGTAATGACTACAATTGGGTACGCCTGAAAGTATCGGCGCAACCGTTTTGTGGCAAACACTAATGCCAAAACCAATTTTTCCAAAGAGGAGTAATTCAACTCCGGCCCTTGCAGTGTTCTACTTATGAAGTAGACCGGAGTTTGGACTGTGTCCCTATCCGTCATAAGTACCGCACTTATTGCTCCATGTGTGGCTGATAGATACATAATGAGCTCCTCCTTTGGCCGGGGAGCTACTAGCATGGGGAGAGATGCGAGGTGTTGCTTCCAAAGGCTTCCTCAGCTTCCTTTGTCCACCGGAAGTCTCCCTTCTTAATGCACTTCTTGAGTGTTTTGAATAGGGGGAGTGACTTCTCTGTGGACTTTGATAAGAACCTGTTTAGCCCGGCCAGCTTCCCATTTAAGGACTGCACCTCTTTCCATGTCTGAGGGGATGGTAGTTGTATTACTGCGTCCGTTTTTTCTGGGCAAGGTTTGATGCCATTTGGATCAATCATATATCCAAGGAACATTCCTTCCTTTGCCCCAAACGTGCATTTCTTTGGATTTAGCTTCATATTAATCCCCCTCAATGTGTCAAACGTCTCTTGGACATCTCGGAGAAGTGAATCCTCTGTATGACTTTTAATGACTAAGTCATCCACATAGACCTCCAGGTTGCGGCCTATCTGTCAGTCAAAGGCTTTGTCCGCAAGCCGCTGGTATGTTGCCCCGGCGTTCTTTAGTCCGAACGTAATTTTTGTATAACAGTATACGCCTTGACTAGTATGGAACGTCGTCTTCTCTGCTTCCTCTTCCGCCATCTGGATCTGGTGGTATCCTTTATATGCATCTAAGAAGCACTTAAAGGGATATCCAAATAGAGGTTCCACCTTCCAGTCAATCTCTGGTAACGGGTAACAATCCTGTGGACAGGCTTTGTTCAGATCCGTGAAATCCACGCACATGCGCCAGCTTCCGTCGTGCTTTTTGACCATGACTGGGTTGGATAACCACTCGTGGTAGTATACCTCGCGCATGATACCCGCATCCACCCGTTTCCGTACCTCATCCAATATCACTTGGCTGTGCTCAGGTGCCTGACCGCGCTTCTTTTGCTTGACGGGTGGGTATCCCTGGCGGATCTGGAGCCTATGTTTTGCTATCGCGCGCGGTACGCCCGTCATATGCTTGGGCTCCCATGCGAATACATCTAAGTTTGCCTTCAAAAGAGAGCACATGGCCCTCTTGCCGTTATCCAAGAGCGTTCCCCCTATGGACACCTCTTGTTCCGGGTAATCAGGATGGATTGCCACCTTCCAATTGGGAGGTGGTGATCCGTCCTTGGGGGGAACAGGTGGAACCGATGTTGTCACGGCATGACACTCGGATGCTGGTACGATTGTGTTATAGATGGTGAAAATTCCTCCTTCCATAGGGAATTTGATCATTCCGTGTGTCGTGGAAGGTACCGCCCGTATGGCCAGGATACCTGGTCTGCCTATGATCCCATTGTATAGAGAGTGTGAGCGTATCACCATAAAGTTCATCCACGCCGTGGTGGAGTGCTCTTCATTCCCAATGGTTACAAGCAGACGCAGTTGCCCTATTGGCCAGATGGTGTCTCCACTAAAACCAATGAGCGGCGCCGTGGCCGGTACTAATTGGCTTCTTATTTCTGGTTGTAACTGTACAAAACAGTGTTCGTACAGTACTTTTGCTAATGACCCTCCATCCACATACATGCGGCGAACATTGTGTGTTCCAATGCTTATCTCAATAGTGAGAGGCGCATCAATCAAATCGCTTGGTGTGATGGGAGGGAATGAGATTTCTCTGCCGCGTGAAAATTTTTGACTAATTTTCTGCCTCGTGCGGTGCTGTCTGGATTGGATCATATATATAGTTGAAGGTTTGTCCTTTTGGAGATCCTTCTTATCATACTTCTTGTTGTCTTTTCCATCCTTCCAATCCTTGACCAAATGCTTGAGTTTACCTGACTTGATCAGTGACTCAATCTGCTTCTTGAGCTGGATACATTCCTCCGTACCATGGCCCTTGTCGTTATGGAATTCGCAAAAACGATTTCCTTGACGACGGTCCAGCGGAGTCGTCATTGGGGGAGGTCTCGGGAAATTAGCCCCTTCCGTCAGCAAGATCTCCCGGTAGGACATCTTTAGAGGGGTAAACTTATCGTCCGACCGTCCTCCCTTGTTTTAGCTCTTGTAATCTGAGCCCCTACCATTTTTCTGGTTGTTTTGACCGCCCGACTGTCTCCTAGACTGGTCGTTCGATCGGTAGCTGTTTCCTTTTGAAGGATAGGCCGCGGCAACCGCGGTTTCTCCTAATATGAAGTTTCTGACCCTTTCCATGAGGTCGTCATACCTCTCTGGACGCTTGTCATTGAGACGTCTGATTAGTTCCCTGTCTGTTGTGGCATGCATATAGTCAGAAATTTTCAGGAGTTCCGACATTGTCTTTGTGCGTGTGCACTCGTCATTGAAGCGTTCGGTGAAGGCTTCCGTAGACTCCCCCGGCCTTTGCTTGACGGTTTCCAATGAGACCGGGTCCCTATTATACTTCTTCCGCTGAGTATAATTATTCTTGAACGTAGGTGTAATTCAGTGAAGCTATCAATGCTTCGCGTAGGAAGTCCTTCAAACCAGTCACGAGCATTGTCGATCAAGGTTGAATTGAACATTTGGCACCATATAGGCATGGGCCATCGCTCAATTTTCGCCTGCGTATCAAATATCTTGAGGTGATCATCCGGATCACCAGTTCCATCATCAGTCTTGACACACGCCGACATGCGACGTTTTGTGTCCTCGGAGTAATTCCGTATGCGGAGAGTAAAAGGATCTTCCCTGGGGTCTGCCCATGGACGGGTGAGACTAAGGTCACACCACGGTTGGGAAAGATCTTATGCTTCCGTCTCTCGGTAATAGGGACCGCCATAGTACTCCTCATTGTCTGGTGGTGGTGAAGGAGTACGCCTAGGTCGGAGACGCTTGGGCGGATGGTCATCCGAGTCCTCTCCTGATGGACCGGGAGAAGGAGGTGGTGCCCTGTCTTTTGGGTGAGGGCCGCTCTTGTGAAAAGATCCGGGAGCCTTCTTCCCGGTATTCATCCTATCCCACACGATTATGCGGCGATTGGTTCTGGTCAGTTCCAGATCTGGTCGTTCGGGTGAACCGTCGGACTTCTCTCCCTCTTCTCTGGACTGTATTAGTTCCTGCATGAGATGATCCCCTATGCGTTCGAACACATTCCTAGGTTAGGGAGTTTCCTCGAAGAGGCTCCGCTCCTGAGGTCGTGTCCTTCTCTTCCTCTGAGTTTGAGAAGAGGTGCTTGGTCCGGCATTGCCAAAGTTGAGTCTAGATTGGAGGTCCCTCCCTAGATTCAACCTTGATGCAATCCCTGGGACGATCCTATCAAAGTTCTGCCTGAGAACTCGAGTGAGATCTTCCTCGCTGAGTGGTTCGACCTCTACTTCTTCCTCGATCGATGGTCTACGCGGCTCCTTGTTAGGGGGATTGGGCGCACTCCCTGGATCAGGATTATCCAAGGTCGAAGTAGGTGGTGGGGTCATGGAGAACGTGCTTGTCACCCCCATGGACTGAAGACCACTCTGGCTGTTTGGTCCGCCAGCTTGATGGCTAGGGGATCGATTGGGAATGAGTATCCCTTCCCCTTGGGAATTCCGATTTCTAGGATTTGTGTTCCTAGGATTTCCTTGTGGATGCCCCTTCGTCATTGAAAATTCAAGATGAGATTTTTGCTTTAGCTTAGTGTAATGGTCCCACGGATGGCGCCAACTTGTTGATACAAAAGTTGGGTGATCCTTGCTAGACCCGAATTAGGCTTAATTCGGGTTGGCTGGACTCCGGCTCCTGCACCAAGTGAATCGTATGGTTAGGATCCTGCACACTAAACAACACGCGTTAGGCTTACCGTGGGAATGTTTCCCAGGATTAGACTCCGGCGTGAGAGTTAGTAATCGGTTAGGGTTATAGGAATCGGATGAGAGTTGAGAGTGTGTAGAATGTAATACCTTTGTGGAACCCTTGGGGGTTCCTTTTATAGGCAGTGAAACCCTAATGGGCTGTCACTGATGCTTCGGCCCCAAGGCAAGGATAATCACCAGATTTAGACTGATTGTTATCTTATAATTATTGTGAGTAAATATCCTCTCCTTTGGGATAAATCCTAATTATAGTAGGAGTATGATTCTGTCTAACCTTGCACCGGGCATGCCGGGCCGTGGGTCGCACACGTGTGTGCGGTTACTGTTCATCCAAGCCCATAAGCTCAAATAACATTATTCACACCCTTCTGTGATGGGCCGGATACGGGTAGTAACCGTGGGCCGGGTTCATGACCCGGCTGGGGACTATACGTCATCATATGTAGACAAAATTCTCCCAACATAAAAGTAGGTGGCAACTTGTTTCCGCCAGTGGCAACTTTCATGTTAAGTGACTTGTACTTGTCTTGAAACACTTGTTCTTGCATCCGGAATTGATCTTCAAAGGCTTGTAGCTAGTCGGGATTCCTTCGTATATGCATGAATCGTCATTTATTCTTTCTTTCATTGTCTTTTCTTGATATTGGCTAACTAACAACACAAAACACAACTTTACACATATATGAGCTATAAATCCCGTTAGTATAACCAAAAACCATGCAAAATATACGGATAACGCTCAATAAAACATGTTGGATTTGAGCGTTATCATTGGTCACCCTAATGGGGCGATTTATAAAATAAATATGTTGGAAATCTTAGACTCTTTTAGAAAATTGTGTTGTTTAATACTAAATTGACTAGTGCTTTGATTAAAAATGAGTTTGTTCAGTCTAAATTTGACTATTCTTAGTTTACCAAGAGTAAGGATAATAAGTTTGTTGCCTTGCTCGTTTATGTTGATGCCATAGTTATAACTGGTAATGATGTTTCTGAAATTGAGAAGTTTAAAGTGTTTCTCAAAACTAAGTTTCAAATTAGAGATTTGGGAAAGTTAAAATATTTTCTTGGTATTAAAGTTTTTGATAATGATAAAGGTATCTGTTTAAGTCAGAGGAAATATTTTCCTGAGTTTTTGCATGAATTTGGTTTATTTCCTGAGTTCTTGATAGGTGGAAAAGTATTTTATAATAAGATTGAGCGAAGACGTTAGGGGTTGTGATGTTATGATCACATGTTTAAGCCTTGACAACATGTTCCATCCTTGATCGATTTGGTTGTGAGATTAACCAAAGACGCGGTACAAATGGAAGGAAATCAAAGTAGGTGGCCTTGAGGTCTTCGTGTTGCGTGAATTAGAAGATGGTAAAGGTGGTGGTCACCTTGTTTCTTAACTAGTGGAAGAATATCTTAGAAATGCATTGATCGGAAAATGTATGCTCGTCAACACAAGAAAGGAATGAGGAAACAACATGGTGTAAATTATTAAATTGGTAAAACCCATGCCTGAATATTACTGATGATTTAATATAAATACATCTATATGTCTTGCATAATAAGATAACTAAGATGGGCTAATCCCGATAATAATAATAAATGCATGGGCTAAATATAATTCGGCTAATACTCCCCCACAGTTACAACGGGAGGTCTTCGGATGTTCAAACTGGAACGAAACTCTAAAAATAAAGCACTCGGGAGACCCTTGGTGAAGATATCCTCCTATTGAAACCGAGACGGAACATGTAAAAAAAGCACTTGCCCAGAAGCCACATAATCAGGAACAAAATATATATCTATCTTGATATGCTTAGTATGTTAATGTTGTACCAGATTAGTAGAAAGGTAAACGGCACTGACGTTGTCACAGTAAACAAGTGTAGCAGTATGCATAGGAGCATGTAATTCCAACAAAATATTACATATCCAAGCAGTTTCAGCAACAACATTAGCAACACCCTGATATTCAGCCTTTGCACTAGATCAAGATACAGTAACATGTCTTTTAGCAGACCATGATAGTAGATTATCCCCAAGAAAAACACAATACCCAGAAGTGGATCTTTGTGACAACCGCGGTTTTGAGGTTCGTCACTTAGTTTTATTGTGTGCTAGTTACTCGTCTTTACGTGTTTATGTGCTAATTGGTGTGTACAGATTGTGGTTTGGATATCGTTTCCGGTACGGGGTACCTTGTGAGTGAAACGATGTGTGATGATTTCATGTTCATGAGCTCACATGGTAGTGACTATGAAATGAGATGGTGTTATTTAGTGGTTTACGTATACGTATATGTATTATAGAAATTCGTATTTTTACGATTTACGGTTTAGCATTTCGAGGTCTCGGATGAGGTATTTAGTCACGGGAGTATTTTTCGGGATGGTTTTAAGTCATTTAGGACTTAGTTAATTAGTTTATTTCATATTACAAGAGTTTTTATAAAACTGTATATTTTACGTCTTTTACGGTATACGCGTAAATTTGACTAGTTTTACGGTTTTGAGGTTCGGGAGGCTTTAGGAGCTGAAATAAATTAAGGGAATTTAAGGTAATAATAATTAATAGTTAATTTACAGTAATATAGTCAAAAAAAGTCGGCCATAGGGTGTTGGGCTTGGTTTTGGGCCAAATTTTGCTTAAGGAAAGGAAGGGGAGCCCAGTTTGAGTACTATTAGGCTTCCTGGTTAGTTTTAATTACCCATATTACTCCCTTTATCCCCCAAAACGATTTTTCTTTCTCCCAAACCTAATATGAGTCGTGATTAAGAATGGTGGATGAAGAAAACCCAATTATTCAATTATGGTTTAAGGTATGCGCTAAAACTATGTTTAATTAACATTTAATTTACGTGTGTAACCTAATATGATGGATTAGGGTTTGACATTCATAATTTTTAATTAGATTTTATTAATAATCTGTAATTAATTATGTAATTAATAGGTTTTTATCATTGGAAATTGTTTTTAGGTTTTAATTAGGGTTTATGTATAATTAACTAGGTTAATTTAATTAAATTCGTTTTTTAAAAACTGGGCATAATCTTAGGTCAATTGTTTTGATGATATCTAGAGTTCTATAAACTCTTATTTTGCGATCCAAGTATCCCTGGAAAGTTATTTGAGTTGGCTTTCAAATGAAAGAAACGAGAACTAAATTGGAGGTCAGGAAGTGGGTCAAAAACAGGTTACAACAGTCGGAGGTCAAAGCAGTTTTGAAATTAGCCTGTTTTCTTTTTAAGTTTTGGGTTGTTTGGGGTACTTAGGGTTGCATTGGGACATTCAAACGAACATGAGAGATGGTTTATATATTATAGTAAGTATCTTCATTGGGGCTAATATGGTGGATTAGGGTAAGACCCCCTAATCATAACAAACTTTTTGTATGTTTAAAATCAGTAAATCTGGAATGACAAAAGTATATAACAGTAGCTTTAAGGTTGGGGCAAGTGGGAGGTGTTAGCTAACATATGTAAGGGCATAAATATTCCCTTTACAGAGATCATGGGTGTGTTTAGGTGGGTGTTTGGCTTATAGTTTGGAGACCTAAAACTGGGACTGTTTTTGATAAAATGTTAACGGGATGTGTTATGAAGTAAAACGAGTTAAGGGCTTTATAGAGGGGTGTAGTGAGATGCTTAGAGCATATATATAAGGTGTATATATGGGAAAAGGTTAGATGCCCATCATAGGTTGATGAGCCATTTTAGTGTTTGGTTCATGTTTTGATTATGTGTTTTTGGTTGTTAGCTTTTTGCTAGTGCGCGGATGTTTGGGGAAGCTCAATCAGGTGAGTTTCATAGTCCCATGTTTTCTAATGTTTATGACTTCCTGATGGGATGGAAGAGACACTGTTTTGTTATTTATAAATTATGTTGTGAATGGTTTGGCGTTGGTAATGGACTTATGTGTGCATACTTATATGATTAACTACTAGTTTATTCTTGATTGTTTATGATTAGACTTGGTACCAAGGGGATATTGGCAAGGCGGGGCCTTGGGATTGGTTCATAGGTGTTTGGACGCCTATGGGATTATGGTGTTTGGTAAGGCTGGGAGCCTTGGTTTTGGATTTGGTTTGGTTGTTTAATCTTGAATGTTAGTTTGTTAATGCATATTAGTATCACATTGTCCATATGTTTTTAACTTTTGGTTGTTACTCACAGCTTATGGTATGATTTTGGCGTTTGAGTCTAAACCTATGACTCTCACCAACTTTATGTTGACGTGTTTTAGTGTCTCTTTCAGGTGAGAATGTGGTTAAGCTTGAGGATAGAAGAGGCAAGATTTAGATGCATTAGGATTTCATTTAGAAGGAGATCCCCGTTCCTTCTTAGTTTATTTTCATGTGTTTTGAATAGTGATACTATGAACTTATATGTTGATTGTTAGAGTTATTTGTTTGTCGTGGGTAAGAGGTAGGACTGTTACCTACTTACCTAGACTCCTGCTATGTTGAGATATTGTCATGACATTTGTGTCGCCATTTATGACATTATATTTGCATTTTAGTTTTCTTTATAGAGACGCCGTTTGTTGTGATGATATCTATACGTTGCACCCTATATTCCGCCATGGTGGGGTGTTACATAATGGTATTAGAGACAATTGTTATAGAGAATTAGATTGCCTAGCCTAGTCTATAGCTTAAGGATCCCTGCATATAGGCGTTATAGGATTACGTGTGGACTTGATTATATTTTCCTAAATTTTATTTTTTGTTAAGTTTTGACTAATATGGGTTGAACCATAGTAGTTCATACTTAGCCACATGTTATTTTCTTTTCGGGTTGTGACTATTGCGGGTTGAACCATAATCGTCCACGCTAGTCATTGTTGTATTTTGCTTAAATTGTACATTATAGTACATAATTTGGTACAAGGTAGTTTCTATCTTTTGTTGAGTTATTTTATGTACCTGAGGTATGTTATTTTTCTTTTGATGTTTAAGTCATGTTCCCTAAGAATCGTGTGGTGGTTCAAGTTACTAGGAGTACATGGGTAGGAAGGATTTTAAGGTGTTTCCATTCTGATGGGCGACATGACTTATAACTTATTATGTTTTCGTTTTGGATTTAGTCTATGCTGTTTTAGCTAGACTATGGATTTATGTATTTCAAGAGTTTTACTATGTTATTTTAATAGATGGAGTTTTGGACCTATTTGGTTATGTGGTTATGAGCTTATGTGAGTAGATGGATTTATGTGTTATATATTGTATTGATTCTTATAAATGTCATCATAGGAGGTAGTGCATTGGGGAAAGGGTAATTGTATAAGTATGGTGGCCAACATAGTTATACAAGTACCACAACTTCAATGGGTTCCTAAGTATGATTGCATGAAAGAGGGTTAGTATATGCTTGTATATGATGAGATGTGGATTATTGGTGTATGTATAGTATATGGGTTTATGTAACGGTTGCCTACGATATGGATATTTTTTAGAGTGTTATTGTTTTGGGTTATAGTCATGTTGTGTGATTATGGGGTCACACGATATGGACTGGTTTTAGTGATGGGTTTTATGCCTTGTTGTGGCACGGTGAGATGGTGATTACTCGTATGGAAAACCGAGCGTATAAAGCGATTGATTGACTTGACATGTATGATAACGAGTATGTTTGGGAGATTCGATAGGTATGCATATGCGGATGTATATATACTAATAGATGTTATGTTATGATTTACGGTCGTTCAGTAGTTATTATAACTTGAACGTACCTAGTACTCTCTTGTGTTTAAACAATTTATTAGTGCTCGAGTTTGGTGGAGTTTCAACGATGTTTTGAATCTTTTGAAGGGTGTCTGGTAGCGTATTCTTTGAGTTTCATATTTCACGTGTACGTTTTAAAATGGTGTTCTTGGTTTTAAGTCTATTGAAATAACTTGGGATTTCTTTTGATATAATGAAATCTTTTGTGTTGAGTCTTACATTTCTTTTGGTTGGTATATGGAAAAAGGGGACTTGGAAATCTATTATAGGGTTAGATAGTTGGTTGTCTTCGGTAAAATAAGGGTAAGGTGTTGGAGTCGTGTTTGAAACAAGATGTAACATAAGATTTCTTTTTAATCAACACTTATTTATTTCAAATTCTAAAAGACTTTCTTTAAAATAAAGCAAAGTAAAATTTCTTTCTACTTACATAGTTTATATAATTGGGTTTAACCGATTCACGTCATTTATAATTATTAATACAAGGTTAAATTGAGTTTATGAAGATTTCACATACAATTTTATCTTTCATTAATATAAAACTGTTTTGGTCATAACTTGTTCGTTTTTAGAGCTTTTTGAGTGATTCAAAATCCAAAAATTATGTACTCGGAACGTACTTTTCAAATATTCAGAAAGTATAGTCATGGGTGGTCAGTGGACTGGTCGGAATTGTTGTACAAGTGTCGGGTTCAAGGTTGAGTTTTGAATAGTAGTTTATTTTTATTTGGGGTACACGGGATACCTAGTCTTTGGGTTGAGTTTTGAGATCGCCTAGAAGATTGTTTGTAGATGGTTTGAGTCACATAGATGTGGGGAGGTAAAAAAAATAATAATAATAAATAAAAGTTTATTCTTTTAGAAAGGTCAGTCTTTTGCACGGTTTAAATAATATGTCGCGGGGCGTAATATGTTTTGGTTGCCATTGGGTGTTTCTTGGATTATTTTTCGTTGTCATGGGTTATTTTGAATTGATACATGTTCTGGGTTTGAGTTTTCTTTTGAGTCTCGTGGTTTTTGACTTGTTTTAATTGGTGCACGTGAAATGTCGTTAGTTATCTGTGGGTTTGATTCGTTGATCGTATCTGATGGATTCAGGATGTAGTTTTGGTTTCGTATTGTTCGGGAGCGTTGAGGTAGTCATATGAAAGACTTGGTCGCGCCTACACGCTTAAGTAGGTGACCATGAGAGAACGGTCGGAATACCCTTAGTGGGGAGGAAAGAGGTTCGTAGACGAACTAATGTGGTCATGAGGTCAATTAGGAGTGCCAAGGGATATGAATAGAGATTTGTGAAATGTATGGATATTGGCACAAGTAACGTGCCATAGAGAGTGTTGGAAGGGGATATTGTTCGTAAGACATGTATGTTTTCTGAAAATTTCCTAAAATTTAGTAGGTTTGCCTATTATTTTGAGATAGAACCATGAATAGAGCAAGTAGGAGAAGTGAGAGGAGTTGGAGTTAGTGCCTTTTCAAGGAAATTGTTGATGGAATGATTTCAAGAACAAGAGTTGATGGAAATTGCAACGGGTGCAAGGTAAAAGTTGAGTTGCTTAGTAGTAGATTGGATGTGGAAAGCGGTTGAGTGGTCTGATGAGAGGAAGCATTGGCATTTTAAAATGCGTGTAGAATTTTGCAAGTAGAACGAGGTAGGAATTTATTCGTATTGCCGCTAAGAGAGGGTGCAAGTAGGACATAGTTGAAACTGCTAAGGATGTTGTATGAACATTTTGGGTTTACGGTTATGCATTTGGCTTCGCCAAAGCACTAGCGGTTTTCACGGTGTCAATGAACCAAGTGTGCATGAACGGGTATAAACGAGTTATCATCAGGAGCATCGACGACATCTTGATCTACTCAAATCTTAGAAAGGAGTGAGGTAAATTATGAGTTGGTTTGGAGTTGTTAGGAAAGGGAATTATACGTAAGATTTTCAAGTGTGAGTTTTAGGATTAAGTGTACTATGATGAGCAGTTAGAGATGATGGCATATCATGGAACCAGCAAGGGCGAAGTGAAGAAGGATGAGGAAGCGTTTTGGAGGCTGAAGAGGTGGATTGGCTAATGAGCCGATCTTGGCGTTATCGGAAGGACTGGATGAATTCACGAAGCATGACGATAAATGGAGCAAGGATTTGGATGTATACGAGAACGACAAAGAAAGGCGGTTGTTCATACGTCGTGGGAACTGAAGATTTGGAAGGACTAGATAAGACTTAGTTAGTGGAGCTGGATTGTTATATCTGCCTAGAATGCTAGAGGCATTTGGTGTACGAGACGTAGGGAATGATCTATACGGATCATGAACGTCTCCAACACATATTTAATCATCTTGATTGAACCTTTGGAAAAGGTGATGGGTGGAGTTAAGTGATGAAAGAAGATTGCAAGGCCAAGTACCATTTGGGAAAGGCAAGCATGGTTGATGAGACATGGAATAAGAAGAATGAAGTGAAGCTGAGACGAACTTGAACTATATGGATGACGTATTAGGGTGGTTTGGATGAAGGATGTAGGTTGCATGAGTTGAGTTGTCTAAAGCAGAGAACACGTCAACAGGTATGTTGCGTGGCTTGGACAATCATATGGAGAAAAGGAACGTAGACTATACTTCCTACATAGATAGGAGTAGCTTAGAAAGGGCAATGTAAGGACGAAGTTAGTGAAAGGGATACATAATGGGGTGGAGGAATAAGTACGACGAGAGTTGGGTGACAGTCGATAGACTGACTAATTCATCTCATAATTCAAGAGGAATGGGAAGTCACATAGTTGAGAAGTTGGAAGGATTGCGTACGGATGTGATGGAATAGAGGGTTTTGCGTAAAAGTTAGCCTAATATGTATGGAATGCCTTATGAAGTATTATGGCAAGGGAAGAAACGATGGGAAGCATCACATCGTGATGTAGGGTAGGAGTTGAGGAAGAAGAAGGAAGTGTGTATAGAAGCGAAGCATGAATGAAATAGTTCACTTTGTAAGGAAATTGGAATTTTTAAGTAGTTTGGAATACGGACTAAAGGGAGTTGATGAACATGATTGGATATGAGTATATCCGGCTAACTGGAAAAGGATAGGCAAGTAAGATATTTATACGACCTTAGGAGTTACACTGAGGGCATGAGTGATTGATTTAGAGGGAGTTAGGAAACTCTTTAGCGATGGCTGAGTTTTCATATATTGATAGTTATCATACTAGAAGTCGATAAATGCCATTTGAGGCACTATATGAAAGGATAGGGTGAGTTGTCCCCATTGTGGACTAGAATTGGTAAAAGAGGCTACTAATGTGGTAATGGTGTTTGTGGAAAGGATGAGAGCAACAAGGGATGCTATGTTGAAAAGGAGGAAACCACTAGAGTTTAGTGACAAAGTTATGTAGGAAGTTTCACCCATAGAAACGGGTGGTATGTTTTGGTAAAATGGAAGAGTTGATGTAGAGTTTTGTAGGTCCATTTATGATCTTTGGAAAGATCGGACCAGTAGCTTATGAGCATAGAATTACCTGGGGGGAAATGAGTGGTATACATGTTATATTTCGTGTATTAAGATTGGTAAATGTTGTTTGAGAATGCATATTTGCATGTACGGTTATTCGGGATTTGTGTTAATAAGGGTTTGTGTTATCAAAGAGTCATTTGTGAGATTTATTGACTGTGAGGTCAAGAGTTTGGCAATGAATTTAAATATTGTTGGTTAGTATATGTGGTAATTTGAGACTTGAACTAAAGTTCACATGGAAATGAGAGGAGTTCATTTAGAACAAGTATCCTCATGTGATTTGTTGTTTGTGTGTTTGATCCTAAGGAGTAAATCTCGGGACGAGATTTCTATTAGGAGGGAGTGATGTGACAACCGCGGTTTTGAGGTTCGTCACTTAGTTTTATTTTGTGCTAGTTACTCGTCTTTACGTGTTTATGTGCTAATTGGTGTGTATAGATTGTGGTTTGGATATCGTTTTCGGTACGGGGTACATTGTGAGTGAAACGATGTGTGATGATTTCATGTTCATGAGCTCACATGGTAGTGACTATGAAATGAGATGGTGTTATTTAGTGGTTTACGTATACGTATATGTATTATAGAAATTCGTATTTTTACGATTTACGGTTTAGCATTTCGAGGTCTCGGATGAGGTATTTAGTCACGGGAGTATTTCTCGGGATGGTTTTAAGTCATTTAGGACTTAGTTAATTAGTTTATTTCATATTTCAAGAGTTTTTATAAAACTGTATATTTTACGTCTTTTACGGTATACGCGTAAATTTGACTAGTTTTACGGTTTTGAGGTTCGGGAGGCTTTAGGAGCTGAAATAAATTAAGGGAATTTAATTTAATACTCCCTCCGTCCCAGTTTAATTGTCCATCTTTCCTTTTTTAATTGTCCCAAAAAAATTGTCCATTTCTATTAATAGATATGTTTTTTACCATATTACCCCTGATTAGTCTAGACATTATCAACCTATTTAATACTGTTAATGTAACATTAAATATGGAGTAATCACTTTATACGAGTATCTATAAAAAAACAAAAGAGATTTGAAATGAACACATTCATGGAATCAAACGTCACACATGCTTTAATTTTCATTAAACATCACATTAAAACAAAAGAACTTTTTTTCTTAGCTTATGTTACAGAGACTTGGTGACTCAAATAACAATATGCAGACATCTTTTTTATTCAAACATTACAACAAAACAAAGCAAGTTTTTTTCTTACATTATGTTACGGCTCATTGACCCAAATAAGAATATGCTTCGTTTATCAAGTTTTCATCACAGTCGATTTGGAGTGGCAAGCTCCCTTGTCGTTGCAACCTTTCTTTACCAATATGCGGTATTTGGTAATTGTTGCCACCTTTAACCTTTATGACTTCTTTCATGCACGTTTGTAAAGTCAAAAACACATTGTTAAGCTCTCGTGATTGCATTCTATCGAAAGATGTTTTAACCGCGGAAACTAATTCGTCAATTGTACGTAAAGCTTCTTGTTCTTGAAGTGATTGGATTGCTCAAAAATAACCAAGGTCCAACACATTCATATCCGGACTATTAGGTGGTTGAAAACAAAGCCGAATATCAAATCCATCTTGAGATGCCGCCTCCATGAAATCTCTATCATTAACATCGATGTGTGGCTTTGCATTATCTTGTTGAATGTAAATGGGACCAAGATGACCTCGAGGCCATTTAGCTCTAATGTCCGGTAAAACTTTTTCAATCAACCACTTTCGTGTTACCTCTTTATTCACACACGTTATCGGTTTTGTTTCCAACGTCCCAGCAACACGATTCTTGCTGGAACGCTTAGCGGGTTCTAATGTTGTAAGTGGATATATACCTATTTTCCCTGAAAAAACTTCATCACCTAATGTATCAAATATAGGTCGTGCCACGGCAGCTAGAAACATGACCTTTGTGATGAACGTTTTGCTTTTACATGTTCTAAATGGTTCATCTTCACCGGGAACAAGATAGTAACGTTTTGTTGGTTTTGTCAAGTAAAACCATTTTTCATCAATGTGAACAACGTTAAACATGCTATGGAATACGACATTTGAACTTGATAATGATCGTTCAATCTTAGATAAACAAAAAATTAACCTTGCCTTTTTATTTTCTTCGGTGAGACTTGGCTTGATAGCATTTGTGTGTGGTCGAAGTGCACCTTCCTTGATTCGCCTATGCATAGTTGATTTAGAAACATGAAGAGATTTTGCGATAGATCGTATATTGGTTCGACGACGTAGTGGAAGTTCTAAAACTTGGTTTAAATCGATTTGTAACCTTTTTCGCCCAACAACCTTTGGCATCTTTGAAGACACATCAACTGTTGCTTCATGTTCAAGTTGAGATTTAGCATGATTCCAAATGCGAGTTACTGTTCGCTTGGATACAGCATATCTCGAAGCTACAACAGCAGCTGTACCTCTTTTCAATTGCCCATTAAAACTTTCTTCCAACAAGGATTGATATATGGATTGGCGTTCGGCATTAGTTGTGTTTTTTTAGTGAATCTAGTAATGGAATTATCCATGTTTATATAAAAAGTGAAGCTCTGTAATAAAGTTGATTGGAATGAATGGTCTATTCACATTGTTTATATAGAAAAATCTTTGCAGTAGTGATTGGACTATTGGAGGGAAAAATAAAAATATTTGGTGGGATAATCAAACAAGTTGAAATAAAAAATGAAAATAAATCTGTGGCTAAAAGTTTGGTGGTCAAATATTGGCGCCATATGCAATTTTTATTTTAACTAGCGCCAAATTGGTGGAATACTAAATGAATTTGGCTAAAAGAAAATGCGCCAAAATAAAAAAAGTGGTAGAACGCTATGTTTTCAAGTTGCAGTTAAAAATTAAATCAAAAAGGGTAAAAGTGTCATTTCCTGAAAAAAAGACAACAATAATTACACTTTCTTAAAGAATGAAATTTTTGTCTGGTGACAATTATTTTGGGACGGAGGGAGTAATAATTAATAGTTAATTAACAGTAATATAGTTAAAAAAAAAGTCGGCCATAGGGTGTTGGGCTTGGTTTTGGGCCAAATTTTGCTTAAGGAAAGGAAGGGGAGCCCAGTTTGAGTACTCTTAGGCTTCCTGGTTAGTTTTAATTACCCATATTACTCCCTTTAGCCCCAAAAAGATTTTTCTTTCTCCCAAACCTAATATGAGTCGTGATTAACAATGGTGGATGAATAAAACCCAATTATTCAATTATGGTTTAAGGTATGCGCTAAAACTATGTTTAATTAACGTTTAATTTACGTATGTAACCTAATATGATGGATTAGGGTTTGACATTCATAATTTTTAGTTATATTTTGTTAATAATATGTAATTAATGATGTAATTAATAGGTTTTTATCATTGGAAATTGTTTTTAAGTTTTAATTAGGGTTTATGTATAATTAACTAGGTTAATTTAATTAAATTCGTTTTTTAAAAACTGGGCATAATTTTAGGTCAATTGTTTTGATGATATCTAGAGTTCTATAAACTCTCATTTTGCGATCCAAGTATCCCTGGGAAGTTATTTGAGTTGGCTTTCAAATGCAAGAAACGAGAACTAAATTGGAGGTCGGGAGGTGGGTCAAAAACAGGTTACAACAGTCGGAGGTCAAAGCAGTTTTGAAATCAGCCTGTTTTCTTTTTAAGTTTTGGGTTTTTTGGGGTACTTAGGGTTGCATTGGGACATTCAAAAGAACATGAGAGATGGTTTATATATTATAGTAAGTATCTGCATTGGGGCTAAGATGGTGGATTAGGGTAAGACCCCCTAATCATAACAAACTTTTTGTATGTTTAAAATCAGTAAATCTGGAATTACAAAAGTATATATATATATATATATATATATATATATATATATATATATATATATATATATATATATATATATATATATATATATATATATATATATATATATATATATATATATATATATATATATATATATATATATATATATATATATATATATATATATATATATATATATATATATATATATATATATATATATATATATATATATATATATATATATATATATATATATATATATATATATATATATATATATATATATATATATATATATATATCGGGGCCTTAACAGTAGCTTTAAGGTTGGTTCAAGTGGGAGGTGTTAGCTAACATATGTAAGGGCATAAATATTCCCTTTACATAGATCATGGGCGTGTTTAGGTGGGTGTTTGGCTTATAGTTTGGAGACCTAAAACTGGGACTGTTTTTGATAAAATGTAAACGGGATGTGTTATGAAGTAAAACGAGTAAGGGCTTTATAGAGGGGTGTAGTGAGATGCTTAGAGCATATATATGAGGTGTATATATGGGAGAAGGTTAGATGTCCATCACAGGTTGATGAGCCATTTTAGTGTTTGGTTCATGTTTTGATTATGTGTTTTTGGTTGTTAGCTTTTTGCTAGTGCGCGGATGTTTGGGGAACCTCAATCAGGTGAGTTTCATAGTCCCACGTTTTCTAATGTTTATGACTTCCAGATGGGATGGAAGAGACACTGTTTTGTTATTTATAAATTATTTTGTGAATGGTTTGGCGTTGGTAATGGACTTATGTGTGCATACTTATATGATTAACTGCTAGTTGATTCTTGATTGTTTATGATTTGACTTGGTACCAAGGGGATATTGGCAAGGCGGGGCCTTGGGATTGGTTCATAGGTGTTTGGATGCCTATGGGAGTATGGTGTTTGGTAAGGCTGGGAGCCTTGGTTTTGGATTTGGTTTGGTTGTTTAATCTTGAATGTTAGTTTGTTAATGCATATTAGTATCACATTGTCCATATGTTTTTAACTTTTGGTTGTTACTCACAGCTTATGGTATGATTTTGGCGTTTGAGTCTAAACCTATGACTCTCACCAACTTTATGTTGACGTGTTTTAGTGTCTCTTTCAGGTGATAATGTGGTTAAGCTTGAGGATAGAAGAGGCTAGATTTGGATGCATTAGGATTGCATTTAGAAGGAGATCCCCGTTCCTTCTTAGTTTATTTTCATGTGTTTTGAATAGTGATACTATGAACTTATAGGTTGATTGTTAGAGTTATTTGTTTGTCGTGGGTAAGAGGTAGGACTGTTACCTACTTACCTAGACTCCTGCTATGTTGAGATATTGTCATGACATTTGTGTCGCCATTTATGACATTATATATTTTAGTTTTCTCTATAGAGACACCGTTTGTTGTGATGATATCCATATGTTGCACCCCATATTCCGCCATGGCGGGGTGTTACAATCTTCGGGTGCCTGGATAACTTGTCCAATCAGCATTAGTGTATGCGATGAGCTTAGTAGTAGTAGAAACATGTCGCTGAAGACCATGATCCAGAGTACCATGAATATACCGAAGAATCCTCTTTAAAGCGGAAAGATAAGGCTCACGGGGATCATGCATATAAAGACAAACCTGTTGAACAACATAAGAAATATCTGGTGGCGTAAAAGTAAGATACTAAAGAGCACCTGCCAAGCTACGATACATGGTAGAATCAGAAACCGGGTCACCATTAGGACCTAACTTGAATTCAGTATCAACCGGAGTCCTGCAAGGATTACACTACTGCATATGAGCTTTCTCAAGATTCTCTTCAGCAAATTTGAATCGTGATAAAAATAAACTAGATGCGGTATGTTGAGCAGAAATACCAAGAAAATAATTAAAAGATCCAATAATTGTTATAGCAAACTCGCCATGAAGAGAGCCAATAATACGTTTTAGCAACGATGTAGATGACACCGTAAGTATAATATCAACCACATATAATAACAAATAAGCAATGTCCGATCCAAAATGTTAAACAAATAAGGATGCATATGGTTTACTTTGCTGAAAACCAATCCGTGTAGCAAAGCTAGCAAAACGTTGAAACCAAGCGTGAGGTGCCTGCTTTAGGCCATATAGTGATTTCTGCAAGTGACATACATAATTAGGTCTGGCAGAATCAACAAAATTCGGGAGGCTGGTGCATTTAAACCGTTTTAGACAAATGACCATGAAGAAAATCACTCTTCACATCAAGTTGATGAATGAGCCAATCACGAGAAATTCCGAGACTCAAAACAGTACGAATGGTAGCCGGTTTAACTACCAGGCTAAATGTCTCATCACAATCAATACCCTGTTGTTGACTTCATCCATTGGAAACAAGACGAGCTTTATACCTGCTTAATGAGCCGTCTGCATGAAACTTATGTTTGAAAATCCACATAGAACGAACAACATTAACATTAGCAGGACAAGGCACAAGAACCCATGTTCCGTTAGTAATTAAAGCATTATATTCATCTAACATAACTTTTTGCTAATTTGGGTCACGAAGGGCATAAATATGAGAGCGGGGAAGTGGTGAAGTGGTGGTGACATGAAAATTCATACGCTCAAGAGGTTTAAAAATATTGGATTTAGCACGAGTGACCATGGGATGAGTGGATACGGATTGCAGTTCGGTTTATATTGAGGGTGAAGTGTGGGTTGCTTAGGGTGAAGAATATTATAGACCTATAATAGTGTTTGGGTAAGAGGTCGATGCAGGTGAGCTGGGCTGCGGGGAGTATTGGGTCTTGTCAAGAAAAAGGTTTTCGGAAGTACTAGATGGTGGTATAGTAGGACTATGAAGGGGGTTTTGTGGGGGTGTCTCAGGCTGTGTAATAGGTTCAGGTGGTGTAGGCATAGGTTGGGCATGGGGTAATTGTAAAAGGAATCGTAAGTTGGATGTGTAAAAGGCTGCACAACCCCGAATGAGAAGACATCGTCATCAAAACGAACATGTCGAGAGATAATCATTTTATTAGTAGACATGTCGAGACACTTATAACCACGATGGTTCACGGGGTAACCAAGGAAAATGAAGCGGGTTGAGTAGGGTTGGAGTTTATGTGTAACATTAACGTGAGGATAGTAAAGGCATCCAAAAACACATAAATGGTCATATGTAGGGGTTTGGTTATATAACTTAGTAAATGGAATTTCATTATTGATGGCGGTAGAAGACATAATATTCAGAAGGTGAGAGGACATATTGAGAGCTTCCACCCGATATGAGGGAGGTAGATGATCTTGAAAAAGAAAGGTGCGGATAAGTTTATTGATGGTGCGTAACATGCGTTCGAACTTGCCATTTTGTTGTGATGTGCGCGGGAAAGAAAACCGAAATTGTATGCCATTTTGGCAAAAAAGTTCATGGAAACAGACGTTGTCATATTCACCTCCATGGTCACACTACAAAGCTTTGATGTCTACATTAAATTGTTTATTTACAAAAGCACAAAAAGAAACAAAAGTATCAAACATTTGAGATTTTTTATGCAAAGTGTAGAAACTAGAAGGGGGGGGGTTGAATAATTTCTTAAGATTTACTTGATTCAAGATTGGTTTTTAAAAATCCTTTTCAAAAACTTAGACTTGAGTGATTATTTGAAATCTTCTTATGCACAATATGAACAAAGGATAGTGGAACTAAATTGTGAGTAGTTTAAGCTTGTCTTGAGGTTAATGTGGTACTCCAGCCACATTTCATAGTACTTATCCTATTTTTTTGTGATTAATACCATTTACCGGGGTAAAAGCCTTTACCCAAAAAATAGTGGAACCAAATTAACAATCACAAGTATATGCAAATAAAGAGTAATGAATGTAAAGAGATAAGGAAAGGAAAGATCAAAAGAACAAGGATTTATAGTGGTTCGGTAACAAAGCTCACTCCGCGTTCCTACTCCACACCTTGAGTACTCCATACTCGAGAGTTCACTAATCAACAAGCTCCTTAAGGTGGAGAAACCGTACACGTCACTTATCCAATTTCCAACTCTATGCTAATAGTCGAGTCCTAATCTTAGCTAGGACCAATATACACCAATACACTTTAAGGCCTAAGTATTAACCACAATACATACACAACTTCCAAATAGACACAACTACTTGGATCTTTACAACAACACAAGAATCAAAATAAAATTTGATCTTCAATGGATCTTGAGGTAGACACAACACTTCAAGGATTAAAGTGTCCTTCTCTTTGAACTTGAGAGGATGAGAAGGGAGGAGAAAGATTCACTTCTAAACATGTAGTAATAAACCAAATAACCAAAGTCACAGTACATCATTGGTATAACTTATTAAAGTTACTTATGCTAAAAAGATAGCCACCCTAAATTGAACAACAATAAACATATATGAATAAGATACGTTCGAGTTAAACTTATTACTCACGTGCCTTAGTTTTTACATTATTTGTAAATAGGGACGAGCATTTTGACCCTAATCCCGATTTGAACTTGAACCGTACTTGGAAACATACTGAATCCTGTTCGGTACGAAACCTGGACAATGAAATAAGGTGAAAATAATCCAGGACCACTAATTCGGTAGGGTATCGGTACCAAATCAGAAAATTCCCAAAAAACAGAAAAAATCCCATTTTCCGATACCGGTATCGATACCCGAATCTCGTTTGGTAACTGGATCGGTACATAACTTTTTAGATCGATAAAAAATCAAGAGCACTAAATCGGGACGGGATTGGTCCCGAGCTCATCCCTAGTTATAAACGAATTAGTCAAACTTTAAAGAAACTTCATGACAAAGATACCATTAGCTTTATGACAAAATGAGAACAAATTTGAAAGAAAGAGTGTAAAGATGTTTTATCTTTTTGCTCATCCAATTATACATAAAATTATATAATTTTTGTTGTAATTTATTGTGGAGATAACAAGTTTTTTATGCTATAAGTTTTGAGGGACTTGTCTTGCCAAGTTTAATATCTTTCTAACCATTAATATAAGTTTCTGTCTTGTTTTATTAAGTGTTATTATGCAAGGACTTATGTTGCGATTATGGAACCTTGGTTGTGTATATAAGCTAAAAGCTGGAGCTAGTGTTTCATTATTATCATTCAACCGCTATAACAAACTGTCTCATCCCGTTTCATTGTTGTCTTGTGATTCTATATAGATCAATATGTCTTGATCTATATTGTTCTCGGTTTTATATTGATTGATCATCTATTGTGATTAATCTTGTTTTTGGTCTTGTGTATTGTAAAAAATTTAAACGTTTGTAAGTGAACCAAGGGGGGTTGGTTGGATTCACGTTAATACCATTGTTTTTACATGGTATCAGAGCCTTGGTTGGTCTCAATTATGTGAATCTTGATTCTTCGGGTTTGAGATTTGGTGGTTTTCTATGATATTGATTTGGAAGCTAGTATTCATCGATTAGAAGGTGGCTTCATGGTTAACTGGTGGTTAATTGCAATATTATTTATAGATCTAAATTAGGGTTTGTTGAAACCTTAATTTGGATTTTTGAGGTTTTGTGTTCTTAAGTTATTATTGGTGTTCTAGGTATTTTATCTTAACGGTTGTGTTAAGATTTAGTAATTTGCGGTTTACTGTTGGGTTCGTTGATATCTTATTCCCTAGACTAAGTGAATCTACTCAATCTAGGGATCATGGATTGGTTCCGCTGCGTTCTTGGTTTGTTTGCTCTGTAACACCTCGCTCTCCTAGCAACCCTGTGTCTATATTTAGTTAAGAAGGTGCAAGTGCGAGTAAGAATGCCATGTCAAAGGTTGATTATGTGCCTACTGGTCTTACACTAGATGGTGCAAGTAATGGTTATGTATAATCGATTGAGGATACTACCGCTGATTTTTCTAATAAAATGGATACGCTTGCTTCTATTTGCAGTCATGATACTAGTGCAAATGAAAAGGAGCAGTCTGTTGATAATGGTATTTTTCGTCACTTGGTGTCAGAAGATGTTTTTGAACGTTTAAACGTCTCTATTCCTCGTAAAGTGGTTCAGAAGGTCAGGCATCGTCTTGTACATACTCTATATGGTTACTTTATTGGAAAGGGAATGGCTTTCCCGGTTGTGGATTATTATGTTAGAAACAATTGGGTGAAATATGGGTTGACACAGATCATGATGTATTCTAAGGGTTTTTTATTTTTAAATTCACGTCACTTGCTGGTTTGGAAGCAGTTTTAGAAGAGGGCCCGTGGTTGATTCGTAAATCTCCGATCATTCTCAAAAAATGGTCGATGGATACTAGGTTGATTAAAGAAGAATTGACTCGTATTCCTGTTTGGGTAAAATTACATGATGTGCCTATTCAAGTCTTTGAAGAAGATGGAATTAGTTTGATTGCTTCTTTCATTGGAAAACCTGTGATGCTAGATTCCTACACTAGTTCTATGTGTGAGGAGTCATAGGATCGGAGTAGTTTTGTCAGATGCTTAATTGAGGTTAATGTTGAGGCTGATTTTGTGGATGTTGTTACCATTGGTGTCCCTTCTCTTTCGGGGGAGGGTTTTACAAAAGAAACTATCTGTATTGAATATGAATGGAGACCTCCTAGATGTGCTGAGTGTAAGACTTTTGGTCACTCTCTTGATAAATGCTCTAATAAGGTGGTTGTTTATCCTATACTTCCTACTGCTAGTACTGGTCCATCTACTTCTGTTGCTATTCCTGTTGTTGAGAATAATGATGGTTTCTAAACGGTGACCAAAAGAAAGAGAAAGACGAATATGGCGAATTATACTAAGGGTGGTAAGTTTACTGGTCCATCGGTTCAGCCGAATGTCAAATTTATTCCTAAAGCTACAATTAGTAACCCGAAGAAGGGAGTGACTAGTGCGAAGACTGTTTCTCTGCCCAAGTTGAAGTCTATTGATACATCATCATCAGGTGCTGGGCTATCTACATCAAATCCTTACTCTGTTTTGGATCATGATGATGAAGATGACGAGGTTGAAATGGTTTATGATGAAACAACCAATTTATTCTCTAAAACAAATGCAGGTGGAAATTCCTTCACGTCAGTTGTTAGCTAGTTTGGTTCATTTCGTTGTGTACTAGGTGTTTTGTAAGTGTTTATGGCTTTTCATAAGCACTAGATTTAGGTGTTTATCAAGCTGTTTTAGCTTGAGGTTAATGTGGTACCTTAGCCATATTCCATTTATACTTTACTGTTTTTTTAGTTAATCTATTTACCAGGGAAACCCATTACCAAAAAAAAAACACCTCGCTCTCCTTTATTTCTTAACTTTATTTCTTGTTTGTATTATTTGATATCTGCTTTAGTGTTTCTTGTTTGATGTATGTTTATTGATTTCTTGTTTTTCTCTCATTGGTTTTGATCCTTATTATTTGTCTTGCTCTGCCACCCTTGAGTGGTTTGGAAGCCTGGGAACTTAATGGATATTGATCAAGTTCTCTTTATTGTGTTTTCTTTCTTTTATTGTTCATTATGTCTACTAGTAATCCTGATTTGATTAGTAGTTTTGATGTTGGTAATGTTCTACATTTACAATTAGTGATTTCAATTCTTGTATTATTATGTCTATGAAATTAACGGGTACTGAAAATTAAAGAGTATGGGCTGCTGCTATTAAATTAGCTTTAAGTATAAGGAATAAAACTAGATTTGTCGATGGAACTTATACTAATATTATATATGTTTCTTGTGAACCTTTGTCTAATCAATGGAACAAATGTAATTATATTGTGCTTTCTTGGATATTAAACTCTATTTCTAAAGACTTGTTTTTTTGTCAGATTTTCTCTGAAAATGCTAGTGAAGTTTTGGTTGAATTAAAAGTAACTTACGATAGTATGGAAACTCTTACGAGATTGTACATCAAGGAAATAATCTCTCAACACGGAGTGCCTGTATCTATCATCTCAGATCGTGACAGACGCTTTACATCTGTATTTTAGAAGTCGATGCAAAATGCCTTAGGAACTCAATTAGACATGAGTACGACATATCATCCTCAAACAGATGGACAAAGTGAAATAACGATCCAGACTCTCGAAGATATGCTTAGAGCTTGCGTAAAAGATTTTGGAAAAGGATGGAAGAAACACCTACCTCTAGTAGAATTCTCTTATAATAATAGTATCATGCTAGTATTAAGGCATCGCCTTTCCAAGTACTTTATGGAAGAAAGTGTTGATCGCCTATTTGCTGGGCTGAAGTTGGAGATGTTCAACTAATAGGACCAGGATAATACATGAGACTACTGAAAAGATTATCCAAATCCGACAGCGATTACAAGCTGCACAAGATAGACAAAGGAGTTACGCTAATACTAGACGTAAGCCTTTGGAGTTTGAAGTTGGAGATCGCGAAAGTATCACCTCGTCAAGGAGTTATCCGATTCGAGAAAAAGAAACTGAATCTAAGGTATATTGGACCATTCAAAATAATCAAAAGAATTATCCCTGTGGCATATAAACTAGAGCTTTCTGAAGAGCTTAGTAATGTTCACAATACTTTTCATGTTTCAAATCTGAAGAAATGCTTATCTGATGAATCTCTCATCATACCAATGAAAGAATTTCAACTCGATGATAAGTTAAATTTTATGTAAGAACCTGTGGAAATCATCGATAGAGAGATCAAACGATTGAAGCAGAGTCGTATCCTACGAATTAAAGTACGATGGAACTCGAAAAAGAGAACCTGAATATACTTGGGAACGTGAAGATCAAATTCAAGCAAAATATCCGCATCTATTTTCTATCGTAAACCCTAGTTCTAGCTAAATATCGGGAAGATTTAATGTAAGGGGAGGAGACTATAACATCCAGTAGATTTTTCTAATGTAATATCAATTTACGTGTACTTTACCATTTGATAAATAAATAAAATATTTAATTTACTAAAATTTTTTTTGCATTTTGCTATGATATATGACTATATGAATTCTCTATCTCAATTGCCACTTCAGCATATGCCTATATGTTGTAAACAATATGTATATATCAAGTCTGAGTTCTAAAAAGTAATCATATGTATATATTATGAATAAGAACATCCCAAGTATAACAAAGATACCCTAAAATACCAAAAAGCATTAAAAACCATAGAAATCCTTTGTAAACCAATATTTCAAGCAATATAACTACACTATACCTATTTATGAATATCAAACACAAATATATAAGTTAGAATCTATCATATAAGAACAATATGTGATCATAAATACTAAGTATAAGTAATCTAAAGCTAATTACAAGTATAAGACCTAGTATCCTTGATTAGCACCTAAAATCCATTTCACGTTGAATTAAAGTCTAATATTTTTCAACTAATTATAAAAATAAACTAAGTATCATAATAAGATCATACATTTATCTCAAGTCAAGTTACAAATTAATAAAGCACAATGTACAAGTTATTAAAGCATGGAATCCTAAGCTAAACTAATTATACCTAGGTTATGATTACCCTATACAAATCCTTAAACTAAGAATGTAGAATCCTTATAAATCATAAACATAACATGTAAGACCTAGAATAAGTGTACATGATGATATAAACCCTAATTACCCAAGATAGAAAGTCATTAGGCTTAATGATCTAAAAACCCTTATATTAAGCATTTTACTTAGAATCAATACCTATTCTTTTAGGAAAAGTCTACCAACACTTATAGCATTACATTTAGGCTATAACATTATCTTAAGACAATGTACAAGTACTCTAAAGCACAAGGTACAAGATTTCAATGTATGACTTGTAAATTAGGTCAAAATAGGTATTTTCACTCTTTAAACATGTTTACTTAGAATAATCTATCAAACCAAGTGTGGAAACTCTTTGGATACCTAAAAACCAATTTCTAAGACCTAAATTGAGTTTTACAAAGACATAACCGTAGACCATTAGAAACCCTAATCCGGCTAGGTTTTCTTCCCAATTTCACATCAAATCTTTAATAAACTTTAAACAAAGGACCCAAACCTTCTAATTATAATTTAAATCCTAATTATACCCTAATACATCACTAATCACATTCCTAAGTCCTTAATTACCAAAATTTCAAAGTTACAAGTTACAAGCCTTAAAAATAAACCCGGTTTAGTTTTTCCTCCAAAACCATGTTTAAACACCTTACCTCCTAAACTTAAACCTAGAATCAGATATTTATGATTTTGTTAGATATTTTTGAAGTGTCTACAAGTAGGTGCATCACCTCTTGTAGATTCCATATCTTCATTCCTATCTATACTATGCCGTGACCTATTTTGAGCCACAAGACCAAGATATACTGATCCTAGACTCTATAAACTTGCATAGACCTTCCCTAGCTTTCCTTATCTATGTTGCACGTTTATGGTCAAAACTTGGAGCCTAAGTGTTGGAAATGGCTATAAAAGGGACGAACTACACATAGTAAGAACTTGCACCCTGTTTTCTTTATATCTCCATACCGTTTCTGAAATAAACTTCTACAAAATCTCTAAGACTCTTAGAATACCATAAACCATGTCTAAAATTAAGCCATTGAAGCTCTTGAAGCTTTGATAGCAAGTTGTGTTCATAAGAAGCCATAAGGAGCTATTTTAGAGCTACCTAGGTAATCACTATGTTAAGTAAGCTTTGATTGTTATAATATTTTCTTAGACTTTTTATAATGTTTATAAGATGTTAGAAAACTAATCTAAAAGAAATTAGATCATATGATCATTTAAAATGAAAGTTATAAGCTAAAGATGTCTTAAAACCCTAATTTTTTAATTTATATAAAATAATGAGCAAAAATCCATTTCAAAGGCTATAATTCTTGATAAATATTTTTATTATGATTATAAACGTGTTTCTAAACTTTGTTTTAAGTTCCAAGATAATTGGAGTATTTTTGAGCTTGTTATGTAATTTTAAACAGTATAGGGACTAAAACTCTCATTTTGAAACTATAAACATTTTGGGCCAATATTGTCATTTTGTCAAAGTTAAACTGTAAGGATAAATATTAGAAAGTTTGAAACCCAAAGGTTAATATTTAATGGTTGAAAATGCAAATAGTAAAACTATATACTTTAGGGGTTAAACGTATAATTATGCCAAACTATAACCAAAAGGACTATTTTGTCAACTTTGAAACTAAAGAACATAAAATGTAGTAATATACTATGTGTCATGTTAGTATAGAACTTTGTACAAAGATGTTCCATCTCAATATTACGTTCTGACTGAGTGGTTGGGTTTACGATTTAAAGTGCCCTCGCTCCTCAAACATTTATAGAGTGACTTCTGAGTATAATGGCCCGAACAATGATGCTATAATTCAAAATTATATAAATAAATAAAAAGATATACAAATTACTATATAAAGAGATTGAGCTCAGAGGATACGACTTGATATATACACATATTTATGTGTCAACTCAGATTCGTGAGAAGTTGATAAAATCATAATAACTCAAGATTCTATAAGCTAAGGTGAGTTCTTGGTCTCATTATTAAAATGCTTTGCAAATGATTTGAAAACCTGTGAGGGGGATATATGCTGAAACTGGAATACAAGTGTTTTTGTATGCTGCCTATATGATTATTGACACTACGTTTACTCCTTGCCAATAAGTCCCTTTTCAATCGTGGACCGCTAATCATTTCTAGAAAATGAGTGCTAATATTGTGAATAGTACTATTGGGGACTGACATCCCCTATCTGAGCAAGTCGCACTTGTTGGAATGCTGACAAGTGCCTACCTAGGCTAAACAAATATACTTTATTTTGCTAAACTCAGGATAGTCCGACAAACTATCTACAAGGGCAATTTGTTGGTTTTTCTAAAAATTTCTAGTCGCGGGGTCATGAGCTAGTGCAATAAGAATCGATGAATATAAAATTTTAAGTGTATAACACTGTAGCCATGGAGTCATACTTGTATTAAAATATTGGTTAAATCTATGAATTCACTCAACCTTGTGTTGCCTTTTAAGCATATATTTCAGGTGAATTAAGACTGGCGCGCTGCGGATGGTGGTGTCTTGAAAAGTTATCATTCTAATAAATAAAATTAGATCTTTGGGAAATATGTGTTGTACAGTGTATGTACAATTATTTTGTTAAAACTCTTATGAATAAATGAATGATAATGTAAATATTTATAAAAATGCCTTTTGAGCATTTTCTATTATTGTGACTATGATACCTTGAAAGTAATACCCCATATTAGCTTCCGCTTCTATATGGTAAAAATGGGGGTGTTGTATGTGTATCAACCTATTAGAAGTAGTCTGTTGTCTAGAGAGACTCTTCTTGAGGTTAAGGATGCTTTTGGAATCATATCCAGAGAGGAGTATCATAGAGGCATTGTCTCTTCCTATACTCGTACATATGTCAAACCTCAAGTTTTTGGATTTGTTGTTAAATCTAATAATTGGTCTAATAATAACAATAATAATAACAAGAGGTTTGATAATTCTAAAAGGTTAATAATTATGGTAATAATAACCCTATTAACAAGGGTCCTAATCCTAATTTGTCATGTAAGAATTATGGTAAGATTGGACATATTGTGGATATTTGTTTTTATATTATTGGTTATCCTTCTAGTTATGTTAAGAATACTGCTCCTGCTAAGCCTAAGGCTTATACTGCTAATACTGCTACTTCTATTAGTGAAAGTGGTACCACTTTGTCTTTCACTAATGATCAGGTGATGAAATTAATGCATCTTGTCAATGGGGTTCCTTCTGGAAGTATGCAAGCCAATATGGCTGCTAGGTGCAGTTTTATGGATACTAAAGTGTTCTTTTATGCTAATTTCAGATTCTTTATAATAGTAATTGTGTGTTGTGTAAAATTAACCTGGGATGGATCATGGATTCATGAGCTAATCAACACATAACTGTTGCTATCAAAAACATGTTTGGATTCATTGATATATAAAACTTGAACTTAACTGTTATTCACCCTAATGGGACGATTTCTAGAATAAAATATGTTGGAAATCTTAGACTCTCTCAGAAAATTATGTTGTTTAATACTAAATTGACTAGTGCTTTGATTGAAAATGAGTTTGTTCAGTCTAAATTTGACTAACCTTAGTTTACCAAGAGTAAGGATAATAAGTTTGTTGCCTTGCTCGTTTATGTTGATGCCATAGTTATAACTGGTAATGATGTTTCTGAAATTGAAAATTTTAAAGTGTTCCTCAAAACTAAGTTTCAAATTAGAGATTTGGGAAAGTTAAAATATTTTCTTGTTATTGAACTTTTTTATAATGATAAAAGTATCTGTTTAAGTCAGAGGAAATATTTTCCTGAGTTGTTGCATGAATTTGGTTTATTAGCTGTTAAACATGTTGATACTCCTTTTCTTGAAAATATGACTTTGAGTTATATTGAATTTGGTAATAATAAGTTTCGTGTTGATATTGGCAACTATCAAAGATTAGTTGGTAAATTGGTATATCTGATCAACACCAAGCGTGACATATCTTATGTTGTTCATCATCTTAGTCAGCATATGCATTCTTCTCTTTCATCACATCTAGATGATGCCATGAGGGTCTTAAGATATCTTAAGAAATCCTTAGGGAGTGGTATTCAGATTAATATTGATGGTAATATTAAGCTTAGAGCTTATGTTGATTCTAACTGGGCTAGATTCCTGCTACAAGGAGATCTGTATTTGGCTATTGTGTATTTATGGGTGATTCTATGATAACATGGAAAAGTACAAAACAATCTACTTTGTCCAGGTCATCTGCTGAGACAGAGGATAGAAGCATGGCTTTTACTACTTGTGAAGTTATCTGGTTGTCTAATTTGTGGAGTGAGATGGGTCTTAAAGACTTGTTATGAGTGATGTTATACCGTGACAATGGTTTTGCTTTACAGATTGTTGCTAATCCAGTATTTCAAGAAAAGTATAGGCATTATAAGATTGATGTGCATTTGTTAAGAGAAAAAGTGGCTAGTGGTGCGATTAAGAATGAGAAGATTCATACTTCTCCGCAGATAGTTGCTGTTCTTACAAAAGCTCTTGGTTCTGCTCAACATGATGACTTGTGTAGTAACATTGGTATGATGGACATGTTTCAAGTTGAAAAACTTGAGGTAGGGTGTTGAGTTAACAAGTTTTTCTATGTTATAAGTTTTGAGGGACTTGTCTTGCCAAGTTTCATATCTTTCTAACCATTGATAGAAGTTTTTGTCTTGTTATGTTAAGTTTTATTATGGAGGGTGTTGGAAATATGTTTTTCCCATTAGAAGACTTGGTTACTCCAACAATAAAGTTACGGGCTCGTAGTTAGACTATTAGTACAACACCAAACAAACCCGACCCATGAGCATGTTCATGGGCCGACGGCCCAAGTTCATTTATGGACTTGTGTACAAATACCCTCTCCTTTGATGGAAAGGGTGGAGATTGGTTCATTTTCTTGAAACAATTTCACACATATTTCTCTCACTTCTCTCTCTAACTTTCTCTCTCTAAAAACCATCAACCTCTCTCTATGTTTAGGATTACCAATATTCTACATAGGTACTTATGGTGCAAGTATGGAAACTAGGTTGTGTACATAAACTAAAGACTAGAGCTAGGGGTTCATTATTATCTTTTAGCCGCTATATCAAACTCTCTCATCTCGTTTCACTGTTGTCTTGTGATTCTATATAGATCAATCTATCTTGATCTATATTGTTCTCTATTCTTTATTGATTGATTAGCTATTGTGATCAATCTTGTTTCTGTTCTTGTGTATAGTAAAACATTGAATCGTTTGTAAATGAATCAAAGGGGGTTGGTTGATTAACGTTGATACCATTGTATTTACATTTATATAACCAAGTAGTGAAGTCCAAGTTCTTCGATGCACTGATACATGAATGAATTCAGTATTTTGGTACCATCTTTTAGCCCATTCCTAAAAGCCGTTGACGAACCCAACAATCCAACAAGAATGATTTGAATTCCTGAAAAACCCACAACATTTTCACTAACAATTTTTACAAGCAACCTCTTCACCGGAGGTGAACAAAAAGCGCACCGACAACTGAAAAATAGCAAACGTCGCAAAAAAAGTACAACAAAATTGTAAAACCAAAACTGTAAAATGTGGTGCAGTGCGTTGCGGTTCGGTTTTAGCCAAAAACCGCACCAAATGCCACAACTCACGCATAAGTTTAGAGCGGGAACTAACCTGTGAGTGTGTAACCGCTCCATCCAGCCTTAGAGTATCACGACTATACCCCATAACCAATAGTAGCTACACAAGAATTAAGAAGCACTACTTTCGATGAGCATTGTATAACTTATTGTCCTTTTTGGTTCATCGCTAAAAGGCCCTACGATTTAATTTTTCCCAAAAAGTCCCGTGCAACCGTATAATTTTCTAAAATCTTGACGAGTGGCACAATGTTTTAATATTATAGTACAATTTCAATTATTTTTTGTACTTTTTGTGTAAGTATATATGTAATGTATACATCTTTCGAAAACTTCTATTTGATTAGTTCTTTGTATTTGTGCGACTAGGCTTTTAGTCAATTTAACATATTTGTACTTTATGAGAAGTTGTCACTTTTTGAGCTTATTGGTAAAGAAACTAAATATTTTAATCATTATTATTCTTATTAGTAACTTTAATTTTAATCACTTGTCATTATTAGTTTCTTCTAAACAAACACACCTAGAAGTCTAGAACACGCACACTCCAACGATGTTCACGAAAGAGGAAGGATATCCAGTGATCATGGGAAAACTGTAAAGTATCCGCGTATTATCTTTATATATTTCTTGTTATATATTGTTTCTGTGTGTCATCAACCTGTATTCAACTTATGTAATTCGGAATTGCTTTCTATAAATGTAAAGTTGATGTAATTTTTTTATTGCAATGATCATGACAAGTATAATCTGGGACGATTTTCCAAATATGCATTCTAGATTAGAAAACTCGTGTGGCTCCGCCGGTTGGCTAGCTACCACCGGTGAAATTCGATCTTCACTTTATCAACCAGAGTGTTCTTCATGGGACGGTTGATAGACAAATTATTATGTGGTTCCGGTGTAACCAATATCTATATTTCCTAAGTGCTATTCACTAAGGAAGAACCTAGGTGCTACTCACCTGAGGGTTATTGATCGATGGACAAATTATTATGTGACTTCGGCTTATTCAATGTCTATATCACCTAAGTGTTATTCACTAACGAAGAACTGAGGTGTTAAGCAAAGGAAGATTATTGCTAGACAGAAAAATCATTATGTTACTCTGGCGTAGTTAATGTCTGTATCCCCGATATTGTTAACCGGACGCTTAAAATGATCAACTAAATTTTAAAACAGTCAATGCAGGTATATGGATGAAGAAGCACATTCACAATCACGACCAAACATACAGGGAACGTAAATCGGCTAACATAAGATGTTTCTGTTTACGACAAAAACCATAAAATATTCCCATTACAAAACATGAAATGTCTGCATAACAACCATAAAATAATAAAAGATGTTCAACATCAGCTAAAAGGATTGGTAAAGTATACAAATCACAAGTCTCGGTTAAAACTCGCCATCAAAGGTTGGCATCGTTGGGCTGACTGCTCTCCTGGACCGCCGATGTGTTCGCACGACCCGTATTATTCCGGGGAGGCGATGTGTTCGTCTTTTTTATTGTGCTAGTACTTTCTGATACAAACGGAAGATTTCTTTACGATGTTGGGACTGATGACACAGATGCAATTTCTTTTGAACTTTTCTTATACTCAGTTGAAATGTGTGTGGTGATTTGTTTCCAAGATTAGTTTTAGAAGCGAAAATAGAGAAATTTGAGATGATGTGATTTGTTCGTTGGATGATTCGAACCAGGGAATGGCTGACTTCTTGAGCGAAATGGCAACAATGACGAGACAGAGCAAATCTAATGTATGATGTATGTTCTCTAAGTTTTCGTTATCAGAAGGATTATAGTCAGTACTCAGTAGGGAGCGGAAAAATGGGCAGTTCAGGAGGTTGAGTAATGGGTCAAAATGGGTAGTTTCAGGCATGGGTCAAAAGCTGACCAATGAGCATGCTTTGTCCAAAATTCCAGCACATCATTGCTAATTAACTAGTGTGTCAAAGATGATTACTAAGTTTCATAAGTCTAGTTTAATCATTAAAAAAATGATAAACTTAAACGAATTTGACCGATTACCTTTGAAGCTATTTTACGTACTGTATTATTTTCATTAGTTTGACCTGTTAGTGATATAACAAAGCCTGAAATGGCTTATTTATAAGTAAACATGCCAAAACTTCCGCCTGTAATGATTACCATAAATCCATGAGAAAAGCACGACGATTTCAGATTTCATTATTTTGCTGACAGAAAAATGTTAAGACAAGTTTTAAGGTATTATTCGAGGAGATGTTTCAAAGCGACATTTGAGTCATGTGATTTATCATCCGAAACAAAAAGCATGATCACTCACTCATCTTCGTTTTCAAGTTACGGTGAAAGCTCTACCCTCATCAACAAACAAGGTTCCACCGAGATGTCATCATAGTTTTTTCTAATTTAAAGGAAAATAGAGCTTTGATATTTAATTTTATTGGAACTATGGACCATAAAAATTTACTTTACATGGACTAAAAGTGTAGTCACCTACAAATGATCTACATGGAATTGATAGAGACCTGACCAAGTTTATCCCATTGAAGAGGAATCTCTAACGAACAAAATTATGAGCATTACCAAATTTTGTACTCTTCAAAATTATACTATTCCATGACCTTTTTTTTTTTGGAACGATTTCATGTCCTTCTCATTTTAGCTTTTCTCTAATGATATCGCTTTGTTAGACAAAAGCTAAATAAGAGTTGCAAACAACCCTTGCTACAAATAAGCAGACATGTTACAATTTACATAAGTACATGTAACTACAGTTTGCATACATATTGAACTTTTATCTAATAACTCTGAGAATGGTGAACCTAAGTCATTAAACCGAGCTGTGCTTGGAGCTCAGTATCCGCACATTTGAAAGAGTCTGCAAAGACTTATATACCAACATCAACAGCTAGCTTCTTTGCTGCTGCAATACTTTACCATCTCAAAGCACATTGAGCAGCTGTATATATGCTCTCAATAAATCGTATCATCTATACATGGGAAATAGTCCTCAACGCATTCACTGCAAGTCCACATATGGATCGTGCAACTCACTCTCGCTAGATGAAACTTCTTTTAGCACTTGATGTTCACCAGGCGCGAATTCTAGTACTTGCCCTTGGCATCGCAAGAAGACCATTTTCACAAAATTTACAATTATCATTTCTTTAGAGACTTTCTTGGCCGAAAACAAGGGACATTTTTTGTTGCAAGATTCATTTTTCCATGTCTTACAATTTTTGGGTGATGATCTTTCATATCTTATTTGAAATACGAGCAAAACAGTAAAACGCGAGAAAAGATATTTATGAACCATTAAAAAAATAAGAAAAAAATACATATATGTCAAATCATAGAAAAGGTATTAAATAGAGAGATTCTGGTTTTATATCCGTTACACAACGGTCACATTTTTTATAGTATTTAAAAACAAACGGCTAGAATTTAAACCTTCCACAACGGTCGCATCTTTTGATATTTGAAATTACAAACCGCTAGAATTTTAAGCATTCCACAACGGTTGAATCCTTTGATTTTTTAAATTGCAAATGGCTAAAATTTTAAATGTTTCACAACGGTCCCATCTTTTGATTTTTGAAATTACAAATGACTATAATTTTAAGAAAATAGGTAACAACATACAATAATTTTTTTAAAGTTGTCTCTTGTGCTTTAAATGTGACTAGCGTTATAAATTGATCGATGCATAAGTGTAGCGTGGTTAAAAGTTTAATCAAGGCTAGGATAATAACTTAATTACTAATTAAATACTAATAAATAGTCAAATACTTGTGAAAAAATATTGTTATGTGATATTGTTGAAAATCAAAACGAAACAAACAAATAAACTCGAACAAACGAAGCGAAAAATGTATTCAAATTTAATGGTACCAAATTCTAGTTCAAAACTATCCTTATTTATAGATTAAAGAAACTTGTTAAATAGGTTACGCAAATTAGCAAATTTATCAAATTTACGAAAGTCATATTCTAACAATGTCTACAATGACTTCAACTACACTCGAAACTTCAACAAATGAATCTTTTTCCTTCAAATTCAAAATTTTCAAACGCTAGAGTTACTAGGCTAATTCAAAAAGAACGATTGATCCTCAAAACCAATCTAAAATAGAATCTATCCAAACCAAATGCCGACAAATTCAAACACATCAACCAAACAAACAAAACGTCTCAAACGATCTTCAACAAAGGCTATCAAATTTGGGCAACCAACTTCAAAACCCAATACACCGAAGATCCAAATTTCCAAACTAACAAATTTCAACGATCGAACAAATTTCAAATGACCCGATTATTATCAAATTTTCAAATGCCAAATCGATCTTAAAATTCCAAATACCAACTGCCAAATTCAAATTACAATGACCCACTTATTTAATAAGTATTATGATCTAACTTTAAACTTAATATCCGTAGAAAGCAATTTCAAGTTAACAAAATAACTTGACGAAGCGGCTCTAATAATTCAAACACCCCCAAATAAATATGATACGGTATGAATTACCACTCAAATTTATGCTCAAACCATTGGAGAAGTTCAGCTTGTCCAAGTGTGCTTTGACCCAAAGATTAATACCCTCTCCTCAAAACCTGATATTTAATTTTATGGGAACTATGGACCATAAAAATTTACTTTACATGGACTAAAAGTGTAGTCACCTACAAATGGTCTCAATATCTACGTGGAATTGATAGAGACCCGACCATGTTTATCCCATTGAAGAGGAATCTCTAACCAACAAAATGATGAGCATTACCAAATTTTGTACTCCTAAAAAATATACTATTCCATGACCTTTTTTTTGGAACTCATGTTCTTCTCATTTTAGCTTTTCTCTAACAATTTTGACTGAATTTTTAAAAATAAGATTATAATTAAAATTAAGAGTTGCAAACATCAGCACCCTTGCTACAAATAAGCATTTTATCTAATAACTCTGAGAATGGTGAACCTAAAACATTAAAGCGAGCTGTGCTTGGAGCTCAGTATCCGCACATTTGAAAGAGTCTACAAAGACTTATATACCAACATCAACAACTAGCTTCTTTGCTGCTGCAATACTTTACCATCTCAAAGCACATTGAGCAGCTGTATATATGCTGTCAATAAATCGTATCATCTATACATGGGAAATAGTCCTCAACACATTCACTGCAAGTCCACATATAGATCGTGCAACAGATTCTCATCAGATGAAACTTCTTTAAGCCCTCGTTGTTCACCAGGCGAGAATTCTAGTACTTGCTCTTGGCCTCCCTAAAAGACCATTTTCACAAAATTTACAAATTACCAATTCTTTAGAGACTTTCTTGGCCGAAAACAAGAGACAGTTTTTTTTGCAAGATTCATTTTTCCATGTTTTGGGTGAAGATCTTTCATATCTTATTTGAAATATAAGTAAAACAGTACAACGCGAGAAAAGATATTTATGAACCATTAAAAAAATAAGAAAAAAAATGCATATATGTCAAATCATAGAAAAGGTATTATATAGAGAGATTTTGGTTTTATATCCGTTACACAGCGGTCACCTTTTTTTATTGTATTTAAAAAAATCGGGTAGAATTTAAACGTTCCATGGTAGGTGTGAAAACACCCATCCTTTTACCACTTATTTTTTACTAAAACAAGACCAAAACGCGTGTTTAATATCATTTGTTTGGAATTATGCGTGGTTTTTGTGTTTATTGTGTTTTCAGAGCCAACCGGATGAATATTGAAGAAAACATGGGATTGCACGGGTTTTATCGAGGAAAAAGACTCAAGACGAAGTCTATTGTCCAAGAGATGCAAAAGATTTGAAGTCAATGGGCCTATTTGAAGATTTATCGAAGAAAAGGACCAAAGATGGAAGATTTACATATGTCGAAGAAACTCAAGTCTATTAAACAAAGAAATTAAAAGACGAGTTGAATTTAATCGTCGACAAATCCCGAATCAGAATCGAAAACGTCAACTTTTCTGAAAAGACGAGAAGACAAGAAGAGAGGAAGAAAGGCCACTCACCAACAAACCACTAGGACTATATAAAGGATTCCCTTCACACTTTTTAGCCAGTTTTTAGTTTTAGTTTTTGTTTCTCCCTTTTTCTCTCCTTTCTGTTCGTAGGCATCACCAACACCATTAGGGTGTTTGGTGATTTTGATTCTTGTTTGTTCACTAATCTTGTAGTTTTAATTCTTTCTTTTGATTGTTTAAACCTTGATCATCAATACAATCTTTTCATTCATCTTGTTCATCTTTTCTTTTTATTCAAAGTTCTTAAGTTCTTATTTAATTGATTTTGATCTTCTAAAGTTAATGGGTTATGTGTTTTTATGATTGGGATTTGTTGTTTATGGTTAGTAAACGAATTGTGTTTAGTTTGGTTCAAATCCTTTGGTTAAATTTGGTTTGTTTGGCTGAAACTCGTTCCCCTGTTCTTGTGTCTGTTTACTGTTCTTCATTCCCAGGATATTCCGAATAGCCTTATATTCCACATAGCTTTTTATTCCGAGTAGCAATGTATTCCGGATAGGGTCATTATTCCGAGTAGCCTGTTATTCCGAATGGTCTTTTTATTCCGCATATCATTTTATTCCGAATAGCTTCAATATTCCGAATAGGATTTTTATTCCGGGTAGCATTTTATTCCGCATAGCTTTGTTATTCCGAATGGTCTTTATATTCCGCATAGCCTAATATTCTGAATAAGATTTTTATTCCGGGTAGCATTTTATTCCGCATAGCTTTGTTATTCCGAATGGTCTTTTTATTCCGCATAGCTTCTTTATTCCGAATAGTCTAGTTATTCCGCATAGCTTATTTATTCCGAATAGAGTAATTATTCCGCATAGGTCATTTATTCCGAGTAGAGCATTTCTTCAGTGAGGTTATTTCACAGCTTTATCATTTAATTGTTTATTTTAACTTCAAGTTTTATTTCATTGACTGTTTTTAGTTTAAATCTTTATTTACTTGATTCATTTATCTTTTCAATAGAATAGAAAACCAAACCCCCTTTTTGTCACCAAGAACAAATCATTCCACTTTGAGTTGTGATCAATTCGAGAAGATTCTGAGATAAATTCTGAACCCAATGAAAACGCATGTGTCAAATGGCGCCGCTGCCGGCTCTTCTCGTTAAGATCAACAGTTTTTTGTGAGAACTTGGATTTTGGGATCCGTTCACCGTGAACGTTACTTTTTCATAAAAAATTTCAAAAACCCAAAAAAAAAATATAAAATTTTCAAAAATCCTAAAAAGTAAAAAAAAAACATAAAAAAAGACAAAAATATTTCTTGTTTGCTTTGTTAGTTCTTTTGCAGGTGCATGCGTACATGATCAACGTCTTATCAAGAGCCCGAGCCTCTCGATGACTTAGACATGGTCGGTGTACAAAACAACAACAATAACCCACCTCAAAACAATAACAACAATAATGATCCACCTCTCAACAACAATAATAACAACAACAACAACAATGAGCCTCTACCGGATAATCGCCCGATGATTGAACTTCTGCAAGCACATGTAGATGGCAACAATGATCCAATTGTCATACCCGCGATTGCAGCCAACAATTTTGAGCTCAAATCCGGCTTTATCCAGATGGTCTCTGCTCAACCATTCTTGGGGCGTACCATTGATGATCCTCATGACCACATCAAGAGATTCTTGCAACTCACAAATACGGTCAAATTCAATGGTGTTCCACAAGAGGTAATCCGTTTACAACTTTTTCCTTTCTCCTTAGAGGGACAAGCCCGGCATTGGCTTGCAAAGGAACCGCCACAAAGTATTCTTACGTGGACGGATTTGGAGACCAAATTTATCAACTACTTTTTCCCACCCTCTCGTACTACCGCTTTGCGGAATGAAATCATTAATTTTGAACAAAAGTACGATGAATCTTTTAGTGAATCTTGGGACCGTTTTAAAGACCTTTTAAGAAAGTGCCCACAACATGGTTTTACCAAAGTGCACCAAATTAATACTTTTTATAATGGTTTAAGCATGAATGACCAAGATTCACTAAACAGTGCCTCGGGGGGTAATATCTTGGTTAAGACTTCTAATGCTGCTTGGGATATCAATGAGAATAAGTCTCGTGTGCAAACCAAGAGTGTGCGGACCAATGCCGCTAGTGCTAGTACTAGTGACAGCGACAAGCGACTTGACAAAATCACTGCGCTTCTTGAATCGCTTGCTACCCAAACCGCTAGCAACACCAACAGCATCAACGCTAAAAACGCTCAAGTCAATGCTGTCAATCAACCATGTGAAATATGCGGTGGTCCTCACCCTTACACCACTTGTACCACCACCCAAGACTATCCTTCTGAGAATGTGAATGCAGCATACGGTACCTATCCTCCGGCCGCTTATCAAGCTCGTCCTCAAGGTGACCGCAATTTGCTTAGCTACCGCTCTAACAACTTTCTTTCCCCACCCGGTTTTCCTCCTAACAACCCAAACCAACAACAAAACCTCAATCGCCCTCCTCAACAACAACAACAACCTCGTGCACCATAACAACCACCTCACAAACAACCATATCCACCTCAAAGAAACAACCAAGTTTACCAACAACCTGCTTATCAACCACCAGCATACCATGCTCCTCCTCCCAACCAACCCACCGCATTGCACCAAGATGTTGAAACCTACATGAGGACCAATGATGTGATTGTGGAAAATCTCCAGCGGGAAGTGCTCAACTTGAAAGCAAACATGGTGAAACAAGGAAACGATCTGAGAGCTGATACGAGAAACACTTTGGCAAGTCAAACGAATGACTTAAGGAACATGACAGCTGGATTCTTCCAAGGTAATCAATCATCTTCTTCGGGTACTCTCCCGAGTAACACCGTTGCGAATCCAAGAGGGGAGATGAAAGCAATCACCACTCGTAGTGGCAAAGGTACCAAGGAACCCGAGCTTCCTATACCTCCACCAGTGATTGTGACTAAGGAAAACGAGTCACCTACTCCTATTCCTCATCCCTCTACTTCCCCAATTTCTCCACCTCTTACTTCTACCCCTCCTCCACCCAAGGATGTGAGTGATCCTTCGATCCCAAAGCCTTCCTCTTCTTCTAATATACCTTATCCCTCAAGGTTGAGGAAAGAGAAGCTCAAAAGCAAGGATGATATTCAAGTTTCGAACTTTCTTAAAATGTTTAAACAATTGAATTTTAACATCTCCTTCGCTGAGGCTCTCGCTCACATGCCTAAATACGCGAAGATGTTCAAAGATCTTCTTAGTGACAAGGAGAAGCTTCTTGATATCGCTAACACCCAACTTAATGAGAATTGCTCTGTAGTGCTCTTAAGGAAATTGCCAACCAAGCTTGGTGATCCGGGTCGTTTCTTAATCCCTTGCAACTTCCCAGGAGTAGAGAATTGCATGGCCCTAGCCGATCTAGGTGCCAGTATTAACTTAATGCCTCTAAGCGTTCGGAATCAATTATCTCTCCCTGAGCTAGTCCCCACCAAAATGACTTTGGAATTAGCTAACCGTACGGTTGCTTATCCAGTGGGGATAGCCGAAGACGTCTTTGTAGGAGTCGACAAATTCACTTTTCCTGCCGATTTCGTTGTCGTTGACTACGACATGAACCCTAGTGTGCCATTGATCGTTGGTCGTCCATTCTTGAGGACCGGTCGCACTCTCATCGATGTTGAATCCGGTGAGCTTATCATGAGAGTGGGTGACGATAAAATCGTCTTCAACATGGGAAAGCTTTCTAAACAGCCTTATTCATAAGAGAGTGTTAATTGTATTGACGTTCTTGATGAGGCTTGTGAAGAACACTTTAAAGATGCTTGTAAAAGTATTCCTACCTCTCTTCCTAATGTTGAGACCGTTTCCTCTATTGACTCATCACTATCTCTATTTGGAGAAAGTGATTTCCTTTGGAAAGATTTGGAAGCCACCATGGGAGATGTGAACTTAGAACATGACGATTCTCCCACCGATTGGGATGAAGATCTTCGCCTCATTGAGAACCTTCTTAAAGAAGACCTTATTTCTCCACCATCTCCCAAGGCTACTGCTATCGATGAACCGACTTTGAATACGCCTCCCATCGAAAATCCTCTGGATTTAGAACTTAAGGAGTTGCCGCCCCATCTCGAGTACGTGTTCCTTGAAGATAAGAAGAAGTCGCCCGTCATCATCGCGAAGGACTTGAAAGAAGACGAAAAATCTCGCCTCATCGCCGTGCTTAAAGATCATAAGAAGGCAATTGCTTGGAAAATTTCCGATATCCGCGGAATTGATCCGAACTTTTGCACTCACAAGATTCTCATGGAAGATGACTTTAAACCCGCAATCCAGAGCCAAATAAGGGTTAATCCTCGCATTCACGACGTCATCAAACAAGAGGTTATCAAACTTCTTGATGCCGGCTTGATTTACCCTATCTCGGATTCGCCTTGGGTAAGTCCCGTCCATTGTGTGCCCAAAAAGGGCGGAATAACCGTTGTTCCCAATGAACACAACGAGTTGATTCCCACTCGTCTCGTTACTGGGTGGAGAGTTTGTATCGACTATCGCAAGCTCAATGATGCCACGAGAAAAGATCATTTTCCTCTTCCTTTCATGGATCAAATGCTCGAGCGTCTAGCTGGTAATGACTATTACTGCTTCTTAGACGGTTTCTCTGGGTATTTTCAAATTCCCATCGATCCCAAAGACCAAGAAAAGACCACATTCACTTGTCCCTATGGAACATTTGTTTACAAACTTATGCCTTTCGGTTTATGCAATGCTCCTGGGACATTCCAAAGGTGTATGGTGGCTATCTTCCATGACATGGTTGAAGAAACTATGAAAGTATTCATGGATGATTTCTCGGTTTATGGCGATTCATTCTCTGCTTGCCTTGCCAATTTAGAACGTATGCTTAAGCGGTGTGAAGACACTCGCCTTGTTCTTTATTGGGAAAAATGCCATTTCATGGTAAAAGAGGGCATCGTGCTAGGACACAAGATCTCCAAAGCCGGTCTTGAAGTGGACCGTGCTAAAGTCGATGTTATTTCTAAGTTGCCTCCACCTTCAACCGTGAAGGGTGTGAGAAGTTTCCTCGGTCATGCGGGCTTCTACCGTCGTTTCATCAAAGATTTTTCTAAAATCGCTCGCCCGATGACCCACCTCTTGGAAAAAGATACTCCTTTTATCTTTTCCAACGAGTGTATTGAAGCCTTCAACTTGCTTAAGGATAAGCTAACTAAGGCACCCGTCTTGGTTACCCCTAATTGGGAGCTGCCTTTCGAGTTGATGTGCGATGATAGCGACTATGCTATTGGAGCGGTTTTGGGCCAAAGAGTGAACAAACACTTCCAACCGATCCATTACGCTAGCAAGACAATGACGGGGGCCCAATTGCATTACAATACAACCGAAAAAGAGCTTTTAGCTGTTGTCTATGCCTTTGAAAAATTTCGCCCCTATCTTGTCCTTTCCACCACAATCGTTAACACCGATCATTCCGCGTTGAAGTACTTGTTAACTAAACAAGATTCCAAACCAAGACTTCTTCCCTGGGTTTTACTACTTCAAGAATTTAAAATCGAAATTCATGATAAGAAGGGAGCTGAAAACCTAGCTGCGGATCATCTCAGTAGACTTGAGGATCCTTACCAAGGGGATCATCCGAACAAAGAAATCAATGATTCTTTTCCCCTGGAGACCTTAATGTCTATCAACTCGAATTCTGATGAAACCCCGTGGTTTGCGGACATTGCAAACTACTTGGCGGTGGAATTCTCGTTGACGGGTTAACATCCCAGCAAAAGAAGAAGTTCTTCAAAGACATTAAGACTTACTTTTGGGATGACCCGTATCTATTCAAACAATGTGCTGATTTGATTATTCGGCGATGTGTTGATGGACCGGCAGCTTTAGAAATCCTTGACGCTCGTCACAAAGGACCCACCGGTGGTCACTTTGGTCCCAACTACACCGCCAAAAAAGTGTTTGACTCGGGATTTTATTGGCCCACCATTTATCGTGATGCTCACGAGATGGTTAAACGTTGTGATGCTTGCCAAAAACAAGGCAAGATCACACATAAAGACGAGATGCCTCAAAATTTCATACAAGAGTGTGAAGTCTTTGATGTTTGGGTTATCGACTTTATGGGGCCATTCCCTTCCTCTAAAGGAAACAAATACATCCTTGTAGCCGTTGACTACGTTTCAAAGTGGGTTGAAGCCAAAGCTGTACCTACTAATGACGCAAAGGTGGTTTGTAACTTTTTGAAATCGCTATTCGCTAGATTCGGTGTGCCTCGTGCCATTATTAGTGATCGCGGGACTCATTTTTGCAATGACCATTATTAGTGATCGCGGGACTCATTATTCCGGGTAGCATTTTATTCCGCATAGCTTTGTTATTCCGAATGGTCTTTTTATTCCGCATAGCTTCTTTATTCCGAATAGTCTAGTTATTCCGCATAGCTTATTTATTCCGAATAGAGTAATTATTCCGCATAGGTCATTTATTCTGAGTAGAGCATTTCTTCAGTGAGGTTATTTCACAGCTTTATCATTTAATTGTTTATTTTAACTTCAAGTTTTATTTCATTGACTGTTTTTAGTTTAAATCTTTATTTACTTGAATCATTTATCTTTTCAATAGAATAGAAAACCAAACCCCATTTTTGTCACCAAAAACAAATCATTCCACTTTGAGCTGTGATCAATTCGAGAAGATTCCGAGATAAATTCTGAACCCAATGAAAACGCATGTATCATTCCACAACGGTCACATCTTTTAATTTTAAGCATTCCACAACGGTTGAATCCTTTGATTTTTTAAATTGCAAACGGCTAAAATTTAAAGTGTTTCAGAACGGTCGCATCTTTTGATTTTTGAATTTACAAATGGCTATAATTTTAAGAAATATAGGTAACAACATACAATAATTTTTTTAAAGTTGTCTCTTGTGCTTTAAATGTGACTAGCGTTATAAATTGATCGATGCATAAGTGTAGCATGGTTAAAAATTTAATCAAGGCTAGGATAATAACTTAATTACTAATTAAATAATAAATAGTCAAATACTTGTGAAAAATATTGTTATGTGATGTTGTTGAAAATCAAAACGAAACAAACAAATAAACTCGAACAAACGAAGCGAAATATGTATTCAAATTTAATGGTACCATATTCTAGTTCGATACTATCTATACTACATATAAAAGAGATTAGTATCTCTCTCGTATTAAATTTTTAAATAATACATATTCATATGCATATTATACAAGTTATTTATGTTAGAAATTTATATTTAATTAAGATAAATATATATGCACATTGTACAAACTAATATAACACGTCAGTTACAAAACTTGAATTAAATGACGTCATTATGATTATATCTATTATTAATTTAATAATGGGTTAAGTTCATATATTGGTAATATACTATCCATCATTTACACATCTAGGTAATGTATTATTTTTATTACTAATATCGCTATAAAAACCGGCTAAACTTTTCCAATATAGGTAATATGACCGGTTAGAACAGGTTACAACTGAAATTAGGAACAAACGCTTCATTTTTTTTATCTCCTACATCTTTTCATCTGGAACAAACGCTTCATTTTTTCATCTGAAACAAACGCTTATTTTTTTTTCAAAAAATCTTTAAAAAACAAGAATCTATACTCGGATATCAAACCAATAACCGAGATCCATGTAGCTGCATTTACCATTTAAATGTTCACGAAGGGTTCCGTTAGTAACATATTTTAGCATGATAATATGCTCACCAGCATGATCGATGTAACCATTAAATCTGACCAGATTTAGATGCTCAATCTGTGATAATGTTATAATTTCATTTTTGAACTCCAATGGAGCCCCGTGGTCATAATTTTCCTGCCACAGAAAAACGTAAATAATTAATAGATACTCTTTAATACTCCATAAAATTTGAATTATAATGCTTTTTTATATAAAAACTTTTATGTATTCCAAATACCATAACGCTGATAACTTGATTGTGTTGCTTTAGAATCAAAAGATTCGATTTTTGAGTGTTATTTGACAAGCACACGCGTATTAGATATTTATATCAGACATTAGCAACTAATTTACAAGCTAAGAATTTGTTTAGGAGTATATTTATTTTCAATTTATAGAGGTAGTAATTGTTTTATTCCAAATTTCGGGTTCTAACCTGTCATAGCCGGTTACATTACCTATATTAGAAAAGTTTAGCCGATTTTTATAACGATATTAGTAATAAAAATAGTACATTACCTAGATGTGTAAACCATACCAATATATGGACTTAACCCTTTAATAAAAACATGTTCAAAGATAATTAAAGTTCAAACAATTAATATTAAATGGCTCGCTATACATTTATCTACTAAATTTTTCGTCATGCTCGTTATGAAAAAGAAACATATAATCGAAAAATATCGCTCGCCAAAAATATAAGTACATGGTACCCGCCGATGCATTGCGCGGGTCCCTGCTAGTCCTTATTTATAAATTAAACAAACTGTTGAATAGGTTATGCAAATTACCAAATTTATCAAATTTACAAAGATCATATTCTAACAATGTCTACAATGATGACGAAACAGATGTAATTTCTTTTGAACCTTTCTTATACTCAATTGAAATGTATATGGTGAACTGGTGATTTGTTTCCAAAGTTAGTTTTAGAAGCGAAACTAGAGAAATTTGTGCTGATGTGATTAATTCATTGGTTGATTCGAACGAGGGAATGTCTGACTTCTTGAGCGAAATGGTATGAGACAAAGTAACTCTAATGTATGATGTTTGTTCTCTAAGTTTTCATTATTAGAATGATTGTAGACACGACAAGCAATTAGTCAGTTGGGGTCGGAAAATGGGCAGTTCTGGAGGTTGAGTAATAAGTCAAAATTTGACCAACGAGCATGTTTTTTCCAAAACTCAGCACATTATTGCTAACTAACGAGTGTGTCAAAGATGATTACTAAGTTTCATAACTCTAGCTTAATCATTAAAAAAAACTAGTATAAAAATAAACTTACATGAATTTGACCCATTAACTTTGCTGCTATGTTATACAGTACCGTATTATTTTCATTAGTTTTACCTGTTAATGATATAACAAAGTCTGAAATGGCTTATCTAGAGAGAATTGCATAAATCGTCCTTTAAGTTTGGTCATTTTGCATGTTTCGTCCTAAATATTTTAAAAGTGCTGATATCGTCCTAAAATCAAACTATTTCGTAAATTTTCATCCTTAATGTTTTGTCATTTTGCAGGTTTCGTCCCAAAAGTTTTGACTATTTTGCAGGTTTCGTCCTAATAATTTTCCTCATAAGGACGATGCTTGCATTAAAGTTTTCTCACAGGGATGTTCTTTGCACTTTTATAACATTTAGGACAAAACATGCAATTTAGCCAAACTTTAGGGACGATTTATGCAATTTACTCGCTTATCTATAAGTAAACATGCCAAAATTTCCACCTGTTATGATTAGCATAAATCCATGAGAAAAGCACGACGATTTCAGATTTCGTTATTTTGCTGACAGGAGAATGTTAAGACAAGTTTAAAGATTTAAAGGATTTATTCGAGGAGATGTTTCAAAATGACATTGAGTTATGTGATTTATCGTCCGAAACGAAAAGCATGATCACTCACTCATCTTCGTTTTCAAGTTACGGCGAAAGCTATACCCTCATCAACAAACAAGGTTCCACCGAGATGTCATCATAGTTTCTTCTAATTTAAAGGAAAATAGAGCTTTCATATTTAATTTTTATGGGAACTATGGACCATAAAAATTTACTTTACATGGACTAAAAGTGTAGTCACCTACAAATGGTCTCAAAATCTACATGGAATTGATAGAGACCTGACAAGGTTTATCCCATTGAAGAGGAATCTCTAACCAACAAAATGATGAGCATTACCAAATTTTGTACTCAACTTATACTATTCCATGACCTTTTTTTTGGGAACTCATGTTCTTCTCATTTTAGCTTTTCTCTAACAATTTTGACTTCAAAATTCAATTAAATTTTTAAAAATAAGATTATAATTAAAATAAGAGTTGCAAACATCAGCACCCTTGCTACAAATAAGCAGACATGTTACAATTTACATAAGTACATGTAACTACAGTTTGCATACATATTGAACTTTTATCTAATAAGTCTGAGAATGGTGAACCTAAAACATTAAAGCGAGATGTGCTTGGAGCTCAGTATCCGCACATTTGAAAGAGTCTGCAAAGACTTATATACCAACATCAACAGCTAGCTTCTTTGCTGCTGCAATACTTTACCATCTCAAAGCACATTGAGCAGCTGTATATATGCTGTCAATAAATCGTATCATCTATACATGGGAAATAGTCCTCAACACATTCACTGCAAGTCCACATATGGATCGTGCAACTCACTCTCGCTAGATGAAACTTCTTTAAGCACTTGATGTTCACCAGGCGCGAATTCTAGTACTTGCCCTTGGCATCGCAAGAAGACCATTTTTACAAAATTTACAATTATCATTTCTTTAGAGACTTTCTTGGCCGAAAACAAGGGACATTTTTTGTTGCAAGATTCATTTTTCCATGTCTTACAATTTTTGGGTGAAGATCTTTCATATCTTATTTGAAATACGAGCAAAACAGTAAAACGCGAGAAAAGATATTTATGAACCATTAAAAAATAAGAAAAAATACATATATGTCAAATCATAGAAAAGGTATTATATAGTGAGATTTTGGTTTTATATCCGTTACACGACGGTCACATTTTTTTTATAGTATTAAAAACAAACGGCTAGAATTTAAACGTTCCACGACGGTCGCATCTTTTGATATTTGAAATTACAAACCGCTAGAAATTTAAGCATTCCACAACGGTTGAATCCTTTGATTTTTTAAATTGCAAATGGCTAAAATTTTAAATGTTTCACAACGGTCGCATCTTTTGATTTTTAAAATTACAAATGGCTATATTTTTAAGAAATATAGGTAACAACATACAATAATTTTTTTAAAGTTGTCTCTTGTGCTTTAAATGTGACAAACGTTATAAATTGATCGATGCATAAGTGTAGCGTGGTTAAAAGTTTAATCAAGGCTAGGATAATAACTTAATTACTAATTAAATACTAATAAATAGTCAAATACTTGTGAAAAAATATTGTTATGTGATATTGTTGAAAATCAAAACGAAACAAACAAATAAACTCGAACAAACGAAGCGAAAAATGTATTCAAATTTAATGGTAACAAATTCTAGTTCAAAACTATCCTTATTTATAGATTAAACAAACTTGTTGAATATGTTACGCAAATTACCAAATTTATCAAATTTACGAAAGTCATATTCTAACAATGTCTACAATGACTTCAACTACACTCGAAACTTCAACAAATGAATCTTTTTCCTTCAAATTCAAAATTTTCAAACGCTAGAGTTACTAGGCTAATTCAAAAAGAACGATCGATCCTCAAAACCAATCTAAAATAGAATCTATCCAAACCAAATGCCGACAAATTCAAACACCGTCAACCAAACAAACAAAACGTCTCAAACGATCTTCAACAAAGGCTATCAAATTTGGGCAACCAACTTCAAAACCCAATACACCGAAGATCCAAAATTCCAAACTAACAAATTTCAACGATCGAACAAATTTCAAATGACCCGATTATTATCAAATTTTCAAACGCCAAATCTATCTTAAAATTCCAAATACCAACTACCAAATTCAACTTACAATGATCAACTTATTTAATAAGTATTACGATCTAACTTTAAACTTAATATCCGTAGAAAGCAATTTCAAGTTAACAAAATAACTTGACGAAGGGTCTCTAATAATTCAAACACCCCCAAATAAATATGATACGAATAATAATCCTAATAACCCGTGTATATGATACAGTATGAATTACGACTCAAATTTATGCTCAAACCATCGGAGAAGTTCAGCTTGTCCAAGTGTGCTTTGATACCCTCTCCTCAAAACCTGATATTTAATTTTATGGGAACTATGGACCATAAAAATCTACTTTACATGGACTAAAAGTGTAGTCACCTACAAATGGTCTCAATATCTACACGGAATTGATAGAGACCTGACCAAGTTTTATCCCATTGAAGAGGAATCTTTAACCAACAAAATGATGAGCATTACCTATTTTATTTTATTTTTTGAACGATTTAATGTCCTTCTTATTTGAGCTTTTCTCTAACAATTTCGACTTCAAAATTTCAATTAAATTATTTAAAATAAGATTATAATTAAATAAGAGTTGCAAACATCAGAACCCTTGCTACAAATAAGCAGAAATGTTACAATTTACATAAGTACATGTAACTACAGTTTGCATACATATTGAACTTTTTCTAATAACTCTGAGGATGGTGAACGCAAAACATTAAAGCGAGCGGTGCTTGGACCTCAGTATCCACACATTTGAAAGAGTCCGCAAAGGCTTATAGACCGACATCAACAGCTAGCTTCTTTGCTGCTGCAATACTTTACAATCTCAAAGCACATTGAGCAGCTGTATATATGCTCTCAATAAATCGTATCATCTATACATGGGAAATAGTCCTCAACACATTCACTGCAAGTCCACATATAGATCGTGCAACATATTCTCACCAGATGAAACTTCTTTAAGTCCTCGTTGTTCACCAGGCGAGAATTCTAGTACTTGCTCTTGGCCTCCCTAAAAGACCATTTTCACAAAATTTACAAATTACCAATTCTTTAGAGACATTCTTGGCCGAAAGCAAGAGACAGTTTTTGTTGCAAGATTCATTTTTCCATGTCCTACAATTTTTGGGTGAAGATCTTTCATATCTTATTTGAAATACGAGTAAAACAGTAAAACGCGAGAAAAGATATGTATGAACCATTAAAAAAGTAAGAAAAAAAATACATATATGTCAAATCATAGAAAAGGTATTATATAAAGAGATTTTGTTTTTATATCGGTTACACAACGGTCACATTATTTTATAGTATTTAAAAACAAACGGCTAGAATTTAAACGTTCCACAACGGTCACATCTTTTGATTTTTGAAATTACAAACCGCTAGAATTTTAAGCATTCCAAAACGGTTGCATCCTTTGAATTTTTTTAAATTATAAACGGCCAAAATTTTAAGTGTTCCACAACGGTCGCATCTTTTGATTTTTGAAATTACAAACGGCTAGAATTTTTAGATATATAGGTAACAACATATTTTTTTTAAAAACAAACTTAGTCTCTAGTGCTTTAAAATGTGACAAGCGTTATAAATTATAAACTGATGGATGCATAAGTGTAGCGTGGTTAAAAGTTTAATCAAGGCTAGGATGACTTCAACTCCAATCGAAACTTCAGGCCATATAAATCTTTTTCTTTCAAATTCAAATTTCCAAACGCTAGAGTTACTAGGCTAATTCAAAAAGAACAATCTATACTCAAAAGCAATCTAAAACAAAATCAATCCAAACCAAATGCCGACAAATTCAAACATCGTCAACCAAACAAACAAAATGGCTCAAACGATCAAAAACCCAATACACGAAGATCCAAATTTACAAACTGACAAATTCCAAATGATCCGATTTTTATCAAATGTTCAAACGCCAAATCGATCTTGAAATTCCATATACCAAATTCAAGCTCCAATGACCCATTTATTTAATAAGTATTACGATGTAACTTTAAACTTATTATCCGTATAAAGCATATTCAAGTTAACAAGATAACTTGACTAACGGGCTCTAATAATTCAAACACTCCCAAATAAATATGATACCAATAATAATCCTAATAACCCGTGTATATGATACGGGTGATGATTTGTACACTCTAAAAATTAATTGATACACTCAAATTATGTGTATGTTGACATTTATATCCTTATATTAATTAGTGGAGTGTGTAAATATTATGGGTATAATAGGCATAACACAAACATTTAGAGTGTGCCAATAAATTTAAAGAGTGTGTCAATCACCTCCCGATACAGTATGAATTACAACTCAAATTTGTGCTCAAACCGTCGGAGAGTTCAGCTTGTCCAAGTGTTCTTCGACCCAAAGATTGATACCCTCTCCTCAAAACCTGATCATAGTCACTGAGACCGGCTAAGGCAGCATCCTCGGCCGGAGTTGCAAGGTTAGACAGCAATTCACTACAAGCATAATAGGTGTTGATGACAAGCATAATAGGTGTTGACCCTAACATGGCCATGCGGCCTCCAATTCGGTATAAACTGATCGAGAATTTTGTCACCGCAGGAATTCTCACCTAATAAAGGAAAGCATATAATGATTCAGCCAGATCCAAACAAGTCAAAGGTAAAAGCCATAAGAGAAGAGAAGCTTACCACCAGCCTGAGAACCTAGTCCTCCAATGTTATCATTGCCTCTGGAATGAGAGTGGAAGGATTAAGTTGCAATCACGGGCGGAGATACATTGTATGGGGTGCGGCGCCCTCTATGGCTAGACAAAAATACGAAATTACTGTGTATTTTTTCTTTAATTTTGAGCGTTTTTTTAAAATGCCCCCACTCGTTACTCAAATTGCCCCACTCAGACATTAAAATCTAATATATAATACTCAAAAACCTAAAAACCCTCCATTTTTAAGTTACTATACTCGGTTTTATTTGGATTCTAGTTTTTTTTATCTTGCTAATGTTAAAAAAAATTGCCCCTAACAATACAATTTCTTTCGTCCGCCTCTGGCAATAAAAGATGTTAAGGATTGGTAAAGTATAGAAACCACAAGTCTCGGTTAAAACTCGCCATCAAAGGTTGGCATTAGTCCGGGGAGGCGTTGTGTTCGTCTTTTTTACTGTGCTAGTACTTTCTGATGCAAACGAAAGATTTCTTTACGATGTTGGGACTGATGACAGCAATGATGAGACAGATGTAATTTCCTCTGAACTTTTCTTATAATCAATTGAAATGCGTGTGGTGATTTGTTTCCAAGGTTGCTTTTAGAAGCGAAAAATAGTGAAATTTGTTATAATGTGATTTGTTTATTCGTTGATTCGAACCAGGGAATGGCAGACTTCTTGAGGGAAATGGCAACAATGATAAGACAAAGTAAATCTTATGTATGATGTATGTTCTCTAAGTTTTCGTTATTAGAAGGATTATAAATACAACAAGCAATTATAGTCGTAGGGCTCGGGATTGGGACAATGGGTAGTAGACTGGTAGGGCGGAAGGTTGGATAATGGGTCAAACACTACAAAAAACAGCCTTTTAGTGACGTATTTAGCGACGTTATTAGCGACGTGTTTTGACCTTAGTGACATGTTAAGTGACATAGAAGAAGGAGTCGCTGTAAATGAGTCGCAGAATTTTGTGACATCAAAGATATGTCGCTGTATGTAGAGACACATGTAGTGACTTTTTTTCTCCTGACGCTATTTCAGCTTGCGACAACTCCTTATATGTCTTTAATTAGGTCGTTATTTGTAAAGACACTTGTAGCGACTTCTCTTCCCATGACGCTAATCTAGTTAGTGACATCTATGTGTATGTCCTTATTTAGGTCACTATTCGTGTCAAAAGTCGCAACTTGGGTCATTACCCGTGTCACTGTCGAATCATTGGCCAGGTCACTATCAATATCGCTATTCATGTCGCTACATTTAGCAACATAATATCACTATTTTGGTAACTAGTTTTAGCTACAGTAACTAATTGTGCCGCTATGTGTCTCGCTATAGTCACACTCACCAGGGTACATTTGTTATTATTTAGTTCACTATCAAAACCAAACAATATGCTATTATTCTGTATAATGACAGCATTCAAAGATTTTGAATATGAAGATCCATATCAACAAAGCATCAGCAACATAAGTATGAAATATTTCATCTAAAATATACTAACATAAGTATGAAATATTTCATCTAAAATATACTAACATAAGTATAAAATATTTCATCTAAAATATACTAAAAAGCTCAAACATCGAGCACATCATCTAGTTATCATATTAAGTACGATGAACACCTTATTCAAGAGATTAAATGTGTACCAAACATTTATCAAGGACGCTTTCGGAGGGCTTCTAGAAGCTGGCGATTAGCTTTTGCAATTTCCATAGCAACGATCTTTCCCACCTCTTGCGCAACTGCCTTTTAAGTGTTCCACAACGGTCGCATCTTTTGATTTTTCAAATTACAAACGGCTAGAATTGAAATATAGGTAACAACATATTTTTTTAAAAAAAAGTTAGACTCTAGTGCTTTAAAATGTGACTAGCGTTATAAATTGATCGATGCATAAGTGTAGCGTGGTTAAAAGTTTAATCAAGGCTAGAATGATAACTTAATTATAAAATTAGATAGTGTAATAAATAGTCAAATACTTGTGAAAAAATATTGTATGTGATATTGTTGATATCAAAACAAAACAAATAAACTCGAAAAAATGAAGCGAAAAATGTATTCAAATTCAATGGTACCAAATTCTAGTTCAAAAGGTAACACTACAAAATTCCAATCCAAAGGTAATATGAAAATTTTATACAATTATTATTTATATGTTAAATAAACGTGTTGAATAGGTTACACAAATTACAAATTTATCAAATTTACGAAACAAACCCAATGTTTAAGTCATTTTCTAACAACATCTACGATGACTTCAACTCCACTCGAAACTTCAAATCAAATGAATCTATTTCCTTCAAATTCAAATTTCCAAACGCTAGAGTTACAAGGCTAATTCAAAAAGAACAATCGATACTCAAAAGCAATCTAAAACAAAATTGATCCAAACCAAATGTCGACAAATTCAAACACCGTCAACCAAACAAACAAAACGGCTCAAATGACCCGATTCTTATCAAATCTTCAAACGCCAAATAGATCTTAAAATTCCAAATACCAAATACCAAATTCAAGCTCCAATGACCCATTTATTTAATAAGTTCTACGGTTTAACTTTAAACTTATTATCCCTATAAAGCATATTCAAGTTAACAAAATAACTTGACGAACGGGCTCTAATAATTCTAACACCCCCAAATAAATATCATACCAATAATAATTCTAATAACCCATGTATATGATACAGTATGAATTACAACACAAATTTAAATGCTCAAACCGTCGGAGAAGTTCAGCTTGTCAAAATATGCTCCTTGCTACAAATAAGAAGTTACAATTTACATAAGTACATGTAACTACAGTTTGCATACATATTGAACTTTTATCTAATAACTCTGAGAATGGTGAACCTAAAACATTAAAGCGAGTTGTTCGTTCGATTCGTCACGATGTCGAAGAAGAAAAAGAAAAAAAAAGTTTGTTCGGTGTTCCTTAGGATTCGAGTTCGACGATTTTAGGGATCGAAAAATTCGTTTTCGATGGCATGTGGATTTAAGAATTGTTTGTTCGGTTGTGTATTAATTCAAAGATTCTTTGGGGATTGAAATTTGATTGGGTGCCATAGAGTTAATGAGTCGGTGACCATTGAATTTGTCTTCTAGTGGTAAATCTTTTGTTAACTTCGATGGTTCTCATCAAATTGTGAAGTAATTTGGATTTGGGATTTGGTAATTAATTATTAGTTTCGTAAGTTTCAAGATCGAGTATTTGAATTTCGATAATAATAATTGGATTGGAATTTTTGGTTACGTTAGCGTAACTATTTGGAATTTGAAGAGGGTTTAACTTTCGAAGACTTGGTAATAATCGGGTCGTTTGGATTTTGTTCGATCGTTCGGAAATTTGGGATCTTCGTTCGCCGGGTTTTTGAGTTTGGTTGTTCGAATTATTGATAGTCTTTGGTGAAGATCGTTTGGGGTGATTTGTTTGTTTGGTTGACCGTTTTCAGGTTCGGTCGTTAGTTGGTTGATCGTTTTCAGGTTCGATCATTTGTTTGTTTGTTTGAGATCGTTTTCAGATTCGATCATTTGTTTGTTTGTTTGTTTGTTTGTTTGATTCGATCGTTCATTCGTTCGTTCGTTTGGAATTCCGAATTAAGATGGAATGTTCGTTTGGTTTGACGTTTCGAATAGAATTGAAGTCACGGTGGAGATTGTTCGAAAAGTGACTTAAACTCTCAAGGGGCGTTTGGAATTTGGTATTTGGTATTTGGATATTTGAATTTGAAGACCAAGATTCGTTTGTTTTGAAGTTTTGTATGAAGTTGAACTCACGGTGGAGATTGTTGAAAAGTGAGTTAAACTTTGGATTTTGTTTAGTAAATTTGTTTTAGGTAATTTGTTTAGCTTGTCATACAAGCTTTGTTATTTTTAGTATGTTTTTGTTTGGTAAGTTTTAGGTCATTGGTTCCCTATAAATAGAGGCCAATGTCATTAGTTTTCTTTGTAACTTTCAAATTGTAATTTAGGGTATTGAATAAAAGCTCCCGCTTCGTTTGTTCGGATATTGTGTGTTCGTTTTGTTCGTTTGATTTATCCAACAATACTGAATCCAAGTTAGGTCCTAACGGTGACCCGGTTTCTGATTCTACCATGTACTGTAGCTTGGCAGGTGCTCTTCAGTATCTTACTTTTACGCGACCAGATATTTCTTATGCTGTTCAACAGGTTTGTCTTTATATGCATGATCCCCGTGAGCCTCATCTTGCCGCTTTAAAGAGGATTCTTTGGTATGTTCGTGGTACTCTTGATCATGGTCTTCAGCTACATGTTTCCTCTACCACTCAGCTCACTGCATACACTGATGTTGATTGGGCAGGTTGCCCAGTCACCCGCAAATCCACTTCTGGGTATTGTGTTTTTCTTGGAGATAATCTACTATCATGGTCTGCAAAACATCAGGTTACTGTTTCTCGTTCTAGTGCAGAGGCTGAATATCGAGGGGTTGCTAATGTTGTTGCTGAAACTGCCTGGATTCGTAATCTTCTATTGGAATTGCATGCTCCCTTGCATACTGCTACACTTGTTTACTGTGACAACGTTAGTGCTGTTTACCTTCTACTAATCCGGTACAACATCAGCGTACTAAGCATATCGAGATAGATATACATTTTGTTCGTGATTATGTGGCTTCTGGGCAAGTGCGTGTCTTACATGTTCCGTCTCGGTTTCAATATGCGGATATATTCACAAAGGGTCTCCCAAGTGCTTTATTTATAGAGTTTCGATCCAGTTTAAACGTCCGAAGACCTCCCGTTTTAACTGCGGGGGAGTATTAGTTGATAAATATGGCTCGGCCCGGCTTGTGGGTTCGGGTCCATTAGGGTTTCCAGGATTTATACTTTATAAATACCTGATGAATAAACTGCAGATCTTATGGGGTTATTACCAATTCTAATAGATCTTTCATATCTTAATTGACATACGAGTAAAACAGTAAAACGCGAGAAAAGATATGTATGAACCATAAAAAAAGTAAGAAAAAAAATACATATATGTCAAATCATAGAAAATGTATTATATAGAGAGATTTTGGTTTTATATTCGTCACACAATGTCACTTTTTTTATAGTATTTAAAAACAAACGGCTAGAATTTAAACGTTCCACAACGGTCGCATCTTTTGATTTTTGAAATTGCAAACCGCTAGAATTTTAAGCATTCCACAACGGTCGCATCCTTTGATTTTATAAATTACAAACGGCCAAAATTTTAAGTGTTCCACAACGGTCGCATATTTTGATTTTTGAAATTACAAACAGCTAGAATTTTGAGAAATATATGTACCAACATATTAAGGATTTTTTTTAAAAAGTTGTCTCTAGTGCTTTAAAATGTGACTAGCGTTATAAACTGATCGATGCACAAGTGGAGCGTGACTAAAAGTTCAATCAAGGCTAGGATGATAACTTAATTACAAAATTAGATAGTGTAATAAATAGTCAAATACTTAGTGAAAAAATATTGTTATGTGATATTGTTGATAATCAAAACAAAACAAACAAACTTGAACAAACCAAGCGAAAAATGTATTCAAATTTAATGGTTGTAACACTACAAAATTCCAATATAGACCATGACTTCAACTCCACTTGAAACTTCAGACCATATAAATCTTTTTCTTTCAAATTCAAATTTCCAAACGCTAGAGTTACGAGGCTAATTCAGAAAGAACAATCTATACTCAAAAGCAATCTAAAACAAAATCGATCCAAACCAAATGCGGAAAAATTCAAACATCGTCAACCAAACAAACAAACCGGCTCAAACGATCTTCAAAGACTATCAGATTCCGGCAACCAACTTCAAAAACTCAATACACGAAGATACAAATTTCCAAACTGACAAATTCCAAATGATCCGATTTTTATCAAATCTTCAAACGCCAAATCGATCTTTAAATTCCAAATACCAAATACTAAATTCAAGCTCCAATGACCCTAAGTATTACGATGTAACTTTAAACTTATTATCCGTATAAAGCTTATTCAAGTTAACAAAATAACTTGACTAACGGGCTCTAATAATTCAAACACTCCCAAATAAATATGATAGGAATAGTAATCCTAATAACCCGTGTATATGATACGGTATGAATTACGACTCAAATTTATGCTCAAACCATCAGAGAAGTTCAGCTTGTCCAAGTGTGCTTTGACCCAAAGATTGATACCCTCTCCTCAAAACCTGATCATAGTCACTGAGACTGTAAAACCCGCACTAAAGTACCATGAACAGTAAACATAAACAGTAAATACACAAAGATAACTTTCCATTTATAATATATTACACGTGTCACAACATTAAATAACAAGTATTTACGTATATTATAAATGTGATATGAACACGACATTTAATTCACGACAATTAAACATGACACTACGCGAATATTAGTTAACTTAGAAAAATCTATGAATTTGCCCTATGGGCTTATGTGATCGCGGCTAGACAAGGAAAAGGAAAGAAAAGGGCCTTTGGCCCATTAACCCAAGTTTAATCCTAAACTGACAAAAACTCCAAGGGATTTATCATAATCATTATTTTATCAAAACAAGAAAAACCCTAGTCTTCTCCTTCTCTCTTGCCGTCGGCGATCAACACACCCACAAGGGTGTGTTTGTGGTTTTTTATCTTTGATTTTGGTGTGTACGTGTTCGTGTGTATTAACCTTAATCATCTACGCATTCGGTAACATCATAAATCTTTTCTTTTTATTCTTTTATTTGATTCATGATGAACATGTGTTTAAATCTTAAAAACAAATCATAAAACATGTTAAGGTTAATCAAGAATCATGAATTAAGGTTGACTGGGGTTTGGTTTGGTTCGGCCGACACACAACCGAGAGCACAAGGCTCTCAGCTTAGCTTTTGCACCACCACCGAGACCACCAAGGTCTCGGCTTGGCTTGGTTTTGGGTCGATCACACACAAGGGACCCCGACGCAAGTCGGGTATAGTTTTGGTGATGTTTGGTTTGTTTTTAGTGTCAACCGAGATCACTAGGATCTCGGTGGGACTTAGTTTGCAACAGTGGGAACCCCGGCTTGAGTCGGGGTGTACTTTGGCTCGGCAGTGGGTAGCCGACAGCAAGAGCAGGGGGGAACTATGGCCAGGCAGTGGCAACCGGGTAGCCACTAGCCGTGCGTTAGCCGCCGGCAGTGTGGTGTCGGCTAGGCACTTTCCGGGCTCGGGATTATTTTAGAACACGGTTCGGGCTCGGGAATTTATAAATCAGTTATTTTGTTTATTTGACAAGACTTAGGTTTTAAATATTAAAATTTATATTTCATGATTTAACCTAAGTATTTAATTAGCCTAATTTAATTAAGCATGTTATTTTAATTAAATTCATATAATATATAATTTATTAAATCAACTATGTTAATTATTTAATAAGCTATAACATTTAATCTATGACTTGTATTTTTACCAATAAGCTTAACCTATATTTTTAGCTTAATAATTCAGATTATTTCTAATTATAGAAACTTACTATTTTTGGAAACTTTTTACTTTTGGAAACTTACTATATTAGGAAACCTGTTATTTTTAGAAAGTTACTTAGTATTATAATACAAGTATAGTAATACCTTAATACATGAATAATAAACAACAGAATACAAGAATAACTACAGTTAACACTTAAAACAGTTAAAACATGACAAAATATAAATAACAAGCTAAGAACACACAGAACTAGTAAATACACGTATCTCAGACAACTCATACACGTCCCTATTCTTATGTAGTATTATCCGTCAAGGCGGGGTAGGTTCTTCAACGTTTCTGATAAGCTTCTACTGGACAAGAGGTACGGATTTTCCGTCCTTCAGTAAGGACAATCTCTTCCTTTATTAGGATTTCCCGTATGCAGCCAATTGTTTTCTCTGTAGTTACAGATTTAGATGCTTATGTTTTATTAGTTACCTTAGCCAATACATGCATGCTAGCTTCACCTAGTTATGGAGGTACCATAACCATGACACTGGAGGCACCATTGTTATGACTTCACCACGGCGGAGTGATAGCTCGTGGCGTCCCTTCAGTTTATTTGGCCTTTATTATTTATTATGTTATCATGTGGGGCGTATGGGTGCATCCTAGTTACAGTTTCAGTCAGGATTTTCATGGTGAATGTGGTGTGTGTCTTGCATCCTTCACAAGGAGTTGATCCCTCCTACCCAGACCATATTAATTAGAGGCATCCCCTCTAATTGCATGATGAGGTCACCCCTCCAAGTATTCATGCACGTTGTTGAACTCATGACCTATATTGGCTTTTGGTACATTAAACTAATACAGATTTTCATAAGTAAACATAAGCTATGTTTTCAGAACTAAAATCAGTAAACATGTTATACGCCTAGGTTTTTCCCAGGACTTATTCATTTCCGCTGCCATTCATGCTTTATATGCTCTTTATATACTTTCATTAATCTATGTCTTCATGTTATGCTATATATCCATTCATTGGGCGTTATGCTCGGCCGTTTTCCATTCCATGTTCCCAAACGGCAGGTACCCAAGGTCGCAAGTAGGATCTCAAGAGTATGTGCATTCGGATGGAAGCTATCCAGCCTTCTATATCTTATGCATTTATCATAATGTTGGAAATTTTTTAGTCCTTTCCTTTACAGTACTTATATTTTCTTGTGTTTGAGTTACTTTTATTTCCGGTGTTTCTTTTTATGGTCATGAATGTTTAGACATTTACCTTGCATGCTTTGATGACACGCCATAAATTACTGTGATATTCCATTTTACCAAATGGGGTGTTACAGAGACCGGCTAAGGCAGCATCCTCGGCCGGAGTGGCAAGGTTAGACAGAAATTCACGACAAGCATAATAAGTGGTCACAAAACAATTGGTCACTAAAGGCACTTTTTCTTGTAGTGATTGTCATGCGGCCTCCAATTCGCTAAAAAATGATCGAGAATTTTGTCATCACCGGAATTAAGGAAGACATATAATGATTCAGCCAGATCCAAACAAGTCAAAGGTAAAAGCCGTAAGAGAAAAGAAACTTACCACCTAATGATGCACATAATCGCCTATAAGGGTGGCGTACCCGTATGGGAGCGGCTGGGGATCGGATTCGCCGGCGAAACGGCACCGAATCGTATCTTGACCGATTCCCAACACAGGGAACGTTTCTTGACCGCCTGCAGCCGTTTCGATATTCTAAGCCTGTATCCAGTCCGTATCTTGCAATTGCCCTCAACAAATGCCAATGTTTTTTAGTTTGGTTACGCTTTCCTGTGGTCTGGTCAGATTTATAGATCGGAGAAGAATACATATAAAGAAGTGGGATAGAGGAATGGTGGGGACGTGGTTCCATGTGAAGACTAAACAAAAGTAAAAAACTTAATAAAGTACTACTAATATAAATAGTGAAACATGTGTACGTTATTAGTTTATTTCTCTTTTTCTTATATAGAATAATATTTTACACAAAAAATGTATATTTTAGCGTATAATGCTACATGTGATATAGGAATATAGGATTGTTAATTTTAACGTGGGTTAAATTTGAGACCACATATATTTTAGTAATAGTAGTCACAATTGTCGATGGAACATCTAATACCAAGTGTTGTTTATTTTTTTGCAAGTATATTGCGTTTGTCTATTAGATAAAATTAAAGACAAAGTCGTTGAAATTACGAATACAATTAGGTTATTTACATGTAGTGTTTCTGGAGTTTGTCGGCTTTTCACTAGATGAGTCGGAGTTTGAAAATGATTTGTTTATCTAATTGTTAATTTTCTTTTGAAAGATGTACTTTGAAATTTAGAATTTACATCAATAAATACTTATTTTTAATTTTATTTAATATATTATTTTGTATATATTTTTATTGTCCTATCCATGCCGTTCACGTATCTGATTTTTTTATTTTTGTCGTTTCCCGTTCCCGTACGTTCCCGTGTCCCCGTGTCGTTCCCGTTTCGGTGCTACATAGCTTACCACTAGCCTGAGAACCTAGTCCTCCAATGTTATTGCCTCTAGAATGAGAGTGCAATGATTGAGCTGCAATAATAAAACATGTTCAACATCATATACAAGGATTGGTAAAGTATAGAAACCACAAGTATCGGTTAAAGCTCACCATCAACGGTTGGCAGTAGTCCGGGGAGGCATTGTGTCCGTCTTTTTTATTGTGCTAGTACTTTTTGATGAAAACGGAAGATTTCTTTACGATGTTTGAATTGATGATAGTTACGACGACACAGATGCAATTTCTTTTGAACCTTTCTTATACTCAATTGAAATGTATGTGGTGATTTGTTTCCAAAGTTAGTCTTAGAAGCGAAACTAGAGAAACTTGTGCTGATGTGATTAGTTTATTGGTTGATTCGAACCAAAAAATGGCTGACTTCTTGAGCGAAATGGCAACAATGATGAGACAAAGTAAATCTAATGTATGATGTATGTTCTATAAGTTTTTGTTATTAGAAGGATTGCAGATACAACAAGCAATTGTAGTCAGTAGGGGTCAGGAAAATCGGCAGTTCGGGAGGTTGAGTAATGGGTAGTTTCAGGCATGGGTCAAAATCTGACCAACGAACATGTTTGTCCGAAATTCCAGCACATTATTTCTATTAACTAGTGTGTAAAAGATGATTACTAAGTTTCATAACTCTAGTTCAACAATTAAAAAAAAAAATTTATAAACCAAGCCTGAATCGATTTATTTATACTTAACCATGCCAAAATTTCCATAGCATAATGAAAGTTTATGGACTTAAAAATCGATAGTCGTGTGATAGGATCGAACTCGAGATCACGGGATTGCACATATTACGTGAAGAGTTAATTTATTTATTAAATATATTTATTATATATTTATTAAATCAAACCGTAGCTAACGATCGTTAAGTAATTAAAAGTTAAGTATTAAACGACCGTTATAGAATGTTAAAGAAGCTAAAAGAAGGAGTCGGAAAAGTTCCGGAAACCTCTTTTGGGAGTGGTGTATATCCGGCCTAAATAGGGAGACAAAGGAAAAGGGAAAAGATTTTGTGGCTTTATTTTGTTTAACCTTGGAAGAGAAGTTTTCCAAGGTGTATATAAACAAACCAAAAGCCTCATAATTTTCACCTCATATCTCTCTTTCTCTTGCTCTAAAACCGGCGGCCAAACACCCTAAATTAGGGTTCTTCTTTAATTTTCTATAAGCTATTCTAGATCTAGTCCTAGCCCCTCTCTAGGGTTGTTGGGTAGATCTTCCATAGACTTGGAAGCTCGGTTTGTTCGTGCTAGACTCACGGTTAACTCGCCGTATCACGTGTGTACAAGATCGTGGTGTAATCTTGCTTTAGATTACATTCTGGTGGTGTTCGTGATCTATCTCTACCGGTGACCGTTCCGTCGACTTTTAGATCTTGCTAGGATAAAGGTATGTAACCCTAGCCTTGATTAATTATAATCGTGTTAATTAAAAGATCTTGTTAATTTGCTTCCGTTGTGTGTTCTTTGATCCATATTAGGGGTTTTATAATTGTTATGATAAACATAAACCTTCAGTGGCATCGAGAGCCGTTTTAACATGATTTTAATTATCAAGATCTAAAGTTTTTAACTAATATTGATTGGTGTTAATAATTACATGTTGTTTTTTAGGTTTTATAAAAAAATTTAGGTTTTTTGTTTTTTGTTTTTTAAATTTGGATCTGCCGAATTTTTATAAAAAAAAAAATTTTTTAAACCCTAAAATTACATGGTAATTAAACTTTAGATATTTTGCATGAATTAATTGTTATGTCAGGCGTGGTTACGATCCGTAGTTTTTTTTTAATTGTTAAGAGAATGTGGGAGATCCGTAATAAACATGCATGTTTTTACGGATCATATAATTTTGATTGCTATTTGCTTTATTTGATTCAAAGTTTTAAAATTAGGGAAGACTTTTTATGTTCATAAAAACCCTAGATTTAATGTTCTTTGAATAAATTGTTTTGCATGTGTCTATTTGATTTAGTTTTTTTCTGTACTACTTGTTTTCATGCGTTTTTACATTGTATGTTGTAAACAAGGGTAATTTTTTTTAAGAAAAATAATATGGACTAAATCTTATCAAAATTAATGAATTGTTTTGAGATCTAAATTACATATGATTTGTGTTGAATAGAATTGCAATAGCAACTTAACGGCCTACTCAATTTTGACAAACTATAAAGTGGGTATAACGCACCGCTGGTCAAGTACCCGGTTAAGGAAGGAGGTGTTATGCTTCAGCGCTGACCAAATTCCCGGCTCGCCTGTGCGTCAAAAATTGGAATTACCTACGGTTGTTATTTGTTTAATTCTTTAAGGTTGATTTAACTACATTAATTCACATCCGAAACACAATGAATAAGTTTATTGCTTTGTGCTTTAGCTTCGTTCTAGAAAAAGTACGGTGTGAATTTAGTTGTGTGTAAAATCTTTAATTGGTTTAACCAATACCTCAACTTGCAAATATATGATGAACTTTTAGTCTCACCAAAAAGTTTACTAAATGTTTTTATTAAACTTATGTTATGGAGATGTATGCATGCTTCTCCATACATGATTTTGACACCAAAATATATACCCTTAAATTTAAGTCATATGCCCTCTAATTGACGAACACTTGAAGTTACAATTGTCGTCATATAAGATATCGGACGATATTGTAATGGAGATAAAACTTCATGACTGAATAAGATTGCACATGAAGGTTTTACGTTCTTTATATTAGTCGACTTAATTGAGTTACTCAGTGAGAACTGGAAACTTAAGGCATAAAGTAGGGATGAAACATGTTTACAATGCAAATGATTTTGGCAATGTAAATCCCTAACGTATCTAGAAATTGCAAATTTGTTTGTCAATTATTGTTCGACAAGTTACTGTATTGAATACATTTGTCACTAGCAGATCAACTGATGTGATAAATCTATGTCAATATGGATTCTAGTTTATTCAAGGAAAATACTATGGTTTTATTACCGGGGTAATTTTATTTTCTTGAATTGTATTATCAAAAATACTAATGTTTGAACTTATTTCTGTAGAAATGGCTCAACCCGAAAGCAATCTGACAATAAGCTCGACGTTCAAAACTTTCTTTGAATGGCCTGAACTTACTGGCCCTAATTTTAATGACTGGTATCGCTCATTAAGAATTGTTCTGAGAGCAGCGGTACTATCAATATCTTGGAAACTCCTTTTCCGGAGGATCTTGCTGAAGGAGCATCTGATGCGGAAAGGCTTCAACACGCTGTTAATGTTAAGAAGCACCATGAGGTGGCTGCTGTAATGTTAGTGAGAATGGCTCCATCACTTCAAAGGAAGTATGAGCTATTTCCACCTCAGCAAATGCTTGATGAACTCAAGGCTATGTATGAAACGCCGCGAGTTGTAGAGATCTATGATTTGGTTGATGCTCTACATAGTTGCAAGCAAGCTCCTGGAAAGTCCGTAAGTGCTCATTATATGGAGATGAGGGGTTATATGGAACAACTCATCGCACTAGGACAACCCTTTGATCATAATATGGCTACTAACTTGATCAATAGGTCCCTTAATAAGGACTTCAATGATTTCGTTCGTAACTATAATATGCATTGCACGGGGAAGACGGTTAATGATTTGCATGCAATGCTCATTGACTTTGAAAAGGGGTTGAAAGATAAGGCATCCACTTCTACTCTCAAGTAATTTATGTGCAAAAGGGTAGAGTGACGAAACCAAAAACGCAAGTGAATAAGAAGCAGAAAGGCAAAGGCAAGGTTGATAAGAGCAAACAAGTTGCGACTCCATCAAAACCAAAGCAGAACTTTGTCAAGAAAGGTCAATCTCAGAAAGATGAGACTTGTCACCACTGCAAGATGACTGGACACTGGAAGAGAAATTGCTCTCTCTATCTTCATGAAATGCAAGAACATAAGAAGAAGGTTGAGCTAGCTGTTGCAGCATCTTCAGGTAACTTATTTATGATAGAGTTATTTAATCTTTCATACAAATCAAACTCCTGGGTATATGATACGGGATGTGGTATTAACATTTGTAATACACTGCAGGGATTTGAGTTGAAGAGGAAGCTTTCCTATGGGGAATAATTTCTGCAAGTGGGCAATGGCGCACAAGCAACGGTTGAAGCTATAGGAATATTTAAATTAGTTTTACCTTCGGTTTTAGTACTGTTTTAAATAATTGTCATTATGCACCTTCAATTGTTAGGGGTGTCATTTCCTTTTCTTGTATGTTGCATCTTGGATTTAATCACACAATTGCTAATAATAGAATTTCTGTTTTCAAAGATGGTTTATTCTATTTTGATGCAATTTCTGTGAATGGTGTTTTTGATATTAACATGCATGATAATAATTCCAAGAGGAAAAATAATTCTGTTTTTAGCATGAATAAGAAGAGAAAGTTAGACAAGAACTCTTCTTATCTTTGGCATTGTAGACTTGCCCATATTGGGAAGACTCGCATACAAAAGCTTCAACGTGATGGTCTTTTGGAAAATATCAATGATGAATCATTTGATAAATGTGAATCTTGTATCTCTGGAAAGATGACCAAGAAACCTTTTAATAGCAATATTGAAAGGGTTACTGAACTACTTGGTTTGATACATACTGATGTATGTGGACCACTTAGACATGTGTCAAGGAAAGGTGCTAGCTACTTCTTGACGTTTACGGATGATTATATCCGTTATGGTTATGTTTATTTACTTAAGCATAAACATGAGGTGTTTGAAACATTCAAAAAGTTTAAAGCAGAAGTAGAGTTACAACTCGGAAAGAAGATTAAAGCTCTTCGTTCTGATCGAGGTGGTGAATATTTAAGTCAAGAGTTTAAAGATTATTTAAGTGAGAATGGAATTGTTCAGAAACTTACTTCTCCATATACTCCACAACAAAATGGTGTATCTGAAAGAAGAAATCGTACATTATTAGATATGGTGCGATCTATGTTTAATCTTACAACTTTACCATTATCCTTTTGGGATTATGCTCTTGAATCTGCTGTTCGTATTCTAAATATGGTTCCCACAAAGAAGGTTGATAAGACACCATATGAACTATGGCATGGCAAGAAGCCATATTTGTATTATTTGAAAATTTGGGGTTGTGAGGCGTATGTGAAACGTGACTCTGAAGATAAACTCCATCAACGCTCAGTAAAATGTATCTTTGTAGGTTACCCTAAGGAAACTATGGGTTACTACTTTTATTATCCGGCTGAGAACAAAATAGTTGTGGCTCGGTATGGAGACTTCCTTGAAAATGATCTTGTAAATCAAGAATTCAATGGGAGAAATTATGATCTTGAAGAAATTCAAGAAGATACATTGCCTTCTGAAAATACTAGCAAAGAAATTCTTGTAGAATCAGAAAGTATGGGAGTTCCACCGGAATTAATTCCTCCACGTAGGTCTCAAAGGACTATATGTGCGCCAGACAAACTATGTCTTTACATAGAGGATGATGAGGAGGAATTAGGGGATCTTGGTGAACCTGCTAACTATCGATCCGTAATGTCTGATTCAGAAAAATCAAAATGGATAATTGCGAAGAATGAGGAAATGAAATCCATGGAAATCAACGATGTTTAGATTCTTGTGGATGCACCTAAAAATGCTAAAGTAGTGAAAAATAGGTGGATCTACAAGAAGAAAACCGACATGGATGGTGAAATACAATCCTATAAAGCGCGTTTAGTAGCTAAAGGTTTTACACAAACTTTTGGCGTAGACTACGAGGAGACATTTTCTCCTGTAGCAGACTTACGAGCTATTAGGATTCTCATAGCTATAGCAGCATACTATGACTATGAGATATGGCAAATGGATGTTAAAACTGCCTTCTTGAACGGTCGCTTAGATGAAAACATCTATATGCAACAACCGGAAGGGTACGTTGATCCTAAATATCCAAAGCGCGTGTGCAAACTTCAAAGATCTATTTATGGTTTGAAGCAAGCATCACATCAATGGAATAAGCGATTTGATGAAGAAATCAAAAAGTTCGTATTTATTCAAAATCGTGATGAGCCATGTGTATATCGCAAAGCTAGTGGGAGTAATGTAGTGTTCCTAATTCTATATGTCGATGACATATTAATCATGGGAAGTAACATTCCAAAACTTAAGGAAGTTAAGGATTATCTTGGTAAATGTTTTTCTATGAAGGACTTGGGAGATACTGCATATATTATGGGAATTAAAATCTATCGAGATAGGAGTAGACGGTTAATTGGTCTTAGTCAAGATGCTTATATTGATAAGATATTGAAGAAGTATAACATGCATAACTCTAATAAAGGTTTTCAACCGATGGAGGTTAAGCATGAGTTAAGTCATGAGAAATATGCATCAACGCCTGAAGAGGTGGCTTACATGCGAAAGGTGCCTTATGCTTCGGCTGTAGGATCTATTATGTATGATGTAAGATGCACAAGGCCTGATGTGGCGTTTGCTCAGAACTTGGTCAGTAGATACCAACAGAATCCAGGAAAGTTCCATTGGACTGCTGTTAAGCATATTCTAAAGTATTTAAGAAGTACGAAAGATATGTTTTTGGTATTCGGGGGTAAACTAGACACAGAATTAAATGTAACAGGATTCTGTGATGCGTCCTGGCAATGTGATAAAGACGATACGAAGTCTCAGACGGGTTACGTGTTTGTCATCAATGGAGGAGCAGTTGACTGGAAGAGCAGTAAGCAGAAAACCATTGCTATGCATGCGACTCAATCTGAGTACATGGCCGCTTAAGAAGCTGCAATGGAAGTTGTTTGGATTAGGAAGTTTATTGGAGATCTTGGAGCGATTCCTTCAATTAAAGAACCTATTGATATATATATTGCGACAATTCTGCTGCAATTATATTCGCCAATGACCCTGGAGTTATGAAAGGCGCCAGACACTTTAAACGTAGATATCACTACGTTCGAGAACAAGTGGAAGCTCGAGAAATAAAATTAATAAAAGTTCACACAGATGATAATGTAGTTGGTCATTTTACTAAGGCTTTATCTAGGCCAAAGGTAGTTAATCATGCCAAGGCAATTGGGCTGCAACTAGCTAGCAAATTCATGCAATAAATATGTGGATTAGTATTTGCATAAAGGATGTAAGACATTATTGAATTGATGAAATAAAGATTGGATTTCGTTTATTTCTCTGTTATTTGATTTTGTATCCTATTTTACATGTTTTAATCCATGAGCATTATGATGTTTCTAAATGTCCGTTGTCGATTAATAATATGGGAGTATTATTAAACTAAGACAATTCAAAATAGTGACAGAGTATACTTGAAAGTATATTGGTCAATTTTGGATGATATTTGATGGATCAAATATTGGACTTATCCCAACTATATGATTTTACTTTATGGATTTTTGTCATTAAGTAAATCATAAATAGTTATCCTTAGACCTGAGATATCAGAAAACTGCATTGAATGTAGTGCATTTCTGTGAGATAACCTAACGCTAAACGTAACTGGTAGTTATAAGGGTTATTTTCAGAAGTGTTGCAAAGTTCATGTGTTTCGCTTGTAGTCAAAATGGGATTTGTTTCCTTCAAATTATTTTGAAGTATAAATACAGCTGGGCCCCTCGGGGGAGTAGTAAGATGTTTGTGTGGCCACACCCAAATGTGTTTTGGTAATCTTGCTATATCCGTAAACGAGAAACAGAATAGTTAATGAAAGGAATGACTGAGATCCATATCCTTGTTAACGATGTATTTGAAATGAAAGGATAATAATAATGATTATATATCATTAAAAGGTTTTGTCCAGGAAACCTTACTCGAGTTGTACTAGTGACATTGTTAGTGTAACTAGACGCTAATCAATGTGATCACGATATTCGAATTTTGTGCAAGTGGGAGCTGAAAGTTTATGGACTTAAAAATCGATAGTCGTGTGATAGGATCGAACTCGAGATCACGGGATTGCACATATTACGTGAAGAGTTAATTTATTTATTAAATATATTTATTATATTTATTAAATCAAACCGTAGCTAACGATCGTTAAGTAATTAAAAGTTAAGTATTAAATGACCGTTATAGAATGTTAAAGAAGCTAAAAGAAGGAGTCGGAAAAGATCCGGAAACCTCTTTTGGTGGTGGTGTATATCCGGCCTAAATAGGGAGACAAAGGAAAAGGGAAAAGATTTTGTGGCTTTATTTTGTTTAACCTTGGAAGAGAAGTTTTCCAAGGTGTATATAAACAAACCAAAAGCCTCATAACTTTCACCTCATATCTCTCTTTCTCTTGCTCTAAAACCGGCGGCCAAACACCCTAAATTAGGGTTCTTCTTTAATTTTCTATAAGCTATTCTAGATCTAGTCCTATCCCCTCTCTAGGGTTGTTGGGTAGATCTTTCATAGACTTTGAAGCTCGGTTTGTTCGTGCTAGACTCACGGTTAACTCGCCGTATCACGTGTGTACAAGATCGTGGTGTAATCTTGCTTTAGATTACATTCTGGTGGTGTTCGTGATCTATCTCTACCGGTGACCGTTCGGTCGACTTGTAGATCTTGCTAGGATAAAGGTATGTAACCCTAGCCTTGATTAATTATAATCGTGTTAATAAAAAGATCTTGTTAATTTGCTTCCGCTGTGTGTTCTTTGATCCATATTAGGGTTTTTATAATTGTTATGATAAACATAAACTTTCACATAAATCCATGAGAAAACCACGATGCTTTCAGATTTCATTATTTTGCTGTCAGGAAAATGTTAAGACAAGTTTTAAGGATTTAAAGGATTTATTCAAGGAGATGTTTCAAAGCGACATCGAGTTATGTGATTTATCGTCCGAAAAAAAAAGCATGATCACTCACTCATCTTCGTTTTCAACTTACGGCGAAAGCTCTACCCTCATCAACAAACAAGGTTCCACCGAGATGTCATTCATGGTTGAAGACTCTTCAAATTTCGATATGAACGTACAATGGTTTTGGTTAGGGGTAATTGGTTTACCCATCTCTTGGATTGATTAGCTTTTCTATTATTGTTTAGTTTTCATAAAGGACCAAAATCATAGAACTTGATATGATGGACATTACAATGGTGTCATCAGTTTCTTCTATTTTAAAGGAAAATAGAGCTTTGATATTTAGTTTCCTGGGTACAATGGACCATAAAAATTTACTTTACATGGACTAAAAGTGTAGTCACCTACAAATGGTCTCAATATCTACTTGGAATTGATAGAGACCTGACCAACAAAATGATGAGCATTACCAAATTTTGTACTCTTCAAAATTATATTAGTCTATGACCTTTTTTTTTCTTTTAATGAATTCCATGTCTTTTTCATTTTAGCTTTTCTCTAAGAATTGTGACTTCAAAATTTTGATTGGACTATTTAAAAATAAGATTATGATTAAAAAAAATCCTTATCTCTAAGAGTTGCAAACATCAGCGCCATTTCTACAAATAAGCACACATGTTACAGAATGTATTACATGTATACCTTATACATATTGAACTTTTATCGAATAACTCTGAGAATGGTAGAGCTCAATATCCACACATTTGAAAAGAGTCGGGAAATACTTAAATCCCAAGATCACATGCAACAGCTAGCTTCTTTACTGCTACAATACTTTACCATCTCAAAGCACATTGAGCAGGTATATGTATATCTGCTCTCAATAAATCGTATCATCTATACATGGGAAATAGTCCTTAACTCATTCACTGCAAGTCCACATATGGATCGTGCAACTCACTCTCGCTAGACGAACCTTCTTTAAGCCCTTGATGTTCACCAGGCGAGAATTCTAGTACTTGCGCTTGGCCTCCCAAAAAGACCAATTTCCCAAAATTTACAATCATCATTTCTTTAGAGACTTTCTTGGCCGAAAACAAGAGAAATTTTTTGTTGTAAGATTCATTCTTCCATGTCTTGCAAATTTTGGGTAAAGATCTTCCATATCTTATTTGAAATACGAGTAAAACAGTAAAACGCGAAAAAAGATATTTATGAACCATAAGAAAAAGGAAGACCGACATTCACGAAAATTTAGAAAAAAAATACACATATATCAATCATAAAAAGATATTATATTGAGAAATTTTGGTTTTATATCCGATCTCCGTTACATAACGGTCACATTTTTTTATATTTCAAAACAAACGGCTAAAATTTTAAGTGTCACACAATGGTAGCATCTTTTGATTTTTGAAATTACAAACGGCCAGATTTTTAAGCGTTAGACAATGGTAGCCTCTTATGATTTTTGAACAAACGGCAAGAATTTTAAGAGATATAGGTAAGAACATATTTTTTAAAGAAGTTGTGACTTGTGCTTTAAAATGTGGCTAGCGTTATAAATTGATCGATGCATATAAATGTAGCATGGTCAAAAGATTAATCAAGGCTAGGATGGCAAGTTGGCAACTAAGTTACTAAAATATATAATAAATTTTCAAATACTTGTGAAACAATATTGTTATGTGACATTGTTAATTTTCAAAACTATACAAACAAACTCGAACAAGTGAATCGTAAAATTTATTCCAAATTAATTGTATCAATTTCTAGTTTAAGAGGTACTAATACAAAATGACACTCCAAAGTTACAAAAAAAAACTAATTATATTAGTCCATATTTTTACGCTCAACAAACTTATTGAATAAATCACACAAATTACTAAATTTACGAAACAAACCCTAACTTTTAAGTCACTTTCTAACAATCTTCACCGTGACTTTAACTCTGCTCGAAACTTCAAACCGAACGAATTTTTGTCTTCAAATTCAAATTTCCAAACGCTAGAGATACTAGGCTAATTCAAAAAGAACGATCGATTCCAAAAGCAATCTGAAATAAAATCGATCCAAACCAAATGTCGATGGTTTTCAAACACACAACCAAGCGTTAACCGAAAAATTCAAACGCCGTTAAATCAAACTAAAATAAATGATGAAAATTTATCGCGAGCAAAAATAAATGTGAATGAACTTTATAATTATAAACTCAATTAGATGTAAGCATAGCAGATTTTGGGGCAAAAACTAAACCACAAAGTTTACTTGTTCTTGTTTTTAAAACGAAATCTCACATCCAAAATTTAGTTTTGTTATTTGTTTAGTTTTTGGTTTTTATCCATCTATTTTTTATTGTTTTCGGTTTTTTCTTTAGAGCCCCACTTTTATACAACTTTTAAATCACTTTTCAAAATAGTTGCCCCATATCTTTTTACACACACAATTATAAAATATACATTTTTCTCACTCGTTATCTCTTTAGACCTAAACCGTCAGTTACGTCACATGTCAGGATCATGTGTGTAGAAGAATTTGTAGGATGAATTATGTAGGAGGAATTAGCATTTTTGTTATTTAAAACCCAACAACTTGTCAAAGAGGAAAGGGATAATTGTTTTTAAATGTAACGAAGTTACCATTTTATACTATATTAAAAAAATCACCTTTTTTACTAAAGATTCTAAAGAAAATACTAATCCACACTATTTTACGTAGTATTAGTATTTTTCGTTTTTTAGTGCTGACGTGTCACCTTGGCCATTGTTGACCTCGTTACTTTTTTTATTGGCCCGTTTATCCATCCATTGACCCCGTTATATCTTTCTCCCAAAACCATTTCATTAATAACGAAGGAAATATTGTACACAGTACAATATTTGCTTTACCATTTCTCTAATAATTATAATATAGATCCATGAACCCTAAAAAATCACTTATCATAAACCCAAAATTAACCTTATCAACTCTAATTATTTTTATAAGACCCAATTGATTCGAATGCACGGTATGTTGATCTTTTATGTATCTCTTTTAATTGTTAATTTTGCCCTAATTATGTTTTAATTGTTAAATCTATTTTTCATTTCTATGCTTCAGTATGGGCATGCCTGGACCCGATGGTATAGACTTGGATGTTTGAAATGATGGGATTTTCATGCACGAATCATTAAGGTATGACAGTGATGTATTGTTGAAGATGTATATTGCTATATTAAAGTTTGATGATTTTTAAAGGATGGTCATTAAGGAAACAAATTGTATCAGCTTATTTGCTATGTATTATAAAATCCCATATTGTGATTTAGAGAAGGGTTAGTGAAAATAGAGAATGATTATGAGTTAATACACATATATGATAAGTCTAAGATGTATGGGGTATTGAAGTCTACTTGGACCATTGTTATTTATTAGTGTATTTAACAGACTGTGACCCTAGTACACTAAGTGATGGAACTTCTAAGAAAAGAGCAACACCCCACAAGAGGTATTGCATGTGTTTACAGGTGAAGAAATGGTAAGTAGGGCTGAGCAAGAAGTTGAAGAAGAGGCTTTAGTTATAAAGGATAATGGTATAGTTATTGATGAGGCAAGAGATAAGGCAAATCATAAAAGATGTAGAGAGAAATCAGAATGTGCAGGTAAAGGGAAAGATAAAGTGGTAATTAAAAGTGACAGTGATAGTGAGAATGATGGGATGATTGAGGATGGTGATAGTGAAGATAGTGATTACTCTAACAAGTTTTTTGATTATCTAAGTGTTGGTGAATAAGAGCTAATAGAACTTAGAACTAGGAAATCCAACATAACTAAGACAAGACCATCACCAGTTCCAAATATGAATGATTTTCCAACTAGTTGTATATCTGCTCCTTCAAATAAACAAGAAGTTTTAGTTGAGCATGATGCTTTCACTGTTGACTTGTTGAAGAAACATAAGAGTGATGGGCAAGATTTTGATTTGCAAGATCCTTTTGTTGGCGTTGAAGATAGGGAAGATATATTTCCTACTCATGACCAAACCACACATTGGAGAATGAAGAAACCAACGGTAATGTTATCATATTGATTTTGGTTCATTAATTTATAATGTTATCATTAGACATCTTGGAGAAAATTTGTGGATGATGCAGAGTTAAAAGAATGCTTTACATACCATGCTCTTTCAAATAGATATTCAATTTGGTATGACAAAAGTTCTACAGACATACTCCTTGTTGTTTATGGCCAAATACCTCCAACTCTAAAGGAGCCTTCTTTAGGAAAACAAAGGAAACAATTCAGGTATCCCTAGTGTATATAGAGAAGAAGTAAGAAAATGTTGTTTCAGGTTATATGCTACATGGATGACTAGTGAAAAAACATTTCAGATTAAGTCATTAACTCCTAATCATAATTGTGTTTGAAATTGTAAGTTTGGTTCATTAGTTGACTATAAGTGGATAAGAAAGAACTTTGGTGATAAAATTAGGAAGAATCCTGATATTAAGCTTCATGAAACTGCTGACTTAGTCTTGAAGAAGTATAAGTGTACCATAACTCTTAATCAGTGTAGAAGTGCAAAGACATGGTATTGAAAGAGTATGAAAAAAATCTAGAGGATGTGCTTCTTAGGCCTTATGGAAAAGAGTTATTGGATTCTAACCCATGATAAACTGTTAAACTAAGAGTTAAAAATACTGTTGAGAAAGTCATAGATAAAACCTATTTTGATAGGTTTTATGTTTGTTTTGGTGGGTTTAAAGAAGGCTTTACTTATGGGTGTACACGGATAGTTGCATTAAACATGTGTTTCTTAGAGAGTCCTAATCATGGAGAAATATTAACTGCTATAGGCAAGGATGGGAACAACCACATCTACCCGATTGTGTGGGCTATTGTGAATGTAAAAAACAAGGATAACTGTAATTGGTTTTTAGAACTTCTAGGAGATGAAATTGACATGCCAACTGGTCAAGGTCTAACTCTAATGTCTGACCCATAGTCACATGGAACGGGGATCGCTTCGGTACGGGATCGCGGTTCACTATTTCTCAAAATTCCGGTTCGATCGGGGGTAGGCTCATTCCGGTTCGCTTCGGTTCGGTGTACCATATATTTCGGTTCGGTGTAACAAATACTTTGATGGTTCAAGAGTATTGTTTATATAAGAAAGAAAAATACATTATAAATATAAGAAAACTTTCACGCTTCTCATTGAAACACATTTAAGAGCAGTTAAGAAAAAAACCCTTTAAATCCGAATCAAACACCTTTCTCATTTACGCATTTTGTATTCAGGGACGAAGCTAGTCTAAAACAAATTCCGCTATAATAACATACAAATAAAAAATGTTCAAATATAATAGGTTTTCTTGCGAAAAATAATAAACTAAGGTGTTAAACAATACTTTTAAGTTTTAACCAATGTATAACAATAGTTTATTAAAAATACTACGGAGTAATAAAAAGCACATTTTTGGATGTCTGGTTCATCTCTCTCCTTCATCTCAAAACCACCATTGAAACACATCTACTTTTCTTACATACCTTCTAAAAAGCTTGCGTCTTCTTGGGAATCACCTTATCATAGTAATCAAACACGTTTTTGATGCCCATAGATCGCCGATTTACAAAGTGTTGGATCGCGATCCGGTACGATTGGGAACGACAATTGGGTGGGATTGGGAACGACAATTTATGGGTTTCGGTTCGCGATCCCTGGCGATCCGAATCGCGATCGTATCATGAATGGGATCGCTCGTACCAGATCGAAATTCACCAAGGGTTTGGCGATCCATGTGACTATGGTCTGACCAACACAAAGGAATGATTGAGGCTGTCAAACAAGTAATGCCTGATGTTGAGCACATGCAATGTGCCAAACATATATAGTAAAATTTTAGAAAATAATATAGTGGACTAGAGTTTAGGAAGTTGTTTTAGGAAGCCTCTAATGCTTCATATCCTGAGAAGATTAATAGAATCATGGAGAATATCAAGTCTGCAAACCTGGTGCTTATACATACTTGAATGAAAAAACCCAAAGACTTAGTCCATATCATTTTTGAATAAGATCAAGGTGTGAGACTATTGAGAATGGTTTCAGTGAGTGCTTCAACTCAATCTTAATAACAATGAGAAACAAACCATTACTTACGATGTTGGAGGTCATATGAGTAATAGTGCTTGAGAGATTGAACACTATGAGGAAGATTATGGCTACTTGGACTCATGACATATGTCCATCAATCTTGAAAAGAATTGACTTAATGAAGAATGAAACAAGGTACGATCTATTAACTATAATCTTTTACATTGTTGTTGATTATGTTCATTACTAATTCTTTAAAACTTGAACTGTAGGTTGTGGCATGTTATCCTTGCTGGTGGTGATTCTTTTGAGGTAAGCTCAGGTAGTAATGTAGTCAAGGTTGATTTGTCAATAAGGACATGCAATTGTAGGCTATGGCAGCTATCTGGACTGCCATGTGTTTATCGAATTTCTATAATTTTTTAAGATCAATATGGTGCCAGAAGATTTTGTTCCAAATTTGTTTAGGAAAAACCCTTACTATGCTACATACCATAATTGTCTCAGTCCCGTTGCTGGTATAGATTTTTGGCCTCATCAAAGTGAATACTCTAAAGTAATACCTCCAAAGCCTAAGGTTATGATAGGAAGGCCAAAGTAGAAGGATCAGGGCAACCCATGAAGGTGGAAGTGGAACCAAGATATAAAAAAGGGTGGTCAGGTAACATGTCAAAACTATTTTCAAGTGGTTCATAACAAAAAAGAGTGTAATGCTGAAACTGTTCTAAAACTAGTTATTAAAAAGAAAAAGGCTAGAAGGCCAAGTAAAAATATGTAAGTGGAGTGGGGGGTATTGGTGGTGGAATTGGTGGGTCTGCAAATGCTACAAGAAGGTTTGAAAGTGTAATGGGAGGTTCTAAAAATGCAATGGGTAGGTCTAAAAATGCAATGGGTGGGTCTGTAAATGCAATGGGTGGGTCTGCAAATGCAATTGATGGGTCTGTAAATGCCTAGTCAAGGTGCAAACCAGTCCAATATATTTGTCCAAGCAAGCTAAATAGAAGTGAAAATTCCTACCCAAGCAAAGCAGAAATACCCAGTCAAGCAACAAATGAAGTCATACCAGAAGTTGAAAGGGTTTCACAACACAGGCCAGTTGCACCAACACAAAGGTTGCCAAGCAAATGGATCATCCAAAGTAATTTGGCTAAAAAGATTTAGGGAGAAGGAAGCTCACAACAATCTGCTGTCAACTTAGACTAATCTGTTATAATAGTCATCTTTTGTGTAATAACAACAGTAGTTAGGTTTTAAGTAACCTTAGATGCCCTATTTTGTATAGCTTGGGCATGAAAAAAGCATCTACATCAGTTAGTGAGGGGTTCTGAACTTAAATTCCTCTCTTGTGGTATGTGACTTATGCCATCAAGTTAAATATATGTAGTTGTTGGTTTGATAAGTTCATTTGTGTTACTTTACTTCCTTAATTGTCATAACTAATCAATACTTGAAATAAGATTGAAAATTACAATTTTTTCATTGCTAATACCATTTTGACTTTTTAGAGTCAAATTCCATTACGATGCAAAAAAAATAATATCGACTTAAAAGTCTTTTATACAATCCCATACCTACCTAGACAATCCTCATACCTAAAACAACAGATAGAACCACCAATAGCCTAATCAAAAACTCGGTCTGATTGCTTGAATTGTCAACACCATTACCAGCTTTCTTCACCTTTGAATGCAAATCTAGTAGCAACTCTCTATGGTAGTCACTTGGTAGATCATCATCAAAAAAATTCATACACACGACACTTCTGAGACTTGTTCTACAATTAAATCAAACAAAAATAGAGTTATGTGATAATCCACATACTGAAAACAAGAGAGTACAATTAAATTCTAGGGCTTACGAAAACAAGGCATGTAATAAACCTTTTCCTTAGATTATCCTTTGTCCAAGTTGTTTAGACTGTCAATCGATAGCCACATTTACAAGTGGGGCCAACGAATTTGTGGGTTACTTGACGAGTACGGGATGAACAATACATCGTGGTGGTTCAATTTGGTGGTGGAGGAGAGAGAAATAGTATAAGATTTGGGGGTGGATTTTAGGGTTATAAAAGGGTGGGTCGGGTTTAGGAAAATAGGTCACTCAAAGGATAAACGGTTAAAAAAAATTAACGGGGTCAACTAAATTCTAGGGCTTACAAAACAAGAGAGTACAATTAAATTCTAGGGCTTACAAAAATAAGGCATGCAATAAACCTTTTCCCTAGATTATTCTTTGTCCAAGTTGTTTAGACTGTCAATCGATAGCCACATTTACAAGTGGGGCCAATGAATTTGTGGGTTACTTGACGAGTACGGGATGAACAATACATCATGGTGGTTCAATTTGGTGGTGGAGGAGAGAGAAAGAGTATAAGATTTGGGGGTGGATTTTAGGGTTATAAAAGGGTGGGTCGGGTTTAGGAAAATAGGTCACTCAAGGGATGAACGGTTAAAAAAATTAACGGGGTCAACTAAATTCTAGGGCTTACAAAACAAGAGAGTACAATTAAATTCTAGGGCTTACAAAAATAAGGCATGCATTAAACCTTTTCCCTAGATTATCCTTTGTCCAAATTGTTTAGACTGTCAATCGATAGCCACATTTACAAGTGGGGCAATGAATTTGTGGGTTACTTGACGAGTACGGGATGAACAATACATCGTGGTGGTTCAATTTGGTGGTGGAGGAGAGAGAAAGAGTATAAGATTTGGGGGTGGATTTTAGGGTTATAAAAGGGTGGGTCGGGTTTAGGAAAATAGGTCACTCAAGGGATAAACGGTTAAAAAAATTAACGGGGTCAACTAAATTCTAGGGCTTACAAAACAAGAGAGTACAATTAAATTCTAGGGCTTACAAAAATAAGGCATGCAATAAACCTTTTCCCTAGATTATCCTTTGTCCAAGTTGTTTAGACTGTCAATCGATAGCCACATTTACAAGTGGGGCCAATGAATTTGTGGGTTACTTGACGAGTACGGGATGAACAATACATCATGGTGGTTCAATTTGGTGGTGGAGGAGAGAGAAAGAGTATAAGATTTAGGGGTGGATTTTAGGGTTATAAAAGGGTGGGTCGGGTTTAGGAAAATAGGTCACTCAAGGGATAAACGGTTAAAAAATTTAACGGGGTCAACTAAATTCTAGGGCTTACAAAACAAGAGAGTACAATTAAATTTTAGGGCTTACAAAAATAAAGCATGCAATAAACCTTTTCCCTAGATTATCCTTTGTCCAAGTTGTTTAGATTGTCAATCGATAGCCACATTTACAAGTGGGGCCAATGAATTTGTGGGTTACTTGACGAGTACGGGATGAACAATACATCGTGGTGGTTCAATTTGGTGGTGGAGGAGAGAGAAAGAGTATAAGATTTGGGGGTGGATTTTAGGGTTATAAAAGGGTGGGTCGGGTTTAGGAAAATAGGTCACTCAAGGGATAAACGGTTAAAAAAATTAACGGGTTCAACTAAATTCTATGGGTTACAAAACAAGAGAGTACAATTAAATTCTAGGGCTTACAAAAATAAGGCATGTAATAAACCTTTTCCCTAGATTATCCTTTGTCCAAGTTGTTTAGACTGTCAATCGATAGCCACATTTACAAGTGGGGCCAATGAATTTGTGGGTTACTTGACGAGTACGGGATGAACAATACATCGTGGTGGTTCAATTTGGTGGTGGAGGAGAGAGAAAGAGTATAAGATTTGGGGGTGGATTTTAGGGTTATAAAAGGGTGGGTCGGGTTTAGGAAAATAGGTCACTCAAGGGATAAATGGTTAAAAAAATTAACGGAGTCAACTAAATTCTAGGGCTTACAAAACAAGAGAGTACAATTAAATTCTAGGGCTTACAAAAATAAGGCATGCAATAAACCTTTTCCCTAGATTATCCTTTGTCCAAGTTGTTTAGACTGTCAATCGATAGCCACATTTACAAGTGGGGCCAATGAATTTGTGGGTTACTTGACGAGTACGGGATGAACAATACATCGTGGTGGTTCAATTTGGTGGTGGAGGAGAGAGAAAGAGTATAAGATTTGGGGGTGGATTTTAGGGTTATAAAAGGGTGGGTCGGGTTTAGGAAAATAGGTCACTCAAGGGATAAACGGTTAAAAAAATTAACGGGGTCAGCTATCATCAAGGTGACACGTCAACACTTAAAAACGGGAAATAATAATACTCTACAGAATAGTGTGGATTAGTATTTTTTTTGGAATCTCTAGTAAAAAAAGTGATTTTGATCATAGTATAAAATGGTAACTTGATTACATTTAGAAACAATTATCCCAAGAGGTAAATACAATTATCATGGAATGAGAGTTATCTCTTGGTATTCTAAGGAGTTTTTTAGTTGAGCGTATTGTTTTTAATGTGTATTTAACAAAGTGAGGGTTTTTTAATATATTTAAGTAATATGATATGTTTGAAAATCGTTGCATAAAACCATGGTTAAAGAGTTTTATGCATGGATTGTCAAAATGAATTTCAAAAAAATATTAAGAAAGGGAAAACACTCGGAATCATATTGAGGATGTTGCTACCACTTCCACCGACATGAAATCAATGCACAGCTCTTCCAATGTTCAACGTTTTGATATTATACTCGGTCCTACATGAGATAGATTTTTGTAGTTCTTAGCATCAAAGCGCCTTAAATTGACCAATTGAACAATCTCTTGAGAAATTTACTTAATTCCCACATCACGTACAATTAGAATCTCGAGTTCTTTCATCTCTCCAAGTATATAAATAGCATGAAGGATTTATTTCCCTGACGATTGAGCATGTGAAGTTTCTTAATAAACTTAAACGATTTTGGTAGGGTTTGGTGTTAATCCCACTTCAATCCATAACACAATATAAGATGATATTTAGAGAGATAAAGAGTAGAAAAGTAGAGAAAGAAATAAGAGAGATTATAGATGATTAAACACTTTTAGAGAGAGAAATCAAATGCTAACCAACACCCTCTTCCACACATGGAAGAGGGTATTTATATGCCACGACCATAAGGCCTTAGTGGGCTTGTTCATGGGCCGGGCTTGGCTTTGCTTGGGCTTACACCCCTAACTTATACAATATTAGCTTAAATACCAAGCCTGGTTTTCCCGACTATCCTATTACAATACAAGACCAATAACGACTAAGATGACCTATTACATTCTTGTTCGACTATATAAAATATAGGGCTAACCATCTCCCCCAATGTATCGGTCATCTTAAAAAGCTTAAAGAGCATAAGATGATTGAGTGAATACATTCTTGTAGAGGAGATCTTCCTGCTTTGGTCTTGTATCTTGGTCTTGATCTTGTTTGTAACGGTTTTGTTCCTTCATGCTTTTGTGATCTTTATCTGAGCCTTTGTCATTTGACTTTGAGTGCTTGAGATCTTCAATCTATTCTTGATACTGTTCATATTGAGCTCTTGTGACAAGATGACCTATTACATTCTTACATTCTTAAGTATCTTGAATATCGTCGTCTTGTGCTCCTGTGACTTCTGAATCGACATCGGTTACACAGCTACGCCACCTTCTTGATATGCAGCAACATATACAGACACGGCTAAAATGGCTTTGAACATTTCATCCTAACTCGGTAGCATTTTACCTCCGGTCGGTGAAGACTGTTTAGACGGTATTAGATACCGTACCTGTGATCGGGTAGATTCGAGTAAGAATCTCCTTGACAGGGTTTCCCGGTGGTAGTAGCCAGTTCTCTTTACTCGACCGTCTCAAAGCAGACTACGAACGTAAAGAGTGAATCAAAAAGGATACGTTATCCGTCTGATTAGAGTCGTCAGTTCAGAATTCCTGGAACAAGTTTGATTCTAAAAGAACCGCACCATTCTTGCTTTCCAGTTTGTCACAAGCTTGATTAATATAGAATCTTGCGAGTCACCTACCGCAGTGCTGTTTGATGTTGACACTGGAAGGATTTCCATTCGTCACTGTGAGCACTAAGGAGTGTCACTCTGAATGTTCTGGCAAGATCACATGGATTTTGCGAAGAAACCTGGAATCAAGTTTGAATCAATTAAGAATCGAAACTTAGTTGCTTTCTAGTTCTCACAAGTTTGATTCATGTAGAATCGCACAAGTTACCTACCATGAGCTTGTTTAATGCTGGCTCAAGCAGGATTTCCATCTTCATTGTAAATCGTATCACTCAGATGTTTTGGAAATATCACAAGGATAATGCGTAGGACTCGATTGTGTCCTAATGAGATGATAGATTGATCTCTTTTGGCTCTAGACCCAATAAGTGCATTTTGGTAATCGGAGGCTGGAGCAGACTGCCACCTTTTCAATATTAACTAACTCGGAGTGAGAAAGTCAATAGATACGTGTTGATCTCCGTGACAATGAGACAAGTTTCTTTTTAGAGAAACTCGAATGGCTGGGGAAGGGTTGTGCATCGCATCACTGGGTCCATGACACTTGTCTTCAAGATATGTGTTAACCCGGTTTCTGCCTAAGTTGCATAGAATATTCAACTCCTTCAATGCTTACCAATACGTCATCACTCGCACCTTATTGTGATTGTTCCAGTGCTAACTTAAGTAATTGGTCCGCATTCAGCTTCATTCAACTCCATCTTTTCTATGAACAACTATTTCTAGCTATGGAATGTCCTTGGGTAGATCCCTCCGGTTCTGGTTGGATCATAGGACTTAGTTTCCTATCCTAAACCACCTTTTGACTCCATCGTTCCGTCGTGGATAGTAGGTTGTTTTGGGTATAGATCGTAACCATTAAACCATTGAAAAGCATTCAAAATGCTTGATAAAAATCAAAACTTTTAACACTTTGAAAGTTTTACATTTCCAAAAAGCTCCCCCTACACACATGCATCGATATACGAAATAGTTTGGCATGTGAAGGAAAGAGTTGCACTTGAGTCTTTAAGATCACTTGTTGCGATATATTACATTTTAATCACATTTTCTCCCCTGTCTCTAATATAAAAATATAATATTAGAGATACCAGTTGATTAAAATATGACAATTTTCTAAAAATCGACGGGAGAAAAACATGTGTGCACGCATGAATCATAGAACATTTTCAGTCGGGTCGCTCCCCCTTAACAATATATGTGTGTCTTGAGACAAAATTTGACAAAATTTTAGAAAAACGACACCACAAAATATGTTGAGGTACAGAGTTGAGATACCTTTACCGATAATATATGACAGATTTAATATCGTTTTCGGAATGTGTTGGATACATAAAATATGACAATTTTAGAGATGTACCCAACAACATTAAAAGGCTTGAATTTAAAACGCTCCCCCTCAAAAATTGATCAAAATAACATATGACAATTTTGAGATATGAAAACCACATATGAGGAAGGGAGTGTTGAACACACAATTTTGAAAGATTTAGAAAAATCTTTTTGAGAAATTCTTGAAAAATTGTGTTCAACAGTTTTAAAATAAATTCCGATTTACATGAGCTCAAAACTTTGAATGTTTTGTGACTAGCTCATGACCGAGAAAAATTAATTTCCCGTTGTGGAGGATAAGTTATCATCCGTGATAAACTTTCCTGAAGTGGAAGTACGAGTTCTAAGCTGACAGTTACTTAGAAGTCGGTTTTCATGAACTTGAAAACTTTGAATGTTTTTATAGGAAGCTCATGACCAAGAAATATGAATTTCTCGTTGAGAAGGATAAGTTATCGTCCGAGATAAACTTTCCTGAAGTGGAAGTACGAGTTCTAAGCTGACATTTACTTAGAAGTCGGTTTTCATGAACTTAAAAACTTTGAATGTTTTTATAGGAAGCTCATGACCGAGAAATATGAATTTCTTGTTGAGAAGGATAAGTTATCATCCGAGATAAACTTTCCTTAGTTGAGGTCCGAGTCCTAAGCTGTGATGCGCTTAGAAGTCGTTATAAGAGAAAAAAATCAAGCAGCTTCATTTGCCAAAACTTCCAAGTCTTCAGGAGTCATATACTTCATACCAAGACGGCCAACGAGATACTGAAACCTATTTTGAGATAGGGCTTTTGTAAACAAGTCAGGTATCTGGTACTCAGTTCTGACAAAGTATAATTCCACGATACCACGTTACACTTGTTCCTTGATGAAGTGATATCTGACTGCGATGTGCTTGGTACGGGAGTGTTGAACCGGATTGCAAGAAATGGCTATGGCCGACTTTGAGTCACAATACATAGGTATTTTATCAAAGTGGAAGCCATAATCCGTGAGTTGAGTTCTCATCCAGAGGACTTGAGCACAACACACGGATAGAGCCACATATTTTGCTTCAGCTGATGAGAGCGAAGTGCAATCCTGCTTCTTTGACGACCAGCTCACAAGTTTGTCTTCCCCTAGAAATTGTACGCTACCAGAAGTGCTTTTTCGACTATCAAGGCAACCTGCGTGATCAGAATCTGAAAAAAGCTGTTAGATGAAAACCTGTTCCCTTCGGATACCAGAGTCCCATGTGAATGGTATTCTTAAGGTACCGAAAGATACGTTTAACCTCTTTGAGTATGGCTTGATATCGTGCACAATAGCATGCGGCATGATGAATATCAGGCCTGCTGGCTGTAAGGTACATAAGTGACCCGATCATACTGCGATATCGCGTTTGATCTACGGGATATGAGTACAAGTCAGCGTCTAGGGATGTGGTCGACAATGGTGTACCAACGCGAGCACATGAGGTCATACCATGCTTTTTAAGTATTTCTTGAGCATACTTAGCTTGGTTTATGAAGATACCACGTGGGGATTGATGAATCTGGAGGCCTAAAAAGAATTTTAGCTCCCCCATCATTGACATTTCAAATCTGTTGTGCATTAATTATTCAAAACGTTTTGAAAGTTTTGGGTTCGTAGAACCAAAAAAATGTCATCAACGTAAACTTGCACCAGCAGTATGTCATCCCCATATTTATTAATAAAAAGAGTAGGATCAATAGAACCTTTGGAGAATCCTTTCGAGACCAAGAAGTTGGATAGTTCTTCGTACCATGCCCTTGGAGCTTGTTTAAGTCCATATACAGCCTTCTTGAGACGATAGACTTTGTCAGGGTGATGAGGATCGATGAATCCTTCCGGCTGATTCACATACACTTCTTCCTTCAAATGACCGTTGAGAAAAGCAGTTTTAACGTCCATCTAAAAAACCGTGAAGCCCTTATGTGCAGCATAAGCAAGGAATATCCTGACAGCTTCCAAACGAGCAACTGGAGCGAATGATTCATCGAAATCTATCCCTTCTTGTTGACGATACCCCTTAACCACAAGACGAGATTTGTTTTTGATGATGGTTTGTTCTTCATCCAGTTTGTTTGATCCATTTGAAATCTAAAAGCAAAATTCCATAAGGTCTGTCAACTAGTTCCCAAACATTTAGGCGTTCAAACTGATGAATTTCGTCTTGCATTGATTCAATCCACGCATGATCAGTCATGGCTTGTTTGATGTTAGTAGGTACAGTTGAACTCACGGTGAGTGCATACATACACACATCACCATCGGTGTTGAGTTGTTTGCGTGTTCGAACCGGTTGTGAAGGATTTCCAATTACTTGCTCCAATGGATGATCACGAGTCTAATGGTGAGTGGATGGATATCTTTGGTAGAATGTATGCATGTTGGACGGATCAACATGTTGAGTAGAAGACTCTCCGACTTCGTGTACCGGTGTACCGAACAGGTTGATAAATTCTTCTTCGTCAGGTTGTGCATCGACTGCTTGATTGTTGTTTCCTCCTTCAGCATTGACGGTTGGTGATGTTGGTTGTATGACAGTTTCTTGAGTTTGTTGAGTATCCAATGGAATAATCTCTTGAGCAACGGTTGCTGAAGTAGAGGCAGTTGTGTCTTGTCGATTTTGTTCAGGTGCATCAGCAGTATTGACAGCGAAAGGCTTTGACACAACTTGATTGTTTCCATAGTAATATTCATCAAACATTGGATCATATAAATCAACCAACTCATTCATATGTATTGTATCCGTCGATTCTGTTGTAGGAGTATTTTCTTGACATTCTTGAACGGGACGTACACTGTTTTGTGTAGGTGCCATTGCTGGACAATGAGGTGCGGGACTTGAGCGGTTGTGTTCAAGTACCATTTGTAATACATTGTTTCCATATACAAGGGACGTTTCAAGGTGTGGTAAGTGAAGCTCATAGTTACGAATCTTACTGGTCTTATTGTGTGTTAGTGAACTCTCTGTGTAGATCTCTAACTAGTCGTTTTTTCTTTGTAGCCATTTTGTTAGCTCTTTGCCATCCTTCGCCAAAAAATTGTACTTACCTTTAGACGCAAGTAAGAATACCACATCATGAACAACGTCGTGCATTTTGGTATACCTTTCACTGTGCCTATTTAGCTTAAAGCCAAAAGATGTTTGTATTTTTGTTGCATCTTGAACCCTTTGTCTTGCATTTACCTTGTCTAGCCACCCGTGCACCCCATTCAATAGATTATGTTATTTATGTGTAGCGCTATCTTTCGTTATCATTATACCGCCCTTTTGATTTTGAACTTATCGTGTTCTTCCTACGGCTTTTCATTGTAATTCCATATGTATTTAATCTTTCTTTTGACTGCAACAAACAATGAATCCCTTACTATTAGACCATAAAGTAACGATCGCTTCTCTCATTATAAATAGCAAAACGATTATACCAAAATATAAGAATCAAATGAGATGCATTATAAGAAAGAAACAATTAATTTTGTTGGATAATTTAACTAATGAAAACAAAAGAAGCATATGATGATCCCACTTACCAACAATTCGGGAGAGCGATAATAACTTTCGTGTCACTATTTATATCTCTATTTCTACTATATATAAATAATATATGTATACAGCATTTGGAAGCCTTAAAATTTCTTAGATTATGGACCAGTAATTATTATAATAAAGTTTAAAAGTACACTAATTTCATATTAAATTATGACATTAAATTGGATGTTACAATAATAAACAAAACTAACAGAATAGTAGAATCAATTATATAAATAAGCCAACAACATTTCGAGTTTAAGTATATAAACGGCGCGACTTGATTTTTAAATTTATTTTCACGCAATTACGCGAACGCGCGACTCTACTGAAACTTTGCCAAGTGTCATCCTGTACAAGGTTATTTTCTGTTCGATTTGTAAGTTTTCACGAACTCGGATTTACTTTGCACGAAATTTTTTGTTGTATTCAGAAAGACAAAACGTCATCGAAAAATATTAAAATACAAACTGGTCAAAAACCTGGCAAAAAAGAACACGAGGGATGAAAAGTACAAAAGGTCGAAGACGGAAAGCACTTAACGGAGTTTTAAAGTCAAATCCACTGAATTTAACAAAATACCCTTCCTAAATCTATAAAGCTCCAAATTCACCCTTCCTTATTCCCACTTTACCCAAAATAACCTTTAGATAATCCTAAATTACGAAATTAGTCCCTAAGGACTAACATGGTTAGTCCTTTAAACTAACGGGTGTTAAAAATGATAACATGAATGAACCTTCATTACTTGTTAATATCATTCAGTCTAAATACAAACTGAAGGCCCAAATCTAGTCCAAAGCTTAACCAAGTCTAACAAAGAAAAACATGTCAAGGTCAAAGTTTTAGTCAATGTGTATATAAGCTTGGAAATTCAAAATCAAAAGGGAAATAAACATGCCTAGACAAAGAACCCTAGAATTTAGGGCAAATTGGTTGAATCAATGGCTGATCAAATTGATAAAGGGGAAATCCTACGTGGAAGATTCATAGGTCGAGGCTCCACCTAATCAAGATGAAACGTCACCAATCAATTCAATTGGTCCACGTTTCTAAGTATTTTACACTAAATGGAATGCCAAAGAAGCACAAGGATTTCAAGTAATTTACACTAAATGAAGTGCAAAAGAAACACAAATGAGGCACAAAGGGGATTACCACGCTGGCAATCCGCCTTCACCCATTTTTTATCTAAGGGTGGATAAAGGGGATCCAATAATCAAAAAAGGATCAATAACTAACATATAATCAAGAGGAATATGCCTTAGAGCGTGTGAAGACCTCATTATAGCTATAAATAAATAGCCATCTTCACCAAATTTCACTAGTTCTATTTTTACCTTAAGTTTAGTGTAGTCTAGCTGATTTGTTATAATTTTTAATTTTCAAAAGCTTGTAACCTCATTTTAGTTAATAAATATCATTTTTAGTTCATAAATCTCTCATCATTTACATTCTGCAAATCTCTTATTCTTCATGTCTTTTTGTTTAAATGTTTTGTTATAAGCTTGATATAAGCTAGGTAACTTCGAAATTAACTAAAAATATGAACATATAACCTCAATGATAGCTTTTGTGTGAAAATTACTTGCACTTTAAATATACTAATGTGTGAACTCAAACCATTCCATGATATGGAAGCTTAGATCTAAGGGAAAGGGTCTATGATGGCATGGTTTACTAGCTAAGTTAAAGCTTGTAGACTAATCTCTATGTAGAGCATTAGCAAAAGGTTAGCTTCGTTTCTCTTTTATCCTTTATATTTTTCATATTTCTGTGTTAATCTTCATAATCTGTTTTGCTATTTGATTTGATGTAGTTATGACTCTAATAGTGTTCTTGTATGTTATTTGCTGTTGTTTATTGATTTGATGAAGTATTGTTAGTTTAATCTTGATTTGCGATAATTTATGTTCATTTGTTCACTCATACTTGCATAATTTGTTTTAAGGTGATTTGTGGTTTTTAGTTGTTTAAATATGTCAAAATATGGTAGACTAGTGTTTTAATATTGCTCGATTGAGGTTTTGAAGTGTAGAACATATATTAGCCTTGGAAAAGTTTCACAAAAATAGATTAAGGAGTGTTTAGTTTTGCTTATTTGTTAAAATATGTTAGATATAGGATAAAAGTAGGTTGTAGTCTTGTTACAGAGGTGTAATAATGGTGGAATTTAGATAATGGAAGCTTAAGGTTAGAGTAATACAGGATTTTAAGTTTAAAGGTATTTGTTCATCATTTACATAATTTGCTTGTGCACTTTTTAGCTTAGGTGTATGAATCACTAAAATTAGTGTTAAATTAGTGTTATACGTTATATATAGGTTGGCTTTTGCTTGAAATTTAGAGGCATACATTTTAGAACTCTCTTTTGATCAAACCGTGTTTTGTTCTTAGCTTTGATAGTGGTAACCCTTTACTTATCAATATGTGCTAATCTAGTTGTTGATCTTGCCTAAAATTTGGAAATTTTGTAGGTTATTTGTCATTTATGAATTGTTTTAAGTTTTTAAATTTCTTGGTATCATTTTGAATAAACTATGTTAATTTGAATATGGCCAAATTATTATTAGATGTCATATGTGTGTTCTTATAAACACACTTTTACATTTGAAATTTTATTTTTGAGGTTGTAAAGTATTTTTCATTAATCATCTTATTCTTGTAAAGCTTATACCTAAGTTGTGCAAGGTTTTCAGAAGTTATAAGTCCTTAAGGTCTTTTTCACAAGCTTATTTTAAGCTGTTTTTAGCTTGTTTCAATTTCTAACTTATTATGCAAGATTATCCTCAAATTATTTCACTAAGATCATTTTTCTTAGATTATTAATAAGCCTAGTGAGTTTTGTTTAGGTTGAGTCAGTAGAATTGTTGTTTCAAACCTTTGTACATGTCTAAAAATCAAATAAGGTGTTTCAGCTTGTTTTAGTTGAAAATTTGTTATGTGACTAACTTATTTTCATTTTAAGACTTTGAAACTGGTTTGAGCTTATTTGATCTACTATAGCATTTGGTTTAGCTTCTTAAAGTGCTTGTGCCCGTTTTTCTATCTTTAGATTTGTTGGTAGTTTCAATCCTTGCTTTTTTGTGAGTTTATTATTGTTTACTTGTCGTGTGTACCCTTCTTGTTCAAATTGCTTTGCATTGTTAGTCCAAATTGTTAGTGGACTGTTAGGTCTGTTAAGTTGGACTAGGTTCACTTGTTGGGCTCAGTTTAGTTTTGAACGTGTATTACTTTGGATTTGAATTTCTTTTGTAATTTTGAGCCTAATTTTATTTGTAGGCCCATTTGCTATAATATTAGTTTTATTATATTTTATATTTTAAATAAAATAAGAAATGAAATATTAGATTTTATTATTTTATTAATATTTTTATAACTTTTCTCGATTTGCGTGATTTGCATTTTTTAGTCAAATTTAAAATGTAGGATTTTAGTTAACGGCTTCAAACCTAATCATCATGCATAATCAATTGCCCAAACTTAAACTAACGTCTTAAATTCATAGTTTCCTCGTGAAAAACAAACCGGGTTCAATCTCGTGTGTTATATTCGTCTTTAGTGGGTTCTGTAAGCTAGTACATTTTGCTAAGGGTAATTTCTTATTGATTCACTCTATAACGTACATTAATATACCTTTTTCCCATATCAATTTTCAACCTGAAATTTTCAAATTTTTAACCCGAAATTTTCAAATTTTGAACGTAATAAAAGCTCGATTCATTTATATTTTGGGTGTGGATGATCCTATACGTTGCCCTCGCCTATCATGAGAAGATGACTCGTTTTTACTTTCAACATAAAATTGTTTGTTGGTACTATTTTGTAATGGTAGGCTGATATCATTATGTAATGATAAATGGCATAAGTTTGGTCAAGTTTCCCAATTCATCAGTAGGAAAGACATTTATGACGTAATATTTGTTAATAATGCCTTTGTTGCTGACATGATTGATAATAAAATATGGATTTAAAAGAATGAATGGAGTGATGTTTTTCCTGATTTCATGAATATTCTGTTCCCTAATAATAAAGACAAGGTTGTATGGAGATGTAACAATAGGACCCTAAAGAGATTCTCTACTAAACATACTTGGGATGACTATGGGTTTCTTTCCCAAATGTTACTTGGAAAAGTCTAGTTTTGTTTTGTCATTTGGATGGCTATTCAATGGAGACTTATGACTCAAGATAGGATATTTCAATGAAATAAGGGTTATTCTATGAAATGTTCTACATGTAACTCATGTATGGATTCCCATGATCATCTACTTTTCTAGTGCTGTTTTATTACTAAGATCTAGGATAGTATTAAAGACAAGAGTTATGTGAATTTCTTTAAGTATAAATTTATGTATCTTGCACAAGAGTTATCTATTGTCATTTTGAAGACTATAAAGCTAAGAATGTTAAGCTTGGAAGGTTTAAATTTTGTTTATGTGCAATTTATGGCTAAGGATTGTATATTCAGTTCAAGTATATCTAATAAGGGGTGAGTAAGAAAGGTATGCAATGATTTTCTTAAGCAAAATATTATGCTTCTATCTATCCAAAAGATAAAGGGGCGTGTGGATACATGGTTTAGTCCGTAATGTGTTTATTTCTAAACATTCATTGAACAAATGGTTGGTATGTTGATGCCTCTTTGATCCTTAAAAGTTATTTCATATATGTTGGTTGGCCTTGTGAAGAATCAATATAGATGTTCATGATTTTATTAGTTCTTTAATGTTATGATAAGGCAGTTTCATGTGATTTATGAATGAGGATACTATGTTTTAATGGAAATGCTTGTGAACATTGAGGAAGTTCACACTTTCTTGGCTCTGAGTATTAACGGTATTTTGGTTATTAACTAATTGAGATCATTTAGGGAATGGCCTTGTATATTAAGCTTCAAGTCAGTTCTTATTCTCAATTCTGGTTTAACTGATCTTGGTAAGAACTAACTAGATTTTGAATCTTGAATTGCCTTGTTCAGTCCATCAAGTAGGTTTTTCACTAAAAAGGGTAATGATCGAAAGAATATCTCAAGTTACTAGGAATGGTGAACAGTGAAAGATGAAGCTACTTACTCCTAGTATTGAGTTATTTTTGGAGGTCTGGTTGGTTCTCAATTAGGGTGCGTATTCCTAGCTAGTAATGCCCCTTAGTTCTTACTGAGGTCGAAATGTAGGTAGATGGTATAGCCTCAAACGGAAGAGGTATTTGGGGCTATAACTTTCATAATGAAGCCCTTCCTATTTTCTTTGTGATCATTTTGGATGATTGGTTAATGGTCTTAGTTGGAAGCAAGATAGGAAATGTAGTTATAGAGTTATGGTTTGGTGCAAGATGGGTGAATATAAGTGATTGAATGATTACTGCTCAGATGTTATTGTTGTGCACTCTAGTTTGATGTATCCATTGTTTCTCTTGTAACCAAGATTTTACACTGGTTGAACATGTACAATTCAATTATTAAGTTGTATTATCTTTTGATATAAATACATTTCACCTTTTGCAACAAAAAAATATATGTAGTAATACATTGCATGTATATAGTTGTTTTAATATGTCTTAGGTATTCATAACAATATTGTGTTTTTGTTGATGACACTTGAACACATTTTAAAACTAACTAAGTATGTCATGCCATCCAAATTCTTAATGATATTCATATCATTAATCATAGCTTATAGATGTATTATTTTAGTGACAAGTAAGTGTTAAGTGGTAATTAGATGTTGTGAGCTTCTTTTAGGTAGTGAGTATAACGGGCTTTGAGAAATCAAATGTTTACTATAGTGGGGTAGGTAAGAATTTCAAAGAATCTCCAAAACTATATACTTTGAAGAATTTAGGATATCAAAATGGCATGGCATCTTGAAAAGACACGTCAGTTATGTGGAATGTGGCAATGAAAAGAGAGATCATAACTGACATGGAAATACAGAGGAAAATTTTGGCGTTTGTTAGACATCTCGAAGCAAGTTTGAATAAGAGGTGGGCCATTATAAATGAAGCGAATGATTAAAAGAATAGAAATTTTTTGAAAAGTGTTGCATCCTTTAGGAAACTTCAAGTTGAGTCGGAAATGAAGATGGACCTTATGATGTAGATCGATAAGACACATATGAGGATATCTGAAAAAGGGAGTTCCTTGATTAAATTATAAAACTCTATATGATTGTTGGTATTAAGGTTTGTTAATGTTTTATGCAATGTTACTTAAACTTGTGTGGTTGTTTACTTATGTATATGAATTAAACATATGGCATTGGTTATCTAGTAATGTTTGGTTGTTTATAATTTAAATAAATTAAGAGATTTATCAGTTGCTAGTTAGATCAGAAATTTGGATATCCAAAATCTGCGATGATTGTTTTATGTTATACCCTTTTAGCTAGGTTTTGTGATTTGGATATCCGGAATTTAGATGACAACTTATATATTTGTATATCTAAATATCTATAATTTTTGGAAAACTTTGATATCAGTTGCACAACTGAAATTTTATAACTCATCATTTTGAATAAATTTTGATATATTTTTCAGATATATGAATACAACTACTTTTTGAAGACCCACAACATGATTCAAGAAATCCTAGAAAGTAAGTTGAATATTTTGTATAAAAATAATAAGAATACATAACATGTATATATAGATAAGACTGCAAACATATATGAAATAAAAAAAACTAACTTTACGACGAAAAATTTATTGTATTAGCTATATGAACGTCTCCTTTGAATATCTAATGCACGTATCTCTTAGTTTTTTTTAGTTTGGAAATTACATGTATCAGAGCTAATATATAATTTTTATAAGTTTTATGAATATAAGTATTGGGTGCATCAGTTTTTCAGTTTGGGTTTAGTAGACATAGTATGGTGAACTTGGCTAGCACGTTCTTCTTTATTTGATGATACTCGTATTTCACCTTTTCGTTATTTAATAGTGTAAATAATTAATCGTGTTAATTTCTCAAATTGAAACCTCCTTATAAACTATAAGATCTCCCTTAGAATTAACGTTAGTCCAATCACTCTTTGAGAAAGTCTTGTACTTAAATCTACATAGCTATAACTGAACTGGGTAAACTACATGTTAGTCTATTGGTTGAATTGGATACTATAAATTTAATACTAGATAATAAAAACATCAATAACAGATGTGCAAAGAGATCACCTTACCACACAACTTGGTACGACAATAAGGTGTGTTTCCCATACTACAATATAGTTAGGTTAGTTTAGAAAAAGTTCCCCAACGTCAAGAAGCAGTATATCGAAGGCGAACACCGTATAATATAAACTCTCGACCCACCAAATTGAAGGCATTCTTGTAACTTGACAACAACACCAAGAGGCCCACATCATCTTCCAAATCCTCAATCAACTGATTCCTGACATGAAGAATAACATCCCCTCTTTCTAATACCTCAACACAAAGTTTTAAATGATCTACATAACCATTCAAAGAATGACCAATCATAGCATCACTAACCTTGAAAATCAAACACATTCAAATAGTATCCATAACTATAGGATGAATACCACCATCTGGCTTGACCAACAACATGAGAGGGGAACTAGCAATATACTAACCTAACATCTTGGGACATTTACCTTCAAGAAATAGATTCGCTACTTCAGTGACAGAAGCTACTAACCTATTAGAAATAGCCACTGATGGCGTATAGCATGGGTACGGCCCATTGGGCCTAAAACCATACACCAAACCTTGGGCCTAGACCAAAGTATACAAAAGCCCACCACGGCGGCAAAAGCTCCAAGCGGAGCCGTGTCGCAATGACCGGACTTACATATGTCCGAGACCCCTACAGACAAGTCTTCTAAAGAATAATTTGCAGGCCACGATTAGACCACAAACAGACAAATGGGCCTTTGGACCACAAAGGCCCACTCTCAAGTACTATCCGAGAAACGGTGAAAAGCCTAGTACTTTCTCCTATAAATAGTACCCACTTGCACTCCAAACGAGGTAAGATTTTCTCACTCATCTTTACACACGCATATATCTCGGACAATATAAATACTTACTCTTACGTTGGAGTCTAATCGTAGGTTCCGTCCCCACGGTAAGGGCTAACGGTGTTACTCTACGTGTGTAGGAAATCGTCAACAATATCTCTTGATAGTACAAGATCTCTTTACAACACAAAGCATCTAAGGACCTCCTAGCGAGTACTTAGATCTACTTTCGACCCCGACCGATCACTGTACTAACAAGTGGCGCCATCTGTGGGACCCGATACACAACTGCGTTTCACAAAAATCTCGTTCCAAAATGAGTGACAAGGCAAGAGATCATTCAACACCCGCTACGTCCTTCGTGCAAAACACAAGTGTTGAGAAAACAAACAAAGGTGTAAGAGCGTCCGACACCACCATCAAGGATTTCTGTGATAAACACTTCGACCACTTATTACCTGTATAGCCGAAAAGTTTCAAGAAGAAGCTGAAGTCTGTAAAGGCACGCCTTACATACGGGGGAATCTCTAAGAGGAGTCGGAAGGGAGACGAACTCTCTGACTAATTTGAGTGTTCCACTCCGCAGCCTAACAAAAGACGAGGTAACAAGAAGCATGCATCCCTAGACAAAAGGGAAATCCGCGGTTATAGCCGAAATACCACTCCACGAACCCGACACAGCTCTACCAGCCGGAGAATGATGATACTGTTAGAAGTAATTAAAGTGATGGTCATATAATTTTCTCACTCATCTGGACACGTAAGTTCAGGACTCGCGCTTCAATTTGCATCGTCAGCAATCTCTTCGTTACAACCCTCGGAACGTGACTTGGAAGTTTTATTTGGGCCAATATATGATGAATATATGGAGGGTCCTTCGTCATTTGGTGTTCCTCAAAATTCCCCGGCTGCACCTGCTACGCTAGTTCCAGAACCACCAGTTGCATCTACACCAACGACATCCGTTTTTGCACCATCTACGTCAACCTCAACCATATTGACTCCAAACATTCCAACCACGTGTCCGACTGCTGACGCAACTCAACAACATTCTCAACAAATTCCTACTCATGTTCATCTTTAGAATGAAATAGTTGCTGAAAATGCAAACAATGCGATGCTCAACGAACACGATTTTGTTAATCCATTTGCGGCTTCCACAAGTTCTACTCAGCCTTCAACACCATATGTGGATCTGTCGAGCTCGCATCAAGTTTCTCATACACTTCCACATAAACACAAATGGACTAAGAATCATCCTTTGGTTCAAGTGATTGGCAATCTCTCACGACCAGTCTCAACACGAAATCAGCTGCATACCGACGGTGATATGTGTATCTATGCACTATCAGTCAGCACAATGGAACCAGCTAGTGTGAAAGAAGCAATAACCGATGCATCATGGATTGAGTCTATGCAAGAAGAACTCAATCAGTTCATCCGGCTTGATGTATGGGAGTTAGTACCTCGACCGGACAATATCGATCCCCTTACTCTGAAATGGTTATTCAAAAACAAGATGGATGAGGAGCAAACGGTCATTAGGAACAAGACTCGGTTAGTCGTGAGAGGTTATAAACAACAGGAGGGAATTGATTTCGCTGAATCCTTCGCCCCGGTTGCTCTAATGAAAGCTATTAGGATTTTCTTGGCATACGCTGCACACAAATCGTTCACTGTGTATCAAATGGACGTGATGACGGCTTTCTTGCATGGACCGTTAAAAGAAGATGTGTATGTATGCCAACCTGAAGGTTTCATCAACACCGAACATCCAAGCCATGTCTACAAGTTGAAAAAGGAAATTTATGGTTTGAAACAAGCACCGAGGGTATGGTACGACGAATTAGCATCATTTCTTCTATAAAATCACTTTAGCAAAGGAACCATTGATCCAACTTTGTTTATCAAGCACTACGGCAACGACATATTTGTGGCTCAGGTCTATGTAGATGATATTATATTTGGTTCTACTAACCCAAAATATTCCATATTATTTGCAGACCTTATGAAAAGTCGATTTGAAATGTCCATGATGGGGGAAATGACGTTTTTTTTTGTCTCCAAGTTCACCAATCCCCCCGTGGTATTTTCATATATCAGGCCAAATATGTGCTTGAAATTCTAAAGAAATTTGGAATGGAAAACTGTGATCCTATTGGTACTCCAATGGACACTAAACACAAGCTTGATTTGGATAAGAAAGGGACATTTGTAGATGCCACAAAATACCGAAGTATGATCGGGTCCCTTATGTACTTAACCTCAAGTAGACCGGACATTGTGCATGCTACTTGTTTATGTGCTCGGTACCAGGCTAAGCCAACCTAGAAGCACCTCAAGGAGGTTAAAAGGATCTTTCGTTATCTTCGGGGAACCATTCACATGGGTCTCTGGTATACAAAGGATTCTGGCTTTAATCTCACTGGTTTTTCAGATGCCGACCATGCAGGATGTCATGATTCATTCAAGTGCACTTCCGGTGGAGCACAATTATTAGGTGAGAAGCTAGTGAGCTGGTCATCAAGATAACAAGACTGTACGATGTTGTCCACCGTGGAAGCAGAATATGTGTCTCTATCCGTGTGTAGTGCTCAAGTCCTTTGGATGAGAACACAACTCATGGATTATGGCTTTCACTTTAACAAAGTGCCTATCTATTGTGACTCACAATCAGCCATAGCCATATCCTGCAACCCGGTCCAACACTCCAAGACCAAGCACATTGCTGTCTGATTCCATTTCATAAAGGAGCATGTGGAAAGAGGAACGATCGAACTGTATTTTGTCAAGAAGGACTACCAACTAGCCGACATCTTCACCAAAGCTCTTTCTCAAGACAGATTTGAATTCTTGGTTCGTCGACTTGGTATGCGTAGTTTCACTCCTGATGAACTTGAACGTCTTGCACATTCGCAATAACCTTGTATATATCTATCAGAAAATCAAAATACAAAAATATAAAACCTATAAAATCAAAATAAAAAAAATGCGAAAATCTTTATGTAACACCTCACCATGGCGGAATATGGGGCGCGATGTATGGATATCATCACAACATGGCGTGTCTATAGAGATAACTAAATGAAATAAGAAATGTCATAAAATGGTGACACAAATGTCATGACAATATCTCAACAATGCAGAAGTCTAGATAAGTAGGTAACAGTCCTACCACTTACCCAAGACAACAACAAACATAAACCAAAACAAACATATAGGTGCCAACAGTATCACTTATTCAAAACACGTAAAATAACTAAGAAGGAACGGGGATCTCCTTCTAAATGCAATCCTAATGCACCCAAATCTAGCCACTTCTATCCTCAAGCTTAACCACATTCTCACCTGAAAGAGACACTAAAATACGTCAACATAAAGTTGGTGAGAGTCATAGGTTTAGACTCAAACGCCAAAATCATACCATAAGCTGTGAATAACAACCAAAAGTTAAAAACATATGGACAATGTGATACTAACATGCATTAACAACTAACATTCAAGATTTAACTAATCAAACCAAAACCAAGGCTCCCAGCCATACCAAACACCATACTCCCAAAGGCATCCAAACACCTATGAACCAAATCCCAAGGCCCCGCCTTGTCAACATCTCCTTGGTACCAAGTCAAAACATAAAACAATCAAGAATCATCTAGTAGTTAATCACATAAGTACGCACACACAAGTCCATCACCAAACACAAAACATTCACAGCATAATTTATAAAAACAAACAGTGTCTCTTCCATCCCATCTGGAAGTCATAATCATCAGAAAACATGGGACTATGAAACTCACCTGATTGAGCTTCTCCAAAAGTCCTTGCACTAGCAAAAAGCTAACAAACCAAAAACACATAATCAAAACATGAACCAACCACTAAGACGGCTCATCAACCTATGATGGACATATAGCCTTCTCCCATATATTACCCTCATTAATATGCTCTAAACACCCCATTACCCTTCCCTAACAAGTCCTTAACTTGGTTAAGTTTGATAACTATCCCATTCATATTTTACACAAAACAGTCCCAACTTTTAGGTCTCCAAACTATAAGTCAAACGCCCACCTAAACATACCCATGATCTCTGTAAAGGGAATATTTATTCCCTTACATATGTTAGCTAACACCTCCCATTTGCCCCAACCTTAAAGCTACTGTTAAGGCCCCGATATATATATATATATATATATATATATATATATATATATATATATATATATATATATATATATATATATATATATATATATATATATATATATATATATATATATATATATATATATATATATATATATATATATATATATATATATATATATATACTTTTGTCTATCCAGATTTTACTGATTTTAAACATACAAAAAGTTTGTTATGATTAGGGGGTCTTACCCTAGACCACAATCTTAGCCCTAATGCAGATACTTCCTATAATATATAAACCATCTATCATGTTCGTTTGAATGTCTCAATGCAACCTTAAGTACCCCAAACAACCCAAAACTTAAAAAGAAAACAGGCTGACTTCAAAACTGTTTTGACCTCCGACTGTTGAACCTGTTTTTGACCCACTTCTCGACCTCCAATTTAGTTCTCGTTTCTTGCATTGGAAAGCCACTTCAATTACCTTTTCAGGGATATTTGGATCGCAAAATAAGAGTTTGTAGAACTCCCGGTATAATCAAAACAATTGCCCCTAAATTCTGCCCAGTTTTTAAAAACGGGTTTAATTAGATTAACCTCATTACCCATAACCCCACCAATTACAAGCCCTAAACCATCTAATCATTATGAAATCATTAAAATACAGATTTTTATTTAAACCCTAACCTAAATCCATCTTAAGATGATTATATAAACATTAAAAACAATTAAATTAAAAAGGGATTATGAAGGTTTTACCTTAAGATTTATGGAAGATGAAAAAAATACTGAAACCCTAAAACCCCACTGTGAAACCATCGGCTATAGCACTCCAGGAGAAAAAATACGACTTTTTATTGTGATTAAAAACAATATATATGGTATTGGTGAATCCTAGTCCAACCCAAAGCCCACTTTCCTTTTTCCTCCTTTTTCCTTTTTTTCTTTCTTTTCTTGCGTCCAAATCCGACCCACACCCTCCCTTATTTCGTTTTTTTATTTTATTATTAATTAATATCTTATTAATATTACCTTAATTTACCTTAATTTATTTCAGCTCCTAAAGCCTCCAAAACCTCAAAACCGTAAAACTAGTCAAATTTACGCGTTTTACCGTAAAAGACGTAAGATATACAGTTTTAAAAAAAATCTTAAATTTTGAAATAAACTTTATAACTAAGTCCTAAATGACTTAAAACCATCCCGAAAAATACTCCCGTGACTAAATACCTCTTCCGAGACCTCAAAATGCTAAACCGTAAATCGTAAAAATACGATTTTCTATAATGCATATACGTATACGTAAAACCACTAAATAACACCATTTCACTTCATAGTCACTACCGTGTGAGCTCATGAACATGAAATCATCACACATCGTTTCAGTCACAAGGTACCCCGTACCGGAAACGATATCCAAACCACAATCTATACACACCAATTAGCACATAAACACGTAAAGACACGTAACTAGCACAAAATAAAACTAAGTGACGAACCTCAAAACCACGGTTGTCACATCACTCCCTCCTAATAGAAATCTCGTCCCGAGATTTACTCATTAGGATCAAAACATACCATTAGCAAACAACTGAGGATACTTGTTCTAAATGAACTCCTCTCATTTCCACGTGAACTTTAGTTCAAGTTTCAAAATACCACATATACAAACCAAAAATAATTAAACTCATTCCCAAACTCTTGACCTCACAGTCAATAAATCTCACAAACGACTCTTTGATAAAACAAAGACTCTTATTAACACAAGTCCCGAATAACCGTACATGCAAAATGCATTCTCAAACAACATTTACCAATCTCAATACATGAAATGTATCATGTATGCAACTCATTTTCCCCAGGTAATTCTATACTCATAAGCTACTGGTCCGATCTTTCCAAAGATCATAAATGGACCTACAAAACTCTACATCAACTCTTCCATTTTACCAAAACATACCACCCGTTACTATGGGTGAAACTTCCTACATAACTTTGTCACTAACTCTAGTGGTTTCCTCCTTTTCTACATAACATCATTACCACATTAGTAGCCTCTTTTACCAATTCTAGTCCACAATGGGGACAACTCAACCTATCCTTTCATATAGTGCCTCAAATGGCATTTATCGACTTCTAGTATGATAACCATCATTATATGAAAACTCAGCCATCGCTAATGAGTTTCCTAACTCCCTCTAAATCAATCACTCATGCCCTCAGTGTAACTCCTAAGGTTGTATAAATATCTCACTTGCCTATCGTTTTCCAGTTAGCCGGATATACTCATATCCAATCATGTTCATCAACTCCCTTTAGTCTGTACTCCAAACTACTTAAAAATTCCAATTTCCTTACAAAGTGACCTATGACGGTCTTTCACATATCCATTAGTTCTTCCAATCCAAATCAACTTATGATCTATACACATCATCAAAAATACGGTTATCTCAGTTAGTCTATCAACTGCCATCCAAACCCATGCTACAACTACTTCCATTAAATTTGGATAGCTCATAGTAGCACCTATACACTTCTTTCTCACTTTTCTTCATGATTTTTTTTTATACTCAACACTTCCTTTATACCTACACAATGTCTTACCTTCAAGGTCATATTGCTCCTCATCTTGTCTCAGTTAGACCAAGCCCTTCGTCCCTATGGCACATTACACCTATAACTCCTCATCCATTTGATTATCGATACTAAGCCTCCCAAACAATCAGTATAGGTCAGTGCCATTTCCTTTTCCACACTACGACAGTATTAGCGTGCGTTGTGCTTTATTTAACTCATTAAGCTCTACCAAAGTTTTTACCTTCGGTTCCTATCTCGACCTATTTTATTCATGCTCTGCTTCTATACACACTTCCTTCTTCTTCCTCAACTCCTACCATACATCACGATGTGATGCTTCCCATCGTTTCTTCCTTTTCCATAATCCTTCATAATGCATTCCATACATATTAGGCTAACTTTTACGCAAAGCCCTCTATCCCATCACATTCGTACGCACTCCTTCCAACTTCTCAACTACGTGACTACTCATTCCTCTTGAAATATGAGATGAATTAGTCAGTCTATCGACTATCACCCAACTCTCGTCACTTTCACCAATTTCGTCCTTACATTGCCCTTTCTAAGCTACTCCTATCTATGTAGGAAGTATAGTCTACGTCCCTTTTCTCCATATGATTGTCCAAGCCACGCAACATACATGTTGACGCGTTTTCTGCTTTAGACAACTCAACTCGTGCAACCTACATCCTTCATCCAAAACACCCTAATACGTCATCCATATAGTTCAAGTTCGTCTCAGCTTCACTTCATTCTTCTTATTCCATGTCTCATCAACTATGCTTGACTTTCCCAGATGGTACTTGGCCTTGCAGTTTTCTTTCATCACTTAACTCCACCCATCACCTTTTCCAAATGTTCAATCAAGATGATTAAATATGTGTTGGAGACGTTCATGATCTGTTTAGATCATTCTGTACGTCTCGTACCCCAAATGCCTCTAGCATTCTAGGCAGATATAACAATCCAGCTCCACTAACTAAGTCTATCTAGTCATCTATACGCCAAAATTTTCCAAGTAGCTTCACTTGTTTTTCTCACAACCAGCTCTCTTACTCCCTCCTAATAGGGACAGACTAGAGTTTCATGTGATTCCATGCGGATCACACTCTCATCTTATACCCACATTAATTTCCATTTGTCTATTGAGCCATATTTTGAATTCTTACTCAAATCTCATACTTCTACTTTGATCTTGCACCCAACATGAGGTACTTTCAATCATCATCTTCTATGAATACTTGGTTCTCTTCTTCCATGGTTCTCCCTTATTCCTACATTATCCCGTCCAACAGAAATTCCATACTTCATTCATCAAATCTATGGAAGTCACTAGTGCATTGGATAATGCATAGCTATCTCTTCCAAAGATCTTTCATAAAACCTTCACAAAACCGACTCTCTAATCACTTCTTCACGAAACTTATTCAGCTCAGCTTCACTCCTCATCCCTCGATATTGATTGCCACAAAAATTCTATCCACGTAGTCACTCGACTCCCCTTGTTACTTCCACGAGTTCTTAATCTCCCATGTCATGTATTCATTTCATCATGATCCACCGGTTCAGCTCTTTGTAGCTCCACTCCGATACTCGATCTGCCCTTCTTCGTCACGAACCATACGTAAATTTCCCATCATAGTGCTTGTCACCTTTCTAGTCCTTGCAACTTTTGTGACTCCTTCGAAATCTCTTGCATCCTTCTTGCAGCCGACACGTAGTCCTTTCAGCTCCTTGCTTCGCGATGTAGCTCTTTACGCACTCCTTCTCGTCTCCATGATGTTACCTAGGAACTTCACACTACGTAGTAGCTTCTAACTTCCCGTAACTAATCTAAGTTTCAAAACTTCACAACTCTTAATCATTCCTTCAACACAACCTTTAAACCAAAACACATCTCTCCATTATAGTATCTAACCATAAGTAATACTACCCAACTCTATTCTCTCATCTTAACGTTCCCATAACCGTATAATAAAATCAACCATGACGTGTAACCAAAGAATTCCAAACAATCGTGTCCCAAAATAAAATATAGGGTAAAACGAACCCTAGCCAAAACAACTGAAAACAAAACAATGTAATCCGAAAGATCAATGGAGTGTTCCAACAACGAAAAATTAGACTCGTCACGATTAGTATTACCAAATTTCGATACGTTAGAAATTTTAAAACTTTCATCCCAATTAGTTACTTCTCATAAGAACCAAACTCCCATACTACTAAAACTAATCATACTCATTATTAACCATAAACTCATCCTTTATCTTCATCATTTTATCAAGATATCAACTAATTAGTATACTACAATCTTAATCATTATCTTGTTTACCCATATTAAACTTATTTCACTTGTTATTATGAAACCAATACATGTTTATAAAATACGCCCCCTTTTTTTCCATTTAGGTTGGTTATAACTAAACTACTACAAGGTGTGGTGTTATTATTGTCATTACTATAATAAAATCTCTTTTTTTTTACTCTTTCCGTCTTAGTTAAATTATTCTAAAATTTTAACTCCACTTAAGAAAATTATTGTAAAATTTCTTTACCCCTTTAAAATATATTATCACATGTTACATAGAAGACTAATCCAATTATTTTCAAGAAAACCTTTTTATGACTTACTACTACAACTAAAAAAATGTAAGTTACGATATCATACCATACACCTACAAATTATTTTCAAAACCGTTTCCTATAATTAGCCGGACTTATTTGCAAGAAAATTTAGTGGTTCGCATTAATAAGAATACATACCCGAATGTAGACACACATCCAAAAGACTCAAAACGTCGTTGGAACTCCATCAAACTCCAACACCATAAAACACGAACAAACACAAGGTACGTTCAAGTTATAGTAACTAGTGAACGACCATATACCATAACTTAACACATAGTAGTATATATACATCCGCATATATATACCTATTAAATCACCCAAAACATACTCGTTACCATACATGTCAGATCAACCAATCGCGTCATACACTCGTTTTTTCATACGAGTAATCACCATCTTACCACAAGGCATAAAACCCATCACTAAAACCAGTCCATATCGTGTGACCCCATAATCACACAACATGACTATAACCCAAAACAATAACACACTCAAAAATATCCATATCGTAGGCAACCGTTACATAAACCCATATATTATACATATACCAATAATCCACATCTCATCATATACAAGCATGCACTAACCCTCTTTCATGCAATCATACTTAGGAACCCATTGAAGTTGTGGTACTTGTATAACTATGTTGGCCACCATACTTATACAATTACCCTTTCCCTAATGCACCCCCTCCTATGATGACACTTATAAGAATCAATACAACACATAACACATAAATCCATCAACTCACCTAAGCACATAACCACATAACCAATAAGGTCCAAAACTCCATCTATTAAAATAACATAGTAAAACTCTTGGAATACAGAAATCCATAGTCTGGCTAAAACAGCATAGACTAAATCTAAAACGAAAACATAATCAGTTATAAGTCATGTCGCCCATAAGAGTGGAAACAGCTTAAAATCCTTCATATCCCCTACTCCTACTAACTCGAACCACCACAAGATTCTTAGGTAACATGACTTAAACATAAGAAAGAAAATAATATCCCTCAGGTACATAAAATAACTCAACAAAAGATAGAAACTACCTTGTACCAAACTATGTACTATAATGCACAGTTTAAGCAAAATACAACAATGACTAGCGTAGACGATTATGGTTCAACCCGCACTAGTCACAACCCAAAAAGAAAATAACATGTGGCTAAGTATGAACATAATATGGTTCAATTCATACTAGTCAAAACATCGCAATAACTAACATCCAAACACATCAATTAATATAAAATGCACACATACTCCTATAACGCCTATATGTAGGGACCCTTAAGCTATAGACTAGGTTACTAGACTAGGCAACCTAATTCTCTATAACCATTGTCTCTGATACCATTCTGTAACACCCCGCCATGGCGGAATATGGGGCGCGACGTATGGATATCATCACAACATGGCGTGTCTATAGAGATAACTAAATGAAATAAGAAATGTCATAAAATGGTGACACAAATTTCATGACAATATCTCAACAATGCAGAAGTCTAGATAAGTAGGTAACAGTCCTACCACTTACCCAAGACAACAACAAACATGAACCAAAACAAACATATAGGTGCCAACAGTATCACTTATTCAAAACACGTAAAATAACTAAGAAGGAACGGGGATCATCTTCTAAATGCAATCCTAATGCACCCAAATCTAGCCACTTATATCCTCAAGCTTAACCACATTCTCACCTGAAAGAGACACTAAAACACGTCAACATAAAGTTGGTGAGAGTCATAGGTTTAGACTCAAACGCCAAAATCATACCATAAGCTGTGAATAACAACCAAAACTTAAAAACATATGGACAATGTGATACTAACATGCATTAAAAACTAACATTAAAGATTTAACTAATCAAACCAAAACCAAGGCTCCCAGCCATACAAAACACCATACTCCCATAGGCATCCAAACACCTATGAACCAAATCCCAAGGCCTCGCCTTGTCAACATCCCCTTGGTACCAAGTCAAAACATAAAACAATCAAGAATCATCTAGCAGTTAATCACATAAGTATGCACACACAAGTCCATCACCAAACACAAAACATTCACAGCATAATTTATAAAAACAAAACAGTGTCTCTTCCATCCCATCTGGAAGTCATAATCATCAGAAAACATGGGACTATGAAACTCACCTGATTGAGCTTCTCCAAAAGTCCTCGCACTAGCAAAAAGCTAACAAACCAAAAACACATAATCAAAACATGAACCAACCACTAAGACGCCTCATCAACCTATGATGGACATCTAGCCTTCTCCCATATATGACCCTCATTAATATGCTCTAAACACCCCATTACCCTTCCCTAACAAGTCCTTAACTTGGTTAAGTTTGATAACTATCCCGTTCATATTTTACACAAAACAGTCCCAACTTTTAGGTCTCCAAACTATAAGTCAAATGCCCACCTAAACATACCCATGATCTCTGTAAAGGGAATATTTATTCCTTTACATATGTTAGCTAACACCTCCCATTTGCCCCAACCTTAAAGCTACTGTTAAGGCCCTGATATATATATATATATATATATATATATATATATATATATATATATATATATATATATATATATATATATATATATATATATATATATATATATATATATATATATATATATATATATATATATATATATATATATATATATATATATATATATATATATATATATATATATATATATATATATATATATATATATATATATATATATATATATATATATATATATATATATATATATATATATATATATATATATATATATATATATATATATATATATATATATATATATATATATATACTTTTGTCTATCCAGGTTTTACTGATTTTAAACATACAAAAAGTTTGTTATGATTAGGGGGTCTTACTCTAGACCACAATCTTAGCCCTAATGCAGATACTTCCTATAATATATAAACCATCTATCATGTTCGTTTGAATGTCCCAATGCAACCTTAAGTACCCCAAACAACCCAAAACTTAAAAAGAAAACAGGCTGACTTCAAAACTGTTTTGACCTCCGACTGTTGAACCTGTTTTTGACCCACTTCTCGACCTCCAATTTAGTTCTCATTTCTCGCATTGGAAAGCCACTTCAATTACCTTTTCAGGGATACCTGGATCACAAAATAAGAGTTTGTAGAACTCCCGATATGATCAAAACAATTGCCTCTAAATTCTGCCCAGTTTTTAAAAACGGGTTTAATTAAATTAACCTCATTAATTACCCATAACCCCACCAATTACAAGCCCTAAACCATCTAATCATTATGAAATCATTAAAATACAGATTTTTATTTAAACCCTAACCTAAATCCATCATAAGATGATTATATAAACATTAAAAACAATTAAATTAAAAAGGGATTATGAAGGTTTTACCTTAAGATTTATGGAAGATGAAAAAAATACTAAAACCCTAAAAACCCACTGTGAAACCGTCGGCTATAGAACTCCATGAGAAAAAAATGACTTTTGATTGTGATTAAAACAATATATAGGGTATGGGTGAATCCTAGTCCAACCCAAAGCCCACTTTCCTTTTTCCTCCTTTTTCCTTTTTTTCTTTCTTTTCTTGCGTCCAAAACCGACCCACACCCTCCCTTATTTCGTTTATTTTTAATTTTATTATTAATTAATATCTTATTAATATTACCTTAATTTACCTTAATTTATTTCAGCTCCTAAAGCCTCCAAAACCTCAAAACCGTAAAACTAGTCAAATTTACGCGTTTTACCGTAAAAGACGTAATATACACAGTTTTAAAAAAAAATATTAAATTTTGAAATAAACTTTATAACTAAGTCCTAAATGACTTAAAACCATCCCGAAAAATACTCCCGTGACTAAATACCTCTTCCGAGACCTCAAAATGCTAAACCGTAAATCGTAAAAATACGATTTTCTATAATACATATATGTATACGTAAAACCACTAAATAACACCATTTCACTTCATAGTCACTACCATGTGAGCTCATGAACATGAAATCATCACACATCGTTTCACTCACAAGGTACCCCGTACCGGAAACAATATCCAAACCACAATCTATACACACCAATTAGCACATAAACACGTAAAGACACGTAACTAGCACAAAATAAAACTAAGTGACGAACCTCAAAACCACGGTTGTCACACTTTCAAAATACCAAAAATATTCTTCTTCGACATGTCTCTCAGCATCGATAATATGGACGTACTTAGAAATGTTGTTCAATAACGACACGGCTACGTACATAAAGTTCGAATGAGAGTTCAAATGTTTTCAAAACATGTCTTTTCTATTTTTCTTATCATAATGGCTTATTGTCACATGTTAGACTATAACCCGGTCCCCAAAGAAAGGAAAGTCTTTTGACTTATCCTCAACAATGAGAAATTCATTTTTCTCGGTCATGAGCTTATATCAAAACATTCAAAGTTTTAAGCTCATGAACTCAATTTTCTTGGACTTTTGAGCACAATTTTTAAAGGTATTTCAAAACAATGTGCTCATATACTCCCCTATTTAAATAGAATCTCTCTTCGAGGGGGAGTATAATGATTTCATAAACATTTGTTCCAAAGTTTCATGACACATTATTCTCTCCATGTTTCATCACTAGTTTCACAAAAATTTCAATTTCATGCAATTTTTGAGGGGGAGAATAGTGATTAAAATGTGTTATCTTGGATAAGATCTTTGATATAAGTGCTTTCTTTTCCTAATATGTGCAAAAACCTTTCCTTTTTTGATGCACATATGTAGGGGGAGCGTTTTGGGTGATACAAAAAACCTTCAAGGTGTAAACTCTGATTTCATCAACACCTTGATTGCTTTTTCAATAGGTTTTTTTGGTTACGATATCTATACCCTTCAACACATTAATTCACGACGGTATTGGTGTCAAAAGGTGGTTAGGTATTCGTCCTATGATCCAACCAGAACCGGAGGGATCTTCCCAGGGACAATCCATTAGAATTTAGATGTCCTTAGAAAAGATGGAGTAGTTGAGTGTACGGGGAAAATGCCGACTAATGACATAAGCTAGCACTGGAACAATCACAACAAGGTGCTAGTTATGACGTCTTGGTAAGCATTGAAGGGGTTGAAGAATGAAAAAGAAATGTAAGGATAAAGGGTGTAAAGAAAGAAGCCCTCCATACAACTTAGGCAGAAACTGGGTCAATACATCTACTATCAGAATCACGTTGATGATTTCTGGTAATGAAGACAAAGCATCATGGACCAAGTGATGCAAAGCACAATCCTTCCCAGCCTACTCAAGCTTCTCTCAAAAGAAGTTTGTTTTATTGTCACGGAGTTCAACTCATTTCTATCAACTTTCTCACTCCGAGATAGTAGATATTGAAAAGGTGGCAGTCTGCTCCAGCCTCCGATCACCAAATAAACGTGCACTTATAGAGTCTAGAGCCAACGGGATTCATCAAAAATCTCATTAGGACACTTATTTCTTATATCAATTGTTGTTCATCATTAGAACACAAGCGATAATTTACAGAGTCCTACGCTCTATCCTTGTGGTATTGCTAGAACATTCAGAGTGATACTCTCTAGTATTCATAGTGATGAATGGAAATACTTCCAGTGTTAACATCAAACAGCACTGCGGTAGGTCATATGTACGATTCAGTTTGAATTAAACATATGCTAACTGGAAAGCAACAGTGGTTTGATTCTTAATTGATTCAAACTCGTTCCAGGTCTCTACGCAATATCTTTATGATCTTGCCAGAACATTCAGAGTAATACTTTTCAGTATTTACAGTGACGAATGGAAATCCTTCCACTGTCATCATCAAACAGCACTGCGGTAGGTAACTTGTGCGACTCTATATGAATCAAACTTGTGTCAACTGGAAAGTAACGATGATTTGATTCTTAATTGATTCAAACTTGTTCCATGAAACTGAATTGACGACTTAATCAGCAGAATGGAACTGTATGATTCACTCCTTACTATGAATTATCTTTCGATAAATTCAAGTATTGAGAACGGCTACCACAGTCGGAAACCCTGTCAAGGAAGTTCTTTGAACTTACCTAATCACAGGTACAGTATTCTTACTGTATAACGGGAAACCGGAGGAATGCAAACGGTGGCGTAACTTCAAGAAGTCGTAATTCAAGACCACATACTCATATAAATGAAGAAAGATCAAGAACATCTAAAGACAAAGACTTTCGCTACTCTGATGATCAAGGGAGTTTGTTAACAAGCTTTCAAGTCAACACAAAACATGAGTATATGGAGAAAGACACAAGAACACAAGCTGGCAAAGTTACAAGATCAAGTCAAGGCAAAGATCAAAGATCCAAGATCACAAGTCATGAAAGGAACTATGAAGAAACTCTCAAGACATCGAGCTTCAAAATCAGCAACAACAAAGAAGTGAAGTCACATATTATATGACCACCCCTTAGGGGGAGATTGTTAGAAGTAATTAAAGTGATGGTCATATAATATATCGTTGCGAAGCTCGTGAAAAATGTTCTTTAATGATGTCGAGAGTTTTTAGTTATTATTGTTTATGTAACGGGATTTAGTCCCGAACACGCAAATGAGGAAGGCCTCCTAAACAATTCTTAATTAGTATAAAAGGCCCCCTAAGCCTCATTTGTGTGTGTGCTTTCCCATTTCATAGTTTTAGAGAGAGAAAGGTGTGTTTGTTTCTCTCACTAGGAAATCACCAACTTTGTAATTTTCTTTTCTTCTCTTCATCTTAATCTAATCTTTCTTTTTTAGTTTAATCATTATCATGTTATTTGTGTTTGATTAGTCGTGTGATTTAGTCCTACAGATACGGAGGCCTTTACAAGGCTAGGGCCACAAGATGGAGGGGTATTTGACAGGCTAAAGAAGAAAGATCACAGGAAGAGAAGTCCTATTACCAGACGAGACCGAAACGATGAGGCAACGTCTAAAACGTACTCAAAGACAGATGAGAATGATGACAAAAATAGAAGGTCAAAAAGGCGAAATCAAAAAAATCAACAATGATATGTCCCGCCCTTGACTATGTGAAGACGTTGACCCATTTACACCTCGCATCCGAAACTTCGACTTCCCAAAGAAATTAAGAATGCCAAGTCAAGTCAATACATATGATGGATCGGGAGATCCAGAAGACCACATCAAAATCTTTCAAGCATCATCCAAAGTGTAAAAATGGGCCATGCCCACGTGATGCCACATATTCAATTCCACATTGATCGGCAATGCCCGAGTATGGTCGATGATCTCCCGTTGGAGACAATTAATAGTTACGACGACCTAAAAACAGCTTTTTTAGCCAACTATCTCTAGGAAAAGAAATGCATAAAAGACCATGTGGAACTCCACCACATCAAGCAAAAAGACAAAGAATCTACAGAAGGTTTCATGAAGAGATTCAAGATCGAAGTCCGACATGTTAAAGAAGCTCTAGAATGTATGAAAATATCAGGGTTCATGCACGGAATCACACATCCACGCCTGATCAAACGTTTGCATGACAACATACCCAAGACCACGGATGAGGCAATGCGGGAGACTGTAGTCGCCCATCAGTCTAGAAAGAAAGCGACACCTACATGGAAGCACGATGGGAATAGAAAACCTCACTTTGACAGAAGACCAGACTTCTAAAATAATCAAAGGTCAAAATAGAGGAATGACAGGTTCACATTCTCAAAAACACCAAAGGATATCTTAACTCTCGAAAGGGGAAAGTTCAAGCCACCACCCCATCAGACAAGAGAGACCCAAACAAATACTGCTAACGCCATGGAGATATCGGGCACAACACAGACGAATATCAGCATCTAAAAAGGCAAATCGACGAATTAGCCAGAAATGGAAAACTGACACAATGGATTAAAGAAGTTAGAAATAGTAGCAGAAAGATCAACAAAATATGGTGAAAAAAGGTGAGTCCCAAGCAAGGGACAAAGCTCCAGGAATCCTTACAATACACCCCTGGGAGAGAACCGTGAAAAGAAAAGTATCACAAGTTTTACACCAAGATTAGAGATATCCTTTTCACCATTAGATGAAATGAAGGCTCAGGAAAATCCAATAGTCTTAGAAGCAGAGATAGGAAGCTGTCATGTGGACAAGGTATATGTAGACGGAGGGTCAGCCTTCGAAATCATGTATGAACACTGTTTTCAACGACTACAACAAAAAATCAAAGAAACAATGACCCCAGCAACAACTTCCCTAATAGGATTTAATGGCAAAGCCACATGGCTGTTGGGGCAAACACAGTTAAAAGTACTTATAGGACACAAAGAACACAATGCAGAGACATAATGAGTTTTATAATCATAAAATCACAGTCGCCATACAATGTAATTACTCAGAACAACAGAAAGGCCGTAACAATAAGCCAAACCCAAGAAAATGCATAGCCGAAGTCAAACAAGAAGGAATTCCGAGAATCATGGTCATAACCAAGAAAATGACGACACGTTCCTCGAATAAACCTAAAAGCCTCAAGGGCACCCATAAAATAAGAAGGGATCTAACCAACTTGAGCAGACCTATGTCAAAACAAGCAAAAAATGTCGAAAATTTCCGAACAACATAGGGAAAATAAAAAGGAAAACAATTTCCTACAAAGAAAAGCAAGAACCAGGGTGTCAAGAGAACTATAAACAAAAAGCAAAGTTGGCAACACTCGCAGCTCTGATTCCAAAGAAGAAACTTCCCCCGTGCCTATTTTCCTCAAAAGAAGAAAACAATGTTGCACCAGAGTCGAGACAAAATACCGCGACAAAAGAAGAATCAACGCTAATTGTAGCCGACGGGACCAAAACATCAAAAAAGTACTCCGAAACATACACAACAACGGTAAATGATAACCAACCAACCGAACAAAAACCACTAAGGTGGGAATCCAAAAAGGCCACACGAAAATGGAGCACTACAACAAAATGCACAGCATCTTAATAACTAGCTTTTGCTAGTATAAAAAGTTTATCGTCTCGATTCTATTCGAATTGACCCGGTTAAAAGTGTGACTCAGTTGTTCTTGGTGAAAAGAAAGTAATGTGGTTATCTATTTTTAAACTAAAAGTGAAAATGTCGTTGAGTAATTAATTAAAATAAATTAAAAAATGAAATCTTGAAAAGATTTAGACTAAAAATAAAGACTTAAAAGAATAAATGACGAAAGATTAAAACTTGACAAAAGGTAAATTTGAAAATTTTAAAATTAAACTAAGACAAAACAAATTTAAAATAACACTAAGTAAAAATGGCGGGAAAAATTAAATTTGAAATTAAAATAAAAACAGGAAATAAAAACCAAAACTGAGAATTGCGTAACGATCGTAACTTGGATCGCAGTCTCGATCGCAGCTTGGATCGCAGGACTCGATCGCAGCTTGGATCGTAGGACTCGGTCGCATCTTGGATCGCAGTCAAGCGATCATAGCTTGGATCAGAGGTCTCGATCGCAGCTTGGATCGCAGTCAAGTAATCGCAGCTTGGATCGGAGTTAGTGATCGCAGTATTTGATCGCAAGTAGAAACCCTAAGGTTTATGCGATCAAAATACTCGATCGGAACTTTACAACCCTTAGACTTTTACGATGGAATGTAAAAAGGAAATAAGCAAAAACCAAATAAGCACTTTAATAGTAAGCACTTACCAAAAACTTAACCAATTTAAAATTAAGAAGAACTAAATAAGCCATGAATTTAAAAACTTTCAAAATACCAAATAAGCAAAATTTATAAAATCAACTTTAAAAAGATTACACTTTTGAAAACACTTAATTGAAAATAAGCTAACACGAAATAAGCAAAAAGCACAATAAGGTAAGACCATAAATTACATAAAAATGATACTAACAAAAAGATAAACACTTTAATCAAATAAGCATAAAGATTAAAACAAACTACATACTTATACCAAATCAAACACAAGATTAAAACAAGAAAGGAAGAATAAGATTGATTATGAAAAGCTTAAAATTAAGATAAAGATTAAAGATTCTATATTACAAGATTTAAAGATTAAAGATTTAAGCAAACTTGAAAGAAAATTTAGAGAGAGAGATTAAAACTAGAGAGAGAAAGTAAATACTCCTACTCCTACTTACCTTAAGGAAAACTAAAAAAATGAACAACTAGCTAACTCCCTCCTAATGACACATTAGGAGGGTATTTATAGGAGGAAATGGAAGGAGTGTTGTTTTCGTCTCTCTTTTTCGTCTTTTCGACTTTTAAATTCTTCGTCTTCCTCGACGTTGTCTCGGGATTTGTCGATATGAAATGAACTCGTCTTATAATTTTCTTCTTTTATTAGACTTGGTTCTTCGACTTCGTTAAACTTTCGTCATTAGACTTTTTCTTCGATAAATCTTCAGAATAGGCCTTTGACTTCTTTTTTTTTGCACTCTTGATCTTTTGACTTTGTCTTTTGTATTTTTCTTCGATAAAAGCCCGTGTTTTCTTCCCTTTTCACATTTTGGTCCTAAATCACAACAAAAACACAAACCACGCATAATTCCGACTTTTACGACATTTAATATACGTTTTGGCTTGGTTATTATTATAATTAAGTGGTAAAAGGATGGGTGTTATCACACCTATCAAATTCCCTACACTTGAGCATTGCAATGCCCTCATACAATGCATTAATTACAAAGCAAGATTTACATTTTCCATCATAACTAACCCACCTTGGCCTCTATTAAACACAAGACATTAAGGAAATTTAAAAAGATAGAATATAACAAAATGCTTGAAGGAAGAACAAGTAAAGAGATCGAAGACTTACATAAGGGCTTGGGTTGTCATGAATGTTTATCACTCTCAAGTTTCACGTTCCCTACACCAAGCTTAAGAACGAGATCATTGTTATTATAAGTTATCAAGCTAACACAAACTCATGTGGGTCAATTATTCACTTAGACTCCCTTATTCCTAGGTGTATATCTTATATTTTATTATTGTCTTGAATGATCACGAGGATGCATTGTTGACTTATTTCGATAGTTTATTTAGGCCGAAAATAAAGTAGGACGATTTAATCAATAGTTAGCTAAAGTACAAAATCTTTTAAAACCACTTCTCTAAACCTCATAAAGTTCATATCTTGGCATAACTCGCTTCACGATTTGAGACCTTTCTCGGACCGATATTTGGCATTGACTTCATACTTCGAATCTTGAGAGACGTTCTTGAAATAATGGTCTTCTCTTCATAATAGGAATTTCTTCACTTGAAGTTTTTGAGAGATTCTTCAAACTTGGACCACGACTTCTTCATTTTTCTCCAATCTTTATTTGGGATTTTCATATACAACGATCCGCCTCCTTTTAGGACTTGGATTTATTTATCCTCATACCTTGCTAGGGTCTTTTCGGATAGACTTCTCCATGATCTTTAGGGGAGTATTTTCTTTTCGTCGTGTGTCTCGATCCTTCATATTGATTTTTGATACATGATTCTTCACATCTCTTTGGATCTTTAGCAACAAAATGTAGCCCTCATGTCTTGTTAGGACCTTTTCGGACTCGCCAATCTTCGCATCCCGCTTCAATAAGTTATGCCTTGGCTATGAACTCTAATTAATACCGAGCAACTTTTAAACAATCTTGTACTAGAATCTAAGTAACTTTTTAAATCGTATAACCTTACTTATCGCAATTATATTTATTAACAAGCGATGGGAGAAAAAGCTTATAATTAACTCACATAAATTCATGAAAGAATACCAAACTTATAATTGACTCTATCATCACTCGTTCTCCACAATTTAAAATCTTAATGAATGAGACTCGTGGATGCTTAGCCTATTAAATCAAAGTTTTGAGTTTTCAAGTCATCTATAGGATCTTGCAACTTCTTAGACTTTTTCAAGTTTAGAATTCGCATTTTAAAGTTCCCTTGATAAACGACTTTCTAGGATCGATTATAGGAACTTGCGAAAAGTTCTTGTTATGAACCCGTAAGTGTTAAGACTTTCGCGTTTTAAAGTTCCCTATATAAAATCCTAGCAAAACTTGATTTAAACACGTTAAGGATACTAGCTAGAGTAAACTTAAATAAGTAAACTCGGGTTGAGTCAAAAGATTCATGACGGGCCTAATTTATCAAAGACATCTGAACTTATTAAAACCATTTATTAAAATTTTATTCTAGCGATGAAAGAAAATAACGATAACAAAGGAAAAACTACTAGGCCTAAATAGATCAAAAATTTTGAAAAATGTCGAAAAATCAATTTTCCGGTTAAAATGAGGACAAATACATGGAAAAGCCCACTTAACTTCGATAGAAGTCCCCTCCCTATACTTAATATAAACATTGTCCTCAATGTTTAAGCATGTGGGAGTAAACTCCCCTACACTTAGGACATTGTACACTTTGTTTAAATCTTGTTAAGGAAGAGACAGCTAAAGTGATTCCTATTTTAATATTGAAGAATATAAAATAGTGAATCGATAGAGTTTATGATAGAACCGGGAAGACGGGTACACGGAATCACGGGTCGTCAAAAGTCGTCAAGAATGGATCTTTGAAAGCTCGAATCCCTGCACATCATAAGAAAGAAAACAACAAACACATACTAGGGTCTCCCCCTACACTTATTATAAAAACGGATAAAAGGATAGATCATCAGGTTGCCTCCCGGGAAGCGCTTATTTTGGTTCACCGAGTCGTGAGCCTGACTCGACCTTGATTAGAATGGTAAGAACCTTGAAGAACATCCACCCGGATCAAATACATGGTTTTCATCCATCAAGTATCACAAGCTTAAGGTGAACAAGACAAGCCAAAGAAGAGTAGGCAAGGTTCCCTTAAGAAATTGTTGAGCACGGTGGTAGAAAGTATGATGAAGTGAAAGCATATCTCCATTGTTTCCAAAAGTCTTTCCTTTTATTTCATCAGATGGATACTGAGATGGCTTAAAAATTATGATACCCGGATCAAACACCGTTTCCATTAGGGGAAAATAAGACTTAGACTCAGTAGACCTTGAAGATTCGCCCATAAACCGCATAATCTCATCCGAAGAAGGTGGAAAGAGAGGTGTCAAAACATAGGTACTACGGATGTTGGTGTCGTCCGGTTTCTTCTCCTTTGAAATGGGTTTATTGACATCCGAGGGAGGATAAAGACCATAATCAAAGTCCAAAGGAGGAGAATCATGCTCATTGGGAAAGTATGTATTAAGAAAAGTAGCAAAATCTTCCTCAAATGAATAATAATCCAAAGTAGGATTAAGCATTGTTGCCGGAGGATCTTCGTCAAAAATAGGAGCATAATCATCAGTAGAAGACATAACACTTGAAGAATCACTCGAAAGAGTGTCAACATCATCAAAGTCATCATAAGTTGGCATGTCTTTATACTCTAAAGAAAAATCATCATAATCATCCATATTGGAACTAGAATCATCATCATAATCATCATAGATCGGTGGAGAATCATAAATTGGTGGGGGATCCAAATTGGAGAGAGAATCATCAATATCGTTCACATAATCTTGGAAAAGTGGATTATCATAGCAAGTCTCGAAAAGAGGGTTGTCATATACAACAAAATCATCAAGCTTTATACTTTCTAAATTAGTTGTAAGCTCGTCTTGCAGCACATCAATCATATTCGCCGATTCTTTTCCATTGGATTTACTTGTAATCTTCCCCATCTTAAAAACTTGTTGATCATTCCTGACCCGTAAGATGAGTTCACCTTTGGCAACATCGACTAAAGCTTTTCCGGTTCTCAAGAATGGTCGTCCAAGTATTAACGGAATACGAGGGTCCATTTCATAATCAACAACAACAAAATCGACCGGAAAAGTGAAGGTACCAACTTTAACGAAAACATCTTCGGCAATACCAACGGGGTAAGCGAGAGTTCAATTTGCTAGCTCAAGAGTCATATTTGTTGGTGTAAGGTCGGGCAATGATAACTTTTTCCAAACACTTAATGGCATCAAATTTATACTTACCCCGAGATCGGCTAAGGCAGTAAATTCTTCAACTTTGTTAAAAATGCAAGGTAGCACAAAACGACCGGGATCTCCAATATTTTCCGGAAGTTCTTTAAGAAGGACTGCAGAACAATTTTCATTTAAGTGTGTGTTGACAAACTCAGCCATATTCTCCTTCTTCTAAGCAATTCCTTGAATGCTTTGACAAATTTCGGCATTTGGACAAGTGCTTCAACAAGGCTTATGTTGAAATTCATTTGGGAGATCATCTTCAAAAAATAAGTAATTTGAGCATCCTCTTTAGTGAGCAATTTGCACTTGTCTAACCGAGAAGGATAAAGGATATTGGGTTTAGGTGGTGTAGGTGGTGTAGGAGTAGAAGGTGATGGTTGAGATATTGAAGGTTGAGATGGTGAAGGGTTTTTCTTTGGTACTTCTTCCGTAAGAGGTGGAGACGGTAATGTAGAACTAGTTGTTAGGACCATTGTAATAGTTAAATGTAATAGGTAGACTAGGAGGTATGTAGTTCCTCCTGGTCCTAGTAGTAGTAGGAGCAAGTCCTGCTCCTTGTCCTAGTCGAAGTCAAACTTTATTATTTACTTAATATTCTGTTAGGATATGCATGAGATATGTTAGGAAAGGATATGCATATCATTTTTACATGTTTTCTTTAATGCTGTATTAGGGTTTCCTTGTAGTATAAAAGGAACCTTAGGCAGAAGGGTTAGATACACCTTCACCAAACGTAGTTCTAGTGATAATCAATATTAGAAATCCTTAGAAAGGATCAAGTCTTTATAGTTATTCTGTTCTCCTTGATTATATTTGTATTCTACATTCATATTGTGTATAGAGTCTCTTTGTGATTTGACTTGTGATTACAGAAGTCATTCACCGGTCCTGACAGGCTGCAAGATCTACATCTAGTAGACTCAACAAGTGGTATCAGAGACTGGGAGGGTCTCTATACAAGAAGAATCAAGTTTTCTTATTACTGACATTTTTTTTATCATGTCTGCCTCAACTTCTACTCAAACAGGAGAAGACACCACTCCTAAAATTGTGCAACCTCAGCAGATCCTTGCTACGGTCTCAAACACGAATGGTAAATTCCCTCTTCTGAAAAAGGGTGAATATGATAACTGGGCAATGAAGATGGAATGGTAGATCACCAATACTGATCAAGATCTTTGGAAGATCATTCTGAATGGGAACAGCATGAAGCTTACTGGAAGAGACAAGAATGGTAATATTACCCTTCTTGACCCTAAATCTCATGAGGAAATCATAGCTATTCAGAAGGAGGTCAAAGCAAAAACGATTTTGCTTCAATCTCTTCCAGAAGATCACATGGGTGACTTCTACCATTTGGATGATGCCAGAGAGATCTGGAATGGCATAAAAGCAAGATTTGGTGGGAATGAGGAGTCAAAGCAAATGCGAAGATCCATGCTAAGAGATGAATTCACAGAATTCAAAATCTTAGAAACTGAAGGTCTACATCAAGGGTATGATAGGTTGCAGAAGATATTGAGGCAGTTGAATCAACTTCGGTCAAAGCCTGATGATGGTGATATTAATGCAAGGTTTCTTAAAGCCTTACCCTACTCATGGAATCAGGTGGTGATCTCTCTCAAAGCCAAAGGTGGGCTTGACTATCTCAACTTTGATGATCTGTTTCATAAGCTCAGAACTTTCGAACCTCATGTGAGAGGATTTTCGAGTGACTCTTTTCCCACTCCTGCAAATTCTGCCTTTGTGAGTTCTATGGCATTTAGTCCCATTTCATATGCAGGTAGCCCAAGCAATACTGTCTCCTCTCAGCATACTTTTCAGCATACCTCTGCTCCTGATCCTACTGCCAAGTCTGGTAGTATGGTAGAAGCTGTTCTCCATTCTTTTGTGGCTGATGTTGATGCTCAACAACAACTTGCTTTTGATGACTTCAAACAGGTCGATAAACTTGACCTGGATGAAATGGATCTTAAATGGCAGATGGCCATGCTAACTCTTAGGGTTCACAAGTTTGAGAAGCAAGCAGGTCGAAAATTTAATTACAACCCTCGGGAGCCAGCAAGATTCGACAGAAGCAAAGTTCAATGCTATAACTGCCAGCAACAAGGGCACTTTGCAAGGGAATGCCCTAGCAAGAATGACCACGAAAAGAGCAGGTACTCAGCTTTTAAGGTTCAGGAAGTAAAAGATGACAAGAAGGCATTGGTATCTGTTGACTCTATGGTCAACTGGAGTGATCATCAGGCTTCTACTGTGGAATCAGCCGAGTCCTCGACTGACGTGTTTGCAATGATTGCTGGGAATCTTTCTGATGCAGAAGAAGCAGACGAGTTTGCTCTTATGGGCATCTCACCTCAGGTACAACATTGTCCTCTTGGTTGTCATGATAAATACTCAGAATTGTTGTCCCAATTTAATGAAGTAAATGATCAAAATGATAAGTATTTTTAAGAGGTTCAAGCCTATAAGGCTTCATTAAACACATTGGAACAACAAAAGAGGTGGTTACAAGATACACAACGTGCGTATGAGGATAAAATCAGGATACTAAGCATCGATTTAGAAAACACGACAAATATGCTTAAGTATACTGAAACAGTAAGAGATGCTAGTATCAAAGAAAAAGAGGAGATGCAAGGAAAATTAGATGCTACAATGCTAAGATTTGAAAAATGGCAAAAGGCACCTAAAAATATTTCAAAATTAATTGATAGTAGCATGTCTGGTAGAACTAAAAGAGGCTTAGGATTTGAAAAATATATTGATTCAGAAGATGTATTTGATTTATCTTTTTCAAGTGTCTTTGATGCCGACAAAGAGGATGAGGGAAAACCTAGTTACAATAGGTTTAAACCAGCAGCAGAAATGAATGATGTCCCTCCTCCTCTTACTGTAACTTTTATGCCCACTTCATGGCATAATGACTTGGATGGATCACAGATGCTTGAGTCCCCAACAAGTTCTACTAATACTAATGACTTTGTCTCATGTACTTTCAGTGACAAAGCCAGTGACTCTGCATCTAGTGGTTCAAGTGAAGAGTCAAGACCTACAAGTTCCAAGTTGAATGAACATGCTGCTACTGGTGCTAGGAAGTGTGAAGAAAGAGTTGTTGTTATGTCAAGTGTGTCTGGTCCTAGTTTATTGAGTCCTAGGAAGAATGTTTCTCCTAGAATTGTGTGTAATAAAGTAGGCAGTATGAAACAATCTCATTCTAATAAAAGGTCTTTCAAAACATGTTTTGTTTGTGGCAGTGCCTTTCATTTAATTAAAGATTGTGATTATTATGACACACATGCTTCTGTTAATCATGCTTTTCCTGCTCCTGGTCCACCAGGAGCTGCCCCATATGCTACTAGAAGACTTAATCCTAGTGCTCAATCGTTTTCTTCTTCTAGAAGGTCCTCTCCTTTAGTTCCTGATCATTGGAAAAACATTGGATTACAAACCACTAGTAATTACTTTCAAAATTTTAATCCAGTTTATCCACATAATATGGACCACATGTATTTTGGTTTGGGAAGTTTGGGAACTGCTGTTAAGCCCTCAGCAGGTTGTCCTTGGTCACATAACAATACTCATATGATGCATTGTCAACCAAGGAACAATGGTGGATCTCATCAATCTTTTTGGCGCTCTACTAAAGATCCACAAGGCAGGCTCAAACCTGAAAAGGTTTGGGTCACCTTAAGACACTAACTTTTGCATATTTATTAACTTGTTGTAGGTTACTCCATACCAAGATCCTAGTCTAGGCATTGTTGATAGTGGTTGCTCCAGGAGCATGACAGGAAATAAAAGTCTTCTCTCTAACTTTGTACCATTTCATGGAGGCAAGGTCTATTTTGGTGGGGGTGAAGGCAGGATCACAGGCAAAGGAACGATAAAGACTCCTAATCTAAATTTTGAGCAGGTCTACTATGTGGAAGCACTTCAGCACTTCAACTTGATATCGGTCTCTCAGATTTGTGACAAGAAGCAGTTTGTTCTCTTCACCGATACAGATGCACTTGTGCTTTCCAAAGACTTTCAGCTTCCGGTTGACTCACAAGTTCTACTCAGAATCCCGAGAAGACATAATCTCTATAGCATCAAGTTGAATGAATTCAATCCTTCTGGTCACCTAGCGTGTCTGGTTGCTAAGGCCTCAGAAGATGAAGCCACTCAATGGCATAGAAGGATGGGGCATGTGAACTTCAAGACCATTCACAAACTTTCAAATCTGAACCTGGTCTCTGGTTTACCTCCCAAGTCGTTTCGAAATGATATAAATTGTATTGCTTGCAGCAAAGGCAAACAGCACAAAGCATCCTTTAAGGCCATTACTGCTCTTAGTCTTATTATTGAACCATTGCAGCTACTACACATGGACTTATTTGGTCCTACTTCCATTAGAAGCATTGACCACAAGCAATTCTGTCTGGTGGTAACTGATGGTTATAGCAGGTTTTCGTGGGTGTTCTTCATGGCTGCCAAAAGTGAGACCTACTCAATTCTTAGAGATTTCCTTACCCTGATAGAGAACCAGTTGTCCAAGAAAGTTAAAGGTATTCGTTGCGACAATGGAACCGAGTTTAAAAATAAAGACCTCAACGCACTTTGTAATGCTAAGGGCATCAAAAGAGATTATAGTGCAGCAAGGACTCCTCAACAGAATGGTGTGGCAGAAAGAAAGAACAGGACACTAATAGAAGCAGCAAGAACTATGCTTGCTGATTCCAAGCTTCCAACCATGTTCTGGACAGAAGCTGTTAATACTGCAAGTTATGTTTTGAATAGGGTTTCTATTACCAATCCTCACAAGAAGACTCCTTATGAGCTGCTCACGGGCAAAGTTCCCAATATTGCTCATTTGAAGCCTTTTGGGTGTCCGGTCACCATTCTGAATACTAGTGACTATTTGGGGAAGTTTGATTGCAAGGCAGATGAAGGATACATTGTGGGATATTCAGCTCACTCTCGGGCTTATCGTGTCTACAATCTCCAAGCCAAGCGGATCATTGAAACTATTAATCTCAGGTATTTTGAAGAGAAGTCAAACATACAAGGCAAGGGTCCGGAATGGTATTTTGATCTTGATTATCTTAGTGATTCGTTAGGATATTTTCGTTTCAAAACTAACCATGTTGCAGGACCACAAGTGTTTGCAACTTCTAGTACTGGTGTTCCTTCTAGTCTTTCTGATTCAGATGATGAGGATGACATTTTTGTGGTTCCATCCTACTCCACTTCTGTCTCTCCTACTCCTCCTAGTGATGCAACTCCATTGGATGTACAGGATTCCCAAGTAGCTCTTGACACTCTACTCAAACAACAACAAGAAGCTACTACAGCAGCTGCCCAGGGTGGTTTTGAGTTTCCCTTGGCTGAGCCTACTGACAAAACTGCTCCTGGTACCACAGCTTCTGCTCCTAGTGCTAGCTTATCACCTACTGGTACTCCGGCTAGTGAGTCTGTTTCCAATACTCGTTTCTCCAGTCCTTCTGATTTGGGGAACCATCAAAAGAAGTCTTCTACCAAGCTGGATGATATTCATAAACAACCAGTAGATGGGATTTTCAACACGGCCTCATATGATGCTGATTTTGTTGGTGATCCTAATAACCTGGCACCAGAAGTGGAGGTATCATCCAATCCAGTCTTGCAATCACACAAAGATCATCCTACCACTCAAATCATTGGAGATCCTGGTTCTACTGTCAAGACACGCAGAATGCAGCAGAAGGCCTCGTCTGATCATCATGCTCTTGTGAGCTATATTGAAGATCAAAAGCGTAATAATCTTACGGACTTTCAACACTGTTTGTTTGCTTGTTTTCTTTCTCAGGTGGAACCTCGGTCCGTTTCTCATGCACTTGAGGATCAAATTTAGGTGGAGGCTATGCAGGAGGAAATGCAGCAATTCTTGTTTCAGAATGTTTGGGTTCTGGTTGACTTACCAGATGGAAAGACAGCTATCAATACCAAATGGATTCTCAAGAACAAGAAGGATGCACGGGGAATTGTCGTGAGGAATAAAGCTAGGCTTGTCGCACAAGGACACACTCAAATTGAGGGCATTGACTACACTGAAGTTTTTGCTCCGGTTGCAAGGATAGAGGCCATTCGTCTGTTTTTGGCTTTTGCTTCTTATGTGGGCTTTACGGTGTTTCAGATGGATGTCAAGAGTGCATTTCTCTATGGCAAAATTGACGAGGAGGTGTATGTCACTCAACCTAAGGGCTTTTTAGATCCACTTCATCCCAAGAAAGTCTACAAGGTGGTCAAGGCTCTTTATGGACTACATCAGGCTCCTAGAGCTTGGTATGAGCGTCTTTCAACTTTCTTGTTAAAGAATGGCTATAGAAGGGGTACTATTGACAAAACACTATTTCTTCGGAGGAATACCAAGGACATTATCCTTGTTCAGGTTTATGTGGACGACATTATCTTTGGTTCTACTAGGAAGGAATGGTGTGATGAGTTTGAACACTTGATGAAAGGCGAATTTCAGATGAGTGCGATGGGAGAGCTTTCTTTCTTCCTTGGTCTTCAGGTCAAGCAACAATCGGATGGGATTTTCATCAGTCAAGATAAATATGTTCATGAGATTCTTCAGAAGTTTGACATGGATCCTCTTCGACCAGCAGCGACTCCTTATGAAGTTGCTAAAATCAAACTTAAGAATGAGCCAGACCCCCCGGTTAATGTTCACATGTACAGGTCCATGATTGGCTCCCTCATGTATTTGACTGCATCACGTCCGGATATCATGTTTGCAGTAAGTGCTTGTTCTCGACACCAGGTGACTCCAACGGTTTCGAACTTAAATGCAGTAAAGAAGATTTTCAAGTATATCAAGGCTCAACCTAAACTGGGCCTATGGTATCCTAGAGAATCACCTTTTGTTCTAGAAGCCTATAGTGATAGTGACTATGTTGGTGCTAATAATGACAGAAAGTCTACTACTGGTGGTTGTCAATTCTTGGGTCGTCGGCTTATTTCATGGCAATGTAAGAAACAGACAATAGTAGCTACTTCTTCAATAGAAGCTGAATACGTTGCTGCTGCTAGTTGTTGTGGACAAGTTTTGTGGATCCAAAATCAGATGTTGGATTATGGTTTCAATTTTATGAACACCAAAATCTTTATTGACAATCAAAGCACTATTGAAATTCGGCATCATTTTATACGTGATGCCAATGAGAAGAAGCTGATTCAGGTTCTTAAAGTTCATACGGATGATAATGTTGCTGATTTGCTGACTAAAGCGTTTGATGGTCCTCGGTTTAACCACTTGGTGGTTCATATTGGGATGGTCAATCCTTGAGGTCTAGGATTGAGGGGAGGCTAAGCCTAAGGGGAGGCTTAATGTACATATTCTTAGGACAGATTAACATATTGATAGATTTTAACAACATATTATATTGGTTCTGGTGGTGTGTGTTACTTCTGGTGGAGGATTTTGCTCACTTCTGGTGGATATGGTCTTACATGACTGGGTTCTGGTCCTCATTGGTCAGCTTCTAGTCATAATTGGTTGGCTTCTGGTGGTTCAAAATCCTTCCTTGTCAAGTGGTGATTGGCTTCTGATCCATGGCTGCTCTTGCTTACCAACCTGCTCACAACCGAGTTGCTTATCTGGGTGATGGTCCACATCGTGAACATTTTGCTGACATTCTGGATTTTATTGAAGCTTCCAACCTAAGGTTTGCGTTTACTGTATGTCCCACTATTTATGATAGTGTTATTCGTCAATTTTGGGCGTCTGCTCGTCTTGTGGTTGTTGTTGGTCGACCACGTGAACTCCATGCTACCATAGATGGACGTTCATACGTAGTGACTGAGGCTTCTATTCGCTCTTCCCTTCATCTTCAGGATGAGGGTGGTGTTGAATCCATCCCCAATTTGGAGGTATTGGAGGGGATGGCTGCTTTAGGATACGAACATGGGGGGAAGTTTAACTTCCAGAAAAATAGGTTTTCTCCCCAATGGAAGCTTCTGGTCCATTTTCTAATCCATTGTATGAGTCCCAAGTCTGGGAGTTGGGATGCTTTCCCTACTCCCTTGGCTACTGGTCTTATTTGCTTAGCCCAGGGTAGAGTTTTTAACTTTTCTCATTATCTATTTGAGGGGATGGTTAGTAATCTATCTAATGATGGTTCTAGAAAGAAGTTTCTTATGTACCCTAGGTTTATACAACAAATACTGGTTTGCATTCCTCGTGATAGGACTGAGCATGTGCCGTCTAAGCTTACTGCAAAAGTGTATTACAATATGGTCCATGGGTTTACTGGGGAGTGGAGGCCCCTGACTGAGGCCATGTTGGGACTGGCTCAGGGTCCTATGGGTGAGGAGGAGGAGGCTCCTGAGTTTGTTGTGATTGATGATGACCCGATGGAGGAGGAGGCTCCTACTGGTGGTCCTTCTCATGTGGTTGAGGAGGAGCTGGTTGCGGAGGTGGTGGTTGAAAAACCATCCCCCTCCACGGCTGGTCCTTCTTCAGCAACACACAAGTCTCCATTTGTGGAGACTCCACCTCCTAGTCCTGCTCCACACTCGGCTGATCAATCTTTTGGTACTAGTACTCCACAGGTTGACCCATATGTTACTTCGGGCTCTAATGACGCTTTCCCTGACCCAAGTTCTCTTGGTGGGCAGGCGGAGGAGCCTACTACACTTATGTCTTTACTTGATCTTATGCGCAGGTATCATGAGAGGATGGTTTCGTTGGAAGCTGATTTGAACCAACACCGAAAACTTACTAGGGAGTTTGTTCTTCCTCTGGCTGATCGCATCAAAGCTTTGGAAACTCAGCAACGACGCCGAAAGAAGCATGTGATCCATTCAGATTCTGATGAGGAGGGTACGGAGCATGTTGAGGATGGTTTGACATTATTGGCAAAGGTTGCCTTTGTTGATAAAATGTATGATGATTTGCCGGTTCCTCCGACATCCTCCAGTGTTCCTTCTCCTGGTGCTATTCCCACTCCTATGGATGGTGATTCTGGTCCTGCTGCTGGTTCCAATGCTGGTCCCTCCCATGATTCGAAGGGCAAGGCCCCAATGACTGATGTTTCATCACCATCTCGCAAGCGTACCCGTCGACAGCTTGAAGAGGAAAGGCTAGGTGAGGAGGCTGCTCGTCGGATCCAAGCTGAGATTGATGAGGCTGAAAGGGCTGTAGAAGAGGAGCTTCGACAGCGGAGGCGTGAACAAGTTCAGCACGATGCAATGCATTGGAGTGATAGTGAGTGGATGCAGGTATTGACTATTCTCACCAGGGATTATGCTCAGTTTACAGATCTTTTGGGTGACGATGTTGATGAGCACAATTGTATTCCGAGAGCTATGGTATTGATGCGCAAGCAACAGTTGGCCCTTGTTGCACAGCTTAGGGAAAAGAGAAAGAACAGACCTTTATCTAGGACTGAGGAGCGCAAGCAAATGCAGCGCTATGTGAAGTATCAGTCTGCTGCTCATTTTAATGCTCCTTGGAAGTGGGACCGGGTTCGGGCTTTAACTTTTGATGAGCTCAAGGAACTTTATGAACGTATGGTGAAGCGTCAGAGTCAACCTATTCTGGAACGATTTATTTACCATCCTCGTGGTGTGACCTCTTCTTCGCCTGCTGCTCCTACTGGTCTTCATCTGCTCCTACTCCTGGTTCTACTGCTAGTTCTTCGGGTTTTGTTGCTACTTCCGTTGGTACTTCTACTTCTCCTTTGGTTGCTCCTATGGGTTTTTCTGTTGGTCCTGCTACCACCACCACTCATGCTTCTACCACCACACCTGTTACCACCACCACCACACATGTTCCAACCACCACCTTTGCTACCACCACCACTACTGCTGCTACACCTGATCTGCCATCTCCATCACCACTGGTTCCTGGAACTCAACCAATTCCTACTTCTGATGCAGCTTCTATTGATCCATTGGGTGGGCGAACTCATGAGTCTACTTCTCCTGCTCCCACTGTTGCTGCTGAGGTTACGGTAAAGGTTGAACCCACACCTAGTGATTCCACACCTAGACGTTCGCTTCGCCAGAAACAAGCTCGACGTGTTCGCCGTGGTAAGACAGTCCCTTATGAGAAGCGTGATCCTGAGAATTTGATTGATGCGGCTTCTGACAGTGATTCTGACTTACCTTTGGGAAATGGGAACATTACTGGTTACACGGTTGAGCGTTCCACAACTCTTCCTGGTGTGGTATCCCATAGAATTACTTTGAGTGATGGGTCTGTGCGTTTGGCTTCGGGTTTGCATGGTGTGTTATCTTGGGCTGATCGTATGGATCTTATGGCCTTATATGGATTAGTGGATTCTAGCATGCCTTTTGACCCCATGGTTGTGTCTTCATGGCCTGGTCTGCGTATCTGGGCTGATCTTAAGCTGATGTTGGATGCACCTCCTCATGCTCCTATTTCGGGTATATGGAAGGATCAAATGCAATGGGTGATTCAGCGCTGGAAGCTATATGCAGGATGTGGTGTGCATATGTTGGAATTAGAATCTGGTCATATGGTTTTTATGCTGACAGATGTGGAGTATCCTTTGACAATTTCTTCGATGGAGGCGATGTTGGCTAGTCATTTGCAAATTTCCAATGCTCCATCAGGAAATGAGTCCTCTATTGCCACGACATTGGTGGAAGGAATTCAGGCGCGTTTGATAGCAGATAAGAAGGCTGCTTCTGGTTTGTGATTTGGTTGGGTTGTAAGTGTTTATATTTTGTGTTGTTATTTATTTGTTCTTATTATCATTCTTTTCACCAATATGTAAAGTGATTGGTGAACTTCATTCTTTATAGTTAAAAAAAACAACAAAATCAAATAAAACTAAATAAACTAAAAAAAACAATCCTTTTAATATAATATCTGCTTATACTTTTAACACATATTGGTTTTTATATTTGTGAATATGATACCCCTTGCTGCTTCATACTATGGGTTCTGGTTACTGATTTGTGCTTGTACTGCTACTTGGTTTCACTTGGTGTTGGACTTGGTCCTCACAACAAATGGTTCTCAACTTACCATGTCTAATCGACAAGAAAAAGTTGATTCACCTTGAGGGTACGGCTCCTGGTGCGATTCTCAAATCCGTTGATGGTTGCCAGGTTACCCAAAACTGGATGGTTTTCACTTGCCATAGTCTTGGACTGAAAAGTGGCTAATCCGAGGGGGTACGGCTCTTGGTAAAGATCTTATCAAATCCGTTGATAGCTGTAATAGCTTGCTTAAAGCTATAGGGTGTTCAACTCACCGATGCCTCATTGCTAAGAGTTGGCGAGTCCAGAGGGGTACGGCTTCTGGTAAAGACATATCAAATCCGTTCACGGCTGTGATGGTTTGCCTAAACTCATCAGGGTACTCCCACTCACCATTGATTCACGTTCTAAGAGTTGGGTTGGGTTCTAGTCTCCCAGGGTGATGCTTATTCCACCAGAAAGACTGGCTAGCCCAAGAGCGAGCAGCTACTTGGTAGAGGCTTATCAAATCTGCTCATGTTGCTGCAAAGATTCAACACGATGCTGATTTGTTCCAAGCTTTGGAGAAGCTTCTAGTGTTTCATGTTGCGGCGGTTACTCTGATTCTTATCTTTCTGATGCTGCTATTTGTTTTGCTGATCCAATCCTCGAGCTTTCTTTGCACGTTTTCCAGGAAACTTGAACTCAACAGGTCAAATTCAAGTTTAGGGGAGGATTGTTAGGACCATTGTAATAGTTAAATGTAATAGGTAGACTAGGAGGTATGTAGTTCCTCCTGGTCCTAGTAGTAGGAGCAAGTCCTGCTCCTGGTCCTAGTCGAAGTCAAACTTTATTATTTACTTAATATTCTGTTAGGATATGCATGAGATATGTTAGGAAAGGATATGCATATCAGTTTTACACGTTTTCTTTAATGCTGTATTAGGGTTTCCTTGTAGTATAAAAGGAACCTTAGGCAGAAGGGTTAGATACACCTTCACCAAACGTAGTTCTAGTGATAATCAATATTAGAAATCCTTAGAAAGGATCAAGTCTTTATAGTTATTCTGTTCTCCTTGATTATATTTGTATTCTACATTCATATTGTGTATAGAGTCTCTTTGTGATTTAACTTATGATTACAGAAGTCATTCACCGGTCCTGACAGGCTGCAAGATCTACATCTAGTAGACTCAACACTAGTACTAGGCATGGAAGTAGGCGGGATAAATGGGGGTGGAGGAGGTGTAGATGGAGTAACTGGGGGAGGGATAGATGGTCCTACTAAAGTTGCTCCACTGCGTGTAGTAATAGCACTCACATTAGCTCTAGGGTTTGTTTCGATTGTAGAAGGAAGAGCACCTTGGGGACGAAGGGTTTGAAACATTTGAACGCATTTCCTATCTGTAGACTCTTGCATTTCCTTCATGGTTTTCTCATGATCGGTTAATTTTTGTAGAATCAAGTCCATGTGCGGATGAGGTAAATTGAACCCTTGTTGTTGAAAACCTTGGTTTGGGTATTGGTTACATGGTTGAAAACCTTGAGGATTGAAACCTTGGTTTTGAAAGCCTTGATTTTGCATTTGATAAGCTCCTTGATTAGCATTGTAGCCCCTCACATTAGTAGTTTGTTGAACATTTTCTCTTGGTGGCCCTTGGTTGTTATGGGTGGGTGGGTGAGGTCTTTGTTGAAAACCGGGTGGAGCCAAGTAATTCGTCGAGTTGTAAGACAAGTGATTAACATCGACATTAGGCTTGAAATGAATTCTCTCGGTGTTGTTGTAAGCATACACTTCCCCGTGAGATTGATCATAAGCTTTATCACAATTAGCATAAGAGTGTGGTCCACCACAAGTTTCACAAGTAATATTAAGAGCATGGGCATGCTGATTAGGAGGGTTATCTCTTAAAACAGGTTGTTTTATAGCTGAAGTAAGTTCCTTAAGATGATTGGTCAACTCACTCTCACTAGCACTAGCCATAGTAGCCCTAACACTCTTGGTTTGGACTTTAGCCTTGTTTTCAATGATAGCCCAAGCCTCATTCATAGATTTGACAAGAATATTACCCCCCGAAGCACTGTTTTGAATCTTGGTCATTCAAACTTAATCCAGTATAAAAAGTATTAAATTGATGTGCCTTTGTAAAACCGTGTTGTGGACACTTTCTCAAAAGTTCCTTAAAACGATCCCAAGATTCACTAAACGTCTCACCGTACTTTTGTTCAAAGTTAATGATGTCATTCCGCAAAGCGGTAGTACGTGAGGGTGGGAAAAAATAATTGATAAACTTGTTCTCAAGGTCCGCCCATGTTGTAATACTTTGGGGTGGTTCCTTATCAAGCCAAGTCTGGGCTTGTCCCTTGAGGGACAAAGGAAAGAGGAGAAAACGGATTGCCTCTTGTGAAACCCCATTGTATTTCACGGTATTGGTTAAGTGAACATACCTTTTTATGTGATCGTGTGGATCATCATGGGTGCGGCCTAAGAAAGGTGTTGCGGAAACCATTTAAATGAAACCGGTCTTGAGCTCGAAGTTATTTGCATCAATAGCCGGAACCACAATCGCATCTTCATTGCCTTCAACTTGTGACTGCAAGAGCTTGATCATAGGACGGTTATCCATTGTGTTGACAACAGGAGGAGTCTCGATGACAGCAGCTTGAATGGACTTCCTTTTGCGTGAACGGGTACGCATACACCTAAACAAGAAAAGAATAGCACAAAAATAGAAAAATAATGGCGTGAAAAGAAAATATTTTTGGTGCAAAACTTTGAAAAAGAAATGCTTTTTATGATTTTTTAAATGTTTTTGGATTTTTGAAAATTTTAATTTTTATGGATTTTTGAAATTTTTTGAAAATTTGACAGGAGAAATAACTTTCAAAAGTGAACGGATCCCAAAATCCAACGCGTCTCTCACAAAAAAACCGTTAATCTTCACAAAAAGACGGCGCCATTTAGTAACTAGCTTTTGCTAGTATAAAAAGTTTATTGTCTCGATTCTATTCGAATTGACCCGGTTAAAAGTGTGATTCAGTTGTTCTTTGGTGAAAAGAAAGTAATGTGGTTATCCATTTTTAAACTAAAAGTGAAAATGTCTTTGAGTAATTAATTAAAATAAAATAAAAAATGAAAGCTTGAAAAGATTTAGACTAAAAATAAAGGCTTAAAAGAATAAATGACGAAAGATTAAAACTTGACAAAAAGTAAATTTTAAAATTTTAAAATTAAACTAAGACAAAACAAATTTTAAATAACACTAAGTAAAAATGGCGGGAAAAATAAAATTTGAAATTAAAATAAAAACAGGAAATAAAAACCAAAACTGAGAACTGCGTTCCGATCGTAACTTGGATCGCAGTCTCGATCGCAGCTTGGATCGCAGGACTCGATCGCAGCTTGGATCGTAGGACTCGATCGCAGTCAAGCGATCGCAGCTTGGATCAGAGGTCTCGATCGCAGCTTGGATCGCAGTCAAGCAATAGCAGCTTGGATCAGAGTTAGTGATCGCAGTATTTGATCGCAAGTAGAAACCATAAGGTTTATGCGATCACAATACTCGATCAGAACTTTAAAACCCTTAGACTTTTACGATGGAATGTAAAAAGGAAATAAGCAAAAACCAAATAAGCACTTTAATAATAAGCACTTACCAAAAAATTAACCAATTCAAAATTAAGAAGAACTAAATAAGCCATGAATTTAAAAACTTTCAAAATACCAAATAAGCAAAATTTATAAAATCAACTTTAAAAAGATTAAACTTTTGAAAACACTTAATTGAAAATAAGCTAACACGAAATAAGCAAAAAGCACAATAAGGTAAGACCATAAATTACATAAAAATGATACGAACAAAAAGATAAACACTTTAATCAAATAAGCATAAAGATTAAAACAAACTACATACTTATACCAAATCAAACACAAGATTAAAACAAGAAAGGAAGAATAAGATTGATTATGAAAAGCTTAAAATTAAGATAAAGATTAAAGATTCTATATTACGAGATTCAAAGATTAAAGATTTAAGCAAACTTGAAAGAAAATTTAGAGAGAGAGATTAAAACTAGAGAGAGAAAGTAAATACTCCTACTCCTACTTACCTTAAGGAAAACTAAAAAAAAATGAACAACTAGCTAACTCCCTCCTAATGACACATTAGGAGGGTATTTATAGGAGGAAATGGAAGGAGTGTTGTTTTCTTCTCTTTTTTTCATCTTTTCGTCTTTTAAATTCTTCGTCTTCCTCGACGTTGTCTCGGGATTTGTCGATATGGAATGAACTCGTCTTATAATTTTCTTCTTTTATTAGACTTGGTTCTTCGACTTCGTTAAACTTCCGTCATTAGACTTTTTCTTCGATAAATCTTCAGAATAGGCCTTTGACTTCCGTTCTTTTTACACTCTTGATCTTTTGACTTCGTCTTTTGTCTTTTTCTTTGATAAAAGCCCGTGTTTTCTTCCCTTTTCACATTTTGGTCCTAAATCACAACAAAACACAAACCACGCATAATTCCGACTTTTACGACATTAAATATACGTTTTGGCTTGGTTATTATTATAATTAAGTGGTAGAAGGATGGGTGTTATCACACCTATCACATCTACTACAAACCTCAGACAACTACTAAGGAGAAATTACCAACACATTCCTTACTAAAAAAGGCAAGCGCAGAGCCGACCCACACGGGCAGATCACCATACACAAAAGATTCCCGAGAAGGAAAAATAACCGTGAGCCAAAAAAGACAAGACCATAACAGGATTTAAACATCAAATCCCGGGCATCATACAAAAAACCAAAATGCAAAGCACTGTAAGCCAAAATACTGACAACACGAAAAAAAAGTGACATCCGCAAAACAACCCCGACAAGCCATCAGTGCCTTGCCAAATTAGAGAGAAGTGAAACGGACCCGGAGCACTACAAACGGAAAGCAAACGACAAGCTTACCAGACACAGAAGCCGATCCAGCGAAAAAGAAAAGAAGAAAACAAACCAGAAGAACAATCTGGAATAAAAGACTGGAAGGAAGAAAAGCAACTAACAAGATGAAGCATACAACACTTGTAACCTGCAAAAAGATGTACTACATCTAGACTACTTCTATATAAAATCCTAAGTAAGTGTAAGCCCTCGAATGTAAGCCACAGACGACTATCGACCAGCAAGCTAGGGCAACCTTTATATTTATTATCATGAACTTAGTTTTTTATATTTTGAAAAATTAATGAAATATGGAGACCCAACTACCTCCACACAAGTTGTTCTTTTCAAAACAAACTCTATTTACATGAGAAAACATACAAATGGTAAGCCGCGCGCACAAATATTGTCTCCGTGATAATAAACGAAAATGATACTGAGAACCCTAAGCGGCAAACTCAAATAAAAGTATGTAAGAGTCATTGCAAGCCCAGTACGGGAACTTTCCCAAAGACAAGCCTATCAACATATCAATAAATAGCATAAAAGCCACACCCACTAAGCAGTGTGAAGACAAGGAAATATCTTGAAAAGAAAGCCACACCGACTAAGCAGTGTGCAAAAAGAACAGGGACACTCCCCAAACAAAAGCCACACCCACCAAGCAGTGTGCAAAGGGCAAAAGATCTCGCAAACAAAAATCTACACTCATTAAAACAGTGCATAAGAGAACCAGAAGGGGCCATAATAGGCTACAAATAAAATTGTATTAGATACAAATCAGAGCGTGCACAAAGTAAAAAATAGCTACAAGGAAGACGCTAAGGAAAGTTCTACAGACATTAATAGCAACAAAAGTCCTAAAAACAAAAGGAACAACATCCACAAAAGAAAAAGAAGTAGCAGCACCAAGAACGTTGAACGAAGTAGAACCGGCGGAACCAGATCAAGCATTATAATAAAAAACATTCAAAGTAGAAGTGGTAACACTTCCAAAACCCGAGGAACCAGCTTCCCCGGAAACACCACCTGTGCCTAAGAAAAAAGGTAAAGACTCGAGCAAAGGGGAACCCACAACATCACTAGAGGAAGATCTGGCAGCCTAGTCCGACAACCTAGCACGAATATCTCCCAACAAAATAGTAGGGAAACCTCTCGACCAACGCCTTGCGAACTAGGAGGCACCATTATGAATAGGAATGGTAAGCTGAAAAGTAGAAGGAGGAAAGGTACTGCCACCCTGAGGCCGATTCTCATATTGTACATCGGCAATCAACACATCAACCAGATCCCCCTTCCAATACTTCAATAAATCCAAGAAAAGAAACTCTAAGGAAGCAAACGCATGCACTGCATTCTTAAAATTTAGCTCAGCCTCTGGATCGAAAGCGGCTACTTGGGTCAACGAACTTCCTTTCTTACCATGCTCTATACCACTCTCTAAACCCCTCTGGATACCAAAATTCTAGGCACAGGTCATGACGCGACCAAAGGATTCCCTGTAAACATTGCTTACGACACAGCTCAGCAACCAAACAAAACCTAGAACTTATGATCCATCGCTGGGTTGTAGCAGTAGTCAAAAACCGAGGCAACACCTCTTTGTTAAAGAAAGAGTGAAGAATTTCCAACTTGGACACAACGGATTCTCTACTAGAAAGCTGATCAGCTAACCCACCACACAAACTCTCAAGCTCCAAAATGCGATCCTTAAAACCATCGACAGACATGGAAAGAGAGTCAACCTGACTTAACAGAGCTCAGTTTTAGCTTCTTTGGCTTACAAAAAAATCCCTTACATGCTCTAGAGAAGAGACTTGGCTGCGAAGCTGCGCAATAACAACATTTTCCTTCTCAAGAGAAGCCACTCTATCCCTCAAAGATCGAATTTCAGCATCCTTCTCTACAATCAATGGAGAAGCACTGGCACGCTCTGAACGCAAATCATGAACCTCCCTCAAACACTCCTCAAAACGAGTTCTCAGCTCATAACCTAGACCCACTTGACGAGCAGAACCAACATTGAATTTAGCAAACAATTGCTCTAAGTCCATATCACGCAATTGATAAAGAAAGCCCGAAGGGGTAACACGATCAACAAGACTCCGACAAACATCAGGATCATCTAACGTAGAATCGTCGGTCACGGACCAACGGAGGATATAAACCTCAGTCGGACAACCCTCAAAGAAGGCTTCACTTTGAAAAAAGTCATCCCCCAACATCTGATCCCTAACTTTTGAGGTACCCCCAACCTCAAATCGGCTACCTAACAAACCAGTATCAACAAAAGGAACAGTGGACATTGCTACAACTAACGACGGAAAAACAAGAGAATCAGAGATGACAGGCATAAAAATAGCAGACACACTTGATGTGGGCACAAAAACGACAATAGAATACATAGCCAGAGAACTGGAAAAAACAGGCCTGAGAAAAAAATAAAAAGCAAATAAACAACACTCGCACGACAAGTCACAAGACAATTACAATAAAAAAACCCTAAAGAACCTCATGGTGCAATTACGATTACGAACCAAGGCAAGCCCCGACTCCTCATCCTCATCATCATCATCACGTACAAGAGATAAGCCAGAAGAACCTGATACAATAAAGACATGAATAAAATAGCATAGTAAAAAGGAACACACAACCTGAGCACAAGAAAGATAAAGCAACAGACCACAAGAGACTTACCACCAGAGGACAGCCGCGGAGTAGAACTGCCAACCACCCTCAGCCTCTTAGCAGAATGAGGCGAAGGATTAGGACTCTGAGCACCCCTCCTCCGGGATCCGAGCCTACTCAAAGAAAAGACGCCACTAAACCCACTAAGAACCACAAAATCCACACGCGCCACGGAGGCAGGCAAAATAATATCAGAACTCTGAACACCATAACTTGTAATTGGCGCACTGACTATAGCCGCACCAACCCTAGAAACATATTGAACAATGGGGTAAACAATGCCAGCCAAATGCTGAGTCCGCCCAACTGTAGCCTCGAGAAAAAGGAACTTGGCCTGGCTGAAGAGGTCGACCCTCAATCCGCACCTCATTAGGGTCAACATATGAAATAACTCAAATAAAGACATATCTACAAAAAAAAGGAAAAGCAAAATGCTGTTAGCAAGAAACAAAACAAGAAGAAACACAAAAACCTAACAAAAACAAAGGAAACCCACCCTCTCCGGAAGAATCAACGAAGGCTGGATAAAAATCTCTTCCGAAAGCATAACGGCGACTAATGCCAATCGCGCATAAAATACCTCCGGATACTTACAAAAAGGGACAGGGTTATTCATGAGGTAACTGACATCACGCGCCTTAAACTCATGACTGGAGGGATCAGGGTCCCTCGACAACCTCGCACGGTCATTTAAGGTTTTGATTTGTGTTGTTCTTTAGTTTTTATTGTGTTAGGAGTTTTAAGGATAATCAATCTCAAATCTTGAAAAAATTTCGTGTTTTTATGGTTGTTCATTTGTTTCGATATTACACATAGTTTCTCTCCATCTTTCTCTCTCTAGAAACAACAAACCTCTTGATAGGATCATAGATTAGCATCATTCTACAATTGGTATCAAGAGCCATGGGGTAATTTAAGGTTTTGATTTGTGTTGTTCTTTAGTTTTTATTGTGTTAGGAGTTTTAAGGATAATCAATCTCAAATCTTGAAATTTTTTCGAGACCAAGAAACAGGAATTGTAAACACAGAGGAATCAACAAAGAAAAAACGGTTCATCCAATTCTTCACGGAATCAAGTTCCTTCAAATAACAAACAGGGCCAGAAGGCGACCGTTTGCTAAAAGACATCCAACCATTGACGAACGAGTTTACGTAGAAGACACGAAATAAGCCAACATAAGGCTCGATGTTGCCAGCACGACAACAAAATTCAAAATGAAATATTTTGATAGCCGTTATAGCATGAAGTTGCGAAAGATGAATACCAAAGTAACCAAGAATATCAATAAAGAAGGTAGAAAAAGGAAGGCGATTGCACGCCCAGTCAAAGAAGCGGGTATAAACCCCAATTTGCCCAGGCGGGGCATCCTGAATACCACCATTTCGGCTTGTCAAAGTTGGATCGACACAGGCAGGGATATAGTGCTCCTTACATAAAGCATCTAACGCATCCTGAGTCAAAACAAACCTACAAGAAGTAATGGAAACTATAAAAAGAATAAAATAAGACACGGACACAAAACAAAACATGTAGGTGAAGAACTGGAAAAAAGGAATAATGCCAGAAGATCAAATGAAAGAGGTAAAAAAAGAAGGAGAAAAGTAAAAAATGGTGAAAACCATATTTATACGGGCAGAAGAAAAACGGTTGCTTTACACGATCACGACACGTGTAATCCACTAAAACTACAGACGGCTAAAGATCAGGCTACCCAAGAGGCAAGGAGACACAAAAGGTACAACGTATCTGATAAATGTAATAGCCAGTAGTAAAAAATGAGAACTAAGGACCCAAGAATAGGTGTACGCAACGCGCCTTGAGAAGGAAAAACAATAAATGCGCATACAAACCCTAAGATCGAGGCTGAAAAATCCAGCAGCCCATCCGTATTCGCAAGAACTACTGGACTGGGGGGGGACTAGATGGCGTATAGCATGGATACGACCCATTGGGCCTAATACCATACACCAAACCTTGGGCCTAGACCCAAGTACACAAAAGCCCACCACGGTGGCAAAATCTCCAAGCGGATCCGCTTCCAGCAAGCGGAGCCGCGGCGTAATGACCGGGCATACTTATGTCCGAGACCCCTGCGGATTAGTCTTCTAAAGAAAAATTCTCAGGGAACGATTAGACCACAAATAGACAAATGGGCCTTTGGACCACAAAGGCCGACTCCCAAGTATTATCTGAGAAACGGGGAAAGGCCTAGTACTTTCTCCTATAAATAGTACCCACTTGCACTCCAAACGAGGTACGATTTTCTCACCCATCTTTACACACACATATATCTCGGACGATATGAATACTTACTCTTACGTCGGGGTCTTATTCTGGGGCCCGTCCCTACGGTAAGGACTAACGGTGTTACTCTACGTGTATAGGAAATCGTCAACAATATCTCTTGATAGTACAAGCTCTCTTTACAACACAAAGCATCTAAGGACCTCCCGGCGAGTAATTAGATCTACTTTTGACCCCGACCGATCACTGTACTAACAGTCACAACAACAGAATTTAAACAAACCATAAGGTCCAAGCACACAACCCATCACGTCTACATGATGTGACACGGGGGAAACTAATTATCATGTTTAGAACCACAAATTGAGATGCATATGGGGTGGTGATGATGTGTCATTTTATACAGATTTTTAGGGTCATTTAACCCCTGTATTCTCCTAAATATGTCTTAAAGTGCCATAAATTATTCTTTATAAGATTTTAGCATTTTGGAAGCACTTTTAGTTTGGAGTTATTTTGGGTACTGTGGACGATTAGGAAGGAATTTAAGAAGGAAACAATTACACAAAATTCATGATCAAGCACAAGACCAAGAATTCCAAAATCAATAGACGTCATCTCCAGGAAGCTAGACGTCAGCTGGAGTGTGCAAGCATCGACCTCGTTAGCAAGTGTGACGTCGTCTGAAGTATGGAGGTGGAAAAACCATAATGCGGTTATGACGACCAGACGCCGGCAGGACCAACACCTACTGTCGTCATTAAATATTTGAATATTTATATATATACAAACCCCATTTGACCAGTTCATGTAGAAACTTAAAGATACTTTAGGAGCAGGTTATGAGGCCGATTTTTTAGGTTTCCACACCTTATTTTCACAATTGTAACCTCATGTTCAATTAAGGATAAAGGTTCAATTTATTCTATCATTCAGTATGTCAATTTGTTGTTTGATTATTTTTTTTCCTTTACTTCTATTAACATGCTTAGTTAGATCTATATGTGTTTGCTTATGATTGCTTGAAACTTATATTGTAATTCATATATGCTTATTGCTTCTTGATTGATTTGTCTGCACGTAAGGCGCTAGAAAACTAGCTTTGTTTGTTATCTTATCGAAGAAGTCTAGGAAAACGTGATTGTGTTGAAAGGATCTCTTACGCATCCATACCACTAATCATTCAATGGGCGAGTCTGTAAAAGGTGAGTCCGTAATAGTCGTCATACTACCTTGTGTGTGCTTACATGAGGTTATTGCATAGATACCATTTTCTTTTCCATTTTTTCAAGCCAACTAAGTTTCATTAGTTCAAATATATCTAAATATGAAACTTTATACAAATACACAAAACTAAAAAATAACATACGGGAAAAAACATACATAACCAAAAAACCCGAAAGAAGATAAGCATATATTTTTTTATCATTTCTTCTTTTTTTCAATTGATGAGGGTCGCTTGGCCTTTCGGAAAATCGGTGTTAGACGTGAGAAATGCCAATTCTATACACTCGATTATTGCCAAATCTTTTTTACTTTCTCGTCTCACACGACGATTGGGCGGCTTCCCGCTTGAGCTTGAATTCGGAATGCAAATTTTACAATAAACTCTTCGGCTTCCTGCTTCCCACTGTGCTCAACGTTGTATCTGATTTTTTTTCTTGTGGATCGAGGTTTGCCGAGGGACAAGGTCTTGCATCATCACTAAAAGTTCGGTGAGATCAAGCTGATCTGTCACGTCCCATTTTAGGTATTCTTTCAAAACATGTCACGTGTGTTCTTGATTAACCTTTTGTTTTGATGTTTGAATATTCACGAAATTGGAGCTTTTCACTATCAATAATATCAATGAAGGATTCCACGCTTTTAGCGTTACGTTATTAACGTTCGAAAATAGCATTGAACATTTGACAACTCTCGTTCAATGTACCCACTTACTCATTCTTATATCGTTTGTATGATTAACAATTGTGTTTACTTTGTTGAAAATATTTGTAACTAACCACCAAAATGTATTGAGATTTTGGTCTGCTTCGCTCGCGTTATTCTCGGAATCTTCGATCCAACACACGCATATCAACTTTTCCTCTTCCAAATTTTAACACTGCAGAAGTCGTGAAGGATCCCCACATCGTGGGCCCTGTCGTCATCCAAGTCAACGATGTTTTTTTTCGCGAGTGGGTTTTATGGATGGTTATGGTTCCAGTTTGCATTGTGGTGGTGGTTGGAATTCTTGATAATATTGTGGTGGTGGTTGTAATTGTAGGATTGATAAAATGGTGGTATTCCATGTATTTGATATTTCAGATTTTGAAACTCAGCGTCGAGTGCTTGAGCTTGATGATACACAAGTTCCGATTAACATGTTTGATATGGTGTTATTGATAGGAAATTGTATTTCGTACCATATGGAGGAAAACATGTTTGTTGCGATGAAAGAATCGAGTTATGTAACGCTAGCGTAGATAGGAATGAGGAAAAAGATTGTTGCGAGGTTGAAATATTGAAGAGAGCATTATAAAACACATCACCGGGTTGTTAATAATTTAGGTGTTTAGAAATTGAAAGTATTGTGTTTGAAAATTAAAATGCAAGGGTATATATTAAAAAGATGGGTTTTATTTAAATAAAATAAATTTAAAAATTTGATATTCTTATCGTTGAGGACCAACCATTGACTTTTTCTAAGCTTTTTTCTAAGAGTGCGTCACTTAAGTGGCGTCTAGACGAGTGAAGGGCTTCAGAGGTGTCATGGCGTGGAATTGGTGGCGCCAATTTAGCCTTGACGTAAAGATGACGCCGGTCGGTATGGTGATACCTAAGCCTCTTATAAGGCTACCCACTACAATGACCATCATCAGCCTACATTTTTCTTGCCACATTAGATTTTTTTCTCCTACAACATATCTGCGACGTCGACTTTTAACCACTATAAGACGACCTTATTTGTTTTCCATTTTTTAAAATACCAAAAACACATTAAAATAAAAATCATATTTTAGTAGTGTGATTTTAAGCACTCACAAGCAAAATAAAATGATAAGCTAACTTCTAATATATGCAACCGTCTTTTAGGTAATTAGGCTTAGATTAATTTTTAAGACTAATTAACTCTAATTCTATCGGTCCAAGTAAATACAAAAAATAAAAATCATTCACACGTGATCATTTTTCTTTAGCATTCACAGACGCTACACTCTTACTTATGAGACTATAATTATACATATTCTCATACCTCAAAACAGGCTTAAAATCGCTTGCCCTTTCTTTTCACTCTCAACGGAAAATATCGTCAAATGCATGCAAAATACATTTGTTTCATCTATTTGTGTGTTTACAGGCACGAATATCATGAATTCACTTAAATATCACAAAATCAAGCAAAAACAAACACGAGAAACAAAGTCGTACAAAAGAACCGAAGCCGGATGTGAATTTACCATTTTGCCCTTGAAGATATGAAGAATTACAAGAATGGTCCCTCAAGTTTTAAAGATTGACACTTTATAACCCTTAAATATCAAAAAATATCAAGGGGTCCCTAAAGTTTAAAGGTTAAACAAGACTAGTCCTTGAAGAATGCAAAAATGACAAAACTAGTCCTTGATATTTGTTTTATAAAGTCTAGGGACTATTTTACCATTCTACAAAGTCAAATGAATGTTAAAAGCACTTGATAAATGTTAACTCAACTCAAGGGACTATCCGGTCATTATTCAAAAGATATACCAGAGGGACTAAACTTGTCAATTCACTAAAGTTTCATTATATGGAGTCAAAGCCTGGTCAATAAACTTAGAAGAGGTGAAACTGCCATTCTTCAAAGTTGATTATCAAAGGAAATAAGGTCGTCTTTGTTTTGAAAAATAGAGGGACTGGAAGTGCACATGTTGAAAGTTTTAAACTAAAACATGCGCTAAACACCCCATTATACCAAAAATAGGATCTAGTTAGTCATACTCACCCGAAACCCTAATCTTCTTTTCTAGTTTTAATCAACAATCCCACAATGGTAAAATCAAATCCACCATATGGTTTTTATTCATTGTCCCACCCTAATCACATCCATGTACTCAGTCAACCTCTAGCTCATCTCCACAAGTGCTACAGGACAAGATTACTCACGTTTTTTTCCAAAATGCTGACACAAAGACTATATCAATGGTTCTCATCACATTTTGTGTTCCCCACCAACAATTGAGATCAAGTTTCAACTGGCAAAACACATGGGATGCTCAGAATTATCACATGGGCTCAAATTGACCAAGAATTGAAATTCTGATAATGGCATATTCAAGGAATCTTTAAAGGGCACTTTGGGAAAATCATAGCTAGGGTTTTTTGTGTTATAGAATAGTCTTCTCATGTATATAAATAGTGGTAGTAGCAGCTTAGTTTACTTGTTCCAAGTTTTTGTAATTCAAGTGTTTCATTGTAATTTAGTGAAATTATTTGAACAATGCAAGAGCTGGAGTTCCATTTAATTTAAAGTGTTACTTTTAATTCTGTCTCTTTAAATTTATTCCACAATTTAATTTTCAATTCATCAAACCTTTTTTCAAAGAAAATTTGTGAAAAGAATTTGAGATCCATTATCATATAAACTGATAATATAAGTGTGGACTGACAATCCAAGCTTAGGTTAAGTTTATATGATAGTGTTACTTTCAGTTTAATCCTTGTTTCATTTTGCAAAGTTTATTCCAAGTTTTCAAAGAAATCAGTCCTTTTGGTGTTTGTTCATACTCACTCTAGAAAAAGTTCTTGATAAACTCTCTTGACAAAAGAGCTTATCAATCAGCTCTTGGTACTTGTTTGTTTGTTGCTCTGTTGTTTACAAGTCTAAAAAATAGAAGAAATTTCCATCTCATTTCATTTCTTTGGTTCAGTTGTTGAATCAACAACAAAAAAAGCCATAAGCTCTTCTACATAAGCCTATAAGCTCTGATAAGGTACCCTAGCTGGTTGCATCAGCTACTTATTTATCCTGGATTGTATGTCAAATAAGGTGAGCTTTGAACTCCCCTAACTCCTTTACAATTTGCATGCTTATTTGGTTGTATGCTTAAGTGGCTTATTTTTTTAGCTTAGTTATTTATCTCAGCTTTTCATATGGTTATTTTAATGTTTTTGCATGAGTTTTGCCTTAGTTTAGCTTTTATAACATCAATTATTTGTTAATTTTCTTAATTTTGTGCATTAAGGAGTGTTTAGGATAGGCTTAATACTTGATCAAACCATCTCTTTAGGGTTTAAGGTTTTTCAGCTAGCTGAGTTAGGTATAAATAAGTCTTTATTAGCTTTTTAATTCATGCCTTTAGTGTAAAATTTTCAATTTGTGTGTTTTGCAATTTGCTACATAAGTTATCTGATGAAACTATTTGTTTGTTGCCAGATGTATTGTTTGTGTGATGTATGATAAGTCTAAGTCTTGCTTAAAATTGTCTGCTAAGTCTTAGAGTAGTGGAAGTGTTTAATGGTTGATTTAAGTATCACACTTGCAAACTTATGCCTCTACAGTCAGTCAAACACATCAAATAGATTTTAAGGATTGAGGAATTGATTTTAACTTGTAATTTTTGATAGAGGGAATGCAGAAATGCTCCCTGTGGTTTGCTCAAAATGCAGGCGTCCTCCCCAACTTGGCGAAAGTGCATTTGACCTCCCCAACGTTAAGGAAAAGTCGGTAGGCGGCCTCCCCAACCTTTAACACTGTTATGTTTGACTCGTTTTCTTCGTTTGACTAAGGGTAGTACCGTATTTTACACAAAATTGATTTATTTATTTATTGCATGAATGGTCCCCTTGTTTTCCAATAAATATCATTTTTCTCATATCTTGTCTCCAGGCATAAAAACTTCATCTTCTTCCTTGCCAAAGAGAGAGAAAAACAATACTTCATCCACTAAGATTCTTTTATGTCGATATCAAGAAGATCAAAAAGGATTCATGACAATTGTAAAACTACAAATTTGTTCATCTTTCAATTCCTTACAAGATGGTGCCAACCAATTAGGCTCAAAGTCCATATTGAGGAAAACCCATATCTACTTGTGATGATGAACCCTAATAAAAAAACCTTGTATTTTACACGTGGCATAAATTGATTGGAAGCTCCACGTCATGGCTACATCAGCACTCCTAAATTTGTCTATAGATACTTGTATTTCTCTCATTTTAATCTAGTTATAAATTAGTTTCTTTGTTGTAACTAATTCTTCTTTTCACCATTAATGAAACTCTTCTTTAATCTTCAAGCTTTCTCTAGTTTTTGTTTTTTTCTCTTCTACTATTGCTACTGTTCACGAATTTAAATCGTTGCATACGACACATAATTTGTAAGTTTACTTCATAGAATTAACGAGTTAGATATCGCCATATGCAACGAAAAAAGTTACAAAATGTTAACAAAACAATGTTTAAGTCAACTTCTCAAATGTCCTATAGAATGAAATGATCAATTATTGGGATGTATAAACGAGCTAGACTTTAATGACATGTACCATTTGGAACCAAATGTGACAACCCTGGTTTTGAGGTTCGTCACTTAGTTTTATTTTGTGCTAGTTACGTGTCTTTACGTGTTTATGTGCTAATTGGGGTGTATAGATGGTGGTTTGGATATCGTTTCCGGTACGGGGTACTTTGTGAGTGAAACGATGTGTGATGATTTCATGTTCATGAGTTCACATGGTAGTGACTATGAAGTGAGATGGTGTTATTTAGTGGTTTTACGTATACGTATATGTATTATAGAAAATCGTATTTTTATGATTTATGGTTTAGCGTTTTGATGTCTCGGATGAGGTGTTTAATCACGGGAGTATTTTTTGGGATGGTTTTAAGTCATTTAGGACTTAGTTATAAAGTTTATTTCAAAATTTGAGATTTTTTATTAAAGTGTATATTTTACGTCTTTTACGGTAAAACACGTAAATTTGACTAGTTTTACGGTTTGAGGTTTTGGGAGTTTTAGGAGCTGAAACAAATAAGGTAATATTAATAAGATATTAATTAACAATAAAAAGAAAAAAAACGAAATAAGGGGGTGTAGGGTCGGTTTTAGCCGCCTAAAAGAAAGGAAAAAGGAAAAGGAAAGTGTAAATGGGCTATGGGTTGGACTTGGGTTCACCCATACCCTATATAATGTTTTATTAAAACCAAAAGTCATTATTTTTCTCCTGGAGAGTTTAGAAATTCGTGGGTTTCAACAAATAATTAGGGTTTCTTCATAAAATTGGGTTTTTTCATCCTCCATTGAATTAAAGGTAAAACCTTTTTAAACCTTTTTGATTAAATTGTTTTTATGTTTAATTGATCATCTTATGATGGATTTAGGTTAGGTTTAATTTTAAAAACAGTAAATTTATGTTATATTAATCATAATATGATGATTACATAGATTAGGGCTTGTAATTAGAGGGATTAGGGTTAATTAATGAGGTTGATTTTATTAAACCCGTTTTTAAAAACTGGGCAGAATTTTGAGTCAATTGTTTTGATCATATTGGGAGTTCTACAAACTCTTATTTTGCAATCCAAGTATCCCTGAAAATTTAATTGAAGTGGCTTTCCAATGCAAGAAACGAGAACTAAATTGGAGGTGGGGGAAGTGGGTCAAAAACAGGTTACAACAGTCGGAAGTCAAAACAGTTTTGAAGTCAGCCTGTTTTCTTTTTAAGTTTTGGGTTGTTTGGGGTACTTAGGGTTGCATTGGGATCTTCTAACGAACATGAGAGATGGTTTATATATTGTAGAAAGTATCTGCACTTGGGCTAAGGTTGTGGTTTAGGGTAAGACCCCCTAATTGTAACAAACTTTTTGTATGTTTAAAATCAGTAAAACTGGAATGACAAAAGTATATATATACATATATATATATATATCGGGGCCTTAACAGTAGCTTTAAGGTTGGGGCAAGTGGGAGGTATTAGCTAACATATGTAACGGTATGAATATTCCTTTTACAGAAACCATGGGTATGTTTAAGTGGACGTTTGACTTAAAGTTTGGAGACCTAAAATTGGGATTGTTTTGTGTAAAATATGAACGGGATAGTTATTAAACTTAACCAAGTTAAGGACTTGTTAGGGAAGGGTAATGGGGTGATTAGAGCTTATCAATGAGGTATTTATATGGGAATAGGCTAGATGTCCATCATAGGTTGATGAGCCATCTTAGTGATTGGTTCATGTATTGATTTCGTGTTTTTGGTTTGTTAGCTTGTTGCTAGTGCGTGGACTTGTGAAGAAGCAATCAGGTGAGTTTCATAGTCCCATGTTTACTCTTGATTTTGACTTCTAGATGGGATGGAAGAGACACTGTGTTGAGTTATTTATAAATTGATGTTGTGAATGTTTTTGAGGTTTGTGATGGACTTGTGTGTACATTATGTGATTAACTGCTATGTGATTATTGATTGTGTATGATTTGGATTGGGGAGGTACATAGTGTGATCATCTATGGGACCAAGGAGATGTTGACAAGGCGGGGCCTTGGGGAGGTACATAGCGTGATCGTCTATGGGACCAACGGATAATGACAAGGTATTGGCCTTGGGATAGGTACATAGTGTGATCATCTATGGTACCATGGTTTTTGGTAAGGCTGTGGGCCTTGGATTTTGGTTTGGTATGATTGATCTTGAATGTTATTTGTTAATACATATTTGTAACACATTATCCATATGTTCTTTTGTTGATGGTTGTTATTCACAGCTTATAACTTATTTGGCGTTGGAGTCTAAACCTATGACTCTCACCAACATTATGTTGACGTGTTTTAGTGTCTCTTTCAGGTGTAAATGTGTTTAAGCTTGAGGATAGAAGTGGCTAAATTTGGATGCCTTAGGATTGCATATAGAAGGAGATCCCCGTTCTTTCTTAGTTTACCTTTATGTTTTTTGATAAGTGATACATGTTGGCACCTATATGTTTGTTTGGTTTATGTTTATTGTTTGTCTTGGGTAAGTGGTAGGACTGTTACCTACTTACCTAGACTCCTGCTATGTTGAGATATTGTCATGACCTTTGTGTCGCCATTTATGACATTATAGTTGCATTTTAGTTTTCTCTATAGAGACACCGTTTGTTGTGATGATATCCATACGTCGTGTCCCATATTCCGCCATGGTGGGGTGTGACAGAATGGTATCAGAGACAATGGTTATAGAGAATTAGGTTGCCTAGTCGCGTAGCCTAGTCTATAGCTTAAGGGTCCATGCATATAGGCGTCATAGGAGTATGTGTGCATTTTATAATAATTGATGTGTTTGGATGTTATTCATTGCGATGTTTTGACTAGTATGAATTGAACCGTAGTATGTTCGTACTTAGTCACATGTTATTTTCTTTTCGGGTTTGAGACTAGTGCAGGTTGAACCATAATCGTCTACGCTAGTCACTGTTGAATTTTGCTTAAATTTTACATTATAGTACATAATTTAGTACAAGGTAGTTTCTATCTTTTATCGAGTTATTTTACATACCTGAGGTATGTTATTTTTCTTTTGATGTTTAAGTCATGTTCCCTAAGAATCGTGTGGTGGTTCGAGTTACTAGGAGTACATGGGTAGGAAGGATTTTAAGCTGTTTCCACTCTTACGGGCGACATGACTTATAACTGATTATGTTTTCGTTTTGGATTTAGTCTATGCTGTTTTAGCTAGATTATGGATTTCTGTATTCCAAGAGTATTACTATGTTATTTTAATAGATGGAGTTTTGGACCTATATGGTTATGTGGTTATGAGCTTATGTGAGTAGATGGATTTATGTGTTATATGTTGTATTGATTCTTATAAGTGTCATCATAGGAGGGAGTGCATTGGGGAAAGGGTAATTGTATAAGTATGGTGGCCAACATAGTTATACAAGTACCACAACTTCAATGGGTTCTCAAGTATGATTGCATGAAAGAGGGTTAGTACATGCTTGTATATAATGAGATGTAGAATTTGGGTATACGTATATATATGGGTCTATGTAATGGCTGCCTATGATATGGGTATTGTTCTTTTTGTGTTATATGTTTTGGGATTATAGTGGTGTTGTGTGATTATGGGGTCACACGATATGGTTTGGTTTTGGAGGTGGGCTTTATGCCTTGTTGTGGCACGGTGAGATGGTGATTACTCGTATGGAAAAACGAGCGTATAAAGCGATTGATTGACTTACGTGTATGATAACGAGTATGTTTGGGAGATTCAATATGTATACATATGCGGATGTATATATACTAATAGATGTTATGTTATGATTTACGGTCGTTCAGTAGTTATTATAACTTGAACGTACCTAGGGGTGGAAACGAGCCGAGCCGAGCTCGAGCTCGAGCTCGCTAAAGCTCGAGCTCGGCTCGTTTAAGTTTTACAAAGATCGAGCTCGAGATCGGCTCGTTTCGAGCCTTAGTATTTAAGCCCGAGCTCGGCTCGTTGTATTGTAGACAAGCTCGGGCTCGGCTCGAGCTCGACTCGTTTATACGAATTTTCAATGTAAAAATAAAGGTTGGCTTGAATTCGGCTAGTAATATATATAAATTAAGCTCGTTAATAAGCTTGTTATTAAGCTCGTTAAGGAACTCTTATATAAAACGTTAGGCTCGTTTAGGCTCGCGAGCCTAAACGAGCCTTGTACGTAAAGCTCGGGCTCGAGCTCGTTTAATAAACGAGCTCGAAATTAAGCTCGAGATCGGGCTCGAGCTCGTTTATGCTCGGATCGTTCGAGATTTTTACCGATCCGATCCCGAGCTTTTCACGAGCATCTCGGCTCGTTTCCACCCCTAAACGTACCTAGTGCTCTTTTGTGTTTAAACAATTTAATAGTGCTCGAGTTTGGTGGAGTTTCAATGACGTTTTGAATCTTTTGAAGTGTGTCTTGTAGCGTATCCTTTGAGTTTCGTATTTCACGTGTATGTTTTAAAATCGTGTTCTTGGTTTTGAGTCTATTGAAATAACTTGGGATTTCTTTTGAGATAATGAAATCGTTTGTGTTGGGTCTTACATTTCTTTTGGTCGGTATATATTGAGAAAAAGGGGGACTTGGAAATCTTTTATAGGGTTAGATAGTTGGTTGTATTCGGTAAAATAAGGGTAAGGTGTTGGATTCGTGTTTGAAACAAGATGTAACATAAGATTTCATTTTAATCAACACTTATTTATTTCAAATTCTAAAAGACTTTCTTTAAAATAAAGCGAAGTAAAATTTCTTTCTACTTACATAGTTTATATAATTGGGTTTAACCGATTCACGTCATTTATAATTATTAATACGAGGTTAAATTGAGTTTATGAAGATTACACATACAGTTATATCTTTCATTTAAAAGGATTGCATTAATCACTAAGTTTATTCTTTATTTTTTTTTTAAACAACTGGTATAAAATTGTTTTGGTCATAACTTGTTCGTTTTTTTAAAGCTTTTTGGATAATTCAAAAGCATAAAATTATGTACTCAAAACATACTTTTCAAATATGCAGAATGTATAGTCATGGGAGGTCAGTATCTTGGCCGAAATTATTGTACAAGTGTCGGGTTAAAGGTTGAGTTTGAATAGTAGTTTATTTTTATGATTTGGGATGCACGGGATACCTAGTTTTTGAGTTGAGTTTTGAGTTCGTCAAGAGGGTTGTTTGTAGATTGTTTGAGTCACATAGATGTGGGAGGTAATAATAAAAAAGATATATATTCTTTTGGAAAAGTCGATCTTTTGCACGGTTTAAATAATATGTCGCGGGGCGTAATATGTTTGGTTGCCATGGTTGCCATTAGGTGTTTCTTGGATTATTTTTCGTTGTGATGGGTCATTTTGAATTGATACACGTTTTGGGTTTGAGTTTTCTTTTGAGTCTCGTGGTTTTTGACTTGTTATAACTGGTGCACGTGAAATGTCGTTAGTTATCCGTTGGTTTGATTCGTTGATCGTATCTGATGGATTCAGGAGGTAGTTTTGGTTTCGTATTGTTCGGGAGCATTGAGGTAGTCATATGAAAGACTTGGTCGCTCCTACACGATTAAGTAGGTGACCATGATAGAACGGTCGGAATACCCTTAGTGGGGAGGAAAGAGGTTCATAGAAGAACTAATGTGGTCATGAGGTCTATTAGGAGTGCCAAGGGAGATGAATAGAGACTTGTGAGATGTATGGATATTGGCACAAGTAACGCGCCATAGAGAGTGTTGGAAGGGGGTACAATACCTCAAAGGTATTTATGATTGTTCGTAGGGCATGTAAGTTTTCCGAAAATTTCCTGAAATTTAGTAGGTTTGCCTATTACTGTGAGGTAGAACCATAAGTAGAGCAAGTAGGAGAAGTGAGAGGAGTTGTAGATAGTGCCTTTCCAAGGCAATTGTTGATGGAATGATTTAAAAACAAGATTTGTTAGAAATTTGCAAGGAATGCAAGATAAAAGTTGAGTTGCCTGGTAGTAAATGTGATGTGGAAGCGGTTGAGTGGTCTGACAAGAGGAAGTATTGGTCTTATAGAATACGTGTAGATTTTCGCGAGTAGAATGAGGTAGAAATTTATTCGTATTGCTTCTAAGAGAGGGTGCTAGGAGGACGTAGTTGAAACTGCTAAGGATGTTGTATGAACGCCTTGGGTTTACGGTTATGCATTTGGCTTTGCCAAAGCACTAGCGGTTTTCATGGAGTCAATGAACCGAGTGTGCATGAACGGGTATAAACGAGATGTCATCGGGAGCATCGACGACATCTTGATCTACTCAAATCTTAGAAAGAGAGTGAGGTAAATTATGAGTTGGGTTGGAGTTGTTAGGAAAGGGAATTATACGTGAGATTTTCAAGTGTGAGTTTTAGGATTAAGTGTACTATGACGAGCAGTTAGAGATGATGGCATATCATGGAACCAGCAAGGGCGAAGTGAAGAAGGATGAAGAAGCGCTTTGGAGGCTGAAGAGGTGGATTGGATAATGAGCCGATCTTGGCATTATCGGAAGGACTGGATGAATTCGCGAAGCATGACGATACGTGGAGCAAGGATTTGGATGTGTACAAGAACGACAAAGAAAGGCGATTGCTTATACATTGCAAGAACTGAAGATTTGGAAGAACTAGATATGACTCAATTAGTGGAGTTGGATTGTTAAATATGCCTAGAATGCTAGAGGCATTTGGTGTACGAGACGTAGAGAATGATCTATACGGATCATGAACGTCTCCAACACATACTCAATCATCTTGATTGAACATTTGACAAAGGTGATGGGTGGAGTTAAGAGGTGAAAGAAAATTTCAAGGCCAAGTACCATCTGGGAAAGGCAATCATGGTTGATGAGACATGGAATAAGAAGAATGAAGTGAAGCTGAGACGAGCTTGAACTGTATGGATGACGTATTAGGGTGGTTTGGATGGAGGATGTAGGTTGCACGAGTTGAGTTTTCTAAAGCAGAGAACGCGTCAACATGTATGTTGCGTGGCTTGGACAATCATAAGATAGGAATCGGAGGTAAAACTTTGGTAGAGCTTAATGAGTAGAATAAAGCACAACGCAGGCTAATACTGTCGTAGTGTGGAAAAGGAAATGGCACCGACCTATACTGATTGTTTGGGAGGCTTAGTGTCGATAATCAAATGGATGAGGAGTTATAGGTGTGATGTGCCATAGGGATGAAGGGCTTGGTCTAACTGAGACAAGATGAAGAAAAGTGAGAAAGAAGTGTATAGGTGCTACTAATGAGCTATCCAAATTTAATGGAAGTTTCTGTAGCATGGGTTTGGATGGCAGTTGATAGACTAACTGAGATAACCGTCCTTTTGATGATGTGTATAGATCATAAGTTGATTTGGTTTGGAAGAACTAATGGATATGTGAAAGACCGTCATAGGTCACTTTGGAAGGAAATTGGAATTCTTAAGTAGTTTGGGGTACGGACTAAAGGGGGTTGATGAAGCATGATTGGATATGAATATATCCAGCTGACTGGAAAAGGATAGGCAAGTGAGATATTTATACCACCTTAGGTGTTACACTGAGGGCATGGGTGATTGATTTAGAGGGAGTTAGGAAACTCGTTAGCGATGGCTGAGTTTTCATATAATGATAGTTATCATACTAGAAGTCGATAAATGCCATTTGAGGCACTGTATGAAAGGATAGGGTGAGTTGTCCCCATTGTGGACTAGAATTGGTAAAAGAGGCTACTAATGTGGTAATGATGTTGTGGAAAGGATGAGAGCAACAAGGGATGCTATGTAGAAAAGGAGGAAACCACTAGAGTTAGTGACAAAGTTGTGTATGAAGTTTCACCCATAGTAACGGGTGGTATGTTTTATGGAAGAGTTGATGTAGAGTTTTGTAGGTTTATTTATGATCTTTGGAAAGATCGGACCATTAGCTTATGAGCATAGAATTACCTGGGGGAAATGAGTTGTATACATGATACATTTCATGCATTGAGATTGGTAAAGGTTGTTTGAGAATGCATTTTGCATGTACGGTTATTCGGGACTTGTGTCATTTGTGAGGTTTATTGACTGTGAGGTCAAGAGTTTGACAATGAGTTTAAATTATTTTTGGTTTGTATATGTGGTATTTTGAAACTTGAACTAAAGTTCACGTGGAATGAGAGGAGTTCATTTAGAACAAGTATCCTCGTGTGATTTGTTGTTTTTGTGTTTGATCCTAAGGAGTAAATCTCGGGACGAGATTTCTATTAGGAGGGAGTGATGTGACAACCCTGGTTTTGAGGTTCGTCACTTAGTTTTATTTTGTGCTAGTTACGTGTCTTTACGTGTTTATGTGCTAATTGGTGTGTATAGATGGTGGTTTGGATATCGTTTCCGGTACGGGGTACTTTGTGAGTGAAACGATGTGTGATGATTTCATGTTCATGAGTTCACATGGTAGTGACTATAAAGTGAGATAGTGTTATTTAGTGGTTTTATGTATACGTATATGTATTATAGAAAATCGTATTTTTACGATTTATGGTTTAGCGTTTTGATGTCTCGGATGAGGTGTTTAATCATGGGAGTATTTTTCGGGATGGTTTTAAGTCATTTAGGACTTAGTTATAAAGTTTATTTCAAAATTTGAGATTTTTTATAAAAGTGTATATTTTACGTCTTTTATGGTAAAACGCGTAAATTTGACTAGTTTTACGGTTTTGAGGTTTTGGGAGTTTTAGGAGCTGAAATAAATTAAGGTAAATTAAGGTAATATTAATAAGATATTAATTAACAATAAAAAGAAAAAAAAATAAAAAAAAAACGAAATAAGGGGGTGTAGGGTCGGTTTTGGCCGCCTAAAAGAAAGGAAAAAGGAAAAGGAAAGTGTAAATGGGCTATGGGTTGGACTTGGGTTCACCCATACCCTATATAATGTTTTATTAAAACCAAAAGTCATTATTTTTCTCCTGGATAGTTTAGAAATTCGTGGGTTTCAACAAAGAATTAGGGTTTCTTCATAAAATTGGGTTTTTTCATCCTCCATTGAATTAAAGGTAAAACCTTTTTAAACCTTTTTGATTAATTTGTTTTTATGTTTAATTGATCATCTTATGATGGATTTAGGTTAGGTTTAATTTTAAAAACAGTAAATTTATGTTATATTAATCATAATATGATGATTACATAGATTAGGGCTTGTAATTAGAGGGATTAGGGTTAATTAATGAGGTTGATTTTGTTAAACCCGTTTTTAAAAACTGGGCAGAATTTTGAGTCAATTGTTTTGATCATATTGGGAGTTCTACAAACTATTATTTTGCGATCCAAGTATCCCTGAAAAGGTAATTGAAGTGGCTTTCCAATGCAAGAATCGAGAACTAAATTGGAGGTAGGGAAGTGGGTCAGAAACAGGTTACAACTGTCGGAGGTCAAAACAGTTTTGAAGTCAGCATGTTTTCTTTTTAAGTTTTGGGTTGTTTGGGGTACATAGGGTTTCATTGGGATCTTCTAACGAACATGAGAGATGGTTTATATATTTTAGAAATTATCTGCACTTGGGCTAAGGTTGTGGTTTAGGGTAAGACCCCCTAATTGTAACAAACTTTTTGTATGTTTAAAATCAGTAAAACTGGAATGACAAAAGTATATATATATATATATATATATCGGGGCCTAAACAATAGTTTAAGGTTGGGGCAAGTGGGAGGTGTTAGCTAACATACGTAAAGGTATGAATATTCCTTTTACAGAAACCATGGGTATGTTTAAGTGGACGTTTGACTTAAAGTTTGGAGACCTAAAATTGGGACTGTTTTGTGTAAAATATGAACGGGATAGTTATTAAACTTAACCAAGTTAAGGACTTGTTAGGGAAGGGTAATGGGGTGATTAGAGCTTATCAATGAGGTATTTATATGGGAATAGGCTAGATGTCCATCATAGGTTGATGAGCCATCTTAGTGATTGGTTCATGTATTGATTTCGTGTTTTTGGTTTGTTAGCTTGTTACTAGTGCGAGGACTTATGAAGAAGCAATCAGGTGAGTTTCATAGTCCTATGTTTACTATTGATTTTGACTTCCAGATGGGATGGAAGAGACACTGTGTTGAGTTATTTATAAATTGATGCTGTGAATGTTTTTGAGGTTTGTGATGGACTTGTATGTACATTATGTGATTAACTGCTATATGATTCTTGATTGTGTATGATTTGGATTGGGGAGGTACATAGTGTGATCATCTATGGGACCAAGGGGATGTTGACAAGGCGAGGCCTTGGGGAGGTACATAGCGTGATCGTCTATGGGACCAATGGATAATGAAAAGGTATTGGCCTTGGGATAGGTACATAGTGTCATCATCTATGCTACCATGGTTTTTGGTAAGGCTGTGGGCCTTGGATTTTGGTTTGGTATGATTGATCTTGAATGTTAGTTGTTAATACATATTTGTAACACATTGTCCATATGTTCTTTTGTTGATGGTTGTTATTCACAGCTTATAACTGATTTGGCGTTGGAGTCTAAACCTAAGACTCTCACCAACATTATGTTGACGTGTTTTAGTGTCTCTTTCAGGTGTAAATGTGTTTAAGCTTGAGGATAGAAGTGGCTAGACTTGGATGCCTTAGGATTGCATATAGAAGTAGATCCCCGTTCCTTCTTAGTTTACCTTTATGTTTTTTGATAAGTGATACATGTTGGCACCTATATGTTTGTTTGGTTTATGTTTATTGTTTGTCTTGGGTAAGTGGTAGGACTGTTACCTACTTACCTAGACTCCTGCTATGTTGAGATATTGTCATGACCTTTGTGTCGCCATTTATGACATTATAGTTGCATTTTAGTTTTCTCTATAGAGACACCGTTTGTTGTGATGATATCCATACGTCGTGCCCCATATTCCGCCATGGTGGGGTGTGACACCAAACATTTCTTAAACAACAAGCTCACGTATCCCTTTAGTGAATGTTTGCATGTCTTTGTATGTAAATGAAAATGGTGAGAATCATATACCAATGGTGTCATCTATAGTTCATCCATTTTCATCACTAGCATCTTCTCGATTTGCTGCATCTTTTACCACCATCAAATCCCTGTCATTTGCATTTTAAATCGTTGCATATGGCCATGGTATCTTTAACTATTTAACTAACTTCATAGAATTAACGAAGCAGATAAACTTAATAAGCAATCATACAAATATCTCTGGTTATAGCAGTATGGTCTTTGTTTTTTTTATCAAGTTTTTAACAATGAGGAAGAGAGAGTGGGTAAGAAACGAATGGTTTTTATTAACGGGGAAGAAAAGGGTGGGGTTCGGGTTTTTAAATAAAAGTAGGTTTATTATTTTTTAATACTAAAAAGACGGTACTACCCTTAGTCAAACAAAGAAAACGAGCCAAACATAACAGTGTTAAAGGTTGGGTAGGCCGCCTGCCGACTTTTCATTAACGTTGGGGAGGTCAAATGCACTTTCGCCAAGTTGGGGAGGTCGCCTGCATTTTGAGCAAACTACAGGGAGCATTTCTGCATTTCCATCTTTTTGATAATATGTTAATTTAAGTGGTAAACTTTATCTGTTTTCAGTCACTTAGGGCTTAGATTGCTTTTTTTAAAGCGGAATTGATAAGTCCAAATTTATCTAAGGGACTAAAACAAGTTAGTTCTAGGTCCACTGTATTTTTGAACTTGTGCTTAAAGGTAATAAGCTCAACTGGCTTATGTACCCATTCTGCCCAATCAATAAGTCCAAAAGCTTAACAAGGCAAAGAGCAGTCCAAGGTTTTGTACTCAAAACCTCACTCTCAACATAAGAATCATATTTTTAAGCTTATTTTTAGCCCTTTTTAACATTTCATTTAATTTTTCTTTTGCGTTGACTTTTTGGTCAAAGTGTACATAGCTTATTCCAACTTATCTTATTGTGCAACAACTTTTCTTTTGTGACCAAACTCATTTTTTAGCTTATTTTTCCTTTTCTAGCTTTTAGTTCAATTTCATTAAGTTTTCATTAGGATTCGAACTTATTTTTATTTTTACACATGCTTATTCTCATTTTCCAGCTTATTTCTTTAGCTTATTTCAATTTTCAAAGTTCTAAAGTGTTTTACTTTTCATTCCTCAGCTTTTGGAACAAGTTTCATACAAAATGGTTAAGATTTGCATAAACCCAACTATTTTGTCATTTTGTGCAAATCATTAAGCACTTTGTTTGAGCTTATTTCAAAAGCTATTTTCAAAATTCTTTTGTAGTTTCTTTGTATTTCCAAAAGAATGATTTCTGCCCATTTTCACTAAATAAGCTTTAGTTTTAGCTTATTGGGCTTATTAGGCCCAATAAGATAACTTATAGCTTATTTCTTGCTTATTGGTTGGGTTTCAGCTTTCGGGCCTTTAGAAAGTAGTGTTTAAAATGTCTTTTTAGTCCAGATAACATTTTAGATTTTAAATTTTCAAAAGTTTTTTAATTGGGCCAAAAAGCCCATTAGGTTTAGGAATGTTTTTGGTTTGGCCCATTTCAAGGCCCAAAACCCTTTTTTCGATTTAATTAGGTTAAATAAATTAGTTTGCAAGTTTTTAGAAATTTTTATATTTTTAGAATATATTAATATTATTTTGCCTCGTTTTGCGTGCCCGCGTAATTCGATTTAGTTTTTAACCATCGTAGTGTAGTTTCGTCTTTTATTTTTAAATCCCTCTTTTGCCAAATCCATAACTAATCCAAATATGTTTAATTGGCCATAACTCTCACCTCGGTCACAACGATCCCTCGATTTTTTATATTTACGTTTTTGACCTTGTCTTTCTCGTAATTATAAATATACACACCCAAATACATCAATATCAAATGACGCCGCTACCGTGGAGGTGTTGAGTGTCATATTACGTTGTTTGTTTGAGTAGTTACATTTTTTACCTTCCACTTTGGGAAGTGTACAAATTGTGAATATTCATTTATATTTTTTTTATATTATTAGCCATATAAAAAAAGTGTTATTAGAACTCTAATAACACCCAAAACATTTTTGTTTTTCTTTGTTAATACTATATTATACTTACGTAGAGCAATTAATACAAAATATCTCCAAAAAAGTGAAAGCTCACCGTATCTATTATCGTTCTTATAATTTTTACGCGTATCGAATAATAGAAAGAAAAAGGCAAAATAGATAAATACTCTTAAAAGGTTTAATCTCGATTAGTACAAATCTAAGGTGGGTATTAGGCGATTGTTATAAAATACAACCTAAAGTAAAAGACTCTTAAGTGCTTCGCGCCGCCTCGTTTCTCCGCTTACTTGTGCGTACTTTGAAAGTGAGGACTAATTAAGAGTTTGCCAACCCAAAGTATTATTGAATTATTTGCTTTTCTTACATTATTAAACCCTTGAAACATTTTGGTTTTAACCAACGTTTGAAAGTCGGACGAAGGTTTTTACTCAATGTAATTACTTTCATTCATTTGGATTCTCTAATCGAGACTTTGATTTGAGGAGAGATTTTTGTGGATATTTTTATCTACGTAATACACCAAAAAACCAAAAAAATTGAAAAATAAAAAATAAAAAAGAATCTTCTTTGCTAATCTATTTTTTCACTAATGCATGCGCACTCGATCGACTAATTATCCCACTCCTAATTTTAACAACGTGATGCCTCGACGTAATCGTAATCAAAGGAATCAACAACAACAACAAAAACAACAAAGACGAGAAGTAGGACCCGAGCTTCCTAATATTGTTGTTGAAACCCAAGACAAGATGACGAAAAATCTTACGATGATGGAGTTGCTCTAAGCACCCACCGAGGGTTATGAAGAGGCGATCGTAATTCCCAATATCCTTGCGGATAATTTCAAAATCAAATCGAGAATGTTGTCCTTGCGGATAATTCTATTTCTTATTCTTGGAATTTAGGTTTTGGATCATAACAAGTGGCATTAGAGCCATCCTTCCTCGGATTCGACTCAGTTTTATGTTTACAAACATCAAAATTCTTGTTTCAAACAACATCATTGTAATCACCATTCATATCTCAATTTTTTCACGCCTTTTCACAAACAAGGTTCTTGATTCATTGAATTATTGGGTTCTTCATTAGCTGTTAGTTGGAAACTAATATTTGAGTAGTTAGGTAGTTAATTTTTGATTGATCAGTTAGTACTTTGTTCATGATTAAATAGTTAACTTTCTTGATCAGTGGGGGATTATTGCTTGTTTTAGTGTTTTCTTTCTGGTTTTGAAAGTTCGCTGGATTGTCATTGAAAGAATTCTATTAGTAGGGTGTTCTTGAGTAGTTGGGGTATAATTTCTTTGGATTATGTCATTTCTTGATCTTGTTAATGCCTCCAGAAACAAGAATCGGTGGGGTAAAGAAGAACATGATAGGGGGTTTGAAGGATATTGTTGCATCACTCTAGAAAGACGAGTTTGAGAAAATAAGGGCTAAAATGAGGAAATGTATCTGGGCAAAAAGGATATAATTTCCAAGATTTGAGGGAGATAATGTAAGGGGTTGGTTCTTTAAAAAGTGAGCAATACTTTGAAGCTAACAACATCCCGGACGACAACAATGTAACTTTCATCTATAAGCACTTGTTTGATATACCTTTATTGTGGCATGATCTCTTTTTAAGTATAATGGGTGAAAATGTGGCGTGGATGAGTTACAAAGAGGCAATTTTGCTAAGATTTAGTAATTCGATTGATGGTTGTATGGAATTTTCCAGTAGTGATACTGTTAAATATTCAAGTTCTAATCTTTTTAATGATTTGGAAGATTTTGTGGTATTTTATCAAGAAAACAACGAATATGCACATGAGATGATCGATGAAATGCCGATAAAGAATTATCTTAAGCAATAAGGGATTGAACAAGAGGTTCATAAGATTGGCGAGAACATGGGTGTATTGCCATCATCAGACAATGTTAATGAGTTGATTGAGGTTAGTGTAAGAAATAATTTGAGTGATTGGGATTAAAGTGGTGAATCGAAGATGAAAGAGGGAAAAAGGGTTTGTTTGACTAAAAAATGTGATCGATATCAAATTAATATGAATGATATAAGAAACATGGAATTGTTACACCTGCTATAGAGTTTAAAGTGAAAGAATTTCAGTTTATAGATCCTAGTAAAGTTGATAATGGAATTAAGAATAACAAGACAAAAAGTGGTTTAAGCACTTTTAATTATGGTAATGGTGATAATAGTAATAATGATTTTGTTGCTTGCAACTCTTTATTTGAGATAAAGGATACTCGGTCATGGTGGCAGGACAAAGAAAAAGGGAATCGTGTTGCTAATATCTCTGATAAGAGAAAGCAACAGGATCTTAGGGCAAATATAAGAGATAATGAGAAATTAAAGAGTTTGGTTACTGTAGGTAATGGTGCGTCTGATTCAAGTAAGGATGAAGATTTAAATTTTGTGAAAAGGTATGTAAGTTGTGATGAATTTTAGTAAGGAAAAAGGTCTACATGACGTATTTGATGATGATTGCATACAAAGAGGTGTTCACTTGTTTGGAAAATGCCATGAGCCTATATGGAAGACCATGGAGATGAGGACAAAAGTTATGGTGTTTCTAATTTGAGACATTTAGATGTAAAGTCTTTGTGTGGGCATTCATGAGTTTTGAAGTATGGATTTCATGTTGGTTATCTAGAGATTGATAGGTGGAAATGGCCTACAAAGAAGAAAAAAGGTGGCATAAATTTAAGCATAAAGAGTAGGACTTTGACATATGGAAGTGGTTGAAGAGGAAAAAGGAAAGAGGCAAAGAGTCAAGTATGGAACTAACGCACTGTTGGAATGAAGATGTGTACATCGGTTTGTGCATAAAGGTATAAATGTTACCCAAAATGAAGATACAACTTGCATCATTTGTTATGAAGACATATATTGTGGTTGATTTGTATAAGGAGGTTGTGAGGTCAGTGTTTATTATATTAGAACTTGCTAAGTTTGGTCAGTGTCTATTGAGTTATAAAGTTAAAAAGTGTTGTTTATCATTAAAATAGTTAGTCTTGTTCCTCTGTTAGTTAGTGTTGTTCATCAATTCACCAACAAGATCGATGAACTGATGAACATTGTGAATAGTTAAAAATGTTGTTCATCAATTAATAAGTTATTATTGTTCATCAGTTAGTTAATGTTGTTCATCAGATGAATTGATAAATGCCACTAACTAATGAATACGTATAAACAATAATTGATGAATAAGAAAACATCAATTCATTAATTTGTGTTGTTCATGAGTTCATCACACAACATTGATGAACATAACTAATGAACCGATGAGCTAATGAACTAATGAACAACACTAATTGATGAACACTTATAACACAATGCATGCATTTTTTTTACAAAACAAAAAAACATCACTTTTTGAATCTTATATAAATAAAATAATCAGTGGTTCGTTATGGTACAAAAAATAGTGCATTTAACGTAATTTAAACACTAAAAATCTTAGCTAGGCATTTTATCAAACATCTTATGTCCAACAAAGATGACTAAAACATCGATCTTAAGGTGTCATATCTCACTCATATCATCTCTGGTTCGAGTGATTCAAATTTCCGGGTAAAGAGTAAAGTAAACTCTACTATTTTTGTTTTTGGAGTTTTTCATGATTCGACTTTTTTTACGGTTAAAAATAAGGCCGGAAACGTAAAAACATCAAGAAACTCAAATACGTAAAGAAAAAGTTTCAAAATTTTCAACAAGATTTATACCATTTAAATAGGATTAAATTTTAGAAATTTTGTTGAAATCGGATTTTTTTAGAAGTTTGTCGTTTAAGAGTTATGCACGATTCAATTTTATTGGTGAAAAGAAAAAATAAAATAAAATAACTATTTACTTTTTATGATTTTTGATTAAAATAAAAAAAAAAGGTAATATGTGTCAACTTGTGATTGACATTCTAAATTTTTTAGAATGAACTCACTTTATTAAATCAATGAGGATTAATGTCCGCGCTTCGCGGCGGGTTATTTAAAAAAGATGTTTATAGAATTTGAACGGGTAGAAGCTAATAAGTCTTAACCAAGCATTAGAAGCTGTCCAACATTACATAAACAAAAACTATCCAAACACAATTAGCTAAATGAAGCATTTGAAATGGCTTGACAATTCATCCTTTGGTCTATACTTATTTGATCCAATCATTTAACTTCAACTCCTTATCTATTTATAATTCTTTCACACTCTCCCCAAGTAGATTGCCACCATTTCCAGTTACTAACCATGATTAAACGAAAATTCACCAGGTTCTATATTTATCAGTTATCCGATGCAGCAACATCCATCGTTGATCAATTGCAAAAAACAAATTAATAAAAGTTTCATGCCATTTGAAAACAGTATTAGTTCGACGAACCATAAAATTGGTTATTCAGTCTACTCCTACAAAACAAAACCATGCACCCACATCCTTGGTTTAAAAATGCGCGCATCAATGCGTAAATTGCACGCATCAATGCGTTGCTTTTAAAATTCGCATCAAGGTGCCTAATGCAATGCCATCCCATAACGCGCTCGCATTAAAACGCATTTATCGCATTTGTATAATGCTAGCAACGATAGCAATTGTCGCAATCTAGTACTTAGGTCATTTTTGTCAAATTTATACCATATAAAAGAGACCTACACATTTCAATGCCTTTTTAAAGATAATACTTGTTAAAAAAACATCTAAAACAAACACAATAACGACAATATAGTACCTTGCATTTGTTAAGTGTTTTTTTGTCAAGCTTTACTTTCAATTTATTTGTTTTAAAAGGGATTATAGGGCTAATTTCAATATGCTAGTAACTTATTTAATAACTTTATTGCATTTACTTGGTACTTTGTAGACTATATACTATTTCTAAATAACTTATACTTTTTTATATTAAACACAACGCGTCTAAATTGTGCTCGCAATCGCATCACGCATCACACAATGACTTTTGGGACCTTTAGCGCAATGAATCACAAAAAGCATTTTTAAACCAATCCACATCTAGATTACTTAACTAATTCACATATTTTAAAGCATGAAGTCGACATTAGTGATAGAATTACTAAAGAAGAATAGCTACGTGAATATAAAACCATACTAATAGGTAAAGTTGAAGACTATTTCTAGTGTCCTTTTTTATAGTTTATCAATGGAATCATATGCAGAAAGTACATAAGCAATGCCAACCAAACTCAAACTACGCTAAAGTTCCCTAAGATGAGTACCAGAATCTATTGTATTCGGCCAGCCTACCCATCTCATTTTCTAAATTAGCGTAACTTAACCGAACCTTTTCTCCTATTGTCCTCTAATACGTCTACGTAACTGGTCTATATTTTATTAAGTTAGAATGACATACTTATGCTTAAAAATTGAGTTCTTATGTTCTGGTGTAACTACTCGTGTACCCTAACTAATTATCCTAAACCACACATTTGACCCCTACTATATCAAGTACATAATCAGTTTTTCGTATACACATATACTTAAAAAATGTAGGATATGTAAATCTTGCTTATGTTTTAGAGATAGAAAGATGGTGGATTTCACACAATTCTAGAGAGAGAAACTAATGAGAACTATGTGTAAAATATGAAAACCACTACCCTCTCCATCAAAGGAGAGGGTTTATATACCCAAGCCCTTGTCATGGGCTTGGGCTTACATTTGGGCCGGCCTACACATGTTGTAGGCTAGGCTTGGGTTTGTTTGTTAAATAAAGACAAGTAACTACACTACGAGCTATTACATGGACTATTAATGGAGTAACCGATCCTTCTTAATACGTAAAACGTATTTCCAACAATCTCCCCCTAAGGGAGGTCACTCCAAACAAGGGCATTACCCAAGTTACAATAATAAGATAAACCTAGCATACTATGCTTGTCTTGAGCTCGTAGTCTTCGTCTTTCTTTTTCTTTTCCTTTTCTGGTGAACATGTTGATATGATCTTTGATATCAATCTTGAGAATTAATCTCTTGCCTTGATCTCGTGCATCCATCACTTGTGATCTTCGCCTCTTCGTGACACCATGTCCCACATACTTATACCTTCGTAATTCTTGAAAGCTTCAGAGTTCGATACAGCAGAAGACTTAACTTTTAGGCTTTCTTGAATTAGATGAGGTATTAAGTACATAAAGTATAAGCATGTGGGGACGACTTCTTCTCGGATTCCGCAACGCCACCGTCTTCAAATGCCGCAACATAAGTAGACACGAATGAAATGGCTTTGAACATTTCATTCTAATTCGGTAGCCTTTTACCTCCGGTCAATATCGTACTTGTGGCAGGTAGATTTAATTAAAAATCTCCTTGACAAGATTTCGCGGGTAAACCCGTTCTACTTACTCGACCGTACAAAGCTGACTGAGAACGTAAAGAGTGAATCATTTGGATAAAATTATCCGCATGATTGAAGCCGTCAATTCTGATTCCTGGAACAAGTTTGTTTCATTTAAGAATCGCACCATCGTTGCTTTCCAGTTGTCACGAGCTTGATTCATATTGAATCTTGCAAGTTACCTACCAAGTGTTGTTTGAGGTTAACACTAGAAGGATTTCCACTCATCACTGTGAACACTAAGGTATCACTCTGAGTGTTCTGGCAAGATCACTAAGATATTGCGTAGAGGCCTGGAACGTGTTTAAATTCAGTTAAGAATTAAACCACTATTGCTTTCCAGTTATCACAAGTTTGATTCATAAAGAATCGCACAAGTCACCTACCATGAGATTTTTGATATTCGCTCAAGAAGGATTTCCATCTTCATTATAAATACTTTCGTATTACTCGGATGTTCAGGCAAGATCATGAAGATTTTGCGTAGGTTTCTTAAAATCTTTCTTACTTTTCACAGTGTGTGAAGAAGCAAGGAATTATGGAAGTGTGTCCTAATGAGATATTTGATGATCTCAAATGGCTCTAGACTCGATCGTGCATTTTGGATTTTAGTAATCGGAGGCTGGAGAGGAGTGCCACATTTTCAATACCAATTTACTCGGAGTGAATAAATCGATAGATAATGCGTTGTCTTCGTGTAAATAAAACAAATACCTTTTGAGAGAAATCTGAGCTAGTTGGGATGGGTTGTGCATTGCATCACTGGGTCCATGATGTCTATCTTCAATATCGAGCATCATTTAAATGATCTCAATAGCATATGTGTTGACCCGGTTTCTGCCTAAAGTTGTAAGGAGGGCTTCTTTCTTTATACCCTTTATCTTTACAATTCTTTTTCATTCTTCAACCCCTTCAATGCTTACCAATACGTCATAACTAGCACCTTGTTGTGATTGTTCCAGTGCTAACTTAAGTGTTTGGTTGGCATTCAGCTACATTCACAATCTTTCTCCATCTTTCCTAAGGACTACTATTTCTAGTTATGGAATGTCCTTGGGAAGATTCCTCCGGTTCTGGAAGAATCATAGGACTTAACCTATCCTACCATCCTTATGTCATCACAATCTTCATCGTCGTGGAATAAATGGGTTTTGGGTAAGTATAAATCACCATGAAATCCATTTTGCTCCCCCTTAACATATGCCACGATATTCGAAAACATTTCGCACATGTCGGGATGAGCCAGCACATTAAGTCAAACCATTTGTGATAATATCCCATATTAAATCACATTTTCTCCCCCATATTAAAAATATTAACCCAATCGATGTTTTTAATATCAATTTATTTAATGAAGTTTTAACAAAGGTTTTGGGAAGAAAAATTGCAAGTCCGTTTTAATCTTCATGATATCAAATTGTATGAGATATGATACCGATTTGTAACATGATCACGTATTCACCATATTAGAAAAGAATTGACAAGGTTATACCTGATTGATGAGAACATCATATGATAAGATCAAATGGTTCTTGTCAGCATATGTTGGTCGCCTCGTCACGTCTGAATTCATCTCTTGACACCACATGTACGATTGGTATTGTAGTCTTGACACCAACTTGTGAACTTGGCACGTTCGGCATCGAAGATTCTGAATGCTTGACAATTTCTCCCCCTCAAATGTTGACCCGTGTTCTATTGAAAGAGTTGTAGTCCTCGGTTGAGTAGTCGCATCGTCGAGTATGTAGATACCAATTGTAGATTGCTATGGTTGTACAGATGATAACTTCATAAAAACAAGACTTCTCTTGTTTAAACAAATAAATGCACTGAAACGTACATAGATTTGTGTTAGACCAAGTTATAAAGTAAACTTGATCCCTTACAAGGTTTTAAAGTAAACCTTGCCCGAGAAAATTAATTCCCGTTATGAGTCAAAGCTTTAAGAAGAAATACTTGACTTTAATGTGAAAACCGGATTGCAGTCATAAATAACTACAAGCCATAAGGGCATGTTTTATGAGATATTTACAACTTTTGTACGAACTCTATTTATGGCGCCGTGTCAATATTAATCAACATTTCTAAGGCCGTAAATATTATCGTACCAAAAGACATGCCTTTGAAAAATAAAGTAAAAATATTTTTGGATTTTTATGAATTTTTCAATTTTTATGGTTTTTATATGGTTTTATATTTTTGTATTTTGCTTTTGTGGATAAAAATATAAACAATATACGAATGATCACCAAGGATACGGAGAATAGTTTACCACCACTATTCTTTCGCTTCATCTGCCAGTTCCTTTAGAGTCTCAGCCGAGAAAGTTCTCATTCCTAGCTTGTCGGCCAAAAATTCCATTCGAGCGCGATCTAAAGCCTTCGTGAAAATATCCGCCAATTGATACTCAGATCGGACAAAGTAAAGCTCGATCACTCCATTTTCCACTTACTCCTTGATGAGATGGTAGCGAATGTCAATATGCTTTGACCGGGAGAATTGAACATTGTTGCAGCATAAGGCAATTGCACTTTTGTTGTCGCAGTACATCGGAATTTTGTTGAAACCTAGACCATAGTCGGTTAATTGCGATCTCATCCAAAGAATTTGAGCACAGCAACCGGACATAGCTATGTATTCTGCTTGCGTACTTGAAATTACGGCGCTTTTCTGCCTTTTCGATGCCCAACTGATTAGTCGATCTCCTAGTAGTTGAAAAGTTCCACTCGTGCTACGCCTGGTATCTTAACAACCCGCGTGATCCGCATCTGCATACGCCATAAGTGCAATCGAAGAGTCCTTCGAATACCAAAGTCCCCGATTAATGGTTCCTTTAAGATATCGAAAGATCCGTTTCACATTGGCCAAGTGTAACTCAGTAGGTCGAGTTTGATACCGAGCACACATACATATAGCAAACTGAAGATCAGGTCGACTAGCGGTGATATACAGAAGAGTACCGATCATTCCACGATACAGTGTCGGATCAACGGCAACTCTATGTGGATCTGCATCAAGCTTAGTTCGTTCCACCATTGGAGTATCCACGGGATCACAAGATTCCATCTTATATTTCTTAAGCGATTCAAGGGCATACTTGGATTGATTGATAAAGATGCCTATAGGACTCTGAGATATCTGAAGACCTAAGAAGAATGATACCTTGCCCATCATTGACATCTTAAACTTGGAAGGCATGAGTTTCCCAAACTCGTCGGATAAGGTTTGGGTCGAGGCTGCAAATATAATATCATCAACATATATTTGTACCATAATTATATCTTTACCTCGTTTCTGAATGAACAGCGTGGGATCCACCTTGCCTTTAGCGAAGCCTTGCGTAATGAGGAATTGTGACAAAAGATCATACCATGCGCGTGGAGCTTGCTTCAACCCATAGAGAGCCTTCTTAAGCTTGTACACATGATTAGGATATTTAGGATTCACAAAACCATCTGGCTGTTGTACATAGACCTCTTCCTTGATTTCACCATTCAGAAATGCCGTCTTCACATCCATCTTATAGACGATCATATTCATGTGGGCTGCATAAGCGAGGAATAGTCTAATAGCTTCCAAACGGGCAACAAGTGCAAAAGATTCCATGAAGTCGATGCCCAATAATTACTTGTATCCACGAGCTACTAGTCGAGCTTTGTTCTTCAATATTCCGCCTAACTCATCGAGTTTCACCTTGTAAACCCATTACAAAGTGAGTAACTGCACTTGATCCGGGCATGGGACAAGTTCCCATACTTCAACTTCAGTGAGAAAAGCATCAAAATGACAAAACATTGCACTTTCTTGTAACTGACTTCGTGTGGATACCGGACGATTAGGGTCACCAATAATAGAATCTATAGGATGATCCTTTGTCCACTTGCTGTCATGTTCACGAATCCGTGGATTGGAGTAAATCGTAGTAGGATCTTCCTCTGAGGTGGACGACCCGGCTTGATTAGGGCCGGGAATTGGTACACCAAAGAATGGAAGTTCACGCATTTGAGCGAATTCCAAATCGTGATCATCATCATCCTCTTCATCATCAATAGGCATGACATGGGTAGTTGAAGCAGGTGTTGGTTGAGAATTACTTGTTGATGGTATATCTAGACCAATTGTAGGTGCAGACGTATCTGATTGTGCAACGGTTGCTGGAGCGACAACTTCGGTTACCGAAGCTATTACCTCAGGTTCTGGAGCAACAATACTTGGAGGAGTAAAGAATTCATCAAAGAACGGTTGAAACAACGTATCCCATTCATTCCTATTAGGTGGTATAAATGATGATGAAGTAGGATTGTTTGGGACAAGACCAGAACTAATGTTACTGGGTCCCATTTCATGAAGTACGGGTTCAGAGCTGCTTTGCTCAGAAGCCATAGCTGTCAGCTCATCAAAATCAACATTCATAGTTTCGAGGATCTTACGAGACTTACGGTTGTAGATTCGGTATGCCTTCTTTGCGGTTGCGTAACCAATGAAAATACCAATATCAGCCTTTGGTTGAAGTTTTCCCAAATTGTCACCATCATTATTTGGATAGAAAAGAGAACCAAATACATGAAGATATGATAAATCTGGTACTTTTCCATGGAGAAGCTCATACGGTGTTTTACCATGGCGTTTACGAATTAGTGACCGGTTTTTGGTGTACACTACTGTAGATACTGCTTCTGCCCATAAAAATAATGGAGCTTTTGCGTAAATTAACATTGTTCGAGCAACTTCCATAAGTGTGCGATTTCGCCTTTCAACGACACGTTTTGTTGTGGAGTGCGTGCAACGGATGTTTCATGAGATATGCCAACTTCTTCATAATAATCACGCAAGATTTGATTCACAAATTCGGTTCCATTATCTGTACGAATGCGTCGGACAGTAGTGTTGAGACGCACTTGAATCATTTTGAGAAATCCGATGATGAATTTAGGTGCCTCATTTTTTGTTGTAAGAAATTTCACCCATGTAAACCGAGAGTAATCATCGACAATTACGAGGATGTACTTTTTGCCACTAAGACGTTCAACACGCATTGGCCCACAAAGATCCATATGCAGCAAATAAAGTTTCTCTTGGTTGGTGTCTTCCGTCTTGGGTTTGTATGATTTCTTAGTGCTTTTCCCCATTGTACACGCGGAACACAAATGATCCTTGTGAAATGAAAGTTTAGGAAGACCACGAACAAGTTCGTTTTTCGCCAAATGATTTATAGCGTCAAAGTTAAGATGAGATAACCGTCGATGCTATAACCATGACTTAGTCTTCGATGCTTTGGAGAGAAGACATATGGGAGAAACGGCCATCATGTCTTGTAGAGACAAAGTGTACAAATTATTCCCTCGAGTATCTTTCAATAAATCAACCCCTTCCAAATTACAAATGAAGCAGGTATGCTCTCGAAAAGCAACTTTTAGGTTTGCATCACAAAATTGTCCCACAGAAAATAAGTAGTGACCGAGACCTTCCACATAATACACTCTTAAAATTATAACATTCCCAATATGATATTCACCATAACCCATTCTCTTTGCAATATGATCATTTCCAAATCGAACCGTACCAAGAAACTTGCTGACGAAATTTCTGAGCTGAGAGCGATATCCGGTCATATGCTTGGAGCAACCAGAGTCCAAATACCAGAGAACAATTTGGACCACCTGTTTTCAGTAACAACAGTAGACAATGCATTGGAAACTATTGGTTCCGGTGTGTTAGCAGATACAGATGTAAGATTATCAGAATTGCGAACATTTGTGAGACCTTTAGATTTCCTGCGTTTTCTAATGTGAGTTTTAGCACTAACAGGTTTTACTGTTCCAACTTTCTTAGGTTTTGGATTATTCGCGGGCACTACAATGGGAGTAGACCTATTTAAAGGGCACTTGGTTCCTACAGTAGTGTCAGTGTTCCTAGTTAAAGGACACGGTTGTGTTTTGGTAGCCTTGGTACTCCTAGTTAAAGGGCACGCTTTCTTCTCTTCAGTGGGAGTGATCCTAGTTAAAGGGCACATATTTCCTACTATAGTGAAAGTTCTACCAGTGGGGCGCCACATCCAACCAACTTGGGTTAACACTTTCCCAGTCGGTTTCCATTCTAATCCATTTTTCCAGGCATACATCTCATTCACATGGTCAATAAGGCAAGAATCATGACGACTAGAAAACATACATTCATTGCAATTCCAACATTTCAAATTAGAATTCACACTAGGCTTAGAACGTTGCACAACCGCAGAGCCTTTAGGTTTAGCTATATGATTCTTTTTATTCAAAACAGAAATAACATTCCTAGGATGGGCTTCTACTTTCTTCTTCACTTGACAACTAGATGGAGGCAAGATCCTATCATTCTTCTTGTTTCTTTTAAGCTTAGATCTTTGAGCCTTAGTAGTGGTGCTTACTCTTGTAGAAGGCAACATGGGAATATTAGAAGCTGGTTTTGATTCCGCCTTATCTTTAGGGACCAATGTTTGAGAAGGTTTAGTCCTAGGGCCCTTATTAAATGGTGTGACGGCTATAAGGTTCCTTTTGATTGCACTAGAGGACGATGCTGAGACAGTGGTTGCGTTATCCACAACATTCTTACCTTTTAGAGTACGAAGTGTTTCCTTTAACTCAGTCAAGACCAGATTTTTATCACAAATTTGTTCCCTCAAAGCAGATATTTCCACCGACTTTTGATTCAATTGTTCAATCAAGGATCGATTCTGTGCAGTGGTATTAGCACATGCGGGCTTTACTGAATCGAAGAGTCGTGTATCTTTCTGTTTTAAGTTATCAACTTTGGACAAAATCTTAGAAACTCGATTATCTAGATCAAGTTTAAAATTCTCAGTGGCCTCAAGTACGTTCACATAGTTAAGCTCCTTAGATTTCTATATTTCTATCGGCAAAGATTTAGCAACTTTGTCACTTGGCTGACGCTGTTTTGATTGTAATTTAATCGAAAATTCTTTTCAAAGTTTGCATCATCGATATTAACACCTTCAAATGACGTTTCAAAGATTTCTTGAATAAATTGTTGCTTGCATTCACGCGAAATACAATGTGTTTGAATCTCATCAAAACGTTTTGAAAGCGAAGAATATGAATGTTGAAGCTTTAAAAATTCAGCATCAGATTCGTGACACGTACTATCTACCACATTATCCACATATTCAACATTATGCACAATAGAATCATTATCAACATTTTTATTCACACAGACGGAAACAATATCATGAGACATCACTTGCTCCAGAAGCTGATAATTTTGGCAAGAAACCTATTTCAAGTAAACTGTTTTCATAAGCATCATCCATTTCATTGAAAACACGTTTAACTTCTTCGATTTCCAAATACAAATCTTGATCAAGATTACTAAGACAAGCTTTAACATTCTTTACAAACGGAACAATTTCATCTCGGAATGCAGTTCTAGTGTGCTCAAAGTTCCATTCACCTTCCGTTATGGCCGTGGCCGTCGTACGTTCCAAAATGACCTTGTCAAAATCGACTAAGTGTTGGTGTACCGCGTTTAAGTTAACGGACGCCTTACTTACCGGTGGAAGTAACTTCGTTAAATCCGTTTTGACAAGTGTAGGAGACGTACTAGGAGGGTTTTCATTTGACAAACTTGGGGGCACAAGAACTGTTAGTTCAGCTAATTCCTTTTGTAAGCGAATTCGTGTCTTTTTGGAAAGTTGATCTTTATTATGCTTATCATAATCAATCGTATGGAATTTTGAAAGCATTTTAGAATGAGTTTCTTCTGCAAGTGACTGTGTCTCCTCAGTACTACGAACAAAAGGTGCTTCTTTCTATTTGCCAATTATGGTCATATCATAAAGACCGGGAATATATTCCTGAGCTTGTTTTGCATAACCGGGATTAGGTGGTAAATCTTGAAGACGCTTAAGTTCGAGTTCTTTGAATGATTTAGTTAAAAGATGAACCTTTTCTGTGGAAGCGTATTGTTTTAAAAGCTGTTGTTCTTTGAATTTAAGAAGTTTGGTAGCATTAATTTCCGATTCAAACTTTTTAGACTCGAGAGTTTTGAAATCCATTTTAAGTTTCTGAAAATCATTGACAACCGACTCTTTTGCTTTTAATTCACTGGAAAGATTAGCTTTTAATGAATCTATTTCTTTCAAGTGTTCAATCTTTTCAAAACGAAATTGGTCAAATTCAGAACATGTTATTTTCTCTGCTTGAGGGACCATTTCAAAAGTTTTGACCTTTTCTTTATGCAACGCAAGCTCAGCAGTTAGGGTAGAATTGGTATCTACGGATTGTCTGAGGGCCATATGCATTTGATCAATAATATGCTTAGGTACCATGACCAAATGATGTTGAGCATAAGATTCCATACCCGTCGTAGCATTTGGTTGAGGTTCACTCAAATGTGTAGGATTGGGTACTACATCATTTGAGTTACTAGTTCCCGAATGCTGTTCGAGGTTGTCATTTTCATGCCCAACATGATGTGGGTTATCATCATTACCAAGATTGGTTGTGGTGGGTACCTCACTGACGACATCAGAACCGTAGTGAGAGAGATTAGCAACGAGAGCAGCTTGGGCAGAGTGAATGTCATCACAATCCGAATCATATGCGTCAAGATCATCTACTTGATAAGCTGCATTAGAAGTGGAAACGACTGCAATGCCTTCAGTATCTGCAAGAAATGCTAACTCCTCTGAATCCAAAATCTTTCCCTTAGACTGAGCATCGACCAAATACATCTTCTCACGAAACCACGCTTCATCCCTTCTCCTTTTCGGCTGAGTGCATTGCCTAGCCATATGACCTTGTCCTCGGCAATTGTAGCAAGTCACAACCTTTTGAGGACCAATGGGGCTTCCATTTCCATTAGCTTGAGAATTCACAACTTGAGCATTCACAATCCTTGTAGCGAGTCCATATGAATTTTGCCTTCCCTGAATAGGTTGCACTATTACTTGACCATCTTGAACAGTAGCTTGTTGTCGAGGATTTGAAGAGGTGCGGAGCTGATTGTTTGTTGGTGGAAATCCTCTAGTTGCAACAAGTTTTGACAAGTAGGCAGTGAGATGGTTTAGTACATCAGTTGGCGTATCATTTGGAGTAAAGACCGGTGCTTGGATTGGTGGAAGTTCATTAGAGAAGAAAGCTTGTGCTGGTTGTGCTTCTATTGGAAAATATCCTTGCTGAGGAGTATAGCCCATTGGAGAAGTGTTGGCTTGTGATGGTGATGTCTGATATGGTGGTTGCTGTGGAAAAGATTGTTGATGAACACTTTGTTGATATGCTTGTTGTGGCATCATTGGTGGTTGCTAAGATGGTTGTTGTGGTTGCTGATAGGTGTGTGGTGGTGGCTGCTGCAAGTATGATGGTTGTTGATAAGTATAAGCCATGTTTTGTTGAGAAGCATACATGGCAAGTGGATCATGAACTTGAGGTGTAGACAACCGAGCCTCAATCACATGGCATTCGTGTTGTTGAAGAAAATCTTGAAGTTGATACAGATTGGTGTTATGCAAGTCCTTAGCCAATTTAACATCTGTCACGTATTTTTTCCATTCTGAAGAAAGAGTGATCAAATACTTGGTGTTCAATTGAAAGGTAGGAATTGCCTTGCCATAGATATTGAGCTCATTCAACAATAGGGTAAATCTCAAATAGTAGTCATTGAGAGTCTCCCCTGGCACATAGGCAAACTTATCAAAAGTATCATAAAGCTTACACTCTCGTTCTTGTTTAGTTAACGAGGTGCCTTGCATTAGAACACGAATTCTATCTCATAACTCTTTGGCAACTTTATGTTTGCTGACGAGTTTGTAGACATCTGGAGGAAGGGCTTGGAGAATGATATTTGTAGCTTGTTTATCACACTTGTCTTGTATCTTAGAATCTCTAGTTAGTTCACCCGTTGTGCGAGGACGAGTAACAGCACCTTCCGTCACAGTACCATATACCAATGGTCCATTGAGCACCGATGCCCAAATTAGATGTCCATTCTCCTTGTTCAACATATAAAGTTCCATTCGAGAAGCCCATTCCTCATACATAGTCTTCACCAACATTGGTGGACGATTATCCGTACCCGAGAGGATGGACTTATCCGTAAGAGATGTGTACTCCATTTCAATAAGTTAAGATTTACAAAGTTGATCGATCAATGAGAGAAAGTAAATGTGTTTGTTGTTGTGTGTTAAAGCCGAGAAATAATGTTGAAATCCCCTAAATTATGTTCTCGAGAAACCAAAAAATCCAAGTCAAAATTACACATTTCAAAAACACGTTTTTGAAAAAAAAAATTGGATCGCAACACCTGATCGCAGTGGAGATCGTACTCAGATCGTACTCACTATGATCGAACTCCTTGATCGCACTCAACGATCGCAGTGGTGATCGTACTCCCTTATCGCAATAAGTGATCGCAGTGGTGATTGCACTCCCTTATCGCAACAAGTGGTCGCAGTGGTGATCGTACTCCCTTATCGCAACAAGTGATCGAAGCCTGGATCGTACTCACTTATCCTACTGAAGCGATCGTACCCTGATCGAAGCCTAGATCGTACTAAGCTATCGTACTGAAGCGATCGTACCCTGATCGTAGCCTAGATCGTACTATGCTATCGTACTGAAGAGATCGTACTCTGATCGTAGCCTGGATCGTACTAAGCAATCGTACTCCTTGATCTTAGCTAGGATCGTAGTGAGCTATCGTAGTCACAGATCGTAACGTGGATCGTACTTGTGATCGCAGTTAGATCGTAGTATTAGATCGTAGTATTAGATCGTGACTATGGATCGCAAGTAGAAACCCCCAGGGTTTATGCAATCACAAAAGCAGATCGTACTATGGATACCAACTTACCACTTTTCTCGGACAGTACAATAACACAATCAAATCGAGATTCTAAGCCTAAAAGTGAATCAAACACCCAATTTTTTTTTTGTTTTTAACCCAAATATCAATACCAAATCACTATAACAAGTAACAAGATGAAGTATATCAAGATTAACTCATAAAAACATAAAAAAAAATTGGTTCGTGTGATTTTGGATCAAAAAGGGCGAGAGAATCAAGAACACAAATACAAAAACCAAACAATCATCCCATGGCTCTTGATACCATTTGAAGGATATGTAAATCTTGCTTATGTTTTAGAGAGAGAAAGAGATAGAAAGATGGTGGATTTCACACAATTCTAGAGAGAGAAACTAATGAGAACTATGTGTAAAATATGAAAACCACTACCCTCTCCATCAAAGGAGAGGGTTTATATACCCAAGCCCTTGTCATGGGCTTGGGCTTACATTTGGGCCGACCTACACATGTTGTAGGATAGGCTTGGGTTTGTTTGTTAAATAAAGATAAGTAACTAAACTACGAGCTATTACATGGACTATTAATGGAGTGACCGATCCTTCTTAATACGTAAAACGTATTTCCAACAAAAAAATTCATTAACTATTTTAGCATACTTTACTACTTGGAACATGTATAGCTTAAACACTTATACATATCTGCTTATACTGTGTACATCAAACAAACATAGTTTTTTAGTGCCCGTAATGGTGAGTTAAATTGAGTCTGTAAAAAAGTGTGAACTTCTAATGTTAATTGCACAATTAGAAAATGTTAATAATAACCTTTGTTTTGTAATAATCTGATTCAGTCTAATAAGATAACTAATAAGCAATTATGTACCCTTACTTTTAGGAGCATGGAATCGAGTGTGGCAAGTCTTGTTTACAGTTCCTCGTATGTGACTGCACCACTTTTCTCGGTGTCCATGTTGACGAACGTCAGCATACAGACGACCCTTTGATTTTGCTCATTCTCAGATAAGCAGTTATGCTGCAACGCTCTTATCCTCCTGTCTACCAACATCTTCATTATGCTCTTGTGGCTGTATTTACTAATGAATTCGTTATTATTACCCAAAAAAATAGCATAAGTAAACCAAATAAGAAATTTAAAAAAGCCATAAAAGAAAAGAGGAAATGACATGTACGTGTTACAGGCACATTTATATGATATTTTATTGTATTATAACTTTGTAAGTTTAAAAATATTAGGCTCATGAAAATGTATTACAGCACAAAGTCTGCACGTTTTATCTATAATATAGGGATGGCTGCACTTTTTAAGTTTATCCTCATCTCGCTCCTTTAGACTCCCTAATCTAGTTTCGTCTGATATTTATCACTTAAGCTGTAGTTTGTAGAAGCTTTTATTTTCTTGGAATAAGTTTCAATCTAAGACTTTTTTGTTCTAAAATACTTTGACTAATTTGTGCCCACTATGGTAATTTTAGTGAAATTATGCAAAGGCCTCTTATAGAACAGAAGATTTCACATTAAACGCCATCCTTCAAAGATTTCACATGAAAACGTATTTCACATTAAAACTATGATTGCAAAGGCCTCCTATTGTTACTCAATCGCAATCATAGTTTTATAGGCCATCCAAAAACTCAAAATCGTAGTCACCCAAAAACGCAAGACCAGACCGAGTTTTATCGGTCATCCAAAAACTCAATCACAATCATTGTATAAATAGTGTGGTATATAAATCCTCACATAGGTATTAACTAAAGTCATTTATAGAAGTTGTGTAAAAAATTATGTACGGGCATCTGGTAGCCAATTTACGTTGCTGGTTGATAGGTAACTGAGTTCAACGTACACACGACCCTCGGTATTTCGCCCCATTATTGGATGGTCCCTCACCAAACCCTTGCCAGCAGTTGGGTAAGATTTGTTGCTGTGGATAGTTGATTCCAACTTTGGATGGTCCTTCAACACACCCAATACTTCAACACACCTAAAACCTGTAACAATATAAAATTGAGTTAGCAAACAGAACAAAAATCTTAAAAGCAGAAGTCCAACACAAACATATTAGATATCCTATATTATAGAACCGGGTTTTTTCTTCTAAGTTTTTAAAAAATTAGCTATAGAAGAAAAAGTAATACCAATCTCGGTATTACATATTGTGGAAGAGACTGTGGCACATGACGGTTAGCAGCCGGTTGGTCCACCACGGCTAGTTCCAGCGGGTCAACTCTTCTTCTGATAGTTCTGTATGTATGAGGCTGCTGAGCAGCTAAAAACATACCACAAAACGGTTTTCGAAAGTCTGAAATGACGGTTACTTCGTGTCACAGATAACATGAGAATAAAGAAGAATGAGAAAACGATAATGAAATAAAGCAGTAACCTTGAGACGGATGGATTCCTACCACATCTTCAAGAGCGGGTGCTTTCCCTTTAGGGTCGGCCTATACGACTTTTATAGGCTGCCACAAATCGGGTACAGTAACTAACGGAGTAACAATATCCAAGGAGTCTGGTAGTGGCAGTAGGGTAATTCAGTTCGGTCAGAATTTTTGTTATGAAACTCAAAAATCGAGTGTGCGACTGTAAAAAACATATGGGATGTCCTACATTTCAGGACCGGGTTTGTTCTTTCAAGTTTTAAAACCTTTTCGATCTAGGAGAAAAAGTAATAGTAGTTTGGGTAATACAAATTGTGCAAACAAATTGTACACCACCCACCTAAAATTCATCTTCCAAAGAGCTGAATATTTACGTACTGTGGTAAGGGGTAACAGACACAAAACGCTCCATTAACTATAGCATAAACCAAAAGCAAAGACTATTGGTTATTATAAGTGCATCTAATGTACGTAACATACAAACACCAAAATAAGATTAGGTCGCTTTCGTTTCTCGAAATAGATATCTATATCAGATCTGAACAGTAGAAAAAGAACCAAAAAGTACGTTAACAAAGTTACCAAGGGGGTATATTATGTAAAACCTTCTTAATTGTCTTTTATACTTAGCTATAAAAATGATAAATTAGTCTAAATGTTTGTTGATCACCGTACCGAAATGACCCTTTGCAAGTAACTTACAATGATTATTTTGTGAATAACTGGATAGATCAAAATAAGCGTACCTGAGCATAATTAAAAGGTATGAAAGACAACATGTTATTCTAACCTGCAAAACCATTTCGCTAGTATCAACAACATTCATAAGTCACAACTTCCATTATAGCTTCCAATCGAACCGACTCCTATTTCAATCCGTGCTGGACCGATCGATATACCAATTGCATATATAAATGGACACAAAGATGGGTGTCGTTCACTTTAATGGTACACCTACATATGAAATGGTTCTATCAAATGCGATTAATTTATGTTGCATATACTTGTAATACCTCGTTAGATTTGGCTCTCCTTTTAGATCTTGTGGAACCTATAATACACGAGCCACAACATGAAATCATTAGAAAAAAATTCACAAATTCAATCTCACACTTACAATACCTACAATACAACTTTTCAAAGTCAGTAATATAAAAAACAATAACATTTCAGCAAAGAGGTGGTTTGGGATTGCTTAATTTTTTCCAACTCATCTATTATCCCTAAGCAAAAAGGTTGTTTAGAGTGCTTAAATGAAATAAAACTAAATTGACATATAGACTCATTTTTAACCAAAAAACCCTTAAAGTATACACAAATAATCTTTCTATTTCTTATCAATATATCACCATTTTGACATGATTATTACTGAATAAGCAAACGCAGACACTATTTATGGAAGTACTCAATCGACTAGCCAAAATAAAAAGAAATCCCAAACACCCTCCCGTGAATGGCAAGTAGGCCTGATTTCTGAAGCACAGCTAGTGTTAAAGCCATAAAAAATAATTTCATTAAAAAGTTAATTTACATACCACAAAATCAAACGAAACAAAAAAACCCTAAATTTCGTGATCATCTAATGTTCAATTAAAATTGAAATAGAATGAAAAGAAATATTTATAAAAAAAACTTACAACAACCTCTTCCCTTTTTTAATCTTGTATCCATATCTAACAACGAGAGATCAAATGAGATCGAAAAAAGAAATATTCAAAATTAGAGAGATTAGATAAGATCGGATTGGGTTTTGGTTTGTTGTGTGTGGATCAGCTGAGATCGGATTGGGTTTTGGTTTGTTGTGTGTTGTCTGAGATAGCAAAGGAACCATACTAGTGAACAGCTTTTCAAACCAATACACGGGTTGAAATGTGGATTTGATTGAGGAACCATACCGGTGAACTTGGAAGGTACAAAATCGAAGGACAGATAAGAGGGTCAAAGGTTTCTACCCTCACACATTTATAATGTTTTTTATTAGGGTATTTTATCATTTCTCTTATTATATAAAGGGGGTAATTATCATGCAAAATTATATCTAGCTCGAACCAAGTTCACTTAAATGAAAATGATTCCTATTAATACTGGCGATTATTAAAAATCTTAAGTCTGTGTCTAAATTATTCTCAAATTGTTCTCAAATCATAAAAACCTCTTATATTGTGTTCTAATTTACTAGTTTTAATGCCCGTGCACGCACGAGATTTAAAATATAAAATGTAAATTAACTAATAATTTTGTTATTGCGATTTTATATACATATTTTTATAAAAACATCTAATGTTTATATGTTTGATTATTTTGTTATTTTACTGTGCACCGTGTAAATTAATATAAACTCACCTCAATTTTAGTTTACATCAACCTTGCACTTATAAATTCATGATTTTTTAATGCTTAATATTATTCTATAAAACAATATTAATTTTTAATACTTAAATAGTTATGATGCTACCCGTGAGTTTTACATGGTTTTTATTATGTGATAATATTAAATGGTAATTTGTATAAATATTTGTTGTACAAAAGGTTTTGATTTTATTTAACTGAAACGTTTGCTATTCTTTTTTAGATATCGTGTGTTTATTAACACATAACGATCTTGAAAAAATATATGTTGTTATAATATGTATAATCTCGTCTATTATTTTTATCTTATAAACGATGTCTGGTCCTACATCCATTTTGATATGGAAAATGATTTATCCTCCTACTTCATGTGCCTACATATCCTCTTACTTATATGATTTTGACAAATGGAATGATCAATAGATGAAATTAAGAAAGAGAATGAGTGGATTACACATGTTTTAATTTGATGTGTGTAGGAGGATAAGTAGTAGGATATAGTAGGAAGATTTAGCATTGCTCTTTTGATATTTATATTCATGTTAATAATATCTTATGTAAATTGCATTGTTTGACTTTGTTAAGTGTCAAAATAAAAATATACAATAATTCGTGTTTTTATTCGAACATTTATAATCACATGATTTGTTGATTTTCATAATAAAACACATATGTTGTATTTTTAAAATATAAAGTCTAGAGGTTATAAAGTTTAAAGGGTATTCTGTTTATTTTCTAGAGTTATTAAAAAATACGAAAAATTAATTTACACTTGAGTTCATCTAACTTATTTAAAATTCAATCACTAAAGTTTTATTAATCTTCTCTTTCTTTTTTAAGTTTTTATATTCACAAATTTGACACATATATTTTTTTGTGTTTTCATCAAAAACCTACACGAAAAATTTTAATTTTGACTAAATCGAATTCAATTTTGACTTTTTTACCAATTACATCGTTCAATTTATTGCTTATATGTCAAAATCAATCTATTTAATTGGTCCAATTGTTTTTATACAACCTTTACTTTTTTACTAAATTCTCGAAATATCTAATTCTTTTATTATATAAACATTCTTAAACTGTTCTCAACTCACAAAACCCCCATTAAAATCGTGCTCATGCCGGTGCGGTTTAGTCCATAGCTAACTCACTTAAATTTCAAACATGTTTTAAGAATGACACTCAAAAAATGAAAGTAAAAAATGAACATACTAATATTAAAAGTTATTACTAGTACCAATACATATATCACATGCTAAGTTTTTGTCAAAAGCAAAATGTTGAAAGCTTCACAATAGAAGTTGTCAAAATAAACATCTACCAAATCTAATTAAATTACACACAAAACTTTTACATGATTTAAAAAGGCAAGTTTCAAAATTCAAAATCCAAATTCCATAAATAAAATCCAAACAAAATTTAACCACCTTCCTAAAAACAGAAACAAGGTATTTTGTCTTTTACTACTTACTTAAAGTCAAAGTCTTGAATTAAAAACAACACAACATGAGTTTACTTACATTCAAATTGACTCTTGTTTAACACAAAAACAACCAACAAATTTTAACATAAATAAATAAATAAAATAAAACATTACCTTTTTTATTATTATATTTCTTTTAAGCTTTTCCACATACTAAAAACACATACATATGTGTGTGTGTGTTTTTTAAAGATTTTGTAGAGGGAGAACATGAAAGATAATGGGGTTTAAAGACAGCTATTAATCCTTGTAGGGTTCTCTCATCTTTATTTTTTATATTTTTATATAAAACCCATTAAAAAGAAAATAAAAAAACAAATTAAAAGCACTTTTTTCTTTAAAGAAAATACTCAAATGTTGGTTGTTTTAGTGTAAGTGGTTCAAGATCCTTTCTGGGTTTTGAAGATCTTTACATTTTAGTTAAAGGGTATGTTTTCTTTTTTTTTTAATTTGTTTGTGTTTTGGATTTTCTTGATTTGTGTTGTACTATGATGAAGTACTAGGTTATGTTATTTGGATTTAGTCAGATCTGTAATTGGGTTTAAAAAGTTATGAAATTTAGGTGAAATAGTTGGAAATGGTGGTTTGTTTTTGAGGTAAGTGATTCACATTGTGGTTTTTGGTGCTTAATTTAGGGATCTTTGAAGTGGACTAGTTGTTTTTCGGGTTTTCGGGTTTGGATGCTGTAAAAGGAAGATGGAATTCGATACGATTCTTGATTATGCTGCTTTTCAGCTTTCGCCAAGACATTCCAGGTGAATAAGTAGATAAGCACTTTTAATAAGCAATCCCAAACATTTTCCTTTTCTGATTTTGTGTTGATTTTTTGTTTGCTTTTGTGCAGATGTGAATTGTATGTTTCGGGTAATGGGAACACTGAGAAGCTTGCATCAGGTTTAGTGAAGCCGTTTATGACTCATTTGAAAGTTGTAGAGGAACAAGTTGCGTTGTCTGCTAAGTCTATTAAGCTTGAAGTGGATAAACGTAGAAATGTGGATTCGTGGTTCACAAAGGGGACACTAGAGAGGTACTGCATTTATGTAAAAAACGCGTGAGTTATTTAATGGGTTATGTGCCTGTTCTAATCGATGGATTTTATTACTAGGTTCGTGCGTTTTGTTAGTACACCTGAAATTGTAGAATTGGTGGTCACATATGATGCTGAGATGGCTCAGTTAGAAGCAGCACGTAAAATATATTCACAGGTATGTGGTTGTGAGCCATATGTAATCGTTCGTATTTAGTGTCTGTATGATTAAAGGTTTCGCATGTTTTCCTATATAATTTCAGGGATCATCTGACCAGACTTCGGGTAACTCAGGTATGTCATATATCCCATCATCTTTCTTACTTGATTTGTGAACTTAAATTTGATTTTATCAGCTGTTTTGTTTACGGCTCGTTCTATGAGACTCTAAGACACATTATGCATCCGTCACCAGCTTAGAGAATACATACATTAGGTCTGGATAATGTTCGGTATATAAAAATTAGATTATCCTTGAGCATTGTGCATCAAATACCTCACTTCTACGCTTTAATCTCAAATCGAAGAATATGGATCATACACTTAATGAAGAGGGTGCTATTGTTATGAGATATAGGAGATGCATGTTATATTCAGCTTCTATGGTGCCTGATAACTACCGATATAACCAAACTTGCAGAACTAGGTTATTCGTTGCACAGAACAGTTAGTTACTACTTCGTGTTCTTGACGAGCATCTAATTCAGTATGTTTATTGGGTGGTAGTTACATAAAAATACTCAAGTGCAGTGCAATACCTAACCTATATACTCCGTATTTATTTAGCTATGTTTCTATGTGGTATTGGAGAGGTTTATTGAAAACCGACTAGGATAAATAGGGGTCGTTTGTTTTACTTCTCATTCATTCTTTACCAGTGACCACTGATGAAATCGTAAATGATAACTACTTCAAGCGGATCTTTATTAATTTCATTGCGTAAAGATAATGAATGGTGATCAGTTCTTAGCTATCGTTTATTATAATAGTTTATACTGACGGATTAGTGGATTACGAAGTGTTTAAAAGAATAGGTTTTATATGTACCGGCGTACACTTGTACGGAGTAATATATTTTCTTAAAGAAGTTTCACAATGCGCGAGTTTGTTAGTAGTTTGTATCAAGGACATAGAATTTGCTAAGGTCATACTAGTAAAGGAATATAATACTTTGTGAAATTAAGTCGTGTTTAGTATTAGGAATTGAAAGACTTGAACTTGATTATAAGCAGACTCGAATATTCCGGGCTAATTTGGTACTTATACTATAATCCAGGTGATGGTAGATCAGGCGCAGCAGCCAGAGCCGATGCAACAAAGTAAACACTCCTTGTTAAATGACAATTAAATTCACGATCTTTTCTCGTTAAAGTTAGCTGTGCTGACTGTTTACTCCGTTTTCTAACTATTTACAGGAAGGAACTTCTAAGAGCAATTGACGTTCGGCTGACTGCTGTGGAGCAGGACTTGAATACAGCTTGTGCTCGTGCTTCTGCTGCTGGTTTTAATCATGACACAGTATCTGACCTTCTGTTGTTTTCCGAGAGGTTTGGCGCCAATCGCCTAAAGTAAGACTTCTTTTTCTTAATCATATTTTCAGTTCGTCAAGCTTTATAGTTTCTGTTGTTATTTATTATTTCATTTTTTTATTTTTACTTTTGTGCAGTGAAGCTTGCTGCAAATACATATCACTCTTGGACAGACGACCCGAATTTTTCAACCACTCATCAAAATCCAGCTTTGTAGATCAATCTGCCATCCGGAGCTCTTACACCTCAGACATGTCAATCGATGATGACCCACCAGCTATCACTCCTGAACCACCTACGAAACCTCCTCCTACTTCTCAAATAGTTAAAAAAGAAGAGGTGGTTAGTAGTGTACCCCCCGAGGAACCGTTGGCTCAGACAGCTACACAACCATCGTCTAGGCGGCTCAGTGTGCAAGATAGGATTAGTCTTTTTGAGAACAAGCAAAAAGAGGTCGGTTCTGCAACTGGGAGTGGCACCAAACCACCTGCAGTTGCTAAGCCAGAACTTCGCAGGCTTTCATCTGATACTTCACATTCAAATGCAAATGCATCTGTTCTTAGAAGATGGAGTGGTGCTAGTGATATGAGCATTGATTTAAGTGGCGAGAAGAAGGAAACTGACAGCCCAAAGCCGCCTTCAAACGAGACAACAACTCCTTCAAACCAGACACCAACTCCTTCAAACGAGATACCAACAGAGGTCAAGAAATGTCAGCCTGATTCAAAAGATGAGACGAGCACTAGTACTTGCAGGAGTGAAAATGTGGTGGAGACAAGTACTGGATTACGGCGGATGGTTTCTGAAGAATCTGTTGGTTCTAACCAACCGACTTCAAATATGGAAAAGACTCGGTCTTGGTCATCTTTAACCAATTTGGAAGATGATTCAATGGAAACACGGTTAAAACCTCGTACACAGATAAAGTCTGGTAACCAAGACCGTTTTGGTGCGACTAATCAACAAGAAATTAGGCCTCCAAGTGCTGAACAACCAATCGAGTCCGCTTCCAAACCACCGGCTCTAAAGGCTCCGTCAAAGAATACTGGTTCTGGATCAAAAATTCAGGAAGCTTTTGCTGCTTCTCAGCATAGAGAGAACGAGATTGGTTCATTACGTTCCCAGTCCCGGATCCATAATTCCGCAGAAACTCACGAGACGGACAGGAAACAATTTGGCGAATCTAGGCTTCAGAAACCAAAGGTTTTGAGGGACGGAAGCAGTAACATACAGCCTTTAGAACCTGTTGTTGAACAAGTGCCTAAGTCGAGGCAACTAAAAGGGAACCAAGAACTTAACGACGAGCTTAAGCTGAAAGCAAATGAACTCGAAAAGCTTTTCGCAGAGCATAAGCTTAGAGGTCCTGGCGATCAATCTAATACCACACGTGCTCGAAGTAAGCCATCTGAAGAACCGGAATCGGAATCGGCTCCAACTCTGACTCCAGTTTTTGAGTTTGAGCCAAAAACCGAATTTAAATCTCCAATTCAATTCACACAAGTAGACAGTCAGAATCACCGAGACGCGCTTCAACGAAGTTTCTCTGAGGTCGGGTTTTCCGATGATTCGCGAGGGAAATTCTACGATAGTTACATGAAGAAACGAGATGAAAGATTAAAAGAACAATCGGGTACTAATAAAGCACAAAATGAAGCTCGCCTGAAAGCTATGCATGATAGAAGTGCTGAAATAAAAGCCAAACTTTCATGGTCTGCAGATAGACATGATGCTTCTGTATCTAGTACGCGTCGACGTGCTGAACGGTTGAGATCATTTAATGCTCGTTCTGCTATGAAACGGGAACAACCATTGGATTTTGGGCAGCTTGAAGATGATGAAGATTTAGGTAATGGTAATAGTGTTTCTCGAGGTAAGAAACCATTACCCGTCAAGAATACCTCTACATCCACACCGCGTACCCCCGCTGCACCAGTTCCGAGATCAGGTGCTAAATTAGCCTCAGGTTCAGGGAAACGTCGAGTACCATCAGATAACCCTCTTGCTCAGTCGGTCCCGAATTTTTCAGACTTGAGAAAAGAAAATACCAAACCGTATTCTGTAGCAAGCAAAGCAGCTGCACGGTCTCAGATGAGAACCCACACACGTAGCCGAAGTACCAACGAGGAGCCGCCACCTGTCAAAGAAGAGAAACCGGCACGGTCCAATTCGTTAAGGAAAAATACCCCAACTCCCATTGAGATCTCAGAAGTCGTTCCTGAACCTGTTTACAAAAGGTCGTTTCATAGGAAGAGTAACAGTATAGCAAAAATGAAAGCGTCAATGGTACTTGAAGCTATGAGGAACGGAGAAGATTATGATGACGAAGAAGAGTTTGACTTCACGAAACTTGACGGTCAAGATTTAGTGGATGAAGGGATGGGTCATCAAATAAATGGACAAACTGACCCCATCGTAACGACTGAATTACCGTCCGTGCAAGATTCACCGGGTGAAAGCCCGATGTCGTGGAACACTCGTATAAACCAGTCTTTCTCTTATACAAACGAGGCATCGGATAACGATGCTCCTGCCCAACCTTGGAATTTTAATCCAGCAGAAGAAGAAACAGACATTGCTCGTATGAGGAAAAAATGGGGAAATACTCAAAAAGATATTCTTGTTGCAAACTCGTCTTCTGCTCTCCAATCTCGTAAGGATATGACAAAAGGATTTAAACGGTTGTTAAAATTCGGAAGGAAAAGCCGTGGAAGTGATAATTTGTCTGATTGGATTTCCGTCACAACTTCTGAGGGTGATGATGATACGGAAGATGGAAAAGATGTTTCCAATCGGTCATCGGATGAGTTAAGAAAGTCGAGAATGGGGTTCTTGCATGAAGGAAGTTTTAATGAAACCGATTTTTATAGTGATCAAGGTGATTTCCCTTGTCTCTAACACTATTTTCCGTTTTTAAAATTTTCCATATATAACTCTTTGTCCCTATATTTCAGTAAATACGTTTCAGAGCTCAATTCCGACACCTCCAACAGACTTCAGGCCGAGGGAGGATCATCTTTCTGGGAGCTCTATTAAAGGTATAGTACTATATACATAAATATCAACTATTGAATGTAATTAACCGTAGTTGTATAATTTGAGGATGTTTTGCATGATGTTTAGAAAGTGATTATCTAGTCAGTGTGTCGAGTAGGCGATACTCAAATTATAGTTTCTGGATATAGTGAAACTGATTCCGAGTATCTGATTATTTAGGGGGTCAAATAATTACTTCACTTGTTAGTATCAGATTCTGAATAGGGCAGAGTTAGCATTTGCTATAAACTTAAAGCAATTTTTTTCTGCCTCGTATCAGATGGTTTAATTGTTAATTTCTAGCTAGATTAAGTAGATGTTATATTGTTGAACGTTCACTTATACTCTGGTTAAAATTTGCAGCTCCTCGATCCTTCTTCTCATTGTCATCATTCCGGAGCAAGGGAAGCGACTCAAAGCTGAGATGAGTTAGTGTTTTGTGTCGTTGATAGGTATATATAAAAAAGTAGAGAATGATTGCATTTCATCTGTCTAAGATCTACATTCTCCCGGTAGGTCTTGTTCATGTTGTGGTGGTAGTCGGCTTTCGAACTATTTTTTGTTGTATATTGTATTCCATGAGCTAATTAGCCAATTGGCCAAACCTTATTGTTGCATTTGTAATCCTTCAATGAAAGTATTCCAATTTTCTCTTACGTGCACCCAATAACTCCAAATCTTGTCTTCTCAAAATCTCATTTTTTTCCGGGCTTCTTTTCAGTATATAGTAACCTGCTGGATTCATATTTTCGTGTTTCTTTTGTTGTTTTATTTGCAAGAACGTGCATTAATGTTTATGTCGTGCCCTTTTGTCCTGTATGAATTTCGTGAAGTAGTTCGTTTAGTACCAGACACCGGAATTATAGTAATTACAACATTCTGGGGCAACTTATGTCATCGTTGTGTTAGCCTTAAAAGGAACCTGTATATTGATGGTTACATGAGTTTTGAATCGAAGACCAAAGTCTTTATTCAAGTAGCAGAAGCACCCAGTAGGTTAGTCTGAAAAAAAAACCATAATCTTCTCATAATCGCGTGGCAAAATGCACATCGAGTCACTTTTACAAGTTTAGCATTAGTCCTGTTGAAATAAACGTTTTTACCTATTTAGAAGTAGAATAACTTATTCATAATTTCATATCATAATAGAGAAGTGATTGACATGCCTAAACATCTATGGCTAGAATTCATTGGTTGTATCAACTGGACTCACATTTTTACAATCTAATAATCTAATAACACATAAATTATGCTTCCCAATCTTTTTCCATATACTAGCTTAAACTAATTTAAACATCATTAAACAAAAAAAAAAAAAACTTAAAAACAAAGATTGATAGAGCGTTGGTTCGAAACCGTGACCTTGTTGTTACAAAGCAACACTTCAACCAATGCTATATGAGCCATTGTTATTAAGTTTTCCAAATATTATAAATACAATCAACTTTACATATTCAAGTATCCTTAGAGATCGATGTTTCCCATTTTTAATAAGTAAACACTTCTTTTTGAACATTAATACGACAGCTTCAAGCAGGGTAAACCTATACTTCCAGTTCGGGGCCGTCCTTATGAGTGGACCAAAATGACGAGATTATAATGTTTTTTTTTTTTTTTTAAATTTAAGCGTTTTTAAAATGCCCTCACTCGAAACTCAAATCGCCTCTCATTTACACACTGAAGTCCAATGTTTGACATTTTAAAACCTAAAAATCTTCCATTTTTAAGTTATATTACTTGATTTTTTATTCAAATCTCATTTTTTTTCGTCATAAGGAATTGCCCCACGTTTCGATTTCCTGTGTCCGCCATTTCTTCCAGGTCATGTGTACCGGACGAGAATTAAACTTGAAATCGATGTTTTCCATTTTTAATTAAGTAAAACTTCTTTTTGAAGCAAATGGGTTACCTCAAATTTTCTTATTATTCTTTTTGCAAGAACGTAGATTTACATGTTTGTAAGAACGTAAATTTACATGTTTGTGCTGTGCCTTATCAAACGTGGTGCGGTTTGATTTGGTTTCTTTACTAGAATTGAATCATAATAGAAAAATAAAATCCGGGCATCGCACTAAAGTTTACGATTTTGGTTTTTTGGTTTAGTCTTGCTACGGAGGTTTACCTGATTTTAGGCTATCCAAAATGATAATCGTTTTGAGATTAGTCGGCTCGCAATGTCGAGTTGAAAACTTAAGTACATCTAAAAAAACCACACTGCGATATCACTTATAACTTATATAATTAATGTGAATTTTTGTGGACTTTTAGTTACAAGATTTCATTTATAACAATGCATAAATTTAATATAAAAACACATCACGTATAAGCTTTATAACACATGAAATAATCTATGTGACATTTTCTGGTATTAAATAATCAATGTGTAGTGCGGTTTAGAGTTTGATTATACATGTAAAAGCGCAATTGCACCGCATTTTACGGCTGTTGATGCAAAAGTCTAGTTGGGCCATTAACGACCCAAATAAGTGGCTATTCAGGTGTAAAATTCACAAGTCTTGCATCAAGTGAACTTGTTTGAGATCTTGTACAACGAAGAATATACAGTTAATTTTACTTTAGAGACGGACCACATGATTAGGTTTTTTCGTGAGAGTAAGTAGACATCTTTTAAAGTTTAATATTCAATTAAGGATTTTTGAGATACTTGTTTGGATGTCACTTAAGTTCTTTTTATAGCCAAAAGACCCTTTACGGTTTTTTAATCTTTCAGCCTAAGTTATGAACTCGAGATTTTTACTTAGCGTACGGTTGACTAAGGTCTATGCAAACCGCATGCAACCTACCGCTGTGCCGGGTTTAATGGACCGCCCATAACGTATGGCCCAACCTCAACAATTAAGCCCATAGAAGTATTAGTGAGTCGGGTGTGCAATATACGTTATTAGTGGTGTTTTATTTGTAAGAACGCGCATTAATGTTTATGTCGTGCCCTTTTATTCTGTATGAAACTTATATTATCTTTATTTCTTTAGCACTAGACTAGATAGCTGCATTATAGTAGGAAACTTATATTATCGTTAGTACTAGCTGCATAATAGTATGTACAACATTCTCGGGCACTGTATCATCGTTGTGTTAGCCTTAAAAGGAATCTAGTAAATTGGTACGGATGGACGTGCCGGGTATTATTAAAACCCGTAACCGCACTTGTATCCGCGAAAAAAAGAACATTCTTACCCTCACCTGTATTCAAATCCGCTAACCTGTTTCCGAATCCGACCTAGCCGATTTGAGTTTCGAGTTTCCTCATCGGTTTCGAGAGCTTTTGCCATCCCTAGTCTAAAGATATATTGGTGAAAGTAACTCCTGTCTGGAAAAAAAAAACCTCATAATCATGTGGCAAAAATGCACTAAATATCAGAGCGGCAGTTTAGCATCGGTGTGTTGAAATAAACATTTTTACCTACTTAGTTGGAAGTAGAACAACTTAAAAAACACATCTATGTAAGAAGTTGATTCGAAATCATGACCTTGCACTTGTACAAGTCTCTCCGACCAACTCTTTATACAAATGTGTTGATTATTGTTGAATATAAGCTTTACTAAGCTACAAGGACTAAAGTGGAAAAATGCTAAAAGATGAAGGAGCTTAAATGGACAAATGATTAAAGAATTGGACTCAAGTACAAGCCAAGAGTTAGCTGCTATATAAGGCCCTCACCTACTTTTGTTTATTCAGTTTTTTAGTCTGTGTGTGTGAGAAAAAGCGTGAGATTGGTTCTGAGCGTTCTTGATCTGTTTTGATCAAAGCTTTGTTTTTCATTCTTGTTTGTAATGATTGTGGCTATCTTAGCCTTTCATTGATATAACTCTAAAAGTGAGCCAAGGGGAGGTTGGTTGGGTTCACTTACATAGCTGTGTTGTTGATTTTGTCATTGGTTTACAAGTTTTTACATGGTATCAGAGCCAGGTTGCTCTGAATCGTGTTTATAAATCGGTTTTAAAAAGTTAGGGTTTTGTAAAATTGGGGGTTTTGGTCTATACGTTTAGATCGTGATCTATTCTTGATAAATCAACGTTATAATTGATTAATTTGATATTCTTGGGAGGTTAATTGGTTTTTTTGAAAAATTAGGGTTTCAAATTAATTTGGGGATTTTTTGTTAATAAAAGGTTCTGATCTAATTGGTGATTTGTGGGATAGTTTCTTGGGCTTAATTTGTGATTTTGATAAGTTGTATTGAAAAACCCTAAAAATCAGAAATTAGGGTTTTCTCAATCTTGGTAAGTTGCTTTTGGTTATTGTGATTGTTTTTCCTAACGTGCAGGTTTGTTGATTTTTCCGCTGCGTTGATAGATAGATCATCTTGATCTATTGAGTTGTTGGTTGTTGGGGTTCTCTGGATAGTCTTAATCCAGAGTTCTTGCTTGGTTTGCTGCGCGTGCTACGTAACACCACTCACACTCTCTTCTGTTTTTAGTTTTTTTGTTTTGTTTAGAGTGGATTTTAGGTGTCGATGGGATTAGGTAGCTTCTGGTGTTGATTGATTGAGTTTTTGTGGTAGTTAATTGTTACTTGTAAAGGAGGTACAAGGGGTTTGTGATTGTTTCTTATTCTTGCTGATTTTTTGTGTTTTTTAGACCACAATCAGGTCTCTACTCTTGACCTACCACCCTGTGAGTGGTTTGGAAGCCTGAGAACTGTTTTTTGGCTTGATTGTGTGTTCTTGTTTTTTTAGTTGTTTAGTTTCTTGTTTCTTTCAGTATGTCTGGTTCTGATTCATCCAAGGGTGATGGACCCAAGGGTAGTGGTGTTAAAAATGAGGCTGTTAAATTTGACTTGTATGATCCACTTTATTTGCATCCACAAGATATTGGGTCTCAGTTAATTACCTTCAAACTTGAAGGAACTGAGAATTATAAGGTCTGGGCTGCTGTAGTTCAACTTGCTTTACAAACTAGAAATAAACTTGGATTTATAAATGGAAAATGTGTTCAAGATACTAATGATAGTCCTGCTAGGGATCAATAGGATAGGTGTAATGCTTTTGTTCTTTCTTGGTTGCTTGGTTGTGTTTCACCAGACTTGTATAAAGGGCAAATTTTTTCTAAATATGCTCAAGATGTTTGGGATGAGTTAGAAGAAACATATAATAAACAAGATGGATCTGTTATATATAATCTTCATCATAAGATTTATACTTTAACCCAGTCTGGTATGACTTTGTCTTAATATTACCATGAATGTAATTCTTTGTGGAGACAATTTGATGCTTTAGTTGATTTACCTGAGTGTACTTGTGATGGATCTGAAGATCTTAAGGATCATAATCAACTTCTTAGGTTGATGCAGTTCCTGATGGGTCTTGATGATGAGTTTAGTGTGGTTAGAAGTCAGATTTTAACATCAGATCCTATTCCTGATGTGAAGTCTGCTTTTGCTACTCTATCTAGAGATGAGTCACAGAGAACTAGTAAATCTAGTAAGTCTGGTCCAACAGCTTTTGCTACTAGGTTTGGTAATAATAGAAACAACAATTGGTGGAATTCTAATAGGAATAATAATAACAGTAATAATTATGGTGGTGCTAATAATGGTAATAGTACTAATAACAACTGGAATACTTCTAGTAATAACAATTCTAGAAGGAATGTCAGGAATAATAGTCTTGTTTACAAAAATTGTAATATGACTGGACATACTATTGAAAGATGTTTTGAGTTAATTGTATATCCTGCTGGTTTTAAAAGGAACAATGTTAATAATGTACAAGGGTCTAATGTGAAAAAAGGTGATTAGAGTAAGAGTAGTCCTCATACTCTTACTCAAGATCAGTATGAGAGATTAATGTCTTTGTTAAGTGGTACAGGTAATGCTAGTCAGGCTTCTGCTAGTGTTGCAGATATTTTTAAAATTAATAACTGCAAGATTAGTTTCTTTTCTTGTAAATTTTTTAATTTCAATACCAATATTAGTACATATAGTACATATATTGGTTGGATTGTGAACTCTGGAGCTAGTCAACATATTACATTTTCTAAAAAACATTTGTTTGATATTTTAAATGTGTCACAGTTAAATATAACTGTAGCACATCCTAATGGAACTGTTGAACATGTTAAAAAACTTGGAAGTTATAAAATAAATGATAATTTGATTGCTAAAGATGTGTTGGTAGTTCCAGGCTACAATGTAAGTCTTTTGTCTATGCATAAGTTGTCAAAAGAGAATTCTGTTTTGGTTACTTTTGATGATTCAAAATGTTTAATTCAGGATTCAACACAAAAGTCCCTAATGGGGACTGGTAGTAAAAAAGATGGTCTTTATTATCTTGATGAAGGTAAGAGTTTGTACAATAGCAAAGTTAAAAGTTGTAATGTGTCTAGTTCATTATGGCATAATAGACTTGGTCATCCTGGTGACCAAGTTCTTGTGGTCTTAAAAGATAAACTTGATGGGATTAAAAGTGTTAGTTCTGGTCCTTGTGAAGTTTGTCATAAAGCTAAACAAATAAGAGAATCATTTAGTTTAAGTAAACATAAAAGTAAAAAGGTTGGCGAGCTTGTTCATTTGGATGTGTGTGGTCCTTACAAGGTTGTTAGTAAAGATGGTTTTAGATATTTTCTTACTGTTGTTGATGATTTCTCAAGGGCTGTATGGGTGTTTTTGATGAAAAATAAATATGAAGTTTTTGATAATGTGAAAGAGTTTACTGAATTAATTAGAAATCAGTTTGATAAATGTGTTAAAAATTTTAGAAGTGATAACGGAACTGAGTTTGTAAATAAAAGATTTGAAAGTTTTGTTAAAGAGAAAGGAATTTTGCATCAAACTACATGTGCCTATACACCTCAACAGAATGGAATAGCTGAGAGAAAACATAGACATTTTCTTAATACTGCTAGAGCCCTCATGTTTCAGGGGGGGGTTACCTTTGAACATGTGGACATAGTCTATTCTAACTCCAACTTATTTGATTAACAGGTTACCATCTTCTGTGTTATCTGGTAGGAGTCCTTATGAGCTTGTGTATAATCTAAAACCTAAGTTCCTCCATTTAAGGGTGTTTGTTGTTTGGTTTTGCTAATGTTTTAAATGAAACTGATAAGTTTGGTTCCAGATCTGATAAATGTGTTTTAGTTGGTTATGCTTTTGACAAGAAAGGCTAAAAATTGTTTAATCTGGAAAAAAAGAAGTTTCAATTTTCAAGAGATGTAAAGTTTTATGAGACTGTTTTTCCATTTAAAAATGAGTCTTTGACTAAAGATTTTGTGTTTAGTGAATCTGGATTAAATGATTTAAATATTTTTGATAGTCAAAACAGTCAAAGTCCTAATGAACCCTATGATGAAGGGGGAGTTAGTGTAAGTGATAGTGTAAAGGTTACACCTAGAAAAGATACTCTTAGTCCTAATGACATCACTGTAGAAGATGTAGTTAGAAACAAAAATAATGTACATACCGAAGGAACAGATATGAAGTCTAACTCAGATAGTACTTTTTCTTCTAATGAAAATTCTTCTAGTAGGAGGGTCAATAAAGGAAGTGAGTGTGCAACAGAACCTAGTTGTTCTGAGGGTACACAGAATACTTTAGATGATGAATTATATGATTCTGAGGGTGAAGGCCTAGAGTCTTTTGGTAATATTTTTGGTTGGTCACCTGAACCAGCAGCTGAACAAACTTTTAGGAGGACAAGTAGGAAGATTAATTTTCCTAATAATAAATATAAAGATTTTGTTTTGAACAAAGATGTTAAGTATAGTATTAATAAGGTTGTTGGTTATACAAACTTGAGTTATGATAACTTTGTTTTTTCTACTAGTCTTAACAAAATTCATGAACCTACTTCATATAATGAAGCCATTCTTGATAGTAGATGGATTGAAGCTATGAATCTTGAAATGGAAGCATTATATAGAAATAATACTTGGGTGATTGTAGATTTACCTGAAGGGAGAAAAGATATAGTCTGTAAATGGGTTTGGAAGGTTAAATACAAATCTGATGGTAAAGTTGAAAGATTTAAAGCTAGGCTTGTTGCTAAAGGTTTTAACCAAAGAAAAGGCATAGACTATGAAGAAACTTTTTCACCTGTGGTTAAAATTGTTACTGTCAGATGTGTGCTAAGTCTTGTTGTTTGTAATAACTGGTCTATATTTCAACTGGATGTTAATAATGCTTTCCTATATGGTGATCTTGAAGAGGATGTGTATATGAAAATGCCAGAAGGGTATAATGACGAAAAGAGTAACAAAGTATGTAAACTTGTTAAATCATTATATGGACTTAAACAAGCCCCTAGAAAATGGAATGAAAAGTTGGTTTCAGTTTTGCTTGAACATGGGTTTGTTCAAAGCAAAAATGATTTCTCCTTGTTTGTTAAAAATCATAATGGGAAGATACTTGTTCTTTTAGTCTATGTTGATAATATTATTGTTACTGGAAATGATTTAGATGAAGTTAATAATTTCAAGAAATTTTTGAGCTCTAAATTCCTTATTAAGGATTTAGGAAAGCTGAAATATTTTCTAGGAATTGAAGTGGTTGATATAGAAAATGGCATTTGTCTAACTCAAAGGAAATATTGTACAGAGTTATTAACAGAGTTTAGAATGCTGGGATGTAAACCTTGTAGCACACCTATTGAAGTTAATCCTTCAGATAAAAAACTTAATGCTAAATTTGGTGATGATGAACCATTGAAAGAAATTTCTGTGTATCAAAAATTGGTAGGCAAGTTAATCTACCTTACTATGACTAGACCAGATTTATCTTATGCTGTTCATTGTCTAAGTCAGGTTATGCACAAACCTAAGAAGTCTCATCTGAGATTAGCCTTTAGAGTGCTAAGATACTTGAAAAATGAACCTGGGCTAGGCATTACATTCAAAAAATGTGATAGTCAGAATTTGTCTGTGTTTGTTGATTCTGACTGGGCCAAGTGCAAAGTTACTAAAAGATCTTTAATTGGATTTTGTGTTTACTTGGGAACTAATTTAGTTTCATGGAAAAGTAAAAAACAAAATGTGGTTTCAAGATCTTCTACAGAAGCTGAATATAGAGCCATGTGTAGTGTTTGTTGTGAGGCTATGTGGATTGCTAAAGTTTTTACTGATCTGAACAAGGAGGTTGTCTTGCCTATAGATATGCATTGTGATAATAGTTCAGCTATTCAGATATCTAATAATCTTGTGCTTCATGAAAGAAGCAAACATTTTGAGATTGACATTTATTTTTTAAGGGAAAAAATATCAGTTGGGTTTATTAAACCTGTTAAGGTCACGTCTAAAGATAATACATCTGATGTTTTTACTAAAGGATTACTAATCACAGAACATAAAAAGTTTTGTGCAAATCTTGGTTTGTTTAATATGTTTCAGGTGTAAAGCTTATGGGGGAGTGTTGAATATAAGCTTTACTAAGCTACAAGGACTAAAGTGGAAAAATGCTAAAAGATGAAGGAGCTTAAATGGACAAATGATTAAAGAATTGGACTCAAGTACAAGCCAAGAGTTAGCTGCTATATAAGGCCCTCACCTACTTTTGTTTATTCAGTTTTTTAGTCTGTGTGTGTGAGAAAAAGCGTGAGATTGGTTCTGAGCGTTCTTGATATGTTTTGATCAAAGCTTTATTTTTCATTCTTGTTTGTAAAGATTGTGGCTATCTTAGCTTTTAATTGATATAACTCTAAAAGTGAGCCAAAGGGGAGGTTGGCTAGGTTCACTTACATAGCTGTGTTGTTGATTTTGTCATTGGTTTACAAGTTTTTACAATTATTAAGTTTTCCAAGTATTATATATACAATCAAATTTACAAATTAAAATATGCATTCTCACAGATAACAGATTCTTAATCGACATTCTCGCAATACTTGATATCATTTTTATATATAAGCAACTGGGTTACTTCAATTTTTTTCATTCTTCATTTTGCAAGAACGTAAATTTACATGTTGGTGCAATTCCTTCGAGCATGATGCGATTTTTCTTTTTAAAAAAAATCGCGATGCGAGGTTTTGCAATTTACGGTGCTGTCTATTTCTCAGACTTTTGCTTAAGGTTCTAGATAACGTGAGGCGTGACGTGACGACATAGTTAAGTCTCACGTCTTTGCTAACCATGACGAGTTATAACGTTCTTAGTTAGTGATTTAAATGTCACAAAATATTTAAAAATATATATAAATTTATATATCTTTTTTATAATAAAATAATTAGATTTTTTGAGAATTTAGTGAAAAGTAGAGGTTGTAGAAAAAATAATTGGACCAATCAAATGCTTTGAGTTTGACATAGAAGCAAAATCGAGCGATGTGGTTGGTGGAAAAAGGTCAAAATTGAATTCAGTTTAGTCAAAATTAAATTTTTTTGTGGAGAAATTTGATGAAAACACACAAAGATATATGTCTAAAATTTGTGAAAATAAAAACTTAAAAAAAGAGAAGGTGATTGATAAAACTTTATCAGTTTAATTTTAAATAAATTAGATAGACTTAAGAGTAAACTTATAATATTTCATATTTTTTAGTAACTTTATAAAATAAAATAAATACCCCCTTAAACTTCATACATTATAGACTTTCTATTTTAGAAATACAACATTTATTTTATATTAAAAAATCAACAAATCACATGATTATAAATATTCAAATAAAAAATACAAGTTATTGTATATTTCTATTTTGACACTTAATAAATTCAACAATGCAATCTACGTAAATTATTATTAACACTAATGTAAATATCAAAATCATTGTCGGACCTCAGACATCGATGTGAGATGAAAATAAATAGACGGGATTCTACATATTACAACAACATATATATTTCAAGGTCGTTATGCGTTACTAAATACACAATTTCTAGAAAAAGATAGCTAACATTTCATTTAAACAAATTCAAATCTTTTGTGCAAGAAATATTTATACAAAATATCAATTAATATTATCACATAATATAAAATCATGTAAAACTTATGGATCCATGGGCATCGTAACTATTTATCTATTAAAAAATTAATATTGTTTTGTATAATAATATTAAGCATTACAAAATAATTATTTGTAAATCGTGTAGTTGTAAGGTTAATATAATGGTTTGTTGATTAATAATTAAGATAAAACTATTTAGAATAAATATATCGAAAGTAAAAAGAGTATAAAAATTCAAAAAATAAAAGTTGAGGTTAGTTTATATTAATTTACACGGTGCACAGTAAAGAGAATAACATAGTCAACCATGTAAACATAATCAAACATATAAACATTAGATGTTTTAAAATATATATAATATACATAAATCATAATAACAAAATTATTACTTAAGTTATCTTTTATATTCAAGTTCCGTGCGTGCACATGCATTAAACCTATTATATCATATTATAAAATATTGAAGTAACAAATAGTATAATGCATGAGTAAAGTTAGGGAACTATTTTTGAATGTATTTTTTTTTCATTTTTATATAAAAATAGAATATTTATCGAAATTGAATTTAAAAAGCATCCACGGATCTCGTTTTATCACAAATTATTAAGTTTTTTCACTAATCGTCTCACTTCAAACCTTAAGCTCAAACTTTGGTCTATTTCGTGACGTAGAGGTCAAACCTTACTTTTTGCAAAACCCTTACAAAGGCTTTACGAGCCTTTTAAAACCTTTCTGACCCAAATGTGCTATTTGAATTTCGTTTTACTAATGTATCATCTTTATATTTTGTTTGGAACGGCAAAATATATTTAAAAAAAGCTAATAAGTTATTTAAAGTTCAATAATTAAAGTTTAACTCAATATTTATTTTTCTTTTAAGTTTTTATTATCACAGTCTTAACACATCTTTTATATAATAAAAAATGTGGAAACCTTGGTTTCCTCGATCTTTAAGCTACTAGGCATAGCCATTGTTCATATGATTAACAATCAAAGCGGAAAAGAACAATAACTATGTAACAAGGTGTTTAGGCACAAAGAACATGAATTAAAACAAACAGATTGTTCATTATATTAATAACAAACAATCACTAGACGTGTATACATTGAATCCCACGTCTAGTCGACACACGCTTTAGGTTTACATTGTATATGAAAGTTATGAATAAACCTAATACCCTTGATTCCTTTTATAGTGTAAGGATTAGGGTTTACAAGAGATAATATCAAATAAACATGTAAATCTTCTATTTAAATAAACATATACAGAATAAATTCTGCATACATATCTAAATAGAAGTTTCCAAAGGCTTCTTGTCTACGTTTCTGTCAATGCTTAGTTTGTACATGACAATGCTTGGATTGTACATGACAATGATTGAGCCATCAACCCCCGATTTGCTCTTGTCAACGCTTGATTTGCTCTTGACAACGCTTAGACAAATGTCTTCATGTTTTCTTTGTTTTTGAGTTTCTGCCACATCAACTTTTTGACCCAACAATCTTCCCCTAGTTGATGTCGGGAAAACTCTATGTGTATCTCTTGTAAGTTGTACATGATCTTCAAATTGCTTTCCCTCAAGTGTAGCATGTATGTCTTCCCCTTTTTGTCACATCAACAGGGAAGTAAACAATGTATACAATCTTGAAGATTCTCCAAATGTAGGCTCTATGTAATGATTTTGAAGAAAAACAAATATAATATTCTTGATGTAGAAGTAGAGTAACCCAAACCTATGTTCCATGTCTTGTATGATGTGATGAAGTGTGATGTAGATACAAAAATCCTCATCCTTTGTGAGACACTGATCACGATAATGTAACTCCTTCAAGTGATAGAAAATATGTGCATAGAGTACCATAAGAAAAATCACATATTCCTAGATCTTGTATCACTTCATCAGTAACAATGTAAGCACAAACAAGTTATCTTTAAAGTCAGTGTATGGATCCACGACTTTAAGATATGATAGAACACAAACTCGCGAAAATCTTCTTCAAGCATCAAACTTACCATAAGAATTCTTCCCCTTAAGCCAACACCTCTTCATGACGAATTTAATGAAATAACATCTTCATACCATATGTAAAAGTGTTAGATTGGATAACTCTTTCGCAAGGCTATCCCAATTACATAGTTTAAAATATCCATCAAATTCTCATGAATAGTTGCTAACTCGCATTAAAATCATTAATCCCTTTAAAAAAATGTCCGAGCCATAAATATCAACTTGATATTCTATATAAAAACGGAGATTCCATGTACCTTCGTGTGTAAATTCCTCCTTTTTATGTGCTAAAAACGTATCAATTTTCTCAAACAGCAGCTATTCCTGTGTTGTCCAACATCCTCCATTGTCCAAGATCCTTACCAAATGCATTGTCCATTATCGGACAAAGCCTAACAACGTTTGAACAAGTCTTTCTCGGACAACACCTGTCAACGCTGGTTCTGTCAGCGTTAACATCCTCTTTGTCAGCGTTTGAATGACAAACATCAGCGGCTAACCATAAATAGTAACATATCATTAAAAAGTTCTTATCACAGATACCCCATGTAATAAGTCAAATCATATAATATTCTTCCAAGATTTTAGGCAATAAAGAAGAGATTACTGATATGATGCAAATATCCATGTTACTATAACTGTGTGAAGAAAAACATCGTATCAATCCTATAAAATAGGATATCACCCACGTCTTCACACGATATGCCTTCACATCCCATGAAATCAGGAACTAATTTTTAGTTTGAGATAAAGAGCAAGTATAATTTCCATAAACAAAGTATATGATACGATTCTTGAAAGACAACCTCTCAAAAATCACAACTGTATTCTTTGTCCATGTTGTCCATACCTGCTGAAATCTCTTCACGTTTGAACTTTCCATATCTTCATCATATGTTTTAGATAATGAATAACAGCCACGATACCTTTTGAAAAAGTGAAATCATCAAAACGAATACCTGTTGTTATCATATATTCACGAGCTACCATTCTGCTTGGTACATTCTTTTGGCAGCAGCCATGATTACTGAATTTATCTACACCATACTTCTGTATCTATAGAATGTTCTTCAATCAGAACCAATAATTATAGCAGCCATGAATATGTAACAGGTATAAGATCATAGATCTAGGGTTTGTAGAAAAACCCTAAACCAATGATTGTAGCAGCCATAAACATAAACAAGGACATCAAATGGCTTTCATGGAACGTATATCTCTACAAGGGCTCATCATCAATCCATGGATTGACTCACCAACGCAAGTAGAGACATCAAATATCATCTTTTTCTGCTTAGAAACTATCTAGGGTTTGAAGAAACCCTAAATCAAGATTTTATGCAAAACAGAAAAATCACAAACCACCTCTGCAGCCTACTTCGACTGCCTATAACTTTTTCTTGAGGATAGATCTTGACAATCCCTCCGGTGCATGTCTAGATATATGTGTATAGAATACACACAAGAATTTTCGTGACGATCCAACGGTCCAATAAAAATTTATGACTTCCTGAATACTGCTGCGCACACAAAAACGTCCAGAAAAACCCTAGACGGATTTTTCTTTTCTTCTCGATACACGAACACCTTGTTGGTCCTAGCATCACGAGCCACGAGGCTCTGATACCAACTGTGGAAACCTTGGTTTCCTTGATCTTTAAGCTACTAGGCATAGCCATTGTTCATATGATTAACAATCAAAGCGGAAAAGAACAATAACTATGTAACAAGGTGTTTAGGCACAAAGAACATGAATTAAAACAAACGGATTGTTCATTATATTAATAACAAACAATCACTAGACGTGTATACATTGAATCCCACGTCTAGTCGACACACGCTTTAGGTTTACATTGTATATGAAAGTTATGAATAAACCTAATACCCTTGATTCCTTTTATAGTGTAAGAATTGGGGTTTACAAGAGATAATATCAAATAAACATGTAAATCTTCTATTTAAATAAACATATACAGAATAAATTCTGCATACATATCTAAATAGAAGCTTCCAAAGGCTTCTTGTCTACGTCTCTGTCAATGCTTAGTTTGTACATGACAATGCTTGGATTGTACATGACAATGCTTGAGCCATCAACCCCCTATTTGCTCTTGTCAACGCTTGATTTGCTCTTGACAACGCTTAGACAAATGTCTTCATGTTTTTGAGTTTCTGCCACATCAACTTTTTGACCCAACAAAAATAGATTTTTTAAAATTTTTAGCGAAAAATGTAGGTTGTAGAAAAATTAATTGAACCAATCAAACAACTTGATTTTGACACATAAGCGAAATCAAGTAATGTGATTGGTCCAAAAAAATCAAAATTAAATTAAGTTTAGTCAAAATAAAAATTTTGATGGAAGAATTTGATGAGAACACATAAAAATATACGTGTCAAATTTGTGAAAATAAAAACTTAAAAAAAGAGAAAAGGATTAATAAAATTTTAGCGGTTGAACTCTAAATAAATTAAATGGACTTAAGTTTAAACTTATATTTTTTCATATTTTTAGTAACTTTGAAAAATAAACAGAATACCCCTTAAACTTTATTACCTATATATATTATATTTAAAAATATAACTTATCTTTTATGTAATAAAAGAATTAGATTTTTTTGAGAATTTTAATAGAAAGTGGAGTGTGAAGAAAAAACAATTGAACCAATGAAATGGCTTGATTTTGACACATATGCAAAATCGAGCGATGTGATTGCTGAAAAAAAAATCAAAACTAAATGCTGTTTAGTCAAAATTAAAAAATTTTGGTGGAAGAATTTGATGAAAACACACAAAGATATATGTGTAAAATTTGTGAAAATAAAAACTTAAAAAAAGAGGAGAGATTGATAAAACTTTATTGGTTTAATTTTAAATAAATTAAATGGATTTAACAGTAAACTTATAATTTTTCATATTTTTTTGTAACTTTATAAAAGAAATAAAATACCCCTTTAAAATTTATATATTCTATACTTTTTATTTTAAAAATACAACATCTATGCTAAATTAAAAAAAATTAACAAATCACATGATTATAAATATTCAAACAAAAACACAAATTATTATCTATTTCTATTTTGATACTTAATAAAGTCAAGCAATACAATCTACGTAAATTATTATTAGTATAAATATAATGATCAAAATGAGTGTCGGACCTCAAGCATCGGTATGAGATAAAAATAAATAGATGGATTCTTCATATTACAACAACATATATTTTTTCAAGGTCGTTATGTGTTATTAAACACACAATGTTTAGAAAAGGATAGCTAACATGTTAGTTAAACAAATTCAAATCCTTTGTGCAACAAATATTTATACAAAATATCAATTAATATTATCACATAATACAAAATTATGTAAAACTTGTGGGTCCATGAGCATTATAACTATTAATTTTTACAAATTTATTATTGTTTATAGAATAATATTAACCATTACAAAATCATGAATTAGTAAATCGAGTAGGTGTAAGGTTGTGTAAGATTGATGTAATGATTTGTTGATTAATAGTTAAGATATAACTATTTAGAATAAAAATATCGAAAGTAAAAAGAGCATGAAATTCAAAAAATAAAAATTGACATGAGTTTATATTAATTTACACGTTGCACAGTAAAAAAATAACATAATCAACCATATAAACATAATCAAACATATAAATATTAGATGTTTTAAAAATATATATAATATACATAAAATCGCAATAAAAAAATTATTAATTAATTTATTCTTTATATTCAAATCCCATGTGTGCACGAGCATTAAAACTAATATGTAATATTAAAAAAATCAACAAACCACATAATTACAAATATTCAAATGAAAAAAGAAATTATTGTCTATTTTTCTTCTCACACTTAACAAAATCAATCAATGCAATCTATGTAAATTATTATTAACACGAATATAAATATCAAAATGAATGCAAGACCTCAAACATCGGTGTGAGAAGAAAATAAATAGACGAGATTCTACATATTGCAACAATATATATTTTTTCAAAGTCGTTATGTGTTACTAAACACGCATTGTCTATAGTTAATATTTCAGTTTATATTAATTTACATGGTACACAGTAAAACAACAAGATAATCAAATATATAAAAATTATATGTTTTAAAAAAAACATATATAATATACATAAAATTGCAATAACGAAATTATTAATTAATATATTATTTATGTTAAGTCTCGTCGTGCACGAGTATTAAAAATTGTAATTTTTAAAAAAAATTCATTTTACATGAATTTTTTAATTTTGACCAAATTATATTCAATTTTAACTTTTTTATTAATTAATTACTATCGTATGCTTTTGTTTATATATCAAAATCAAGTGTTTATATTGGTTAAATTTTTTTTTCTCTAACCTCCATTCCTATGAAATTTCTATTATATAAAAGATATGCAAAACACTTTTTTTTCTCTTTTAATAATTGTATATAATATTAATCTGATAGCTCAATATCTTTCTTCGAATGTGGTTGATATGAAATTTAAAAATACAAGTAAAAACAAAAAAAACTTTTAAAATTGATAGGAGTGTATACAAATTGTATTTGTTGATTTTAGAATTTCTTTATTTAGAAATCCCATACTACAAGTATAACATTCACACACCTCAAACTTGGATAACCAGTATACAGAAAATATATAAGCTAGCACAGTTTTGTGTCAAAAACCAATGTGGGATTAAAAACCATTTTTCTTGCACACAAGCATTGGACCTGAGCCTTAAGGTTCCATAATTTTGTTAATCCTATGATGTCCAAAGAACAACAATTTATCCAAATTCGTCATCAATATTCAATTGTTCATAATGAATGATTTTGTCGAAAAAAATTAGACGTTTTTTAATGTTTTCGATAAACTGTATTTATTAATTAAAAGCAAGAACAACAATAAAAAATTTGTTACGAACTAAAAAAGAAAAAACAAAAATAATAAAAAGTCAACAAATTAACATACAAATTATCCTCTAAACATAAAATTGATGCTAACATAATCTTATTTAGCATCATTTGGTGTCAAAGAGGATAACACTGTACTAACATCAACACGATCCACAAATCTACCCCTCTATCATATAAGCAAGCATGTTTCCTTTCTTGAGACCTATGTGGGATTGAACCAACTCTTTTATCAACACGTTTACATTAAAAAAAAATAAAAGATGAAAATAAGGGAAAAAGGGAAAAAGAAACACATTCAGTAGTAAAAAGTAAGTGTACAAATGACCCATGATGTAAACTAAACTTCTATACTGTGTATTAACCATTTTTTCCCTTTTTATTAGACTAGTAGAATATTCACGCGTTGCGGCTATAGATACTTTGTAACACAAGTTTCGGTTCATAATATATAAATTTATGTTTCACAAAACGACATCTCGAAAAATGATAATTGAAGATTTAAATAACTTTATCTAATTGTCTAGCCTAACTAATTATGACTCCGTTTTGCGGTTGAACCCGTTAGTTTGGTTATATATTCAAAATTATATACATATCATTATAGGTAAAAACATGTTTATTGATATATGTTTTAAATTGTTGTACGATATGAATATAAAATTTTATGTTTAAGTAATGGGATGTATTAATTATATATTAATTGGTATTGATTAATTTTGAAAAAAATAGAATGAAGTGACATTTATACAATGTATTGTTTTATTTGTAAATTGTGTGATGTGGTGTTTTAATTATAAGATTTTGCTAAACAATACCCAATGAGCAGAGTTAGAGTGTGTTTAATACACATAAATTTTCTTATTTAATAAAAAAAATGTATTAAATGCTAATTAAATGAACTTATAAATTAATATATTTGGACATGATTATAACTTTATTTAATGTGTATTTAATGTATTTTTTTGTTAAATAAAAAAGTTTGTGTGTATCAAATACACCCTAAGCTTTGCCCAGTAGGCATTGTTTAGCCAAATCCTTAATTATAATATTCTATCCGTCCCAAGATTATTGTCTATCTTTCTTTTTAATATTGTTCCAAAAATATTGTCCACTTCTAAAAATTGATAAGGAATTTAGTTCGAGTATATCATGTTACCATCACTTGTGGTTATTGTTAAACTTGTAATGTTTCTGTGTATCTCCCTTCATCAAAACTTCAGTACATATAGTTTATAATACACATCAGACAGCTAGCATACAACTAGCCTTATTAATATAAAGATAAGGATTGACAAATGATTGTCAATCTTGACAGCTAACGTTTGACAATCAGACAACTAACACTCCCCCGCAGTTTGAGCGGGAGGTAATCGAACACTCAAACTGGTGCGAAATTCTTCAAATAACGCCGAAGGAAGACCTTTGGTGAAAATGTCTGCATACTGGTAACGAGATGGAACATGAAGGACACGTACGTGGCCCATAGCAACCATATCACGAACAAAATAAATGTCAATCTCAATGTGTTTGGTTCGTTGATGTTGTACTGGATTAGCAGATAAATAAACAGCACTAACGTTATCACAATAGACAAGAGTAGCGGTCACAAGTGGTGTGTGTAGTTCTCGAAGAAGATTTCGTAGCCATGCCGTCTCGGCAACAACGTTAGTGACACCCCGGTATTCAGCTTCAGCACTAGAACGTGAAAGAGTGTGTTGTCGCTTAGAAGACCATGATAAAATATTGTTGCCCAAAAATACACAATACCCTGATGTGGATCTACGAGTAGCAGGGCAACCAGCCCAATCAGCGTCAGTGTAACCCACAAGAGAAGATCCTGATGATGCATATAACTGTAAACCAAACTCCAAAGTGCCCTGAACATAACGAAGAATCCTCTTGAGAGCAGCTAAGTGAGGCTCTCGAGGATCATGCATATATAGACAAATTTGTTGCATTGCATAAGACAAATCAGGACGAGTGAATGTAAGATACTGTAGACCTCCTGCAAGACTCCGATACAAAGTAGGATCTGAAATAGGAGTCCCTTCGGGACCAATCTTGGACTCAGTGTCAACAGGAGTCCGAGTAGAATTGCAGTTGAGCATATGTGCTCGTTGAAGCAACTCCATAGCATATTTCTTCTGAGAGAGAAACATCCCTGTAGTGTTCCGTGTAACAGAGATCCCCAAGAAATAATTAAGTGCGCCAAGATCTGTCATGTCAAACTCCCTGTTTAGAGAGAAAATAATCTTCTGAAGCAAAGCTGTAGAGGAAGCTGTGAGAACAATGTCATCCACATAGATCAATAAATATGTTGTGTTAGTACCAGATCTGTAAATAAATAGAGAGGAATCACATCTACTAGGAGAAAATCCAACTCGAGTAGCATAAGCAGCAAATCGATGAAACCAAGCACGAGGGGCTTGTTTCAACCCATATAATGACCTTTGAAGCTGACATACATGATGAGGATACCGAGGATCCACAAAACCTGGAGGCTGGTGCATATACACAGTTTCCGATAAATCACCGTTAAGAAAAGCGTTCTTAACATCCAATTGATGAATAGGCCAATGCCGAGTCAGTGCAAGACTAAGAACAGTACAAATAGTGGCCGGCTTGACAACCGGGCTAAAAGTCTCATCACAGTCAATGCCGACCTGCTGACTACTACCGTTGGCAACTAATCGGGCTTTATACCGACTTAATGAACCATCAGCATGAAATTTATGCCGAAATAACCACAAACACCGCACAATATTAGCACCAGGAGGTCTTGGGACGAGAACCCAAGTACCGTTTTTAATCAAAACATTATATTCATCATACATAGCATCCCGCCAATGCGGATCAGATAAAGCAAGAGATGGGGATTTTGGTATAGGAGATATGTGGGAAACATGAAGATTTAGACGTTGAGTGATCTTACGTGTGCCATCCTGATTTCGAGTAACCATAGGGTGAGTCCGAGTTACTTGATTACTAATAACAGGTTGAGAGTTGTTGTAGGTTTGGGTTTCAGTTGGAACTAGGGTTGTAGATTGGGTTTGGTTTTGTGTTGTAGGCGTTGAACTGGATGGAGGTTGTGTTTGGGTTATAGGTGGTGTAAGGTGATGGGTAGATTGGGCCGAGAAAAGTGGTGAGAAACCAGGTGGTGGGCCACTAGAGTAGTTTGGTTCAGAAGTAGGGTGTGTATGGTTTGGTGTTCGAGGTATCAGTGGGTTAACATTAGATGTTGGCGGTGGAGTATTTTGTGGGGGATTATGGATTATATGACGAGTAATTGGTGAGGTATATGTGTCGAGGAACTCATACGAGGACGAAGGTGTGATAGATCCATAGGGAAACTGATTTTCGTCAAAGGTTACATGTCTAGAGATGATAATTTTGTTTGTAGTTAGGTCAAGACACCGATAACCTTGGTGATATGCTGGGTAACCTAAAAATATACATGGTGTGGCTCGTGGAGCAAGTTTGTGTGGTGGAAATGAGTGGGGATAACAAAGGCATCCAAAAGTGAGAAGTTTGGAATAGTTTGGTTGTTTGTTGAATAATTTGGTAACTGGTATCTCATTTTGAATAGCGGTTGAGGGAAGGAGATTTAGAAGGTAGGCAGCCATGTGAAGTGCCTCGACCCAAAACATAGGCGGAAGGTTGGCTTGAAAAAGTAACGTACGAATCATATTATTTATAGTGCGAATCATACGTTCTGATTTTCCATTTTGTTGGGAGGTTTTTGGACAAGATAAGAGAGAAAGTTGTCATTCTGCAAAAAAGTATAAGAGAGAAAGCTGTAATAATTATGTTTTTCTTAAACTGTGAGATTCTTGTATGATGTGAATAATTTTGGGACGAAGGGAGTATTAATTATATTCTAATTATAGTATTAAATGTAATGTGCGGTTTTATTAAATGATATTAATTATGTATTGAAATGTTTGTTATTTCTATATTTTATTTTGAAACTAAATTTGTGTGTACATGAATAATTGTCACATATAAGTTAATTTTTCAACATTTTAAAAAATAAAATTACAGTAATTTGTTTTTATTATATAGTAGAGATGTAGTATTTCATTTCAAATATATCATTAGGAGCTAGATTTAATATGTTTTCGGATAGTACTACTTGTCTACTTATATACCTCATGCACGTAACACAAAACTTAATTATGATCACACCTTTTAATCCGCTTGATAAAACAGTTTTGACCATTTGATATAAAAAGCACATGATGAACATGTAACATGTAAAATGAGTCAACCAGGTAATTCATTTAAACGTCATCCAAAATGTACCCAAATGTATAAAACCTTCTAAACTACTAAAAAAGTTTTAAATTATCATTGTCACTAGATGTGCGAATAAATCGGTTAAAACCGGTTTTCAGTTATTAGAAAACCGGTTTTAAAAAAGCTGGATTTTTAATAACCGGTTTCAGTTTAATCGACTTTTTGAAATCGGTTTTTTTCAATTATAAATATTCGGAATCGGGTTTTTTCGGTTATAAATTTTCGTTATCGATTTTTTACAGGTTCGGTTCTTTTCGGTTATAAATGTTCGGAATCGATTTTTTTCGCTTATAAATTTTCGTTATCGATTTTTTTTTGAAATTTAAAACTTCGTAATTTATTTAATAAATCAGTTAATAATACAACCAAAAGTTCAATGAAGTCCCATCTTTTAGCAAAGTCTTGATGTACTAATCTACACCATCCAACCCATTTACATCCAAGGGCCCAGATTAAAACATGATAAATTAACATCCCCATCTGAGGACCGTTTTTTTTCTTTCTCATCCACCCATCATAGATCTCACACAACCACCAACCACCACCACCGTATATTTCAAATCTTGAGATTAACTAAAGGTATGATCATAAATCCAGAAATATATATGTAGGCAATATTCAACGACGTGAGTAATCCAACTCCTTTTTGTTAAAAAAACAGAAACACACATTGTTAGAAGCCATGAGTTAAAGGTGTAAAAAAAGGCATGTCACCTGGTTCATGCTGAAGAATCGTGTATCTTCTAACAACGTCTTTCTTCCTGCCAGCTAAATTCACTTTCGTTAAAAGTCAGCAGCATCCGTTAGATCAACAACAAATTGTTCTTTTACTAGAAGTACATACACCACACACCAGTATAAGTGCGCGTACATATGTATGTCATACATGTATGTTCATACATACTGAGTTATACTCTCTTTGTCCCAAAATAAACTTGGATTGTCTTGACTCTAGTGACTCATGTATGAGTCACCGTGACTAATGTGTGACTCATACATGAGTTATCTTGGTGACTCATACATGAGTCACGGTGACTCATACATGAGTCACGATGACTCATACATGAGTCGTATATGAGTCATGGTGACTCATATATGAGTCATGGTGACTCATATATGAGTCAGTCACGAGATTGCCGGAAAAACGGGTTTGTTGTGAAAGTCGCCGGAAAATGATGGGTTTGTTGTAGAAGTCCATGGAGAAATGGGTTTGTTATGGAATAAGCCGGAAATTGGTGGATTCTTGTGGATCTTGTCGAAAAATGGTGGATTTGTTGTGGAAGTCGTCGGAGAACCGGTTTTGTTGTGGAACTCGCCGGAAAATGGTGGATTTGTTGTGGTGGTCGCGAGGAGAAGGTGGGGTTGTTGTGGTGGTCGCCGGAAAAGGTGGGAAATGAGGTTTGTGGTGGTCGGCGGTTATATGTTTGAGGATCGAGATCCATTTTTTATTTTTTTATTTTTGGTGTGTGTGAAAAATAAAAAAAGTTATATGAAAAGTGGGTTTAATAATAGCCTTTGAATCATTTTAGATGGATGATGTGGATTGATCGATCAAGACTATGTTAAATAAGGGTATGTCATGGATCTCTTCCGAATAATACAAACATACTAAAAATATACAACCATAATTTTCATCAATATTCCATTAAACATCTATATCTATACTACATATAAAGGAAAAACCCTCAAACCTTGAATGTTGAAAAATGACTTAATTATGGAATTGTTAAAAAATTAAATGCATACAATTGGATATAATAAGAAATGTTGAAAAATTAAACCATAAACAATTGCATAAGTTACCAGGTCACGGGTTCGACCACTGGATTAATTCGGTCGAGTAATTTGGTCACAGGTTCGACCAACGGGTCATCCCGGTCAAGTCATCGGGTCACGGATCGACCATCGGACCAACCGATTGAGTCACCGGGTAACGGGTTCCACCATCGGGTCAATCTTTTTGAGTCACGGGTTCGACCATCGGGTTAACCTGATCGAGTCACCGGGTCACGGGTTCGACAACCGGGTCAATCCTGTCGAGCCACCGGGTCACTGGTTTCGAACACCGGGTCAATACTGTCGAGTCACTGGATCACGGGTTCAACCACCGAGACACGGGTTCGACCACTAAGAACGGGCTCGCCTACCGGTTCAACCTAGACGAGTCACTATCTATCGCTAGGCAATTATTGGGTCACGAGTTCGACCACCGAATCAATTAGCATATCATTAATTACATGTCGTTAGATAATTCCGCTGCTATGCGCGGGTAATCGTCTAGTATTATCCAATGATCCTTCATCTTCATCAATATTCCACCAAACATATTATCCAATTATCAAATTCATGTAAACAAACAACATCACTTCCAATCACAAAACAATGTCATCATCAGCACTATATATACTATCACTATCAGCAAACCCATGTCACAAAACCTCTCCAAAATTCACCAGAGTTTTATTCAGGCATTTCAACAAACACTTAGTGTGCACTAATAACACCTTTAAAACAAGCATATCTCTGGACCCACACTAATCTTTACCCAAAATCACAAATACTCATCTCATAAAACCCATCAGAGCTTCATATTCAGACACCAGTTTCATAAATTTCAAAAAAAAATGAAAATTAGTCATTTGAGGGTTTAAAAGATATCTATTTCATAAAACCCATATTGGTTTTTTAAAATATCGGAAGCTACTATGGTGAGTTTTTATATTGATGAAGTTGCAATTGTAAAAAAAATAATTAATTAAAAAGATAAAATAACCGGTTTTTCTTTAAAACCGGTTACATGACCGGTAAAAAACCGTTTACGGTTAAAATTGAAAAACTGGTTTAACCGGTCCAGTTAATCTTAAACGACCCGGTTAAATTTATTTTTTTTTTTGAAAACCGGTTTCGGTTTTTTGTACCAGTTAAAAAAACCGGTTTTGATTTGCACCACTAAGGCCTCATTTGATTTTTCAGAGGTTTTTTCTCTGCATCTGCAAACCATGTTTGTAAAAGAAGAGGTGCATCTAATGTCTTCATCTACAAGAAAAAGACCGTTTGTTTTTTATACTATTGAAATACTTCTTTTCTACTTTTTATCTCTTCATCTTTTTCACTAGTGTTTTTGACGTTTTTCACTATTTTTATGTTTTCGTCAGTAAAGACACGTTTTCGTCAGAAAATTTACGTTTTCGTCAGTAAATTTACGTTTTCGACAGAAAATTTACGTTTTCGTCAGTAAGTTTACGTTTTCGTCAGCAAGTTTACATTTTCGTTAGAAAATTTACGTTTTCGTCAGTAACTTTACATTGTCGTCAGAAAATTTCCGTTTTCGTCAGTAAATTTACGTTTTTGACAGAAAATTTACGTTTTCGTCAGTAAATTTACGATTTTTCCTCAGTAAGTTTACGTTTTCGTCAGAAAATTTACGTTTTCGTCAGTAATTTTACGTTGTCGATAAAATTTTACGTTTTCGTCAGAAAATTTACGTTTTTGTCAGAAAATTTACGTTTTCGTCAGTTAATTTACGTTTTCGACAAAATTTACGTTTTCTTCGGTAAATTTACGTTTTCGTCAGAAAATTTACATTTTCGTCAGTAATTTTACGTTTTCGTCAGTAAAGTTACGTCTTCGTCTCTAAATTTACGTTTTTGTCTGTAAATTTATGTTTTCGTCAGTAAATTTACGTCTTCGTCTCTAAATTTACGTTTTCGTCTCTAAATTTACGTTGTCGTCAAAAAATTTACATTTTCGTCAGTAATTTTACGTTTTCGTCTTTATATTCCGTTTTTGTCTTTATTTTCCGTAAAATAATGACGAAAACGTAATATTACAGACGAAAACGTAAAATTACTGACGAATATGTAAATTTTCTGACGAAAACGTAAATGTTCTGACGAAAATGTAAATGTACAGTCGAAAACGTAAATTTACTGACGAACACGTAAATTTACAGACGAAAACGTAAAAATGTTTTCAAAAACGTAAATTTACTGACGAAAACGTAAATTTTCTGACGAAAAAGTAAATTTACTGACGAAAACGTAAATTTTCTGACGAAAACGTAAAATTACTGACGAAAACGTAAATTTTCTGACGAAAACGTAAAATTACTGACGAAAACGTAAAATTAGTGACGAGAACGTAAATTTTCTGCCGAAAACGTAAATTTACTGACGAAAACGTAAATATACTGACGAAAACGTAACTTTTTTGACGAAACATAAACTTACTGACGAAAACATAACTTTTCTGTCGAAAACGTAAATTTACTGACGAAAACGTAAATTTTCTGACGAAAACGTATCTTTACTGATGAAAACGTAAATTTACTGACGAAAACATAAATTTTCTGTCGAAAATATAAATTTACGGACGAAAACGTAAAATTACTGACGAAAACGTAAATTTCTGGTGAAAACATAAACTTACTGACAAAACCGTAAATATACTGACGAAAACGTAAATTTTCTGGCGAAAACGTATCTTTACTGACGAAAACGTAAATTTACTGACGAAAACGTAAATTTTCTGACGAAAAGGTAAACTTACTGACGAAAACGTAAATTTTCTGTCGAAAACGTTATTTACTGACGAAAACGTAAAGTTACTGACGAAAATGTAAAATATCGGAGAAAAACGAATATTGAAGGTGGTGGTGAGAGGTGAGTGTTAAAGAAGTGAATAGAAGAGGGAAGAAGAGAAAGTTTTTGTCTTTAAAGTGAAGAGGTGATAAGTGATTTTTATCACTTTTGTCTGCAAAAAAACAAACATTAAAACTCTGCGCGCTTCAGACAAAAGAGGTTAGAAGAGGTTATTTTGAAAAAACAAACAAGGCCTAATTGTCACAGTGTACTTTTGTGATCGTAGTTAATGATGAGACTCTAATTATACATAGTCTCATCCCCTGAATCGGGCTTAAAATACGGAAATATCATAAAAGCATGCAAAATACCTTTGTTTTCTATATTGTGTGATTGCAGGCTCGGATATCATGAATTTACCAAAAGATCACAAGAAACATGCAAAACAAACACGGGAAACGAAGCCGCACAACAGTACCGGACCTGGATGTGAAATTTCCAAAAATACCCTTGAAGAATTAAAGATGTACAAGTTTAGTCATCCAAGAATTGAAGAATTACACTTTATACCTTTGTAAACCTCAAAAATACAAAAGGGGTCCCTAAATTTTGAAGACATGTTAAGAAATAACCCTCAAAGTTTAAAGAATGGCATAAGTAGTCCTTTAATCCAATTTGTTAACGAAAGGATTAACTTTGAGATGCCATGAGGACTAACCACGCAAATGATAACTGAAGTTATAATGGCCAATAGGGGTGGCAATCGAGTCGTGTTCGCGGGTTGACGTGTTATTATAACCTTAACCAAAACATGACCCATTTATTAACCGTGTCAAGAAACTCAACCCTAACCCACACCTGCATAACACGTGTTACCCGTTTTTGACCCGTTTAACCTGTTTAAGTAAATATATCAAGCGATTAATAAGGTTGATGCTTTGTCAATCTGACTAATTTATATGCAAAAAAGGATAATATAACACATACAAATAGTTATGCAACAATTTCAATGATATGTAATTATAATTGCAATTCACTCCTATTAATTACGTACATAACAAAATATATTTAATCCAAATCTAACATAAAACTAAAGTTATATATTTATTTTTAGAGGATTATATATAGTTAGTCACGTGTCGGCCTGTTTAATACTTACTCAACCCAGACACGACCCAATTATTAAACGAGTTATACGGGTTGACCTGTTTTTGACCCAAACATGTTTATCCTCGACCTATACCTATTTAACTTTGTGTCGGGTTCGTGTCATTTATCGTGCTGTGTCAAAAATGCCACCCCTAATGGCCAAGGACCATTTATGTCGTTAACGAAAAGTCATTTTATAACTGGTCAACTAAAGTCAGCAAATTTATAAGGGTGTAATATGCCAAAACCCAAAGTCATTTACAAAGGGAAAAACGGGTTTGTTTGCAAAATACCACAAGGACTCAATTTGCCACATCTTCAGAGTTTGAATCAGATTAAGGGCGCTAAACAACTACTATTTGCCATATTGGGATTAAACAACACTGTTACACTCCCACAAACCCTAATCCATTTTCCACAATTAGCATGATCAAAACAAAGGGCTTTTCACCAAATTTGTGTAGATTTTCAATTTATCAAAGACCAAACATGGCCACATCATCACATTTTCCACCTCATCCCACACGGACCTTCCCATATGCTCCCCTGCACAACTTTGAGCTTGAAGACAAATTTTGTTTCATATTTTGGATGGTTAGATGACTTTGCTTGCTCTTGACTCTCAAATGAATGGCCAAGATCATAGTTTCATACTGCCACAACATCAGAAGTCACAAGATTCACATTTTGACCCAAGAATTCAAACAGATCAAAACAACATCAACAAAGCATCTTTCAGAAGCATAAAGGGCAAATCAGGAACAACACATCTAGCTAGGGTTTCATTTTCTGTATTCTAGAATCCTCTTAGCTAAACAGAATATCATTTCATTGTATTCACTTTGTTCCAAAAGTTGTAAACCTTAAATTTTGAATAGTTAAAGTAATTTTCAAGCCTTGCAATTCTTGATTTTTTTTTTGAAAACACCACATATATGCTAGGGAGAGTGGTTTTGGTGTTATGGGAAAAAGTGGTGATGTGGCACCACTTTTCCTCACGGCTTGGACTGTACCTAGCGCTCTTTTAACATATGTGTAATGGAACTTGAGAAATATTATTTTTCGCTCGTATTAGACGTTATGTTGTGTTTACTTATACTTTGGTTAATTTTCACTCAACATCTCCTTGATCGTTATTCTCGTATATCTGTCTAAGATCTACATTGTTGCGGTAGATCTTGTTGTTGTAGTCAGCTTGATCGTTATTCTCGTATATTTGTCTAAGATCTACATTGTCACGGTTACGGTAGATCTTGTTGTTGTAGTCAGCTTGATCGTTATTCTCGTAGATCTGTCTAAGATCTACATTGTTGCGGTAGATCTTGTTGTTGTTGTAATCAGCTTTCGAACTATTTTTTATAGTATATTGTATTCCATGAGCTAATTAGCCAATTGGCCAAACCTTATTGTTGCATTTGTAATCCTGTAGAAACTAGAAGGGGGGGAGGGGTTGAATAGTTTCTCTTTGGTTTGTCTCCTAATTAAAATTCCTTTCCATTAGGTAAGTGCCAAAACCATCTTTTACTTGAAAGCTAGTTGCATAATGATTAGGTTCCATTCTAATGCATTAAGAATGGCAAGTAGTAAGTGTGATGATAATGAACGTAAGTAAAGAGTAAGGAAAGAAACAACCTAGTAGGAAGACACCAAGATTTATAGTGGTTCGACAACGAAGCTCTATCTTTGTTCCTACTCCAATCCTCGAGTACACCTACTCGAGATTTCCAATATATCCACAAGCTCCCTTCTTGGCGGAGAAAACCTTACAACGTCGCTTACATTATTTTCCGACACTAAGCTAAATTTCGAGACCTAATCTTAGATAGGACCAATCTATACAACGTCGCCCACTTCACCATTTTACGACACAAGGCTAGATGTCGAGTTCTAATCGAAAGATAGAACCAATCTTCACAACGTTGCCTACTTCACCATTTTCTGACACAAGGCTAGATGTCGAGTTCTAATCCAAAGCTAGAACCAATCTTCACGACTCTTTACTTTGAAGCTAAGTGAGAACTTCACACGACACAACTACACATCACTTTATAGTTTAGTGAGAACTCACAAGACACAACTACATCACTTTATAGTTTAGTGAGAACTCACAAGACACAACTACATCACTTTATAGTTTAGTGAGAACTTACACAACACATTAAAACTCAACTAAACATATCCAAGTACACATATGTAACTTTGATCTACATAACACAAATCCAAGCACACACATATGTAATGGACTTACACAACTCTGATCCAAGTATTCACAAATAGCTTGGATGAACACAACTAGTCCAAGTATTCACAAATACATTGGATCTACACAAGACACGAATAAACAAATGATGAACATGACTTGATCTTTAGGAGAGGATGATCTTCATCAAGGCTTCATCTTTAATCACATCACAAGTGTGTGAGTGATCTTCTCTTTGGACAAGGTAAAGAAGGAGATCAAGAGGATAATCATAAGTAAACATACTTAACACATTAAGTGATCATTTACAAATGATTAGGATTAGAAAAGAGAAAGGAGGCTGAAAGAAATGTCCAAAAAGGGTTTTGGAGAATGAAGATTTGATCCACTATTTATAGAAGACAAAATCCAACGGCTAGCTGCGCACGGTTCTTTATTGCACTAGGCGGTTCCTTATCAATAAATAACCGCGGAGGTAGATTCCACTCCTTTTTGTCTTTTAGTGGATTTAAAATATCTGAGACTGTTTAAAACCTTCAAAGGATATTATTATGGCATTTGGAATATGCCATTATCAAATTTTCATTTTCTATTTTAATAAAACATTTTCTTAAAAAGAAAGTTTATTAAAAATCTTTTGTCACATTTGAAAAAAGTGAGTTTTAATGCTAATCACTTTTATGATCACTAAACATGATTAAGATATGTTAGTGTAATGATTATTACCTTGATGATAGTGTTTGATAGATAATTTGTTTTACGATTGTGTTTGACTATAAATGTCTTGTATAGTTTGTTGTGATCAAAACTAAGATAGATTAGTTAACACTAATAATGTTTTTATGCATCACTTGCATTAACAATCTCCCCCTTTTTTATTACGACAAACTATAAACTCATTTACGTAAAATACAAAATTATTCTAATTATTAACGAGTTTATTCACTATCATTTCTCCCCCTTTGTCAAAGAAAAAAAGTTAGCACAAGTCTTTGGAGAAGAGAAGAATCGACTTTGCTAGTAGCTCCCCCTTGGTGCTTACTCCCCCTTGCTAGGGGCACCGAGTAAAAGAGCTAAGGTGACATGCTACACAAAGGTTAGAAGAAAGAAAAGAAACACCAATGTATATATGTGTACTACCTACTAACTTGAGAGGGAAGAAAAAAAGAAATATCAAATTAGAAGTAAGTATTTGCTAAGTATGTCCAAAGAGTGTGTGGTGACAACATCAAAGTTCAATTGGTGGAATAGAGGGACAAAAGAAACATCCAAACCAAATGAAATGATTAAAATGTCAAGGGGTTAAAAATTTAGAATTTATGGAATCACCCATAACCAATTGTAAATTTTAACCATGACCAACTCTTTAACAAATGTGTGAAAAAGAATTAGCAGGAAAGGGATAACACACATAACATTCATATTACACAAATATGAAAGAACATACAAGAGAAATATTCATACACACAATATGAATATTTAAAGCAAAAAAATACGGAAAATAAACCACAAAGCATAAACTACTCTAGTAGTGATAATCTTCCAAGATTGCTTAGGTTTTATTGACTCAAACAACTAAAGTACAAAATGTGCCTTAGTTGGAAAAGAAAGACGGTGAGGCATCATTCGAAGTTTTGTTCACGCGAATGAAAACTTTGAGAGGAGGTCGAGTGAGGAGGAATTCAAGGAAATTTAGCTTGTCATAAACATGAGCAAGTTCAATTTGTTGAAATCGACAACAAGCACACGAGGATCCATGATTCAAAACAAAATCGTTAGATGAGGGAGGACCATCAAGATGAGAGTTTGGTGGAGAGGGAGATAATTGTGATACCCCGAACCTAACATCATTATTTAACCCTAATTTAAGTATATTTTTGAAATTTTTAAGAAATTTTGTTGGTAATATGTTTGACGGTTTAAGTTGAAACCAATGTTGGAGGTCATAATTTTAACGTTTGACTATTTAAGAAGAACCGATAACGACAACGATACCGACGGATGCCCAAAATTTACATTTTATTATTGATTGATCGATATTTGAATTTTCGAGATTTTTCTTTTTATTTGCGAGTTAAGTCGAGTCGGAACCTTACTATTGCTTTCGTGTGCGTTTAAATCTTTGAAAAGGTATTTTATTGAACGAGATTTTATTTTTTATGAAGCCGGGACGAAACCCGACTCCCGCAAACTTTCGAAAACCAACTAGTAAACTCCACTCTTTATAACTAGTTTTGGAACTAAGGCCAAAATATAGCTAAGTTTTCAAATTTGGTCCCTCCATTTTTACAAAAGAGAACCACAAACACACACACATCCATTTTACATTCAAAAAAATTCCACCATCCCTCTCCCCTATCTCCCTAGCCGACGGCTAACCCACCACCACCACCAAAAACCACCACAAAAATTGTTTTTTTGAAAATCTAAGCAAAGACCCATCTCTAATTTCATCTTGTGAGTAAATCCCACCAACAATAACATACATGCATCCATGAAATCTTTTCAAAAATTTACTACGTATTATTTTTACAAAGTGGGTTTTGATCTAATTTTTCTTAAAGCATGTTTAAATCTTGTGTTTAGGAGTGAAGATAATTAATTAAACAAGTTGGGAATCAAGTTTTTATTGGTGTTCTTTCTTCCCCAAACCACGGCCCAAGGGGGGGGGGGGGGGTGGTGGGGTGTTTGTTTTTCTTGGATTTTGATCTTTTTTGAGTTTGGGTATGTGTTTATGCTTATGTTTTCATCATTTTAAAATTAATTAATCATAAATTAAGCATGATTTATGAAATGGGTTTTGATGAAGGTTGGTCATACAAGTGATTTAGGATGTTATGAATTATTTAGAATGAGTTGGTGATGATATTAGAGGTATAGGAGTAGATGAAATTGATTGAAAACAAGTGTATGTATGATTTTTAAAGTGTCATTTTAGAGCAGATTGTTTAAGGTTGTTTTCGTGGTTTTAAGTCTAAGTCCAGGTTTTTATTATAGAATTTAGTTATAGAGCTTCTTTCTACCTTCGTTTTGGTATAAGATAGAGCTTTTAACTCCAAATGAGTCAAAAGTTATAGAAGTTTGAATTTTCGTGTACCGGGAGATGAGTATCGACACAATACGAAATTGTTGTCAATATTAGGTCAAATTTTGGGGACTATAAGTAGAGTTCTAGAAAGGATTCGAGGCTGATCTCATTCCCTAAACTTACCATTTTGAGTCTATTTTGAAAGTCAAGAGTCGGATTTATAAATGGAAATGCTTAAGAAGGTCAAAATAGTTTTACAACACGAAGGTACAAAACTGTTCGGTTTTTCAAAGTTTAGAGATGCGTTGAGCAAACGGACTTAAAAGTAAAATCTTTTTATGAAATTTTTTGTGAGCTTTCTGTATGATGTAAGTGAGGTCTACAACGAGTTTCATGAAATTTCGTGGTGTCTAAGTATGGAAATTCAGTCCGTACATTGGGTATGTACCTGCAGAATTGTAGTTGGAGCAATAGTTTTAATAAAGTATAAAAATGAACGTGTCTAGTAAATATCACTTGTTTGATTTTTGGAGTGAGTTTATAAAAACTTTGAGTGACTTTAATTATTTATATACAGTACTTGATAGTACTTGAATGAGTTGATTCATTTCGCGTTTTGTTGTTTGGTGTTGTATTTGATTTCCCGGGGCATCCTCATCGTCGGTGATTATCTTCGTCTACGTCTTCGCTACTACTACTATCATTACTACTTAAGGTGAGTCTATAGGCACGCTTTTTACTTACATTAAATGATTTCAACCGCGAGGGGGATACATGCTATTTGAAATAAATGGAACACAAGTCATGAATGATTGTTTGGACCCGAATATTGTTTGGATTGTATTAAGTACCTTGTTGCTAAAGGCCCTAATTTCATGAACCGTTAACTATTGTCTTGCCCTTGTGTGGGTTGGAAATAGCCGCTTATACAATTGATAGTACTATGGGGTTTACGACCCTATCCGAGACGAGAGCTAGTGCGTTGAGTACCCTCTGCGGACGGATAACTTGTGATAAGAGACAAGGTATAAATCTGGCAACGAATACCTTAAGAGGGGCAATGATTTCAATTTGATCACGCCGGCAAATGTGGTGCGGGTGATTAAGTTAACGGGTCGGTGTCATGAGCTTAAATACAATCAATTAGCTTTTCTGAATATGAAATACTTGAATAATAGATTGTGAGTACGACAATGCTATTGAATGATCATGATTGGTTTTTAATACTTGTGTTCAACTTATGATTTGATAAACCTATAGATTCGCTCAACCGTTGGGTTGAAAAATTTAAGCATGTGTTTCAGGTAATCAAGATTGATAGCAACGGAGCATGCATGGAGGGAGTTGGTGCTTATTTGGTCTAAAATTATGGATTTCCTCCCCTTTTATCAAATTAATTATTTTTATGTATTGGTAAAAAAAAATGTTTTGTTTGGTTGAAATCTTTGGGGACAAGTAACGCTACTCTGATGAAAACTTAATTTTGGGTTGGAAATGTTTTAGAAAATGGTTGTAAATACTCTTTTTTGTTATTTTAAACATCTCTTTTGAGATCGTTTTCTATGATTGTGTGTGATGTGCTATGAAATAACGCCCAAAGTGGTATTCCGTTGCGTGGTAATTTAGAGGTGTTATAGATTGGTAATCAGAGCCAAAAGTTATAGAGAACTAGGTTGATTTTTGAAAAACCTAGACTATAACTTTTGGCGTGTCGTAAAAAGTTTTTAAAGCACGCAACTACTCCGCATGGCTCCGGTAAGATTTCTTTTAGCATTACTTTATGATTTAGATGTATCCCTTAAAACTGATATGAATTCCCCAGTATTTAGTAAGTATATACTATGATATAAATTGAAATGTTGAGTACGTCGAGTAGTCATCATCGTAATTTTGCAAGCAGTTGCGTGAATATCATATATGTTGCATATAATTGGCATACGTGCTACATTGTATTGCGTAGTGACAATGCGTTGTGATAATACGTGTATGTAGGAATGATTGTATGTGTAGGTATGTATATACTATGGTATTTTAAGGCATTGCACGTGAGGCAATGGTCCTCGTGCGATTATCGTACATTTTATAATGCGGTTTTGTTTAGAATTTGGCCTCACCGCCAATCACCGATCCCGATAATTAACTTATTATCTGAATAAACGAGTGTGAACCTCGTTTGATACTCTAGATACATAAATATTGTTTCATAACATATTGCTTATCGACTAGATTGATCTCGATTGTCGTTATCGCACCGTGATGAGTCATTTTTGGACATCTTCTTTTTGAAACGTAATTTACTTACGTACTATTTTAATGCCCTTCTTCCTTATGGGTTTGATATATATTAGTTGGCGTAACTATAACATAGACGAAGTATAATCAATGATGCGTACGTCGTAGCGGCGAATCATGTGTGTATATTATGAAACGTGGTTGATGCGTATCGCCATTTAATCATTTTTACCATCCTACTCGAATTTAAAGATGTGTTTTAAGGACATACTAGCGTTGTGATTATGCGGGATAACTTGAAGTTTGGTTGGTTTGTGTTAATTTTATTGTCTACGGTTTTGAGACCCACCCGAAGCCGATATCAACACTTATAGAGTTGACATACGTACTCTCATTCCATTTATTTCGTTTGTTTTGTTGTCTCATTATTTTGAATTCAAATATTTTACATGACGAGGTTCGGCATTTGTGCCAATTAAATAAGCATTGAATTTTGTTAATTGAATGATTTAAACATAAAGCGTCTTACATATTAAATATATGGTGAATGAAAATACTGGCTAAAAATAACATATGATGCGTCTTGTAACAAATAAAATTCGTATAGAGAATAAAGGGGCAAAGTGAAATTATTTTTCCTTCAACCTTGGTTGGTAAATCATAATAAGTAATTTATATTACTCGTATAATCCTTGTTTTTCATATATTAATACTTTGATACTAAAAGCTTGTGATGGAACTGTCAAAATTTGCCTAATTTAATTTGAAATAGGAGTTATTAATAAAATTAACGATATGACTATCGAGTATATGTAGCTTTGGGCTTGGTACAAATTAATTTTTGGGTCAATGTAGCAAACTTTTGGCGTATCTTGTAATATAAAACATGAGTAGAAGAATTGGTCATGTATTTTGGAGTTAGAGACTTTGTAAAATTTGTTTTATTTTAAACATAAGGTCAAGTTATATTTACCAATTCATTGATATAAACTGGAACTCGTCACTCATTGTAGTGAATAAACTGGGATAAAATCGAAATATACACTTTAAGTGAGAAATTCTAACGCTTGAAATAAATTATTAAAAATTAATGGAACGTCGTTTTACTCTGCTGCGAGATGTTTTAATTTTTAAATCACTTGACAATTGGCTAAAGATTTAAAAATTCAAATTTTCTACATTTCTGAATTATTGAAATAAGCATTTTGACTATTTATTCTTTTATTATTATCGAGATTCAAGTCTCGACTAAAATCAGTAAGTTATCCGAGATAATACTATGTGAAACATCTTTAGCGTCTGAGTCGAGTCACGTGAATATGATATAAAAGATCAGTTCTAAGAAAAGCATATGTATAATAAAAAGTCAAAGGTTGATTTTTAAGAGTCAATTGGACTAATTCGAGTTATGTTGGATACTTGTATATACGTAATAAGATAAGTCGTAATAATAATAACGTAAAACTTTGAAAATTCTTACTTTGTACGTTTTTGGTACTTAAGATATGAATATTAATGAGATTTTGACACAAGTATGGAGATTTTCAAACCTAATAATTTTATCGATTATGATAACCGAGTCACTAAATTTACTAATGTTTTCCAGAAATGAAAACTTTATAAGTTGAAAAATGACTTATATAAAATCTTTAATGGTTTACCACAAATTAAAAATGTGCAAATGTTTGCTTTTACAATGTACAAGGTAACATTAATTAGAAAATGCAAATGGATTACCCAACACACGCCTACTTGTATATTATTTTATAAATATGTATATCTAATGTTATGAGTCACGATGGTTCGATCATACAACATCACTTCTTTATTTTGCGAGTCTATATATGAACTTGGGCAGCCCCGTAATTGTTCATTTTAATATTGTCTATGGTATGAAACCATTATTATTATTTTTATTTAGGAATTGCTACTTCGCTAGTACATGATAATAAGGGTATGTCACTCGGTGTATTTTTGTCCTCTTCATGGACCCCGTAACTTTTCTTCTTTCGGTTATTGGAACCTAAATTTGGTGGAATGTGTGTGTAACTCGAGACGACGGGAATTATGATCTTTGCCCTATTTTGGCGCTTGTGATGAAGTTCGATGTCCACTCCATGTACCTATAGATTGTTGTTGTCATCTCGAAACTCTTGTCATTTCTTCGAAGTATCTTCACTTCTAAAGTAATTAAACTCAGTTGGCATATATATTGCTCGTTCGCCTCACTCGATCTCATTGATCCTTGGGTTTTATTACTCGTTGTGCTTGCAATAATCTTTAATCCGGAACCACCTTACCGTTAATTTGTGCAAAATTTATTTTGAAAATAGATATGAGTATAAGAAATGTTTTATTGAAACAAATGCAAATGGCGTCGATTTATTTATTTATTTATTCATAAAAAGGGCAAAGCAAAAGTATGTTTTCAAAGTGGATGAAAAATGTTTGATGTGTTCCTTGAAACGATGGTAGCAATATTTTCCCATTTCAAATTTCATTTCAAATGATTTAATTATTTTGAAGATTAGGTCGAAAACTTTCGTAGTTATATCTGGTGTGTAATAATAATGTTTGTGTAGTCACTCTGTCCTCAATTATGCACAGCTTAGCTAACTATGCATAATTCGGGAAGAGCCTTGTTTTGTTGGTTGTCGTTGCTTGGTCCTCAAGTATGCATGATCTAGCTAATTATGCATAGTTTAGGAAGAGCACTGTCGTGTCAAATCAACTGGTCATCTTTAAAACTAGTAGTGTTTTTGATAAATGTTTGGATGAGAACGCTTTTAAATTAGTAAATCTTAATGTATTTTTTCCCATTTTATTTCATAATCGTATGCCACCATTAGTAAATCTTTACTATCAAAGTTATCTCCCTCTGTCACCATTCGTTCACCCTGACTACTTGATTCCCCTAATTCTGTGATATTGGGTTCTATATCTTCTGGCGGATAACCCGTGAATCCAAATGTATTTTTTTCCCATTTTATTTCATAATCGTCTAATGCTTCTTGTTTAGGAACACTTTGTTTGTTTTTACCTTTAAGAGAACTAGCTGTATCAGGATTTTTAGAAGAACTAGCTATATCAGGCTTCTTAAAAGAACTAGCTATATCAGGCTTCTTAGAAGAACTAGCTATATCAGGCTTCTTAAAAAACTAGCTATATCAGGCTTAATATCCAAATCTTCCTTCTTAATAGAACTAGACGTATTGTCTATCTTTTTGATAAAAATTGTATGCGGGTTACCTTTTGTGTGACATACATTAAGATGGAAAAATTTACATCATCATCATCTTCTATGCGCACACATCTTGAAGCATCTTCATAACTAAGCTTTATATTCGAAAGGGGATGAATATTGAACTTTTTCTTCGTTGCATAAACAAGTTCTTTGAAATTTTTAGTTTTCTTAATGATAACCCCAAAAACTATGTCATTGTAAACAAGATACACGCTAACATCTCTCACTGAAGGACCCATTGATTTTTTTTTGTATAAAAAGAGTAACTTAATAGGAGGCTATATATACAATAGCCAAGTTTATACAATTATAAATTGCCTTTATGTAATACAACAACCAAGGACAGATTACAAATTGAAGGTATTAATTAGTGCTCAAAAGAAAGTGCACAAATGTACATGCAGGGGAATAGTAACTCAAACAGGTTAAAAAAGGTGGAATAGGCTCAGATGCATAAACTAGTCTAGGGGTCAATGAACAAGGTATTAAATACTAATTTTAGACTTGGTAACATCAATTTATTAACTTTGGGAGTCGATCAACAAGTCAATTCTGCTCAATTTTTTGCATAAGTCAATTCTGCTCAACTTTTTGCATAGATGCACAACCTTGTCAGGGGAAACTACATGCATTAACAGGTGGATTATTAACCCAAACAGGTGGAATTAAAACCACGTTAAATTTAAATGATTGAATGATAAACTAAATTAGGGTTCTTGAATCAATTATTATAATACCTTAAATGATTCATACGATAAATACAAGGAGGTATTACTTGAGAATTAGGCAGGAGACATTGATTATCTGTTTTGTAGATCACCAATTTTATCGTCAGTTATGGTAATTTAAGTTTGAAATTTGAATTTAATATATTATTAACAATTGAATAGGTGGTTATTACGTATTTTATAAAGATACATTGTAAAATATAATGATAACGTAATAAAATAATATTATTGATAATATTATTATTTAACTAACAATACATATTAACCATATAAGTAACAAGCGCCAATAATTAACACTTATCCCCGATCAAAATTTACTCCGATTCTTCAAAATTAGATTACTCCAAATCTTTAACGATGGACAATGATAAAGGTAAGTATCATCGTTTGATTATCTTCGTTCTTAATTGATAAAGGCAATCATTAACAGTTATAGAAACAGGGGAATAGAGTGTATATTGTTATCTAACTTAGGATTTTTAAGTTTAATTAGAGATTTCATGTATTGGATTATACTATTTTAATATGATTGGATTATCTATATGATTGGATTATACTAGTTTAATAATAGATTTCGTGTATTTAGAGTTGATCAATTATGAACCCTAAATTGTTGTCTAACTTAAGATTCCCCCCTATCCATTTCAGATAACATTGAAAGTTCAGACGGATCAAACACCCCAAGTTTTGATTTTGATTCGGATGACATCAGTTCATCAAGTTTAATTGTGGAAGAAATGGTCAAAGTCTCAAGCAAGGGACGTTATGGGCACCTACTAAACTGGTTTGCTGAAGAACAAGACCCAAATGACCCAGAAATTTTCTTCCTAATTCCCAAAATGATCAAAGAAAAGTGTGATGCAGATGCAAGGTCAGAGGTTGAAGATACAAGTTCAGAGGATGAAGATCATAAAGGTGAAAAGGGCGAACCTTCAAAACCAAAATCCAAACCGGAAGATATGGGTGAACCTTGCAAACCAAAATTCAAAAGTCCGTTTTTAAGTTACAGTGATGATCCCTCTAAGGTTCGTGCCAAAGGAAAAAGAAAAATTGATGATGATTTACTCTCTGATGCAACTTCTAAACCACAATGTGCTAAGAATTCAAAAGGTAAAGGCAAGATGTGAAGACTTGTGAATATAATCTTTTGTGATAAAACTTGTTAATATTATCTTTTGTTTCACGTTGAATATGTATGTAATATTTTGTAATTTCAACTATCGTCCTTAATCCGTTGAATATGCAGTGGTTCTTTTGATTGCTACAAAAACAGATTATGTAATTATATTTATATATATAATGCATGTTTCCTTTCATTTTTGTTGTTATATTTGCATCCTCACTGTTTTCCTTATGCAGAAAACAGTGGTATTTAATCTCTATTATTATGCTCTGTTATTTAAGATTGTTTTTTTAGACAAGTGATCGACTTATGGTGCTTAAGTGATCAAATAGAATTAATTTTGACTTGACTAGTCATACAAAGTCAACTAGTTGCTATGCAGATACCTAGTACTTGTAGGACTTTAGACCCTGTTCTTTAAGGTTGTTATATGTTGGAAGGTACAAATAGATATCTAGTACTTGCAAGTGATCAACTTATGGTACCCAAGTGATCCACTTGTATTTATATTGACTAGACTAGTCATACAAAAGTCAACTAACTGTCAAATTTTACTATGTGCTTTAAGGTTGTTTGTGTATTTAATAACAAAAGTTAATAGTCATAAAACAACCAAACAACCAATGACTTGGCACTATTAGGCAATATATCATCATCAATGGCTCAAGGCTATAAATAACTATCATCACATGTCTGATTACTTACCACAACAAACATCCACAACAAAAGTTAATAGTCATAAAACATCCAAACATGTCTGATTACTTACCAGTTGATATCCAAAGAGAAATAATGCTTAGGATGTCGTTGAGAGATCTATGTAGATGTCGTTCAGTCTCTAAGACACTGAAAGATTGCATTGACGCAAGAGATTTCATTATAGAATACCGTGCTCCTGATGTTGCTACTTGCAGCTTCATGTTACAATGCAAGCAACACGATGAGGGTATAATGTATAAGGTGGATGCTGAGTTAGCGTTCAGACTTGTGCCACATTGTGGATTAAATGGTGTTAATCTGACCGCACTAGCAACTTCTGAAGGTATATGGTGTTTTATTGTTTGTGGAAATATTGGCTTGGTCCTATGGAACCCAGCCATGGACAAGAATGTGACAATCTTGACTCCGTGGCAATGCCCAAATACGCGAAAATGTTTAAAGATCTTCTAAGCGACAAGGAAAAGCTCCTCGATATTGCCAACACCCAACTTAATGAGAATTGCTCTGCAGTGCTCTTAAGGAAATTGCCAACTAAGCTTGGTGATCCGGGTCGTTTTCTTATCCCTTGCAATTTCCCGGGAGTAGAGAATTGCATGGCCCTAGCCGATCTAGGTGCCAGTATTAATCTTATGCCTCTAAGTGTTTGGAAGCAATTATCTCTCCCAGAGCTAGTCCCCACCAAAATGACTTTGGAATTAGCTAACCGTACGGTTGCTTATCCAGTGGGGATAGCCGAAGACGTCATTGTAGGAGTCGACAAATTCACCTTCCCTGCTGATTTCGTTGTCGTCGACTACGAGATGGACCCCCGTGTGCCACTAATTGTTGGTCGTCCATTCTTGAGGACCGGTCGCACTCTCATCGATGTTGAAGCTGGTGAGCTTATTATGAGAGTGGGTGACGATAAAGTAGTCTTCAACATGGGAAAGCTTTCTAAACATCCTTATTCATACGAGAGTGTTAATTGTATTGACGTTCTTGATGAGGCTTGTGAAGAACACTTCAAAGATGCTTGTAAAAGTATTCCTACCTCTCTTCCCAATGTTGAGACCGTTTCCTCTATCGACTCATCACTATCTCTATTTGGAGAAAGTGATTTCCTTTGGAAAGATTTGGAAGCCACCATGGGAGATGTGCATTTAGACAATGACGATTCTACTACCAATTGGGATGAAGATCTCAGCTTCATTACAAACCTTCTCAAAGAAGACAATCCTTCTCCTCCATCTCCCACGGTTATTGCTATCGATACTCCGACTTCGAATACGCCTCCCGTCGACAATCCTCCGGATCTAGAACTTAAGGAGTTGCCGCCCCATCTTGAGTATGTATTCCTTGAAGAAGAGAAGAAGTCGCCAGTCATCATTGCTAAGGATTTGAAGGATGAAGAGAAAGCCTGACTTGTCGCCGTGTTGAAAGATCATAAGAAGGCTATTGCTTGGAAGATTTCGGATATTCGTGGAATTGATCCTCACTTCTGCACACACACAATTCTCATGGAGGACGACTTTAAGCCCACAATTCAAAGCCAACGAAGGGTGAATCCAAAAATCCATGAAGTCATCAAAACAGAAGTTATCAAACTTCTTGATGCGGGTATGATTTACCCTATTTCGGATTCACCATGGGTTAGTTCAATCCATTGTGTGCCCAAGAAGGGAGGAATAACCGTTGTTCCCAATGAACACAACGAGTTGATTCCCACTCGTCTCGTTACTGGGTGGAGAGTTTGTATAGACTACCGCAAACTCAATGATGCCACGAGAAAGGATCATTTTCCTCTACCTTTTATGGACCAAATGCTTGAACGTTTAGCGGGTAATGAATATTACTGCTTTCTTGATGGTTTCTTGGGTTATTTCCAAATACCCATCGACCCCCAAGATCAAGAGAAGACTACATTCACTTGTCCCTATGGCACTTTCGCTTACAAAAGAATGCCTTTTGGCTTATGCAATGCCCCCGGGACTTTCCAAAGGTGCATGTTAGCTATCTTCCATGACATGGTTGAACAAACCATGGAAGTCTTCATGGATGATTTCTCGGTCTTCGGGGATTCCTTCTCTTCTTGCCTTGCCAATTTGGAACGTATGCTCAAGCGGTGCGAAGACACTCGCCTAGTTCTGAATTGGGAAAAATGCCATTTTATGGTAAAAGAAGGCATCGTGCTTGGACATAAGATCTCGAAATCCGGTCTTGAAGTAGACCGTGCTAAAGTCGATGTTATCGCAAAGTTGCCTCCACCTTCAACCGTGAAGGGTGTGAGAAGTTTCCTGGGTCATGCGGGCTTCTACCGTCGATTCATCAAAGATTTTTCTCAAATCGCTCGCCCGATGACCCACCTCTTGGAAAAAGATACTCCTTTTCTCTTTTCCAAAGAGTGCCTTGAAGCCTTCAACTCGCTTAAGGATAAGCTTACTAAGGCACCCGTCTTGGTTACCCCTAATTGGGAGCTGCCCTTTGAGTTGATGTGCGATGCTAGTGATTTTGCTATTGGAGCGGTTCTGGGACAAAGAGTGAACAAACACTTCCAACCAATCCATTACGCTAGCAAGACAATGACGGGGGCACAATTGCATTATACAACAACCGAAAAAGAGCTTTTAGCTGTTGTCTATGCTTTTGAAAAATTCCGCCCCTATCTTGTCCTTTCTACCACAATTGTGTACACCGATCATTCCGCGCTGAAGTACTTGTTGACAAAGCAAGATTCCAAACAAAGACTTCTTCGCTGGGTTTTGCTGCTCCAGGAATTTAAAATCGAAATTCGCGATAAAAAAGGAGCTGAAAACCTAGCCGCGGATCATCTCAGCAGACTTGAGGATCCTTACCAAGGGGATCATCCGAATAAAGAAATCAATGATTCTTTTCCCTTGGAGACCTTAATGTCTATAAACTCGAAGCCGAATGAAACCCCGTGGTTTGCGGACTTTGCAAACTACTTGGCGGGTGGAATTCTCAAGGAAGGGTTGACGGCCCAACAAAAGAAAAAGTTCTGCACCGACATCAAGACTTACTTTTGGGACAACCCTTACCTATTCAAACAATGTGCCGACCTGATTATCCGCCGATGTGTTGACGGACCGGCAGCGTCGGAAATCCTTGATGCTTGCCACAAAGGACCCACCGGTTGTCACTTTGGTCCCAACTACACCGCCAAAAAAGTGTTTAATTCGGAATTTTATTGGCCCTCCATATATCGTGACGCTCACGATATGGTTAAAAGATGTGATGTTTGCCAAAAACAAGGCACGATCACACATAAAGACGAGATGCCTCAGAATTTCATTCAAGAGTGTGAAATTTTTGACGTTTGAGGTATCGACTTTATGGGGCCATTCCCTTCTTCTAAAAGAAACAAATACATCCTTGTAGCCGTTGACTACGTTTCAAAGTGGGTTGAAGCCAAAGCTTTACCTACTAATGACGCAAGGGTGGTTTGTAACTTTTTGAAAGCTCTTTTCGCTAGATTCGGTGTGCCTCGTGCCATTATTAGTGATCGTGGGACTCATTTCTGCAATGACCAATTTGCTCGAGTCATGGCTAAGTACGGTGTAAATCATCGTCTTTCCACAGCCTACCACCCACAAACTAATGGCCAGGCTGAAATATCCAACCGAGGTCTTAAGCGAATTCTGGAACGAACCGTGGGAGAGCATCGTGCCTCATGGGCCGATAAACTTGATGATGCTTTGTGGGCTTTCCGTACTGCTTACAAGACCCCGATCGGCTGTACGCCTTATCGTCTTGTGTACGGGAAAGCGTGCCACCTCCCCATTGAGTTGGAGCACAAGGCTTACTGGGCCTTGAAGTGGGCCAATTTTGATATTAACAAAGTCGGTGACCTACGCAAGATCCAACTCAATGAGCTCAATGAACTTTGTAATGAGGCTTATGAAAATTCTTTAATCTATAAGGAAAGGACTAAGCTCATTCACGACTCTAAGATTAAGAACCGAGAGTTCCATGTTGGAGACAAAGTCTTACTTTTTAACTCTCGGTTGAAAATCTTCTCGGGAAAGCTCAAATATTATTGGTCCGGCCCATTCACCATTGCCCAAATTTTTCCATATGGTACTCTCGAGCTCGCTCAACCTAATGGACCTAATTTTAAGGTGAATGGCCAACGAGTGAAGTTGTACTTTGGTGAGGACACCTCTCAGGAGGTGATTCCATCCCTCACCACGTTCCCCATGAACTAAATTTGGGTCGAGTCAGGCTCGTGACTCGGTTATAAAAAACAAGCGCTCCTCGGGAGGCAGCCCGAGTATCTATCCTTTTATGTTTTAACCCCCTAAGTGTAGGGGAGCCTCTATAGAGTGTTTGTATTTGTGTGGTGATGTGATTACAGGGATTAGTGCACTCTTGGAAACTTTGAAGAACCGTGCTCCCGTGTTATCCGAAATCCGGTTCTATCTCTCAACTATCGTGATTCAATTTTCTTCATACTCACATTTGAAATTGATCACTTTAGTCGTCCCATCCTTAACTTGAGTTAACCAACGTGCACAATGTCATAAGTGTAGGGGAGATTTTTCCCACATGCTTAAACATTGAGGACAATGTTTATCTTAAGTGTAGGGGGGACTTCTATCGAAGTTTTAAGTGGACTTTTCCATGAAAATGCCTTCATTTAACCGGAAAATCATATTTTTCAACATTTTTCAAAATTTTTATTAACTTTGGCCACTTAGTCGTAATTTTTAAATTTTTATCATTGCTTTCATATGTATATATTCCGCAATAAAGTCAAAAATATTAATAAAGTGGTGTAGCTAGTTTAGAAGTCTTTGACATATTAGGCTCGTTGCGTTTATTTTGACTCAACCCGAATAGACTTATCTAAGTTTATTCTAGCTAGTATCCTTAACCATGTAGACCTTAATTGGTTTATTAGGCTAAGTGTCCACGAGTCTCATTACTTGAGATTTTAAATTGTGGAGGACGAGAAATGATAGAGTCAATTATAAGTCGGTATTCTTACACAAGCTCACTTGGTGTAATTATTTGCCTATTCTCCCATCACTTGCTAATAAATTATCTGCAATAAGTAAGGTCGTACGATTTGAAAAGTTACTTAGCTTCTAGCCCAAGATCGTTTAAAAGTTGCTCGGTAATGATAAGAGTTCATAGCCAAGGCATAACTTATGAAGCGGGGCGCGAAGATTGGCGAGTCCGAAAAGGCCCTAACAAGGCATGAGGATTCCATTTTATTGCTAAAGATCCGAAGTGATGTGAAAAGCATTATTCCCAAAGTCAATATGAAGGATCAAGACTCACGACGAAAAGCAATCAACTCCCATAAAGATGATGGAGAAGTCTATCCGAAAAGACCCTAACAAGGTATGAGGATAAATAGATCCAAGTCCGAAAAGGAGGCGGATCGTTGTATCTCAAAATCCCCAATAGAGATTGAAGAAATAATCATGAAGTCGTGGTCAACAAAGTTGGAGTACCCCTCAAAAGTCTCCAAATGAAGAAACTCTATTATGATGAGAAGACCATTATCTCAAGAACGTCTCTCGAAGATATGAAGTATGAAGTACATGCCAAATATCGGCCCGAGAAAGGTCTCAAATCGTGAACCAAGTTATGTCAAGATATGAACTTTTTGATATCCCGAGAAGCAGTTTTAAGAGATTTTGTCCTTTAGTTAACTATTGATCAAATCGTCCTACTTTGCTTTCAGCCTAAATAAACTATCGAAATAAGTCCAAAAATGCATCTTCATGATCATTCTAAGACAAAAATAAAATATAAGAGATACACCTAGGAATAAGGGAGTTTAAGCATTTAATTAAGCCATGTGTGTAAGTGTTTGAATTGCTAACTTATAATAACAATGATCTCGTTTTTAAGCTTAGTTTGGGGAACGTGAAACTTGAGGGTGATAAATCTTCGCAGCACAAAAGCCCTAATGTAAGTCATTGATCTCTTTGCAAGTTATTTCCGTGTAGCTATTTTCAAGTGAAAATGGTTTTCTATCCTTTTAAGTTTTAATTTCTTTTAGTACTTTAATTTTTGTTTAGTAGTATTTTAATAAGGCCAAGGTTGATTAATTATGAGAAAAGTGTAAATTTGCTTCATCACTAAGCATTGCATGAGGGCATGGCAATGGTTAAGTGTAGATGATTTTATAGGTGTGTAAACACCCATCATTTTACCACTTAATTCGGGCTAAAACGAGACCAAAACACGTATTTAATATCATTTGTTTGGAATTATGCGTGATTTTTGTGTTTATTGTGTTTTCAGAGCCATCCGGATGATTATTGAAGAAAACATGGGATTGCACGGGTTTTACTGAAGAAAAAGACTCAAGATAAAGTCTATGGTCAAAGAGATGCAAAAGATTTGAAGTCACTGGGCCTATTCGAAGATTTATCGAAGAAAAGGACCAAAGATGGAAGATTTACATAAGTCGAAGGAACTCAAGTCTATTAAACGAAGAAACTAAAAGACGAGTTGAATTTAATCGACAACAAATCCCGAATCAGAATCGAAAACGGAAACTTTTCTGAAAAGACGAAAAGACAAGAAGAACGGGAGAAAGCCCACTCACCAACCAAAAGACAAGCCTATAAATAGGCCACCCCTCACACATTTTAGGCAGTTAGTTTTTAGTTTTCTCTCCTCCTTCTTTTTCTCCCTTTAGTTCGTCCCATCACCAACACCATTAGGGTGTTTGGTGATTTTGATCTTTGATTTTCAATCTTGTAATTCTTAATCTTTGTTTTGTTATTGTTAAAACATCAATCATCAATACAAAGTCTTGTTTAATCTTTCCATTTCATCTTGTTCATCATCATCTTTATCTTCAAGTTCTTAAGTTCTTGTTTTATTGAGTTTGATCTTCAAAAGTTGTTGGGATTTGTGTTTTTGTTAATGGGATTTGTAGTTTATGGTTAGTAGATGCTTTGTGTTTAGTTTTATTTAAGATTTGGTGAAAAACTTGGTGATTTTTGGATTAAAATTAGTTTTCCTTGTTCTTCGGGCAAAGTTACTGTTTATGTGTTTCCAGACTTCCGCATGAACAAGAAACTTCCGGATGAACACAAAAGTTCCGAGTGAACCTAAAAGTTCCGGATGAGCACCATCTTCCGAATGAACTAAGAAAGTTCCGGATGAATACTAAAAGTTCCGAATGAGTTTCTTTTTCAAAAGTTTCGAATCAAACTAAAAGTTTCGAATGAGTTTTGGTTTAAAAGTTCCGAATCAATTGAAAACTTCCGAACGAACTGAAAGTTCCGGATGAACCTAATCTTCCGAATGAACCAAAGTTCCGGATGAGTCATAAGTTCCGAATGAATGTTTGTTGTCAAAGTTCCGAATAAGTATTTCTTAAAAAGTTCCGAATGAGTCTAATGTTCCGGATGAAGTGAAACTTCCGAATGAACCTAAATCTTCCGAATCAACTTCCGAGTGAAGGACCAAGTAAAGTTCCGAATAAAGGTTGAACTTCCGAATCAGTTTTCTTTTAAGTTTACTTACTGTTTCTGTTTCTTTATGTCTGTCTTACCATTTCTCATTATTTCTTAATTTAAGTTTGATTTTAATTCAAAGTTTTGTTAATTATTATTAATTCAATTACTTTTTTTTTAAGTTTAAGTTTACATCTTTAAGCATTTAACATTTAGTATATTAGAAAACCAAATTCTTTTTCTTAGTAACCAAGAACAATCATTCCACTTAAGGCTGAGATCAATTCGAGAGAACTGTGAGACATAATTAGAACCCATAGAAAAATCTGTGTATCATCCTCATACCTTGTTAGGGCCTTTTCGGATAGACTTCACCATGATCTTTACGGGAGTATTTGCTTTTCGTCGTGTGTCTCGATCCTTCATATTGATCTTTGATAAATGATTCTTCACATCACTTTGGATCTTTAGCAACAAAATGTAGCCCTCATGCCTTGTTAGGACCTTTTTGGACTCGCCAATCTTCGCATCCCGCTTCAATAAGTTATGCCTTGGCTATGAACTCTAATCCATACCCAGCAACTTTTAAACGATCTTGGGCTAGAAGCTAAGTAACTTTTCAAATCGTACAACCTTATTTATTGCAGATAAATTTATTAGCAAGCGATGGGAGAATAGGCTTATAATTAACTCACATAAATTCACGAAAGAATACCAAACTTATAATTGACTCTATCATCTCTCGTTCTCCACAGTTTAAAATCTTAAGGAATGAGACTCGTGGATGCTTAGCCTATTAAATCAAAGTTTTGGGTTTTCGAATCGCCTATAGGATCTTGCAAACTCTTAGACTTTTTCAAGTTTAGAAATCGCATTTTAAAGTTCCCTTGATAAACGACTCTCTAGGATCAATTATAGGAACTTGCGAAAAGTTCTTGTTCTTAACCCGTGAGAGTTAAGACTTTCGCGTTTTATAGCTCCCTATATAAAAGCCTAGCAAAACTTGACTTAAACACGTTATGGATACTAGCTAGAGTAAACTTAGATAAGTAAACTCGGGTTGAGTCAAAAGATTCACAACGTTTGAAAATTAAAACCACTTTATTAAAAATTTATTCTAATAAGGAAAGAAAATAACTATATAAAGGGAAAACTAATAGGCCAAAATAGATCAAAAATTTTGAAAAATGTCAAAAAATTGATTTTCCGGTTAAAATGAGGACAAATACAAGGAAAAGACCACTTAACTTCGATAGAAGTCCCCCCTACACTTAATATAAACATTGTTCTCAATGTTTAAGCATGTGGGAGTAAACTCCCCTACACTTAGGACATTGTGCACTTTGTTTAAATCTTGCTAAGAAAAAGACAACTAACGAGATTCCTATTTTAATATTGAGAAATATAAAATAGTGAATCGAAAAGAGTTTAGGATAGAACCGGGAAAATGGGAACACGGAATCACGGGTCGTCAAGAATCATCAAGAGTGGATCATTGAGCGCTCGAATCCCTGAATAGAAGAAGAGAGGAAATACACCAACGGGTCTCCCCCTACACTTATGGTAAAAACAAAGAAAAAGATAGATAGATAGTCGGGTTGCCTCCTGAGAAGCGCTTGTTTTTGTTAACCGAGTCACGAGCCTGACTCGTCCCTGAATTAAATAATCCATGGGGAAGCCTCAAATGTAATACCGGGATCAAAGACCTTGTCCTCGTTGCCGGAGGAATATAACAAAGGAAAGGCAGGAGGATAAGTCTTGAATGATAGGAAGGTCCTTTCAACATACGAGAAGTATGTGAAATCTTGATCCACGGGAGGTGGGGTGGGTAAAGGAATCACATTTTCATCCTCCAAAGACAATGGATGCAGACCAATTGGCAAAGCCGTAAGGTTATCAATCATAGAATGGTCATTGTCACCTCCCGGGTCAAAGCACTCATCCTCATTTCCCGGAGAGTGAAATTGATACATCACCCGCTTGGGCGTGCATTCAGTAGGATGAGGGGGCAATATAGTAGGAGAAGTAAGAGAAGAATTACCTTCCACCTGTGGTACCTTTCCAGTAGAGTCAGAACTCTTCACCTCTGCGATAGAAGGGGGCATGGCTAACAAAGTATGTTCAGTAATAGCAGGAGAATAAGAGCTATCAATGTCCTCAATCCCTTCGTCAAAGAGAGGATTCACCTCACTAGATATGTAAGCGTCATCAAAATCAAATAAAGGGTTCGAATAAATCTTGAAAGTTTCCTTCGGAACGTCTTCATCAGATAGTAACTCGTCATCACTAGAAGTAAAATCATCATCTTGATCAAAAAGAGGATTAGAGAAAGCCAAAGAATCCTCTCCCAAAGTGTTGGTGGAAGGAACATCATCAGAAGAAAGTGCATCATACTCATCGTCACTGCCGGATGTCAACTCAGATTCACTTGGAATTGGGACAAGGTTATCAGCACTAGACTTGCTGAATTCGCCGGATTCCTTTGAGGAATTGTGCTAAGATCCTCATCCCCTAGGATGGGTGAATCCTTAGGCTCCAGAGCCGGCAAGTCGGGCGAAGGAATAGAATTCTCATCGTTCCAAGAAATAGGACTCTCATCGTCATCACTGTCATAATAATATGGAGGCACAAGAGGAGGAGTATAAGCATTAAGGTTAGATACCTGCTCTTGTTGCTGATCCGCTTGACATTTCTCCATGATCTTGTTGCAAGCTTCTTGAACTTTTTGAAAGGTGTCAAAAAGTGTGGCCATTTGCTCAGGAGGAAGTTTACAAAAGGGTTGATGATTGACGGTGTGACGTGGGGGCTCAAAGTTATACACACTGGAATGATAGCACGGAACTTTCTCAAAGACCTTCGACGGATCACAAGAAGAAGCATCGTGAGGGCCTCCACAAATATAGCACCACGGGTATGGAGAAAAACCCGGTGCATCTTGAGGATAAGGATTGTCATAGACGGGAGAAGGTGAGAAAGTATTGTAAGAGGAGAAGTAGGAATTTGTTGAATTGCAAAATGGACAAAATCCAAATTGTGTATCGTCGATATCAAAGCCACACCGCTCACAAGTACACCATTGACATGTTTGAAAACCATGCCATGGTCTCCCACACCGTCCGCAAGACGAATCCATGAAGAATTATAAATAAGAGGGGTAAAGAAGAGAATTAAACATAATAGTGGATAAAGAGGAATATTTTTGGTGCAAAACTTTGAAAAAGAAATTCTTTTTATGATTTTTCAAATGTTTTTGGGATTTTTTTGAAAATTTTTGACACGAAAAATAACGTTCACGAGTGAACGGATCCCAAAAAGCAACGCGTCTCTCACAGAAAACCGTTAATCTTTACGAAAAGAGCCGGCAGCGGCGCCATTTGATAACTGGGTTTTGGCCAGGTAAAAAGATTCGTTGATGTGTGTCTAATCGAATTGATCCTGGTTAACTATGCGACTCAGTCGTTCTTTGGTGAAACAAATAGTTGTGTCGTTGTAGTAATTAAAAAAGTGCAAAGACGTAAAAGTAAAAGGCAAGTAAAATAAATCTAACTCTAATTTAAAATAATTGACAAGTATTTAAAAGCGTGACGAAAAATTAAATGGCACTAAAAGTAAATAACGCAAACTTAAAACTATCTAAGGAAAACTTAAAACGCAACTAAATCTTAAAATACGGCAAGGCTAAAATAAATCTAAGGCAAATAAACTTAAAGTGCGACTAAGGAAAAAGGCAGGAAAAATAAAGCTAGAAATTTAAAGAATTAAAAAACAGAAACTAAAAATAACCTGAACACAGCTTATCCGGAAAAATCCTTCGTTCGGAATAAACATTCATCCGGAATGTCACCTTCGTTCGGAATGTTCTTCTTCACTCGGAATATTTACCAAAAACCTTGATCCGGAATAAATCCTTTATCCGGAATATGTCACTTATCCGGAATAAAGTCTTGATTCGGAATACTGGTCCTTGATCCGGAATGTTGAAGATTCCGGATGAAACTCCTTGATCCGGAATATTATTCCGAATAAAACTCATTGATCCGGAATATGTCACTTATTCCGGATGGAAGCCTTTGATTCGGAATATCTCCTTGATCCGGAATGTTTGGTTGATCCGGAATGTTCTGTTGATCCGGAATGTGGACTTGATCCGGAATATGTCACTTATTCTGAATGAAAGGATTGATCCGGAATAATAAATTATTCCGAATAAACACCACTGATCCGGAATGTCAAATATTCCGGATGAACACCCTTTGATCCAGAAGTTCTTCAACAAACACCTTCACTCGGAATGTCTGGGCTTGATCCGGAATGTTCCTGGGAATACAGATGAACAATGAAGAACACGGGATACACAAAACTACACGAATCTAACCAAAACTTAATCAAATCAAACAAAAAATTAAATCAAACTAATCAAATAACATCTACTAATGATAATCAAACAAACCAAATCAATAAAACTAACAAATATAACCAAAATAATCGAAACCCACTCGAATCAATAAAAACTCAAAAAATAAACATGAACATAAACATAAAAATCAAAGATTAAAGAAAGGTAGATAGGAGATGAACAATAAAAATAAAGATTGACAAGAACTAAAAGAAAACTTACTTGAAATTAAATATATTTAAGGTGCAAGACAATTAATGTAAATGGACATGAATTTAAATGTGCAGAAATTAAAGTGGACGAGCATAGTTTGTCAAACTAGCCAACAAAAACTAATGAAATGAAATCCTAATCTATTTATAGGGGAGGATTAGGGAGTGCTTAGAAAGCTTTCTTCCCTCTTTCATCTTTCCTTAATTGCATGCTTAGTCCTTAATCTCCAAATTCTTTGACTTTTGTCTTTTAATCTTTTAAGTTCTTCGACTTTTGTCTCGGGATCAATAACTCGTCTTGTAATTTCTTCAATAAATTAGACTTGAGTTATTCGGCTTTTAGTAAACTTCCGTCTTTTGACTTTTTCTTCGATAAATCTTCAGAATTTGTCTTGGACTTTCGTTCTTTTTGCACTCTTGACTTCTTGACTTCGTCTTTCGTCTTTTTCTTCGATAAAAGCCCGTGAATGCCCGTGTTTTCTCCACTTTTCACATTTTCGTCCTAAATCACAACAAAAAACACAAACCACGCATAATTCCGACATAAATGACATAAAATACACGTTTTGGCTCGGTTATTATTGTAATTAAGTGGTAAAAATGATGGGTGTTTACACACCTATCATCTTCCTTATTTTTTTGTCAAATTTTATACTGTAAATGTTCTAGCTTACAAGCGATCCGATAACGTAAGAAAGCAAAAAAGAAAAATGTTTTTATACTGTAACATGGCGCCAACCATCAAAGTCTCATGCCAAACAAAAATCTCGCGCCGTGGCTTAGCGCTAGCGAAAAACGCCACCGTTCCCCACCCTCTAAGATCAAGATACAAAAAAAAATTATCTCAAAACTGTATAATGGATAACCTCTTTTTAGTGTAATTTTACCATCAATCCTCGTTTACAATAAAATAAAAACTCTACACCAATTCTAGAGAAAATCAAATTGGACATGGCTCCTAATTTAGTTGATGAATAGTCAAGACTAAAGGAAACATATAAAATCGGGAAAATATGGTAGAAGGTAAAAATAAAATTAGGGGTTTCATGCATTAAGAGGAAAAGTCAAAGTGGAGGGCATAACAGTCAATTCAAAAAGGAAAATTATGTGTGCAATCAATTTGGTATGTGTAAATATCAACTCCCTAAAACAAAAACTCAATACACCAATCTAGAGAAGACCAAAGTAGACATGGCTCCTAATTTAGTCGATGAACTCGAAAGTAAAAGTTATCCAACCTTGTAAAGAATGGTAACTGGTAAGAGAGAGAGTTCGGAATGTTTCTGAATCGTCCCACATCGGTAAAAGTTATAATCAAGCGGTGGTATATATGTAGGATCATATACAACATATTAAATTGGAATAAAATGAGTTTGGATGCATGCGGGATACTTGTAAGTTGCCGGCAGCTTCTATTCTATCAGTGACTTCCAACGTCCCACATGTATTCAAATACATTTCTTGCTTAACTTTTTATCAAAATTTATAACGTCTTCTAGCTAATAAGCCATAATAATGTAAGAAAATAAATAAAAAAGGTGTAAACCCATTATTTACCGATGGGGAAAATTTTATTTGCATCTTTTTTGCTCACAAGCTAAGAGTCAAGTTTTGGATTAATCTAATGGTAAGATTAACCTAAGATTAAAAAAATCAATGATGGGTCATTTTAGCCAAAATATCCAAGAGTTTCAAAAAACGGACGGAAAGATTAAAGTTGTAAATTTTCCGAACTACAGTAATTTATCACTATTAATATTTCACTAGTGGTAAAATAATAAAATATCACCGATAAAGCAATGCATATCACTGGTGATATTACACTGCAACTATTTTTATTAGATATTACTAGTGATATTTTATTGTGTTATCACTATTAATATTTCATTCTTTTTATCACTAATGAAATATCACTATTAATAAATGTTTTTCGTCAAATTTATAATTTTAATCTTTCCGTCGACTTTTTGCAATTTTATAACATTTTAACAAAAATCTTAAATAATAAACGACTAAGATTAATCCCTTAAATTATACTGTAAGTAAAAAAATAACTCTGACTCATGTTACTTTATATGCGTGAAAAAATTCATCCGCCATAAAATACATTATTTTCTTAAAGTTTTCGTCCGGATTTATACTCCTATAATATGACAAAATTGATTGTACAAGCTTTTACACGAGCACGTAGGCAACCAACCAAGCCCATCAGGCTACCCGTAATGCCATAACTGCGAACTCAACTTTCTTTATCGACAACAATCTTCAAGACAAGTGTAACGGAATGGAAAAGGAAACCACCAAAAACGTACCCACTACCCCATAAAATCATTTGATAGAGAATCCCACACTCACAAAACCTCACAACGACTCGGCCACATATGTCGTGTCACCACTCATGGAGGGTCGTAATGGGGAGAATGTGAAGCTATTAAGTTTAAAAGTTTCTTGGTTTATTTATGAAAAAATAACATAACTTAATGAATCATAGAGACAAAAAATGTTCCCTTGTCAAAACTCAGTTATACACTTCTACCCACCAACCAGTCTGATACTACTGATTCATAATTCTAATTTATGTTATGGACACAAGTAACCAAAACTAACATGTTAGTTTCTAGGCAATAAAAATGCTTAGGGTGCGTTTAGTCGGAAAATATTTTCTATCATTTTCTATTTTCTATTTTGTAGAAAAAGAAAAGGAATTTCCTTTTTCACAAAACATTTAAAAATTTAGAAAACGCGTTTAGTTGGGGAAATTTGTGTTTTCCATTATCCATAACTATAAAGGAAACAAAGAGGGAAATAAATTTTCTGTGTCTAAAGGAAAACCTAGAAAACAAAAAAAAAGAGTTTTTTTGTTTTGTGTGCAAAAGGGTAAAACAGTGATTTTACATTTTCTAGAAAATATTTTTGAAAAACGATGATTTGAACGCATTTTCTGGTTTCCTTGATTTCTAGAAAACATTTTATAGAAAACAGAGTGTTTTTGTCCAACTAAACGCAGCTTTAATATCGTTTGGTTTTGTGACATGAAACCATTATCATACTTTCACTATGGCTACGACAAGTCGACAACATCCTTCTGTTATAATCTGTAGGGGCTCAGTCATTTAGTTTTCATCTTTTGTCTGTCATTGGGAATCAGCATAATCCATCAATAATCGCCAGAAAGCTTCATTTGCTAGGTATACCGTATATAACAATGTAAACTATATAATATAACACAACACCAGAGAAAATATCTGTATAAATCCATTATAACACAACGACAAGTGGACAACATCCTTCTGTCATAATCTAAACATATTGCTATTTGTGTTTATCAACCTATACTTGGAAGTTATAACATAACATTCTCACGTTTAAATATAGAAGTCAATGATAATCGCATGGTTTTCTGAATTAAGTGAAGAGCAAAATACATAATTTAGGCAAAACTTAAAATGGTTAAGTTGTTTATATCAATGTTCCCATACGTAGGTTTTTGAGACCTTTAAATGCTGAAATCACTTGGTAAATGTGGTTTAATTCCTCTTCAAAGTCGATGTTAAAGCATATGACTTTAATAGAAATGAATTTAGACCCACATAGGTCTTTAAACAGATGTTTTGCCACTTTATACAATGAAATGTATATTTATTGTATGGGTTTTTCTATCATGTGCCCTAAGGGCACATGATAAGAACATATAAAATACATAAAAAGTACACCGGGTCCTACAGAAAAGTACACAGGAATCCACAAAGTGTGAATCCATGTGTACTTTTCTGTGGGACCCGGTGTACTTTTTACCTTCTTATCATGTGCCCTTAGGGTACAAGATAGAAAAACCCTTATTGTATAAGCCTTTTTTGGTATTTCATGAATATTAGTAAAGTTAAGACCGTGGTACGAAAAAAATGAAATATACATGAGACACCATTCATGGCTTTTTGTGTGTTGACATTTACCCTTACATTACACTTAGAGGCCCCGGTACGGCATTCATGGCTTGAGCTACGGACAAAAACGCGATGCGAAAACGTCAAACCTCATACCGTGAGTGATGTTATGATACGTGGCGCCGTACTTACTAGGAGAAAATGAAACATGAGACACCATTCATGGTTTTTTTTGTGTGTTGCATTTATATCCTTACATTAACTAGATAAACTAACAAGATGCTAAAATTACAACAAAAACATAATATCCAAGCAAACTAAATCAAGGATATAATAATGTTGTTGGCCTATGCATTTATGTTACACCTGTATATCGTACGTTTGAGTTACCTGGTGATCGAATAATTTTTTTGTGACACATTTTGATTTAAGAACTCATTCGAGAATATATTACATATTCGTCTCTGTACTTTTTGAGTTAATTGCATAAATCGTTGTGGTTTTTTAAGTTTAACGAAACTGGTCTCTGAAAACCTTTTTAGACTTTTTTAACGGGTCATCTTTTGTTGTACCCATGATGTGTATGATTGTTAAATTTTTACCATCCAAAACATTTCATTTAAGTAGCTTCATATAAATCTGGTGTAGCTTATAATGTGTATGATTGTTATCCCACGTAGGTCACATAAAAAAATATTTGTTACCTTATAAAGTGAGGTGTATATCCTTGTGCAAGTTGAGTATGAAGTATCATATTTTCATTAACACCAACCATATGCCTTGTGTAGACATCACACAAGAAGATTTGATTGAGGATTAACAAAATGAGCCAAAACTTAAAGCACGGCATTCATGCTTCACAATGGGTCATGCCGCGCTAGTTGTCACATGAGGTGCAGTGGTTTTTTATTTAACTTCAACAAATAAATATTATTAATTGTAAAGAGAGTTTTATAACTTCAACTATTATGTAAAATATGTATTATGAACTTAATATAAATAATATGATAAAATTACTAAATGTTTTTATATATTGTGTCGTTATAAACAATGCTTTCAAAACGTTAAAATTTCACTTTAACCGTTAAAGCGTGTAGTTTGGACATACCGTCACGTTACGCCTCACGCTATTTATAACTATAATTATGCCCCTCCACGGTAACATATAAATTATTGTCTACTATTCTTAAATGTATTGAGAAAAACAAACCAATATGCCTTGTTTGGACATTACACATACATGATTTGCGTGAGGATTAACAAAAAGAAAAATGATTTGTACACTCTTTGTATTAATTGACACACTCTAAAATATATTGTTTTGACATATATATATCCGAAAGCTATTTAGCCATGTGCGAAGAAGAGTCGAGTTATTTTGAGTCTTTGTTTTTCTTTACAAACCAAGGGATCAATCAGGACCGTTCACATCATATGATCAAATTTTATAATAAAAAACACGGAAGGACTAACAATGTAAATATTTCAAGATAATATGAAAGGACTAAATACGTAAATGTGTAACAAAACTCCGATTCCCATCTACCCACACAAAAAACACACATCACCCTCCATCTCTCCCTACAAACCCAAACAAAAAAATCTAAGAATCTGCACAAATTAACGGTACAAATCAAGAAATAAACACATAATTAAAACAAGGATCTAGTAATTTAACTGATCCTGAAAAAAAAAACGGTTCAAAACGAACCGATGATGGTACGCTTATTCAGATCTATTAGTTTGTTGTTAATTACCTATTTTTGTGATATTCTTCTTAGTTCTGAATTTTATTTATGCTTTGATGATTATGATTTTGTGGATAATGAGAAAAACCCTCTTCAAATAACTAGTCTGATAGAAGAAGTAGTTTCTAAAGTTTTAGGTTATTTCAAAGTAGTTGTGTGGAAAAGGAACAAGACGAGCTACAAAATGGGAAGACCCATCATACGTATCTCAATATTGATGATTTTAGAAATATTGACGATGAAGTCTTGTTGAGAGATGTCTTGTGGAAATGACTTGATTTTAGATCATAAGTCAGTAAGCTTTCTTTTAACAGCTTGTGGGAGCTTATGGACTTACATAAGCTAAAATTTAAGGCTGATAAGCTAAAAAAAGTGAGCTTTTCGGATTTTCCAAAGTTAGGTATTCCATAAGCCCACAAAATAAGCTGTCCAAACGCCCCTTAATATATTTTGGGTCGTATAGTATTCTAGTTGGTGTCAACAAGCTAAAAGTAAGTTGGTGTCAACAAGCTATTGAAAACCTTGTTGCATCACCATGCTTAGTAATATAAACTTTGGTGGGAAGTATATCGAAGTCGGTTGCGTCTATGCATAGCTTGATGTCAGATGGTTTTTTGTATAATAATCTTTCGGGTGTGGTTCATGATACCGGTCAATTTAGTTACTAAAATTATACTCGTTTTTAACGTCGGCTTATTTTTTGTATTATAATGTTTCGGGTTGGCTACATGAATCAAACCAAGAATCTGTGATGTACTGATGTGTATACCAAAGATGTGTAAACTTCAGGTTGTTACCAATAAGTCGTATTTAAGGTGTTTGGTAACCATATACTGGTTAAATGTTAATAACCTTGCAATATTTAAGGTGTTTAAAAATGCGCTTGTTAATTATGTAGTACTATGTATATTTTTTATGATTGAAAACTCTTATGTTGCGATGGTGTGATTACTTTTGAAACCAATTGATAATATTACAAGTAAATGTATTTATAATGTAGGCAAACTCTTCTGTGCTTTTGATTGTGTTACGTTTAAGCTATTCTAATCAACGACGGCATTGCTACTTCATATAAAGAATGCTTTGGGTTAGTGATAATTGTTTAAGGGGTATGTTTGTTATGGTTCAGGTAAGTCGAGTCACTGACTAGGAAAAAGTACCATAGCAATGCAAAGAAGTTTGAGTTCCATGCTGAAGTATCTTATGGACATCCTTATCAACTGTTTTTCCAGCAACAAGGATAGTTTCTTGAGAGAATTGGTGGTGATCTTAACGTTATTGGTAAGCTTAGTAGTGTTGGGTTTACTCGGTATATCTTGTTGCTAACATTTTCTATCATTGGGGTCTTGTTGATTCTAATACCCTACCACTAAATGTCTCCCCTAACATGCTTTAACAGCATAACAACTTAGAACAACAGAAGAAGAAACATATTTGGAACAATCTTGACATGATCTTTAAACTTACTGAAGAGGAGGACCCTGACGTGGTTCACGACGAAGAAAAGAAAGGTACACATACCGCATCCTGAACATTTATTTCTCTCACCTCCGGCTAACCAATTTTTTTATCTATCGATGACCTCTTAAGTCATTATCACATAACTCTCTTATGATATATGCCTATTTATGATTTTGATAATTAATTTACTTGTTGCATAGGTCGACGAATTCAAGGATAATGATGAGAAGAGATGCCAATACACCAAGTTCTTGAATAATTTTGGCAAATCAGTTAAAGCTAGGTCTCATTGAGGACGCTGCAAATAGGAACCGTTTGGTGAAACTTCTCAGATTTAGAGTCTAAGATTATTATAGAGCATACTTGTTTTAGAGATATACAAGTACTTGTTTAGAGCTATACAGGAAACTAGTATTACCACTCAGAAATGTAGGAAACAACTTTGCCCATAAAGTTATATCATCATGTTATTCTTTTTATTTTGAAGTTTTCTTTATACTGGAATTCTTTGTAAATGGGTGTCTCAATGTTTTTTTTTATAAATATTTTGGTAGCTAAAAAACCAAAATAAAAATGCATCACTTGTGATATTTTAAGTTGATAGTTTACACTGCTTATTAGTTCAGCTTTATTAAATGACATACCTAATATCACTTAATTTTTTTTGCAAACGCAATTAATGTCAATTATCAAAAGTGACGTTAGGCATTAACTATGTTTATGTAATACTATACAAGGCGCAAGAAACATCTTGCATCTGAAAAGTATATAATATTAGACACATAATCAATGATATATAAAAATATAAAAATCAATGTTTGTTTTTGAAATACCACATGTGATATTAAAAGTTAAAAGACATATTTGTTTGTTTTCGAAATATCACATGTGATATTAGAAATTAAATTATGTTTATGAAATATCACAAGTGATATTAGACATTAACAATGTTAATAAAATATCACAAGTGATATTAAACATGTCATATAATGAGAGTGGTAGCGGTCGGCAAATTAAAACTTTTAAAGAACCTTAAACCAACAGTAAAACATCTCTTATGCTTATCTATTGCGGTCAAATGCGGAAAAAACATCTTACACTTTAAAAGTATATTAATATTACAAAACACAAAGGTGATGATATATAAAAATCATAATGAAATATCACAAGTGATATTCAAGGTTAAAAGTCACATTTGTTTGTTTTTAAAATATCACAAGAGGTATTAGGCGTTAGCTATGTTTATGAAATATCACAAGTGATATTATACATGTCATATAACAAATATCACAAGAGATATTAGACACTAAATATGTTAATGAAATATCACAAGTGATAATTAAGGTTAATAGTCATATTTGTTTGTTTTCGAAATATCACAAGAGATATTAGGCGTTAGCTTTATGAAATATCACAAGTGATATTATACATGTCATAGAACAAATATCACAAGAGATATTAGACATTAACTATGTTAATGAAATATCACAAGTGATAGTAGACATGTTATTCAAACATTTGAGCAACCTTAAACCAAACAGTAAAACATTTCTTATGCTTATCTATTATGTTGAAATACTAAAAAACATCTTGCACCTAAAAAGTATATTAATATTAAAGAACACATAAATGATGACATATGGAAAAAATAATGAAATATCACTGTTGATATTTAAGGTTAAAAGGCATGTTTGTTTGTTTGTTTTCAAATATCACTAGAGATACTAGACATTAACTATGTTTATGAAATATCACAAGTGATATTATACATGTGATGTAACAAATATCACAAGTTATATTAGATATTAACTATGTGAATGAAATATTATAAGTGATATTGGACATGTCATGTACCAAGGATAAGGATGATAGTGATCGCATGTTGAAACATTTGAGCAACCATAAACAAACAGTAAAAAAATTCTTATGCTTATCTATATTGCGTTGAAAGGCGCAAAAAAAACATATTCCACCTCAAAATTATATTAATATTAGAAAAGATATAAAGAGTAATCAAATATCAGATGTGATATTAAAGGTTAAAAGGCATATTTTTTTGTTTTCGGAATATCACAAATGATATTAGACATTAACTATGCTTATAAAATATCACAAGTGATATTAAAATATATTACGAGAGTGATAGCAGTCGCACGTTGAAACTTTTAGCCTAAACCAATAGAAAAATATTTTTTATGCTTATCTATTGCGGTGGAAGATGAAAAAAAATATTTTGCACCCGAAAAGTAAAAAAATATTAGAAACACATAATGATGCTAATTAACTGAATATCACAAGTGATATTAAAGGTTAAAAGGCATATTTGTTTGTTTCTAAAATATCACAAGAGATATTATGCATTAACTATATTTATGAAATATCACAAATTATAAAATACTTTGCACCCGAAAAGTAAAAAAAATATTAGAAACACATAATGATGCTAATTAACTGAATATCACAAGTGATATTAAAGGTTGAAAGGCATATATGTTTGTTTCTAAAATATCACAAGAGATATTATGCATTAACTATATTTATGAAATATCACAAATAACAAAATATTTTGCACTTGAAAAGTAAAAAAATATTAGAAACACATAATGATACTAATTAACTGAATATCACAAGTGATATTGAAGGTTAAAAGGCATATTTGTTTGTTTCTAAAACATCACAAGAGATATTATGCATTCTATATTTATGAAATACCACAAATGATAGCGATACAAAAACTGTTTTTTAGACAGGTTGAATCTTACTTTTAAACTGGTTACTCTGCTGGTCTAGAAGGGGGGAGGTCCAAAAGGTATTAGTCATTTAAACAGGTTGGTGCACCGGTCTAAAAGATAAATTATTTTGACCGGTTCCAACACCTGTGTAAAAGACTCTTATTTAGACCTTCAGATATTTCATTTAGACAGGTTCAGCACCGGTCTAAATACCAATTCCTGGTTTAAAAAATTTACCACAGCTGTTTTGCCCCATATTGAGCAGTTTTCACACAGCAACAAGCAGTTAATATGCAAACCTTGTAACCACACACTTTAATAACCAAAATCCAGCTGCTACTTGAAATAGAAATCCATACACAGTCTAATTCAAAGATAAATCCAAACACTATTCAAACTAAACAACAATCCAATTCCACCTAAATTAACAAAACCACACAAGAAAGATATTGTTTTACTATAAGCACTTATCCCGCTACCTAAACCAAGCATCTCATCGATAATCAAATAGGTCACAGCGTATGATACTGCTCCACGGTTCGATCGATATCCTTTTCAACAAGCTGACTTTGATGAGTCCACGAGATCTGTATAATAAAAGATAAAAGAATACATAAATCTGATATATATATATATATAACCATTATATAGAAAGAAATAAAAGTAGAAATAAGGAGCTAAAGGATGCGTACGTTTGTGTAAAAAATGAAGCCGGTGAGTATTCACAAATTCGTACATTCATCTCATTACATAATATCCGGCGGCATCCGAGATCGGCTTGCTGTTTATTCCACTATAATTTGACAAAACAAAATTAGTAAACCCAACAGCCCCTATATTATATATTCCTCCAATCCATAACTATAAGCATACTTCACACAATACTAATGTGACAGTGGTTATTGCCTATTATCGTCTCCAGAAGTAGTTTTATGCTAATTGCAACTAAAGCATACTTCACACAACAATATATTATAATGTGCATCTGTCTCAAAACTGGCCACAATACACCCCTAATCTCAAAACTGGCCGAAGTAAAACCCCGAATCCAAACATCCCCTGATTTGATGCCACAATTTTAAGTAATGCGAACATGATTCAGCTATATACTAATGCCTTCCATTAAATTTAAAAGCTATTTAACCACTAAACAGCCTATTGCACACTATTTAAATATACTGTGAACATAACATAAGCAGGGTAGTAAATTGGTAAAGTTGGCTGTCATTAGCTCATTTTTTGGCAACTTATAGAACTTTATAGCAATATGTTTTCACATACAAACTAGACATTTTTTAACTATAAGTTCACACAAGGTTGTAAATATCGCTCGGCGGGGTCTTGGCCGCGATATATCGTCTTGGCGGCGATATATCGGTTTCTCGGGTACTATCAATTATCATTATTTTATATATTTTATCATTATTTTATATATTTTTATCATTATTTTATATATTTTTAGAATTTATTTAATATAAATTTGAAATTCTTATATATTTTTATAATTTTAATAATGTATTCATTAGTTTTAGTTATATATCTTGTAAAATTTACATTAAAAAATAAAAACACAATAAAAAACAATAAAAATACCAAAAGTCAACCAATTTTTTACCGATATGACCGATATTTGACCGATATTTGACCGATATGACCGATATTTGACCGATATGGACTGATATTTGACCAAAACGCCAAGTTGGCCGATATGCTCCATGGCGTGACGGTAGACCACCGCCAAGCGATATATCACCGATATATCGGCCGCCATGACCGATATTTACAACACTGAGCTCACATGTAAAAAGGAGTCCATATCTTTAAACTAATAAACTCAATTTCGAAATAATCTCTTTGAGATACATCATTTAGAAGGTTAGGTAAATTGAATCATAGATAAGAACACAAAGAAAAAACAAAAACTTTATCGAAATTAAAGATGTAAAGAGCAAAACTATATACCTAAACAACAAAAATTAAGTTCAAAGTTGATGTTAAATCCGGCGAATGTGGCAGCAACGTCAACAGCAATGGTGGTTTCTCTCTTCTTGGTGTATTGTCGACTTAAAAAACTTCTTACAATAAATCGATGAAACATTTAACCACATGAAACTTTAGTTTCTGATGGAATTAAAATGGTACGATGTGAGGTGTCAAATCTCTGATGATACAATGGAGATGGTCAGGTGAGCACCGACCCTTGTATTGAGGAGAATGAGAAAAGGGGATGTGTAGGGTTTTTTAGGTTAATGAGAAAAGCGGCTGATGTCTTTATGTTAGGGTCTTTAGGTAATTGAAAATTTGAACTTTTTTTTTGAACAGGAACTGAAAATTTGAACTACAAACAAGCGAAAAACGAAAAATATTTGGCGCCCAATAAATCCAAAATTTTGGATTATAGACCGGTGTATATATAACCAACCGGCCAAACTAAATAGGTTTTAGACCAGTGAATTGATATGCACGGGTCTATATATAATTTGACATTTAGACCGGGTTTATTGTTTACACACGTTAAAATGGGTGAAAAATCACTTAAAGACCGGTGATTATCATAGAAGGTCTATATGAGGAGGTCTAAAAGGCCTAATTTGTAGTAGTGGTTGAAACTTTTGAGTATATTCATGTCAAGTTACTCGGATCCAAAATTTTATTCAAGTTACTTCACTCAACCAGAGTATCTTGAGTATCAAATAAGATGGGATGGCTAACTCAAATTCGGGATGATCCGATTAATCCAAATAAGAATATTTTTTAATATAAATTATATTGAGTGCTACCAAAGGTTAAAAAGTATAGTTGTAAGAAAATGTTAATGGTAGTGAGAATTAGTTGTTTCAACAACCGTTAATTCGATCTCAGGAGTTTCCCCTAGTCGTTCCTGCAAAAGATATGATCTCAAAACGCATAGAAGCCAACTTAAGCACTGACTTTATCTCTACACCCGAGCTATATGTACATCCATCATATCTTGCTGCTTTATTAACTAGGCTTAGGTAATGGGCAAAAACTGGTACTTTGGTAGAGCCTGGAGTGGAACTGAGTCACTTACTTTACGTATTAACCTATCATGGCATCTATTTGTAATCAGTACAAAATAATGATAGTGCAGACGTGTAGGCCATGGCATCTTTTGTTTTGTCAAATCTGTACTTCTTTTATCTAAAAGTAAAACACTAAAATTGAATGATGCTCAATGTACAATAAAGTGCTAAGCAATTAATTATAAGTGAGTTACCGTTATAGAGAGAACAATACAAACAAAAATTCAAGATAATACCTTAAGGGATGCATTTTGAGCAAGAAGCGTTCATAGTCGCCTGGCGGCCCACTTATGCTCTAAGTGAAGCATTCTCGTCCTTTAAACCTTCAGCTCACTAGGATAGCTCATCACAAAAAACTCAGCAGTATGTTGTAGAACTGTTAAGTTATACATAAACTTTATATGCTTTAGATTGACAACAGTAGATTGAAAACAGTAGCACCACAATCATGGAGAAAATCAACAGGGGACAAACTAAGCATGTGTAAACTTATACACCTCGTATGCAATACACAAACTGGTCTTTGTTCTACAAAATTTTTATCTAACACTTACATGTACCAAGATGTCTTATTTCTCATAAACAATTTATCGAACGGTTGGTATGCAATGTGATGTTCTATTAGACATTTATCAAAGGCTTGAATATGCTTATCTTATACTCCATCACTTAAGCATTTCATCGAACACCTTGTCTTCAATTAGGCTCCAAAAAAACTGTACCTAATTACTAGATATCTAGAATATAGAATGCGTTTAATATACCAAAGATTGGAATAATATCATATGGAATACCTCTTGACTATGAATTATGGTAGGGCGACATCGTGTTCTCGGCGGTGATGGTGGTGGTGGTAGTGTACGACGACGATGGTGGTGGTGTACGATGACAGTGGCGGTCGTGTACGACGGCGGTGATGGTGGTGTGCGTGTGGAGATGGTGCTCGTAGATGGTTGTGCGTGGTTTTGAAGATGACGATGGTGAAGTGAATGATTTCTGAAAGGAAGTGGGAGAGAAAACGCACGGGTGTGTGAAAATTTTGAGACAAATTAGAAAATTAAAAAAATTAGAACTTTATATAGCGACAGAAATTCCGGTTTATTATATTAAATTTTAGATTAATTTTGACCATCAGATCAAAGGCAAATAGAAGGTAGGGATTTGTCCCTTAGATTTCACTAAAAAATAAGATTTCAAAATAACTTTTGTCTATCCTTATATTACTTTCATTCATATCTATTCATACAAAGGTATAAATGTCTAAATATCATATTTTAGAGTATCTCAATCAATCAAAAGAGTATGTAAATCACCTCCTTTAAAAAAATGATAGGCCAAGGTTCAATGCAAGTGAGCAAGAAAATTGCTATTCAATCCCACATAGGTTCTTGAAAGAAAAATGTTGAGAGTTTCAAATAATAACTTTATAATCTTAATTAACAAAGTATAATTTGTATACTCGTATAAATTTTTTGATGTTTTTGTTTCTACATTGTATTATTTTATATCTTAAAATCTATATTTTTTCTTAGTTTTTATGACTTTTAATTTTTCATTATAGAGAATTTATTTGTTGTTTAGGGTAATTGGTTATCCAAGTGAAATATTATTATGTCATCCTTTGTTGCCAATCGGTACTTCAAACATACTAAGTTTTTAACTAAACCAACTAGAACATATACCTTTAAGTTGTACTAAATTGCTGAGGATGAGTGTTGGATAGTCTAGGCATTGTGAGCAAGCTCGCGGATCATGTTAAATATGTTAAATGATATTGTTTTTTAAGTAAATTTCAAGGACCCACCTGAAAGAACCAAGTAATTGCTCGCGGATCATGTTAAATGATTTTGTTTTTTAAGTAAATTTCAAGGACCCACCTGAAAGAACCAAGTAATTGTGTTCAGTTCGTTGATTTTTTTACATAAAAAATGATTGAGGGATCTAATTCATATAAAAAAGAAGCCTAATCATAAGATTACCGAACCTCCTACCTTTAACTAATCACAAGACGACACATAGGCTTATGTCTTCCTTTAGACGTTTGTATTAGGTTCATATTTGACACGTCTTCTCGTGTTCGAACCATCATTGGCCATTTGGACCAAACATGAACTAGACTTGGTCATGTCAAAACATAGAACCCAATAGAACAACATGACCACAAGGAATGAAAACGGGACGGGTTCGGGTCGTGGCAGCTATCCCCATCCTTAATCCCAATTACTAAAGTTATCCTCAAACCCGCCTATCCACGTCGAGGATTTAATCATGACGCCCCGTTGAGGTGCGATGCTACAGTATTAGTCAGGGATCTTATCTGGGTGTCGTCTTTGAGGTGCATTTCTCGACTAATACTGCACCATGTCACATTTATTATTAGTTTTAGAATGCTAGCAATAACTTGAAAATCTAGATACTTATAAATATCAATTACAAATAAGATTTATTATTAAGTTTTCCAAGATAGTATTATATATAAATAATAGAATTGCACCATAAAATGTTACAACTTAAAAGTATGACATTAGATTAGGTTTTATAATAACAATTTTGCACTATTAAAAGCTAATAATATTAAAAAAAAAAAATACTTTTTTTATTACGCAAATAGTAACAAATAGTATATAATAAATAGATATATTTATATATGTCTATATATTAATCGGGCAGAGTAGCTCGGAATGTTATACCTAACTTCGTCCCAAACTCTATTAAAAATCCCCTTTTAAGCCCCAAACTCGTCCTGTAACCATGGGCGGAGCTACATGAGAGCCGTTTGTGGCACGGGCTACACCCTATTTTAAGTCACAAAGGGTAAATTTTGTATAAAATATAAGTTTTCTCGACACGTGTAACACTCAGTTTTACGTAATGTGAGTAAACTTTAATACTAATAATCTTAAAAAAAAATTGTGCAATACCCTATTACAAATCTTGGCACTACAACAAAAATGGTCTAATGCAACCGTTCAAATACGATGCAAATTCGTTGCAAAAGGCTATTTGCAACCGAAATGCAACCAAATCCGACTATTGCAAAAAGGCTCCATGCAAATTTTATTTGCAACCGACTTGCAACCGGCATAAATTTTTTTACAACCGTTTTGCAACAAAAGATAACTCGTTGAAAATACGTGTTATTTTTGCTACGAATTTTGCAACCGAAACATTTTGCAACAATTAAAATTTTCGCCAATGAAGAAAGAGAATATGTAACGATAATTATAATTCGTTGCAAAAACATTGACGATGTTTTGTGAAAAAAAAGAGAATATGTAACGATAATTATAAGAAACAAATTTTCAACGTTAAACTTTGAAACAAGTTTAAAACAACTTGAGATGGAACTTTTTCACAATCATTCAAATAAAAGCTAATAAATTCTAGTCATAATGCAAAATCTGTAAATCTAAGCACAATTCTAATATCATAAATAATCCGCATCTTGTTACGAATTCCATACAGCTGCATAACATATATTCCATGCTTCATGATATCCGGATAAAGTGTTTTCGGAAGCTTCAGAAAAACATTCACATGTTTCATCAAGTTCCTTAGATCAGCTTAAAGCCTTTAAGCTGACATAAAACAACAAAACATAATAATGAGAAAATCTAAAACTTAAAGAGTCCTAATGAGCTTAATCTCAGTAACATACATAGAACTAAAAATTCTCAATCTTTGTTTGTAAAAATCTTTTCTTTTTTTGCAAATATGTTCTCAAAAGCCATCAAGAACAACAATGATTCATTAATACAATGGTCGTCAACTGGCCCACATATGTTATAAAAGCTTTTAGTCAAAACAAACCATACAAATGGCCATTAACAGGGTAAATACGCAAACAGCAACTTCAGATAGTCATAGGCATCTAATTTGGGTGAGACCAATTCAATATTTGGAGACAAATATCGAAAAATTCATATTAAGTGGTACATTAGTCCAACTTATGTAAACTGGGGTAACCTCGGTTCTGAAACAACATGAAATCGACTCGGAACCGAGAGAACCGAGAACAAAAAAAATATTGTAGGAACCGAGAAAGAGCGTGTTTCGGTTCCGCTTCAGTTCTCAGATTCGATTTGGGTATTTCGTTTCTACCCGATTGAAACAAATATTTAAAAAAAAAACATCCAAAATTTCATTATTATTATCTGTTTCCCATCTACATTTAATCATTCAAATATTTCGTTCTAGTAAAAGTAACCCATATATAACAGTAGGCAATTCGCTCACCCCTGTAAACTATGCACCATTAAACTTTATTAAAATAAGATACCATTAAAACTACAAACAAACACATGTTATTAGAAACCAACCATTTAATGATAATATACCTTGTGGTGAGCTTCAATTGTAACAGAAAACCTTGTGTTTACATAGAACCATATTTCCTGAAACCCAAACAAGAAATGGACCAATAAACACCTCAAATTTTATGATTCAATTATATATATAGAACATTTAAGTACCTCATCAGTGGATATCCTTGTGGTGACTCGTGAGGTGTTGACGGTCGAAAATCAATATCGGAGACAGTCAACCAAAGTTGGTTTGGTTCATTACCAAAAGAGAGGATGTGAGGATAAGGGTGAGGATGTGAGGTCCATGTGAGGTCAAGAATAGAAAAAAAAAACATATGGCGGTCAATTTAACTTTTTGGGGAAACATTAGGCGGGCTAATTTGATTTTTTCACAAAACATAAAGGCGGGACAAGTGAAAATACTGAGAGGGAAAATTCATTTTATTGTTAACCCACTCGTATGGTTACAGATTTGATTTCGGCGTGTATTTTTTTTTTAACGGTGAGTTAGTAGTTAGTTATTCGAACTTACAATGAATTTGAGTCAACTTGAAAAACAAACTTAATTAAATCAAAAATCAGATTTAAATTCGGTTGTTCGAATTACATTATTTCTAAAAAAAATAGTTATGTAATTTAGCCAAAAAGAATAATTCAAATATACAAAAAGTTGTTTTTATACTATGATAAAAATTTAATAATGATTATATAAAAATACGTTTATTTATATAAGTTTGATTTTCGGTTTGGGTTACGGTTTCGACTGTCAAACCCATATCCAACTCAAAAACCGAATTTATAGTTTAGTTCGGTTATGGCATAAAATCCGAATTATATGTTGGGTTCGATTCTAGTTGAGAATCGATCCGGTTCAGTAGAAAACTGGAAGGGGGTTAAATAGTTTTCTTTTAATTTTTTAAATTTTTTTGTATCAAATGTACATTGATGTGGTCATAGTATGAGAGGTGTTTGTTTATAGTCAAAGACTATATGAACCAAGTAGCACATCGAGAGATCACAACATACACAAGCAATTCAAGTATAAGGATAAAGCAATAAAGTAAAGTAAATGCAAACCGACACAATAATTTATAGTGGTTCGGCTACAAGGACACCTTTCTTGCCCTACATCCACTCCCCGAGTCACCCACTCGAGAGTTCGACTTCACTAGTAAAAGAATCTCCGTTACATTGGTGGAGAAACCTTCACACATCGGCTTCCAATCTTTATCGACACCTGAGATAGGTTGTCGTATTTTTTCACGTGGGAACAACAAGTTCTTTCTACACCGCTAACACTTTATCCGATACTAAGCTACACATCGGGTCCTTGCACATTGGATAGGACCAACACTCGGGTTCTTACACACAATTAGAACCAACACGACTTCTAACCTTACAACATTTGTAGGTACTAATCTAAGTATTGGGTTCACACACACAAGAACCGACCACACACATGAAGATTGTGATAGTTTGTGATAGAGAGAGATGACTCTATGATATGATCTTTCCTATATCATGGATTATATCTTGAAGAACATGTCTTGACATATTCGTAATCCTTATTAACTCGAGCCATGAAACATCAAGATCATAGATCTCATGAAGGAGAAATATGGATCTATACACAAAGTCAACACGTACTTAGCCTTTGGCTTTTCCGCTCCTAAGATGTATAGATCAATGATGATAAGTCATGGATCTCGGTTGTGAAGAACACGAGATGTCAATATCATAGATCTTGGACATAATACCATGAGATGACAAGTACAAAGAGACTAGTATAGATAGAGGTGACACAATGACTTGATGTATGTCTTGTGCTTGAACTTCTTGATCTTGTTGTACCGTTAGGTTTCGGTAAAGATTGTAAGCTAAAGTGTAGAGATTTCTCCACCGGTGTAAAGGAGATTCTTGACTAGTGAATGTAGAAATCTCGAGTTGATACTCAAGGGTGAAAGTAAGGGCAAAACAAGTGAGATCTTGATAGGCCAACCCATTATAAATCCTTGTGCATTGTGGTTTGATTTATTCTTTCTCTATCTCTATTACTTAGTCAATTATACTTGATCGATATCCACACTAATCACACTAATCTTTATTCTAGCATAACTCGGCCTACCCAATGACTTCATACATATTTTAGAAGTATGGGAGTCAAGCATCAAGGGATTATCACTTTTAGTAGCAATGAAATTCAAACCATCATCACTAAACTCCCTCATAGGGACACGATTATGTTTAACCCAAACAAGAACATTGCCAACATCTTATGTTAATAAAATCACATCTAAATCCCACTTTTTTAAGATAACTGAATTATTTCGAATAAACCAAAGACCCTTTTCTAGCATTGCATATCCTAGGGTGGAACCAAAAATCAGAAGATAGAACTGAATCAACATGGATTGTACCATCCACAGAGCTAATGTCTTTTGACCATGATAAAGATACATGCTTCGATCACTTGTTAGTCACTAAGACCTGGGATCTTCATTGTTTCATTATTGAACCTTTTTTTTGAAGTCTTTTTATTTACTATCCTGGTCGTGCCTTAATGGTTGTAGGCTAATAAGTGTGAAAACACTTATCCTTTTACCACTTATTTCCAGTAATAACAAGACCAAAACGTGTGATTTATGTCGTAAAAGTCGGAATTATGCGTGGTTTGTGTTTTTATTGTGTTTTAGGACCAAAATATGAAAAAGGAAGAAAACACGGGCTTTCACGGGCTTTTATCGAAGAAAACGGGAAAAGACGAAGTCAAAAGATCAAGAGTGCTTAAAGAACGGATGTCCAAGACCTATTCTGGAGATTTATCGAAGAACAAGTCTAAAGACGGAAGTTTAATGAAGTCAAAGAACTTAAGTCTAATAGAAGAAGAAAATTAAAAGACAAGTTCAAATCCCGAGACTACAAAGACGAAGAATTAAAATCGAGTCGAGAAGAAAAAGAAAGAAGAAAGCACCACACATGCCTCCCACTTCCCTATAAATACCCTCCTAATCACATTAGGAGGGGGTTAGCTAGTTTTTATTTCTTTAGTTTCTTTCTAGTTTTTAGAGAGAGAAAGTCTTAAACTTTCTCTCACTAGTTCATCTTTTTCTTTTAATCTTTCAAGATTAAACACTTTTTTGTATTGCTTATTTCATTAATCAAAGTTCTATTTTAAGCTTTTGATCCTTATTCTCATTCTACACTTCTTGATTTATTTTACTTTTGATCCGAATATCATACTTCATCCGTGTGATTTTATGATTTCGTGGTTAAAAGTTTGATCTTTTGGTTTACACACAAGCTTTTACACGTTTAGGTCATAAGCTCATAATGCTTATTGGCTTATTCGAATCTTAGCTTATTGATTCTCGGATTTTGCTAAAGGATTTAATAAGTTTAAAGTTCATTTCATAAAGTTCTTAATTTTGTGTTTTAGAAGTGTTAAATTTAAGTTTTTTTTAATTGCTTAAGATCCGTTTGGATTTGCTTATTGCGTTTGCTTATTGAGATTTACTCTTGCCACAAATTTCGGAATCAGCTCCCTTCCATCGCAATCCTAGGGTTTTGACACATATTCCGACAGCTTGCTCAACATTCCGATAGGTTTTGGTTTTCGATCACAATAACCCATTAGGGTTTTACTTTGCGATCAGTTGGTTAGCCCCCTTATTCCGATCTGGGTTGCGATCGCACATTGCGATCGCGTATTCCGACGGGTCTTAAGGACTTGGTTAAGACGAAGTGCTGCCCATTTTTCGATAACATCATTCCGATAGATAGACATTGCGACAGTAGCCTTTTACATCATTCCGATCTGGATCATTGCGATGGTGGCTTTCCGATAGATGGTCATTGCGATAGTATTGATCTGTTATATTCCGATGGTTGCTATTTGGTGTATTCCGATGAACATGAATCGTTTTCTTACAAGTTTTTAAGTTTTCAAAGCTTTAAGTATTAAGAATTTTCATAAATTAACTTCAAGATTAATTTTGTCAAAGCTTTAATTTACTCAACGACACTCTAATTACTTGCTAGTAGTTTAAAACAAACAAACCAAACCATTCTCTTGATTCACCAAAAGACGATTGAGTCGCACTTAAGACCGGTTTTCAATTCGAAAAGATTCGGAACTATAACGAACTTGAACTTTTATACGAGGTGTCAAAAGCCTAGTATTAAATGGCGCCGCTGCCGGCTCTTTTCGTTAAGATAAACGGTTTATAGTGAGAGACGCATTGAATTTTGGGATCCGTTCTTTGAACGTTATTTTCATTGCTATAAAAATTTTCAAAAATCCATAAAAAATATAAAATTCTTCAAAAATACAAAAACATTAAAAAACCTATAAAAATCAAAAATATTATATAGATATTCTCTTTGTGTATATTTTTTTTCTGCAGGTGCATGCGTACTAGATCTACAAACTATTCTGAGCCCGAGAATCGTGAAGATTTAGATATGGCTGGTGTTAACAACAACAATAATCACCCACCTCAAAATAATTTGAATAACAACCACAACAATAACAACAACAACAATGTCCTTCTACCTGATTTACGAACCATGGAGGAATTGTGTCAACCCACCATGAATGGACGCGGAGGCCCGATTGCGCCAATGCACGTCACGGCTCAGGAGTTTTCGTTGAAGCATCACATGATACAACAAGTGCAAACGAACCCGTTTCGTGGAATTCCGGATGATGATGCCAACAAACACCTCGACAAATTCATTACCATTACCCAAAGCATGAAGTGCCCCGGTGTTTCTATGGATGACCTTCGCCTTCAACTTTTTCCACACTCACTTTCTCACCATGCCGAAAAATGGTTTGACCGTCTTCCTAAGAATTCTATTCATACATGGAACGACATGACTCAACGTTTTTTGTCGCGCTACTTTCCCCCATCCATGGTCACTAGCCTTCGTAACCAAATCAGTGGATTTATGCAAGAGAATGATGAATCGCTTTTCGATGCTTGGGAACGTTACAATGATTTGATCGACCGCTGTCCTAATCACAATATGCTCCCCGTCACTCTCATTGACACCTTCTACAATGGTCTCACTTTTCGTGATCGTGACACGATCAATGCCGCCGCCGGTGGTACTTTTATGAAAAGGAGACCGGAGGAGTGTCGAGAGTTGATTGAAAACATGACCACTCACCACAACAATTGGGATTCTTCCGCATCCTCAAGATCTAATCAGAGAGTCAATGTTTCATCTACTTCTTCCACCACCAACTCGTCTGTTTTGGAACGTGCTCTTCTTGATATCAACAAAAGTCTCCAAATTTTGACCTCTAACCAAACTCAACAAGCTAAAGCCGTTGCTCTTTCTTGTGACACATGTGGTGGTCCTCATTCCTACAATGAGTGTCCTTCTACTCACGGCAATTATTCTGAAGACGTTAACGCAGCATACGGTACTTATCCTACGGGAGGCTATCAAGCCCGCCCTCAAGGAGACCGTAACTTGCTAAGTTATCGTTCCAACAATTATCTTGCTCCTCCCGGTTTCCCTCCTGCAAACCAAAACCAACAACAAAGCTACAACCGAAACAACCAATCACAACCTCGTGCTCAAAATCAATATCAATCCCAAAGAAACCCATACCCAACTCAAGGAAATTCTCAAGCTCCACCTCTCAATCAACCGATGGCCGTAAGTCAAGACGTCGAGACGTTCATGAAGACTAATCGTGAGATGGTGACGAATCTTCAGAGCCAATTTGTCAACTTGAAGAATGACATGGTGAAACAAGGGAGTGATATTAGAGCCGAGCTAAGGAATGATATGGCCAAACACAGCAATGATATTAATGCCAACATGCAAAACTCTTTCAACAATCAAGCTCTTCACCTTCGTGATATGATTGGTTCGCTCATCCAAAGTAATCAACCCTCTGCTTCGGGTACTCTTCCGAGTAACACCGTTGCGAATCCAAGAGGGGAGATGAAAGCAATCACCACTCGTAGTGGAAAAGGTTATATGGAACCCGAGCTTCCTACACCTCCACCGGTGATTGTGAACAAGGAAAAAGAGCAACTTTCTTCACCTCCTTTACCATCTATCCCCATTTCCCCACCACCCGTGGTTGTGAGTGATCCTATTCCTTTAAAGTCTTCTTCTTCTTCATCCAATATACCTTATCCTTCAAGGTTGAGGAAAGAGAAGCAAAAGAGCAAGGATGATATTCAGGTTTCGAACTTCCTTAAAATGTTCAAACAATTGAATTTTAACATCTCTTTTGCCGAGGCTCTCGCTCACATGCCCAAATACGCTAAGATGTTTAAAGATCTTTTAAGTGATAAAGAAAAGCTTCTTCACATTGCTCAGACCCACCTTAATGAGAATTGCTCTGCAGTGCTCTTAAGGAAATTGCCCACCAAACTTGGTGATCCGGGTCGCTTCTTGATTCCTTGCAACTTCCCGGGAGTAGAGAATTGCATGGCCCTAGCCGATCTAGGTGCTAGTATAAACTTAATGCCTTTAAGTGTTTGGAAGCAATTATCTCTCCCCGAGCTAGTCCCCACCAAAATGACTTTGGAATTAGCCAACCGTACGGTTGCTTATCCAGTGGGGATAGCCGAAGATGTCTTTGTTGGCGTCGATAAATTCACCTTCCCGGCGGATTTTGTCGTAGTTGATTACGAAATGGATCCCCGTGTTCCATTAATCGTTGGACGTCCATTTCTGAGGACCGGTCGCACTCTCATTGATGTCGCCGCAGGCGAAATAATCATGAGAGTTGGTGACGATCAAATTGTCTTCAACATGGGTAAGATTTCTAAGCAGCCTTATTCATATGAGAGTGTTAATGCTATTGATGTTCTCGATGAGGCTTGTGAAGAACATTTTCATGATGCTTGCAAAAGTACTCTTTCCTCTCTACCCAATGTTGAGACCGTTGCCTCAATTGCTCCAGCATTGACTCCTTTTGGAGAAAGTGACTTGGATGACTTCGAAGCCAGCTTGGGTCCTCTCGATATTAAGTATGATAATTTGTCCACTAATTGGGATGAAGATATTCGTACTATTGAGAGACTTCTCAATGAGGACCCATTGTCTCCTCCTGCTCCTAAAGAGGTGACTAATGATGATCCATCGTTAGTTTCACCATCTACTGAGGATCCTCCTACTCTCGCGCTTAAGGACCTACCGCCTCATCTTGAGTACGTTTTCCTGGAAGACGACGAGAAGCTTCCGGTCATCATCGCGAAGGATCTGAAAGAAGACGAAAAAACCCGACTTGTCGCTGTGTTAAAGAAGCATAAAAGAGCTATCGCTTGGAAAATCTCGGACATCCGTGGAATTGATCCTCATTTCTGCACACATAAAATTCTCATGGAGGACGACTTTAAGCCCACAATTCAAAGTCAACGAAGGGTGAATCCTAAAATCCATGAAGTCATCAAAAAAGAGGTTATCAAACTTCTTGATGCGGGTATGATTTACCCTATTTCGGATTCACCGTGGGTTAGTCCAGTCCATTGTGTGCCTAAGAAAGGTGGTATCACCGTTGTGCCCAATGCAAATAACGAGTTGATTCCTACCCGTCTCGTTACTGGGTGGAGAGTTTGTATAGACTACCGCAAACTCAATGATGCCACGAGAAAGGATCATTTCCCTCTACCTTTCATGGACCAAATGCTTGAACGTCTAGCTGGTAATGAATATTACTGCTTTCTGGATGGTTTCTCGGGTTATTTTCAAATACCCATCGATCCCCAAGATCAAGAGAAGACAACATTTACTTGTCCCTACGGCACATTTGCTTATAAAAGAATGCCTTTTGGCTTATGCAATGTCTCCGGGACTTTCCAAAGGTGCATGTTGGCTATATTCCATGACATGGTTGAGCAAACCATGGAAGTCTTCATGGACGATTTCTCGGTTTTCGGGGATTCCTTCTCTGCTTGCCTTGCCAATTTGGAACGCATGCTTAAGCGGTGCGAAGACACTCGCCTTGTTTTAAATTGGGAAAAATGCCATTTTATGGTAAAAGAAGGCATTGTGCTAGGACACAAAATCTCTAAAACCGGTCTTGAAGTTGACCGTGCTAAAGTTGATGTCATAGCCAAATTACCTCCACCTTCAACCGTGAAGGGTGTGAGAAGCTTTCTGGGTCATGCGGGCTTCTATCGTAGATTCATTCAAGATTTCTCTAAAATCGCTCGCCCAATGACCCACCTCTTAGAAAAAGATACTCCTTTTATCTTTTCTAAAGAGTGTCTCGAAGCCTTCAATCTTCTTAAGGACAAGCTAACTAAGGCACCGGTCTTGGTTACCCCTAATTGGGAGCTGCCTTTTGAATTGATGTGCGATGCTAGCGACTTTGCTATTGGTGCGGTTTTGGGCCAACGTGTGAATAAACACTTCCAACCAATCCACTATGCTAGCAAAACAATGACGGGGGCTCAATTGCATTATACGACAACCGAAAAAGAGCTTTTAGCTGTTGTCTATGCTTTTGAGAAATTTCGCCCCTATCTTGTTTTATCCACCACCATCGTATACACGGACCATTCCGCGTTGAAGTACTTGATGACAAAGAACGATTCTAAGCCAAGACTTCTTCGCTGGGTTTTGCTCCTTCAAGAATTCAACATTGAAATTCGTGATAAGAAGGGAGCCGAAAACCTGGCCGCGGATCATTTGAGTCGACTTGAGGATCCATATCAGGGGGATCATCCGAACAAAGAGATCAATGACTCTTTCCCCCTGGAGACTCTAATGTCTATAAATCTCAATCTTGATGGCACCCCGTGGTTTGCAGACATTGCAAACTACTTAGCGGGTGGTATTCTCATCCAAGGGTTAACATCCCAACAAAAGAAGAAGTTCTTGAACGATGTTAAGACTTACTTTTGGGATGACCCTTATTTATTCAAACAGTGTGCTGATCTGATTATTCGTCGATGTGTTGACGGACCGGCAGCTTTTGACATTCTCCAAGCTTGCCACAAAGGACCCACCGGTGGTCACTTTGGTCCCAACTACACCGCTAAGAAAGTGTTTGATTCTGGATTCTACTGGCCTACCATTTATCGTGACGCTCACGAAATGGTTAAGCATTGTGATGCTTGCCAACGTCAAGGCAAGATCACACATAAAGATGAGATGCCTCAAAATTTCATACAAGAATGTGAAATCTTTGATGTATGGGGCATCGACTTTATGGGGCCATTTCCATCATCCAAAGGGAACAAGTACATCCTCGTCGCCGTCGACTACGTCTCTAAATGGGTTGAAGCTAAGGCTCTTCCCACGAATGATGCGAGGGTGGTTGTGAACTTTTTGAAGCAGCTTTTCGCTCGATTTGGCGTTCCTCGTGCTATCATCAGTGACCGCGGGACTCATTTTTGCAACGATCAATTTGCACGAGTCATGGCAAAGTATGGTGTCAATCACCGTCTTTCCACCGCCTATCATCCCCAAACCAATGGGCAAGCCGAAATTTCCAATCGTGGCTTGAAGAGAATATTGGAGCGTACTGTGGGAGAGCATCGTGCCGCGTGGGCCGATAAGTTAGATGATGCTCTGTGGGCTTTTCGTACTGCTTACAAGACCCCGATCGGTTGTACACCTTATCGTCTTGTGTACGGGAAAGCCTGCCACTTACCCATCGAGCTGGAACATAAGGCGCACTGGGCCTTGAAGTGGGCGAACTTCGACATCATTAAAGCCGGTGATCATCGCAAGGTTCAACTCAACGAGCTACAAGAACTGAGGAATGAAGCTTATGAGAACTCGCTGATCTACAAGGAGAAGACGAAGATGATCCACGATGCTAAAATCAAGAACCGAGAGTTCCACGTTGGAGATCACGTTCTACTCTTTAACTCTCGGTTGAAGATCTTCTCTGGCAAGTTGAAGAGCCGCTGGTCTGGTCCATTCACCGTCGCCAAAGTCTTTCCGTATGGGACCATTGAGCTTTCTCAGCCAAATGGGCCCAATTTCAAGGTGAATGGCCAGCGTTTGAAGCTGTACTTTGGTGAGGACATCTCTCAGGAGATGATTCCATCCCTCACCACATTCCCCATGAACTAAAATTGGGTCGAGTCAGGCTCATGACTCGGTGAACAAAAACAAGCGCTTCTCGGGAGGCAACCCGTGTTCTATCCCTTACTGTTTTCATAATAAGTGTAGGGGGAGCCCCGCATATGTTTGTTGTCTTGTTTCTTGTGATGTGCAGGGATTCAAGCTTCAGAGAGCATCTTGATAACTTTTGACGAACCGTGATACCGTGTTTCCTATCTTCCCGGTTCTATCCTAAACTCTTGTGATTCAATATTTCATATTCTATATGTTCACATTGAATTCACTTTAGTTGTCCTTTCCTTAGCAAGAGTTAATCAAAGTGCACAATGTCCTAAGTGTAGGGGAGTTTACTCCCACATGCTTAAACATTGAGGACAATGTTTATCTCAAGTGTAGGGGGGACTTCTATCGAAGTAAGTGGTCTTTTCCATGAATTTGCCTTCATTTTAACCGGAAAATTTGATTTTTCGACATTTTTCAAAATTTTTAATCTATTTTGGCCTAGTTGTATAGTCGTATTTATCTTTATTATGTTTCCTTTGCTAAAATAAATTTTTAATAAAGTGGTTTTATATTTTTCTTTGTCGTGAACATTTTGACTCAACCCGAGTTTACTTGCCTAAGTTTACTCTAGCTAGTATCCTTAACGTGTTTAAGTCAAGTTTTGCTAGGCTTTTATATAGGGAGCTATAAAACGCGAAAGTCTTAACTCTTACGGGTTAAGAACAAGAACTTTTCGCAAGTTCCTATAATCGATCCTAGAGAGTCGTTTATCAAGGGAACTTTAAAATGCAATTTCTAAACTTGAAAAAGTCTAAGAATTTGCAAGATCCTATAGGCGACTCGAAAACCCGAAACTTTGATTTAATAGGCTAAGCATCCACGAGTCTCATTACTTGAGATTTTAAACTGTGGAGAACGAGAGATGATAGAGTCAATTATAAGTTTGGTACTCTTTCGTGAATTTATGTGAGTTAATTATGAGCCTATTCTCCCTCCGCTTGCTTAATAAATTATCTGCTAATAAATAAGGTTGTACGATTTAAAAGGTTACTTAGCTTCTAGCCCCAGATCGTTTAAAAGTTGCTCGGTAATGACGAGAGTTCATAGCCAAGGCATAACTTATGAAGCGGGGCGCGAAGATTGGCGAGTCCGAAAAGGCCCTAACAAGGCATGAGGGCTACATTTGGTTGCTAAAGATCCAAAAGTGATGTGAAGAATCATTTATCGAAAATCAATATGAAGGATCGAGACACACGACGAAAAGCAAGAACTCCCCAAAAGTCATGGAGAAGTCTATCCGAAAAGACCCTAACAAGGTATGAGGATAAATAGATCCAAGTCCTAAAAGGAGGCGGATCGTTGTATATCAAAGTCCAAAATAAAGATTGGAGAAAAATGAAGAAGTCGTGGTCCAAAGATGAAGAAACTCTCTAAAACTTCAAGTGAAGAAATTCCTATTATGAAGAGAAGACCATAATTTCAAGAACGTCTCTCGAAGATTCGAAGTATGAAGTCGCTGCCAAATATCGGCCCGAGAAAGGTCTCAAATCGCGAACCAAGTTATGCCAAGATATGAACTTTCTGATATCCCGAGAAGCAGTTTTAAAAGATTTGGTCCTTTAGCTAACTATTGATTAAATCGCTCACCTTATTTTCGGACTAAATAACTATCGAAATAAGTCAAACAATGCATCCTCGTGATCATTCAAGACAAAAATAAAATATAAGAGATACACCTAGGAATAAGGGAGTCTAAGTGAATAATTGGCCCACATAAGTTCGTGATAGTTTGCTAACTTATAATAACAATGATCTCGTTTTTAAGCTTGGTATGGGGAACGTGAAACTTGAGGATGATAAATGTTCATGGCCGCCAAAGCCCAATGTAAGTTTTTAATTTCTTTACTTATTTCTATCTTTTATGTTTAGACTTTAATAAAGGCCAAGGTGGGTTATTTTTGATGGGAAATGTAAACCGTGCTTTAAATTTAATGCATTGCATGAGGGCATTGCAATGGTCAAGTGTAGGGGATTTAATAAGTGTGAAAACACTTATCCTTTTACCACTTATTTCCAGTAATAACAAGACCAAAACGTGTGATTTATGTCGTAAAAGTCGGAATTATGCGTGGTTTGTGTTTTTATTGTGTTTTAGGACCAAAATATGAAAAAGGAAGAAAACACGGGCTTTCACGGGCTTTTATCGAAGAAAACGGGAAAAGACGAAGTCAAAAGATCAAGAGTGCTTAAAGAACGGATGTCCAAGACCTATTCTGGAGATTTATCGAAGAACAAGTCTAAAGACGGAAGTTTAATGAAGTCAAAGAACTTAAGTCTAATAGAAGAAGAAAATTAAAAGACAAGTTCAAATCCCGAGACTACAAAGACGAAGAATTAAAATCGAGTCGAGAAGAAAAAGAAAGAAGAAAGCACCACACATGCCTCCCACTTCCCTATAAATACCCTCCTAATCACATTAGGAGGGGGTTAGCTAGTTTTTATTTCTTTAGTTTCTTTCTAGTTTTTAGAGAGAGAAAGTCTTAAACTTTCTCTCACTAGTTCATCTTTTTCTTTTAATCTTTCAAGATTAAACACTTTTTTGTATTGCTTATTTCATTAATCAAAGTTCTATTTTAAGCTTTTGATCCTTATTCTCATTCTACACTTCTTGATTTATTTTACTTTTGATCCGAATATCATACTTCATCCGTGTGATTTTATGATTTCGTGGTTAAAAGTTTGATCTTTTGGTTTACACACAAGCTTTTACACGTTTAGGTCATAAGCTCATAATGCTTATTGGCTTATTCGAATCTTAGCTTATTGATTCTCGGATTTTGCTAAAGGATTTAATAAGTTTAAAGTTCATTTCATAAAGTTCTTAATTTTGTGTTTTAGAAGTGTTAAATTTAAGTTTTTTTTAATTGCTTAAGATCCGTTTGGATTTGCTTATTGCGTTTGCTTATTGAGATTTACTCTTGCCACAAATTTCGGAATCAGCTCCCTTCCATCGCAATCCTAGGGTTTTGACACATATTCCGACAGCTTGCTCAACATTCCGATAGGTTTTGGTTTTCGATCACAATAACCCATTAGGGTTTTACTTTGCGATCAGTTGGTTAGCCCCCTTATTCCGATCTGGGTTGCGATCGCACATTGCGATCGCGTATTCCGACGGGTCTTAAGGACTTGGTTAAGACGAAGTGCTGCCCATTTTTCGATAACATCATTCCGATAGATAGACATTGCGACAGTAGCCTTTTACATCATTCCGATCTGGATCATTGCGATGGTGGCTTTCCGATAGATGGTCATTGCGATAGTATTGATCTGTTATATTCCGATGGTTGCTATTTGGTGTATTCCGATGAACATGAATCGTTTTCTTACAAGTTTTTAAGTTTTCAAAGCTTTAAGTATTAAGAATTTTCATAAATTAACTTCAAGATTAATTTTGTCAAAGCTTTAATTTACTCAACGACACTCTAATTACTTGCTAGTAGTTTAAAACAAACAAACCAAACCATTCTCTTGATTCACCAAAAGACGATTGAGTCGCACTTAAGACCGGTTTTCAATTCGAAAAGATTCGGAACTATAACGAACTTGAACTTTCATACGAGGTGTCAAAAGCCTAGTATTATAGGCCGATGTTGTTCCGAGAGTATTGATTACTGCCTCGAATGACCATATGTTGGAATCGTGATCGTCGGGCTCTTAATATGTGTTGATATTCGTTATGTGTCTCTTTTCGCTAGTGAGTACACTACAACGGCTACATGAACTACCTAGAGGGTTCCTTTAGTGTGTCAACCCAACACACACTAACATATAGATTATTTACATTTAATTGTAATCTTATGTTGCAAATCCGACACTATTATAGGTGTTCACGGGGCGGTTCGGTTCACATAGTTGGAGGGTTTAAAAAATAAAATGTCTTTATAATAAAATTAAATAACATTATATAGATTAATTCATATTAAAGTTGTTCCATTAATAAACATATGTATCATATTAACAAATGTGTTACTCGACGTTTACATGTTAGCATCACATTAATTAATTTTCACACATATATATTTAGTAAATATTTTCATTGTGAGCAAAAACATGTCTTTATATAGAAAAGTAGTGGAAGAATAAAATCTATATTACTACATTTATCAATATTTGTACGTTTACGTATATGTTTAGTAAATAATTATACTGTCATATATATTATGAACTGTTCGGTTTGGTCACACATGGAATCATAAAAAAAAACAAACCATGATAGGCGGGTTTCTTCGGTTTAATTTTTAAAATCTTCTAGTTTTAGATTTTTTCGGTCTCTTCGGAAGTAGATTTTTGCAACGGAATTGCAACACAAAATCAGTGATAGTTTGTCTTAGATTTATTTGTTGTCTTCCGTTGCAATTTTGTTGCAAAATTTTAAAATTTGCAACCGAGTTGCAACGGAAAACAAATGACTATTTTTCTTCATATTTAAAGTATGGTTTCGGTTGCAATTCCGTTGCAAATTATGAGAATTTGCAACGGTTTGCTCATTCGTTGCAATTTTTAAAATTTTGCAACGGATTTGCAACAGATAAAAATAAAAATAAACGAAACAGAAAATAGTTAAAATTTTGCAACCGATTTGCAACCATTTCTCTGACGTTGCTTTTCGGTTGGTAATTCGTTGCAATACGGTAGTAAATTTGCATCAGAATTCTACGGTTGCAAACTTTTCGTTGCATTAGGCTGTTTTTGTTGTAGTGTGGGTCCGCCACCGGATAACTAATACGGTTACAAGACGAGTTAGGGGCTTAAAAAGGGATAAGCATGCCCCACCCGCCCCGATTATTACAGGTTCCGAATTTTTCCATCGAGTTCGGGGTTTTTTGCCACCACCTTCCTCATACTCGAACGAATTGAGGTCACGTATAAATAAGATTGAATTCACATGAGTTTACTTTTATCATTAAGCACCAAAGGTTTAGTCATCTCATATTAGTATTTCTCGTACGGGTTGCATCCATGATTTTGGTTCCTGCATTATATTTAGAGTTTGAGAATGACATATAATCGATATCTAAAAAATTCCAATCATTCCTCCGCCTCTGGTTTCAATCTAATCATGGTCATTGACTTTCTTACATTGTTGTTTTTTGATATATTTTCCTGTTTTCGGATCATTATTGGCAATTTGGACTAAACCAGAACTAGATTTGGTCATAAATATGTGGAACTTACTCTATTTGCATAATCTGATCAAAACAATACTGTCTTACTACCATATACAGTATGGATTTTGAATGGATGATTTTTGCAGATATTTATCTATATTGGTGTAAACAACCTTGAAGTGACCACGACAACCTCATGAAAAGAAGGGCTTTACATGGTTTGAGTCTGTGTGGCGGTGGGCTCAAACCTCGTGAATTAGTCGTCTGATTTGTCGGAAATCGTGGTTACCAAAATAAATAAATAAATAAATAAATAAATATGTCAAAATTAGAACCTTAACTTCATAATAACAACATGACCACCAAACGTTTAGTCTTCGAGTGATCGGCGCCGTATTTGTCGTACGGGTTGTATCCATGATTTTGGTTCCTGTATTTTTTTTTACTCCGACTTCCCGTTCTTATTCCACAATAATTATAATTTACATAGATGCCCTAATGTTATTATATTTAGGGCATCTATGGTAAGGTAAACCTTTCTTAATGTTATTAATTTGTATATTTTTTAGTTTTATAAATCAATCTAATATGTATAAACCTTTTCAAATTTTATAAATCTCTCACATAATTCAAAGGTATTAAATAATAAAAAAGTTCAATATCTTAAACCTTTTCATGTCATATAAGTATGAAAAAAATGTTCACTATTTTACAAGTTTTTAAACATTTTTATAATTTTATAAACCTCAACATGAACTACCATAATGGATGCTCTTAGAGTTTGTCTGCTGTCGTTTGTCTTATCTCCTTGTTTAGGATGTCAATAAACCCGACCCGACCCAAACTCGACCCGAATATATTCGGGTCGGGTTAGTCGGGTTCAAATATGAATTTGGGTTAATCGGGTCAACCCGACTAATTCGATTGAAATCGGGTAAAAAAATAATACTTAATTCGGGTTCGGATCAACCCGGTTGACCCGAATATTTTTTTTTATAAATAAATTTCATTTAGTTTTTATTTAAAAAACTTAAAAAAAAAGTTTTTGTTTATATTTTACCCATACTCGGGTTGAACCGAACCCGAATAGACCTGACCCGAACAAATCCAAATCCAACTAACCCGAGTTCAACTCGAGTCGGGTTCGGGTAAATTATTTTTACCTTCAACCCGAATTCGACCCGACCCGATCACCCGAATAACCCGAACCCAACCCGATTCCCCCTACTTGTGTGGGTGCCTTGTACGCCGTGGGGCTTTTGTTGTTCAGCATGACCCATATGAAGAAACAATTAACACTGAAATATATAAGAGATCACCAATCTTAGAGAAGACCAAACTGGACATGGCTCTTAATTTAGTTGATGAACTCCAAAAGATATCCAACCTTGTAGAGAATGGTAACAGTGAGAGCTCAGAATGTTTCTGAAACATATTGTCCCACATCAGTGAAAGTTATAATTGAAAGTTGGTATATATGTAGGATCGTATACACCAAATTATACTGGAATAAAATGAGTTTGGATGCATGTAGAACTTCTTGGCAGGTGCGTGTGTGCGCTTCTGTCAGTACGTTCGCTTGCATTAAAATACATTTCTTCCTTAATTTTTTTCTCAAGTTTTATAACATGTTCTAGCTTACAAGCGAAAACGTGAGAAAGCAAAAAAAATGTTTTATCAATCATACATCTTAAAACTTTCGCCCTGTTTTATTCTTTGTAATTATATTAGTACTAGCATGGTACTCGCGAAATGCAACACGAGTACGCGATAATTATATTTCTTTGGGAATTAAATTAATGTTAATGCTAAAAAAATTTAATTAAGCTAAATAAATCCACTAAAAATGAAAAACAAAAACCAAAAAAATTGTAAATACACCTCTTGTAACTTCTATTGAAATAGAGTTTATACCATGGGTAATTGGTACACTTTGTTCATTTTTTTACGTTTTTCCATTTACGGCCGTGTCATGGAATTGGGAGGCCCTGCGCCATTATTTATAAATAGGCTTTTTAGTTTCGAAACATGACGTATTCGTAAACGTGGCAAGTATTACCTCTGTAATGCATTGTTTTTTTATATCGGGAAAACGAATGCCTAGCCAACCATATTCAGGGACGGAACCAGGACACAAAATAACCAGATGCACTTACAATAAACAAACAAATAATACAAACACAAATTTTAAAGATCAGGTGTATTTAGCATAAATTTAACACAAATCGAAGTTTTTTACCAGATTTAATACTACGCAACAAAAATCCATAAATGTCCCGAATCCCCCGAAACCCACCTTAGTTCCGTCCCAAACCATATTATAATATCAGTACTTTCTTTTTTTCTAGTTGTAACCATACTCTATAACATTTTAATAAGTATAGACCAGAAAGCATTACACTATTTTTGTAATATAAGATGTTTTAAGATATACAATACCTAAAACACATATTTCTACTTATTTCAAGCTCATACTAACATAGTTTATTGTGTAATTTGGATTTGCTTTAAACTTTCTAGGCAAAACGGGCAAAAACTAAAAAAATTATAAAATATGAAGTTGGGAGAGCTGAAACTAAAATTTAAACTAATAAAATAATTGTAAAACACAATAAAAACCCTGGCCCACTAGAAACGTTTCCTTTCTACTATTGTATAAGTCATCTTCGTTAACGAAGTTACTTTTATTTCATTTTCTACCATTAAAACACCTGAAAAAGCTTCATTCTCTTTTATGTTATAAAATCTTATACTTCTTATCCTAAATCATCTTCTAACGAGATTAAATCTTCCCGGATGAGTATATATTAAAACGGAAATTTTAGACATCGGAGGCCCCCCAAAATCGGAGGCCCTGTGTGGTCGCCCATGTCGCCCATGCTGAAATCCGGCCCTGACAGGGCCGTCTCATGGATTTTAGAGGCCCTGTGCGAAACTTTTAATTAGGCCTTTAGTTACGAAAAAATACAAGTATGTGTATCTAAACAATAAAGGTTTACGTTAATTGATTCTACAGTATACTTTATCCATATTTTTAACGTTATGTTATGTTATTTCTCAACTATAAATACATCGTATGAAAAAAATTTCTTAAAGCCATTTGGTTTTTGAAAGTATCACTATAAATTTTGAGATTAAGTTTGATTTTAGACTAATCTTTTATTAAAACTTATAAAATACATCTATATAAGAATAAAGTTAAAATATAACAATCTAAAAAGTTAAAGGGTTAAACTAAAACTTTGTTATACTATACGGAGTAATAGATTTAAAAAAAGCAAATAAAAACGGTGGTCCCACAAAATACTCTATTGGTCAACTAGCTCGTCTTCTTCATCCAACTTCTGCTCATACCAAGACTCCATTGAAATGAAGTATGATTTTTGTTTTTTTTTTCCTTTAAATAGTCATATAAAACGTATACTTTCGATCGTAAAGCACACAATACATCCTAAAATGATCTTATAAACAACATCAACTTTAAAAATCGGAGGCCCCTCTAAATTGGAGGCCCTGTGCCATTGCACACCCTGCACATGCTTATATCCGGCCCTGATGTTTTATTTGTCTATTTTGCAAGAACTTCGAATTATTTGAAATTAGAAGTATTTTTTTTATGTCATACATATTAATTATAATATTTATATGTATAAAATCCCAATCGGCCTAAATGAATTCCGCCTAGGTCGTCGACCACCTCACTAGCGTCTAGCGATTTTTGCAACCTTGGTTATACGTAGTAATTTGGATATACTCCGTATTTAAAGGGACACATCATCGGTTTCAATTGGCATGTACCAAAAGATGGTAAATAATTAAGATTTGCTCATGCCAATTTGTGTTGTTGAAAATGGCTTATGTAGTGCGAGTTTGTGTAGTAATGCCTCGTTTGATGCTAGCTTGTGTGGTATGGTAAACTGATTAAGGACGCATACTCGTTTTGATTATAGTTTCGTGAATTAAATCAATCTCAACTGTTCAACACAAATGTAGAAATATTTGAGGAAAATTTCTTAAAAGGTTGTTTTGATTAAAGTTTCGTGAATTAAATTAATGCACCTTAATTGACGTAATCTTCGAAAATCAAATTGTTGAGTTTAGTTGTTAACATTTGAGAAAATTACTTGGTAAGACTTTTTGATACTTTTCGTTGTTGATATAACGGTGCTTCATACATCTGAAGTTCTAAACCATTGTAATACACACTAGGTGGTAACGTAATAATAAGGAAGCCATGGGGATTGGTCTTCTAATTAGTTTTAGGACTCATTCCAAATGCAAAATCTTTTATGGTCACTATATATAGTTTTTTGACGGTTCCAACAATATCTTTGATTGAAAATGTTTGAACTGTGTACTCTACATAATTAACTGAATCTGGTCAATGTAATTGTTCATTGTCCCTATTTGATTTCTACATAGTATCAAGACCCAAAACTCCGTACATTAGAGCTCGTTTGCTTGCATAATCTTTTGTATGAATAGATTATCGCTTGGTTTGAATATTGTGTTCGTCGATTGATATGTATGTCGGTCACGTACAAGTAAGTGGTTTTATTGCTTGCATTTGATTAACTTGATCATAGATTTGGTAGATTTATTAGTGGGTATCTATTTTTAATCACATTACATTACTCACAGTCGCATCACATAAGCCATTTTGTGACTGTACAATTTGGGAAGAGAAAATCTTATTTAGCATATTTTGCTCTATGCTAATTGAAACCGATGATGTGTTCCTTTTAATGCAGAGTATATCAAAATTACTATTACTACGTATAACAAAAGATCAGCAAAAACAACCATAGATTGGTCGATTGGAATCAAACCAACATAGACAAGATATGTTCGACTTAGGATGTTCAAGTACTCATTGGAAGCCCTTGGAGTTGGTCTACTGGTATCGTCTAACGAAAATGAAAAATAAAAACTTCCATCCCGAATTGGTTTAAATGATCGGTCTTGTGTATATGAGAGCTTGAGCGTGTAGATGGAAAAACATAAAAAAAAAGTGAACAAAGCATACTAATTACCCATGATATAAACTGTATTTCTATTGAAGTTAGAATTACAGATGTTACCTTGGAGGAACATAATACACTATACACAACTTGCACAAAGGATATATACCTTCCTATATAAGGTAACACATATTTTTCTATGTGACAGATGTATTTAAACATCCGATTCTTTGTTTGGCTGATCAAAATGTCATACAAATTGTGAGCTTGCTCAACACAATAATAGATAAGTTAATCTCATTCCTGTATAATGCCGAAGACTCTAACCATTGTCTGTAATGCTAACTTGAATTATGCTAATACCAAGCCTAATTGGCAAGACTCGACCAAGTCCCGCTCACCATGATCACATCTTTGACCGGTCGCCCCTATTTCATCCCATATTATGAAGTGTCTTGCATGGAGAAAAAGTAAAACTCGATCGTCTTTTCGATCGAGTCACCTTTTTGTTGTTTTTTTTGGGTGTGTGCGTTTATTAAATTATTTTTGTTAAATATATTCTCGTTTTATTACACCAAATTGGTTGTAAACTTTGCTGTAAGACCGTGATCATGGGCTTCCATATTTTAATTGGCCTTGCTTAAACAAAATTTTATTATCTTAGAACCAACTTTTCTAAACAACCACAAACATCGCAAAGTTCTCAAAACGAAAATCTAAAAGACACAAACAAATGTAGAGTTTAGTGTAGAAAAAATTTCTTTTCGTTTTCTAGATTCATCCAGAAGGAAATGTTTTCTTTGCCTTTGAAAATTAGTCGAGAGTTATAAAAATCAATTTAGATTGAGTCTTTTTTAAGCATAATATTAACTCAATAAATAATATTTTTATTGTAAGAGAAAACAAATGGGAAACAAGTAACAATGTTAGTCTTTATATTGTAGGAAAGCTAATTTGATTAAATACAGTGTTTGTAGATTTATGTGTTATAATATTACTGTTAATAACATGTTGTATTCTCGTAAATAATTCAACTGTCTCAGGTAATAATATTTTAATGCATGTTTTTTGGCGAAAGGAATAAACCAAATGTATTCCTTTTTTTCAAAAGATAGAAAAAATATTTACCTCCAATTGGGATGGTGAGATAAGAGTTTGAGATGTTACCATTAGGGTTAGAATGATCCACTTAAATGGATTTGCGAGAAATGTAGTCTCTTTTTGTTAGATGAAAATGGAGAAAATATATTAGGATATTCATTTTCCTAGATAAAATTTGGATAGTGTCACATTTTGAAAATTGTTTAAGAAAAGTAGGGTAAAAAGATTGTTTTCTGTCTTCTTCTTTTCCTACAAAATATGATTTAAAAGTAAAAATATTTTTCACCAACTAAACCCACAAATAAAAACTTAAACCGCAAATTAATAATTCTTTATCGAACAAAAAATCTAGAAGACACAAACACAAAACCGTAAAAGACTTGGAAGACACAGATACAAAACTACCAAAGTATATTGAAGTATACCTCTTAAACACAGTAACTACTACTCTCTATATCGAACCTAGGAGCTAATTCAGCTGGGCCAAATAAATATGACTTAAGAAAATTGCTTTTTATGATAATGTTTTTAGCGAGAATTAAAAATACAAAAAGCCATGAAGGGTGTATCCCGTATGTTCCATTCTTTTCATAGCACGACGTTAACTTTCGTTAGGTCACTTGAAACATTCGAGATACACAAATTCTGGCTTGCACAATGAACATACACCTCATTATATAAAGTGACAAAAGTTTGTTCACAGACCTATGTGGGACTAAATATTATTTCTAGAACTACATTCACAATATACTAATACTGAAATCATGGAGCAAGGACACCAACTTAAAATCCCGATATATGAACAAGAAACTATTTTTGAATCAAACATGTTGCATAGATATAGATAATTATTTTCCCATGTACCGACGCATATAGACCCACTAACACCAACAAAACGAGCATCAGACTACAGGATGTACACGATTCTCGAAGTGATAAACTGGCCACAAACCCGACGAGATATAAACTCGTGGTGAGATGATTTTGACATAGCTGGAGAGAGATACTGTATCTAGTTTTGAATTAGAATAGTAAAATCTAGTGCTATATGGAAAGAGTGATACGTCATGAACTTGTCGATTTTAAATTTGATGGTTCATGATTTTTTGGACGTTTTAGAACGTAGAGTTTGTAACTCTAATGATTGGTTTCCCCGACGTATAGGAATTCTATTGATATATTGGACTACTACTGAACCAGGTATATCGCTACCAGTGGCGGACCCAGGAGGAAATCTAAGGTGGTTCCTTTACCTAGCTGAAACTACGAGATAAAAAGAATCAACCGGTTTAATGTCGGTTTAATGGTTACAACAAAAAAGTAAGTATAACATAAATGAACAAATTAAAACACTCGTAAGATGTTACTAACTATCTAGCAAAAATTGTGACAAAACTATATAAAACCAGCATAGTACTCGTGCAATGCAACGCTGGGTATCCGATGGCTATTTTTTTACTAGCAAATTAATGTTAAAGTTTTTGAAATTTGAATTAAAATGGATAAAACAATTAGAAATGAAAAAAAAATTGTAAATATATTAAACTATATGCTGAATTAAAGAGAGTAAAAATTTTATAAAAAATGTTTAAATTAAATTATAATAAAATAAATGAATTAAAAAATATTTTAATTTAAAAATAAATATAATTTTTAATAATTTGTTAAAAGAATTGTTACAAATGTTTGTGATAAAAAATGAATGGTTAATATTGTACATTTATTAGTTAATTATATTTAATTAAAAAATATTTTAGTAATTAAGATTTGATATATTAATTTTAATTTTTAGTTTAATTTAAGATGATGATATGTATACTTCTATATACTAGTATAAGTTATGTTTAACTCAAATACTAATTTACACAAAAGCTAAAATAGTTAAAATTTTGGTTTGAGATCAAATATTTTTATAAGTTACATACACGAAAATTAAACATATTTAAAATACTACGGTAAAAGAATGAAATAAAAAGTCAAAATATAAATAATATCGCACTAAAAATGTGTATGAAATTTGGTGGGACACATCAAGGACCGAACCACGTGATACCTTATATAAAAGAAAAAGAATCTGAGTCATCTAAAATTCACTAGGTCTAGAAACAACTAACTTAAGATAAGATTTTACAAATAGAAACGACTATGTCCAGATAACCCACCATTTTCTTTAACCTTTCTTCTTCAACAGCTCCATCTTCTTCTCCGACTATAATGTCCGATCATAGTCTCCTTCGTTTTTAATTTTTATTCCTTGTTCGCTTATAAATTTAGTTCTAAGGTGGTTCTCACCTTATTTCTAAGGCGGGTCCTATAAAAAAATTCTATATCGTTTCTAAAGATTTTTTTCGTCCAAGGTGGTTCCCGGGCACCACCTGGAACAAGGCTAGGTCCGCCCCTGATCGCTACACATGTTTTGGATGGTTAAAAGTTACTAACAAATATGAGAAATATGATATGTCCCAATAACATCATATTTATGCTAATTTAGCATAGCAGTATACAACTTAATTATTTAAAGTGAGAAACTTTCTTTTCAGTCACCTGTGGGACTAAAACCAATTTTTTTTCTCACGAAAAGTATAAAAAAGACGTACCAAATTATTTGCTCAAATGTTATCAACTAAATTAAAAAAGGGTTAATATACAAAAAAATTACTAAACTTTCTAAAAAATTTGTCCTAAGGTAACGAACGTTCATTTTGTGTTTCTAAGTTACTAAACTTTACTAAACTATACATCACTATAATATAGTGTTAATTTGAGTAACCTGAATGCATGTTTTTTGATAAGTTAAGTAACATAATTGTCTTGTTTTTTCATGTTAAGTAACATAAATATCACGTTTTTATAAGTGGGTAACTCAATCAACCGGTCATATGAACATTAGTAACTTAGAAACACAAAATGAACGTTCGTTACCTTACGACAAATTTCTTGGAAAGTTTAGTAACTTCTTTGTATATTAATCCATTAAAAAATTCGATTGTTCGACGATTACAAAACTTAAGGTCCATTGATCACCTTATATTAAACAACCATTCAAATATTTTCCTCCAATCTTTCTTGGGTTATGTTGTACATGAGATTGATTAATTCATGAAACTATAATCAAAACGAGTATCTGTCCTAAATCACTTTTACACTGCACACAAACTCGCATTAAATGAGCAGTTTCGAATACACAAATAGGAATCACCAAGTCTTGTTTATCATCTTTTAGTTTATGCCAATTTAAACCATTGATTTGTCCCTCTTAATACGGAACATTCATAAAGTATTTTTCATAGAATGACAAAAAGTAATAAGTTTAGAACATTTGTTTGCAATTAACCTAATAATTAATCATCACACAAGAACTAAAAGTTTAACATGAAGACGTACAAAATGGTTATAAAAGAGCATTTACTTCGGGTAATTATTTTTGTTCCCTTATTTGTATAATATATACGTAGTAGTTGTTTGTACTTTGTTATTTCTATTATATATAACAAGAAATTTTCTTTATAAAATTTTCACAAGAACCAAACGAAATAACTGTTCCAAAGTTAAAGGTAAAATTAAAAAGGCAAATAATAAAAAGTTAACAAAGCATATAAATAATTTTTTCCAATAATTGAAGATAGTAAAATTTATAAATTTCCACCATCTCTACTTATAGGAAAGAATACCATTATATTAGTATCAACTTGTTACCCAAATCTACACCTCATTATATAAGCAAACACATTTTCTTGTCGATAACCTATGTGGGATATAAGCAAACATTCTAATTACAATGGTTCAGAACTTCAGATGTATGAAACACTGTTATATCAACAACGAAAAGTAACAAAAAGTCTTACCAAATAATTTGCTCAAATGTTAACAACTAAATTCAACAATTCGATTGTTCGAAGATTACGACAATTAAGGTGCACTGATCACCTTATATCAAACAACCTTTCTAGAAATTTTCCTCAAATCTTTCTACAATTGTGTTTGACATGCTGAGATTGATTTAATTCACGAAACTATAATCAAAACGTGTATGCGTCCGTAATAAGTTTAACATACCACACAAACTAGCATCAAACGAGGCATTACTACACAAACTCGCACAACATAAGCCATTTTCGGCAACACAAATTGGCATGAGCAAATCCTAATTATTTACCATCTTTTGGTGCATGCCAATTGAAACCGAGGATGTGTTTCTTGTAATACGGAGTATATCCAAATTACTACATATAACACAAGATTAGCAAAACAACCCATAGATCGGTTGATGGGAATCAAACCAAGATACACACGAGTTCCTCTACATAGGATGTTCAACTAGTCCTTGGAAGCCCTTGTTGTTGGTCTACTAATATCGTTTAAGAACGAAAATGAAAAATAAAAGCTAGCCTCCATGTCTAATTGGTTTTAAATGACCCATCTTTGTATATGACAACTTCAACGTATAGATGGAAAATGATACGACCCTCTCGGGTAGTATCGGGATAGTGGCACCCTTTCAAGCGTGTCGAGATGAGAAAAATTGATTCATTTAATTGACTGATTACATTAAGAACAATAACAAGGTATTTATAAAAAAACAATAATGAAACCCTAACCCTAAGATAAATAGTAGTGGCCCGTTTGGCCCGACCCACTTCAAGCATGGGCCGTAACATTCCCCACTCCTTCGAATTCACCTTGCTCTCAAGGTGACGTTTTGAAAAACACTCTTAATTCCCGGATCCCAAATCTTGAAATGTTTCTTAAGCATTTGCATTCTCCGCTTCAACTTGTTAAGTGGCTCAAGTAGTAGCAGTTTTTGGATTCCTGTTCCACACTCCTTCCATTTGGATGTAAGAAACCACGTGACCCTTATAGGCGATACATCAATAACAAGTCGTGATTTACTAACCTCAAGATGCGATTCACCCACAATAAATTACAATTCACCAATAAATTTTTGCGATTCACCAACAACGACCTTCTCTTTCTTTTTCTGCAATTCACTAAGATTAGGATTCGATTCACCAACCACAAGTTGTCTTTCACTAACAACGACCTGTTGTTTTTCTTTTTCTTCAATCCCCTCAAAACGAGCCTCAGTGACACGGGCTAAATAAAAAGCTTCGACTAAAGTTGTAGGTCTTAATCTCAACAATTCTCGTTGTAATGGCACTTTTAGGCCAGAAATATAAAAACACTTTAGTAAGTTTGTTGAGATTCCCGTTACCCGATTCGCAAGTATCACAAACTCACTCTGATATTCGGCCACCGTGCTCATCTGCAAGAGCTTAGATAATGCATCCCGATCGCTGCTACTCGATACCATGGCAATTCGAAAAACAAATAAAAATAATAATTATTAAATTTTTTTTCTGGATGAATAGTACCGATGAACAGTAGTCGATGAACAGTACCGGCGATGAACAGTCCGAAACAGTGCGCGTGAACATTCGCGATGAACAGTGCGCCATATTTTTTTTATTGGAACCCTAAATCAAAACCCCTCAACGAGTTGAGGGCTCTCAATGAAAGCACCAATTGATACGACCCTCTCGGGTAGTATCGGGATAGTGGCACCCCTTCAAGCGTGATGCTAGTTTCTTAAGAACGAGATGAGAAAACCATAGACATTTTATTGATTCATTTAATTTATTGATTACATTAAGAACAATAACAAGGTATTTATAAAACACAATAATGAAACCCTAACCCTAAGATAAATAGTAGTGGCCGGTTTAGCCCGACCCACTTCAAGCATGGGCCGTAACAGAAAAACATTAAAAAGTGAACAAAGTATACTAATTACCCACGATATAAATTGAAATTCTATAGAAGTTAGAAATTCAAATGTTACCGTGGAGGAACATAATACAATATACTCAACTTGCACAAGGGACATATACCTCGCTATATAAGGTCACAAATATTTTTCTAAATGACCATTGTTGGAAATACGTTTTTACGTATTTAGAAAGGATCGGTCACTCCAATGATATTGGGCTCGTGATCCAATATAGCCCATATAGCCCACATGTAGGGTGGGCTATATAAACCCCCTCCTAGCATGTTAGGAGGGGTTGGTCATTCACTTCACACACATATAATCTAATCTTTCATGTTTCTCTCCAACCTCTCTCTAGTTTCTCTCTCTAGTTCTTCATCTATCTTTCTATCTCTTTAGATAATCACAACACAAGGATAATCCAAGATTTCGAGGACCTACAAATGGTATCAGAGCCACGGTTCCATCCTTGGATCGTGTTTACATTTTCGATTTGGTGGTCTAATTTTTTCTTGTGTCTCGGTTTATATTAATTCTGTCCACTTTATCACAAAATTTTTTTTGTGTGTCACGTCTCATTATTTTTGTCCAAATTATCCAAAATATGACAAGTTTTGTGTCTCGGTTCCAAATCTATTTGTCAACTGGTCAAAATATTGCCACATGTTTTTGGATATTATAATCTTTATGAGTCTCGGTTTCATCTCTGGTCAAACATGGTCAAATTTATATCATGGTCAAGTTGCTGCTGATGGTGAAAAACCAAGATTTGCCAGAAATCTGCCCAGAAATCTGTCCCGGATTTTCAGGAAAAAAAAAGGACCCCTTTTGGACTTATCTTCATGGTACAATCGCATATATTGCGATGGATGGTGTTTTTCACACATTCCGATGGGTTGGCCATACCCATTGCGATGGACTCATTCCGATGAGTCACATTGCGATGGGTGGCTGACCTGTCGCAATGGCCTTAACAAGACGTTATGCTGCCCAATTTCTCGCAACATTGCGATGGATGTTTTATATTGCGATGGGTACCATTGCGATGGGTACCATCGCAATGGGTACCATCGCAATGAGACGATGAGACTTTTCGATGGACTGAAATTTAAGATATTGCGATGCATTTTTTAAAAAAGACTCATTGTGACCACTTGACTTGTTTAACACATGACCCGGGACTAAAACGCAACCTGACCAAACTGAATACATCAAACCGAGTCAACTCGGTCATTACCGAGTTGACTCAGTCAAACTCACTGAGTTGATTCGTTAACCATCCTTATACCGCCTCAACACCACAATCTATCCTATCCCATCGACACCTAATCCCTTCATCTAGACTCAAACAAATCAGAAAATTGTTTATCTCAGATTAATTTCGTGGGTTGTAACTTGTTATGACCTCGAAAGATCAATACAACCCGAATCATATATCTTCATAGATTTTTTTTGGGGATAACCCATATTTTATATACGAACATCAAGAAAGATTTATAACAATCTTTGTTATAATCTGTTCTTTGTTTCGATGTATTAAACAAAATCATCAACTGGCATGCATCAAATAAATACCTACCTGAGATCTTATGTTCTAAGATCTAGAAGCCAACACTGACTGATTCGGTTTATTCCCCATGACTGATCAACAAAGTAAGGGGCGGAGTATTTTTTGTTAAGGTTTGAGTTATGGAGAAGATGAAGATTTATGAGAGGCGATGGAAATTTTTTTGGTGATGGATGGTTGATCTGGTGAGGGGGCGGAATGAACGAGGTGTGAGTGAGGATTAGGTGTGAGAGAGAGGCGGATTAAACAATGAAATGCGTTTATTTAGGGTTGACTTTATTTAAACCATGCAACCACAATTGGTGGATCGGGTTAGTATTGGGCCGAGGGTCAAGCCGGGTTGAACAATGTTGGGCTGGACAATAATTTGAACCGCTTTTGGACATGTTTTTGACCAAATATTGTTGATTTGGGCCGTATGACTTGTTTTAAATACACACAAATTTTTCACAAATGTGTAATTTTTGTTTATATTGTGTGTATTAAAGTTAAATTTGGTCTTTATCGGGTCGAGACAAAGTGAAAAAGTGTCGAGAAATTGTTAAGAAGTATAGATGCTCAAACAAACAAATTCCTTTTTTGAATTTGTAGTTTTTTGTCGCATCTGGGGTTCTTTAATTTTTTTTTCTTGACACTGATGGGCTGACGAGAAATGAGACGCGACAAAATCAAGTGACAAATGTGTCGAGAATTTATTTTGACGAGACCAAGAAAGAATGGGCGATTTTTTAGTGGCTTCAGATTTTGTTTGATCGGATATTAATTACGTGACGTTGAAGACGGATTTTTCGAAGGCGTGTATTTATTTTATCTTTTATTAGATAACTTGTTCGTGCTTAATCTTAGAATGAAGACTTGGTTATCTGGTTTCCGGGTTCGGGGTGGATGGTTGATGACTCGGATAACTATCACTTAAAGGGGTTACATTGTTGTACTCAGTGTCACGCGCTTAGTCGACGTGGATAATTATAAGAGGTGTTGTGCTTATAGACTTCTTCAGTGATGCATTGAGTACTTAGAGATTTCTCCACCGTTCTTCATTCAACAATAGTGCAAGCTTAAGTCACAAGATCGAAGGATTTGTTATTCAGCTTCACGTTTGATGTATCTGGTTCATTCTTTCAGTGGTCACTTCAAATTGCTTTCATGTGGTATGGTAAAGGTGGCCATGGAGAGTTTATGAGAAGAGATTTTCGATCAACAGCTGATTCTCACAAAATATATAATTCATCTTATTTATTATTCTCACGAGATTTCAGGTTCACGTGCATACAATTTATTGATGGTTCCGACTTTCGAAACCATCAAGGGGGAAGAAGAAGACACATTGAACGCACAACGAGTACACGTGATGAACTTCATACCTTCTTTTGATTTGAAGATATTCCGGGATGACATTTGTCATAGCCGCAGAGAAAATCAGTGTTTTAACTCGTGTCGTTATCAATCAATCTCCAAACGGTACACTACTGATTCGAGGTTTAATTGTTTGATTGTTGCAATTAAACATCATCATTATCCTATATGCATTCCCGGGACTTAATTGACTCTGGTGCATCTCCGGAAGAAGACGTGTGCATTTCCAGGACTTAATTGACTCTGGTGTTACGATGTCAACTTCATGAATGGGATAAAAGTGTCCACTTCAGTATTTGAGCTTCATAATTGGGATTGATTTACCTTCTTCAACTATGTGGGGGAAGAAGTGTCTTGATTCTTTCTGGTATGCATAACTTGAACTCTCAGGGGGAAGAAAAATTCAGAAGAATTATTCAAGCGTGAGATGAAAAGTTGTTGATCTACTTGGGGGAAGCTATTTAAAATGCTTCTACATCAAGTTTACGTGGCATGAATTAGGGGGAAGCTAATTCAGAAGCTTCTCCTTAACCAGAAGTGTATGGGTTACTTAGCTCGTGCCGTTACAGTATTTCTACTACAAGTTAAAGATGAAGACGAAGGCCTTAGAAGACTTCATCAGCATTGGATGCTTCATGGAAGCTCTTATTCTTAATTATTTTGTACTTGATAGGTAGAATATTGTAAGGAATTCTACACGTCGTCCCATGGGGGAAGATTGTTGGAAACTCACTTTATGTGACGACATTTAAGAATTCCCGTTAGTTATCATAGTCACGCACAGTCAGTCTAGACTAGGCCCTTTGTAAAGTGCGTGACTATATAAACCCCTCCTTAGCTTCCAAGGAGGGGTGTTGATTGTTATTTTATTCATTTGGGAATACACACATTTTACTCTCAACCTCTCTTTCTCTCTCTCTAAGCCAACAATGGCTTCCACCACCATTTACCACCACATTAGACCACCGGATCCGATTTAGCTTTTCTACATTTTATTTTATATGGGATAACATCCGATTTTATGTTTCACTGATCAAAAAGTCTTACAAGTTATTGTCATTCCTGCTTAATAGTATATGTGGGATATACTTCGATGGTTCAAGCTCCTTCAAACTTTAACTCAAAATAACTACTTCGACCACAGTAACTATTGGCCGTAATGCTAACTTGAATTATGCTTATACCAAGCGTAATTGGTAAGACTCGACCAAATCTGCTTCACCATAATCACGTCTTTGACCGGTCGCCGCTATTTCATCCCCATTATGGAGCGTCAGGTGTTGAGAAAAAGCAAAACTCGGTCGTATTTTCGATCGATTTGTCCCCTTTTGTTAATTGTGAGTGCGTGTTTGTTAAATTATTTTTTGGAATATTTTTATATTTAAGTGGGGTATGGTTTCGTTGTAAAATTAATCGTCTTATTACAGCAAATTGGTTTTAAATAGGGGTGTAATTAATCGTCTTATTACACCAAATTGGTTTTATATTGGTGTAAAGAAAAGGACAAAAACATCCTTGTAGTAACGATCGTTAGTGATCAAATTTAAATAGGGGTCTTATAAAAGTGACTCGACCGACAATAACGTAATACTTGTCCACTATAACCCAATACATGCTCAGGAGATCTGGTGGAAGACATTGAGTCCCGCTCATAACGCAATACTCGTCCATTATAAAACATATCAAATAGCTTAGTAACCGTCTCTTTCGCTAGGTCATAAGACATGTAGAGTATTACCAAGATTATTATTTCTGCCATTCATCATATTTAATTTCAAGCTTTTAATGATTCGTATATCAGATCAATGATTCGTCTTATTGGCAATAAACAAACAACCACTTGCTGAAAGCTACCATGACAATTTAACAACTACTGTAATACCATCAGCAAAATCCAATACCATAACTGCGTAGGAATTAGGAATAGTACAAAAACCTTTTTGTTATTGCGTTATGAGCGGGACTCGATGTCTTCCACCAGATCGTCTGAGCAAGTATTGCGTTATAGTGGATGAGTATTGCGTTATTGTGGGTCGAGTCACTTTTAGTATTTGATTATGAAGGATTTTTTATGTGTAATTTTTCGTAGTTTTAAATAATGATTATGGATTTATTATGGGTTCTGATATACAGGATTCGTGTTGTGTAATTATAGTTTTAAGTTTTAGTTTTTGTATAGATGGATATATAATTTCAAATAAGATTTTTAAATGCGGTTTTTGTTATGTGTGTAAATCGGCTGGTTGGATGAAGAACACTTTAAAGATCCTGGGTTTTTTTGTTATGTTGGGGAAGAAGACAAAGAAAAGGACAAAAACACCCTTTTAGCAACGATGGTTAGTGGTCAAATTTTAACAGACGTTAGGTCAAAGTACCAAAATGATCATTAATCTAAAGACTAGGGAGGTCGCTGACTAATGAGGTCGCTTACACTTTCAAATGAACAGTTACTAAATTTGTAATCTGGAAGAAATGTATTTTGATACATGTGAGCCGCGTGCCAGAAGCTAATGCACCAGCCCCTGCCAAGAAGTCCCACATGCATCCAAACTCATTTTCTTCCAATTTAATCTGGTGTATATCAGTATATGATCCTATATATATACAAATTTTTGATTACAACTTTCACCAATGTGGGACGATTCAGAAACATCGTGAACTCTCTTTCTTAACATTCTTTACAAGGTTGGATAACTCTTAGTTTCGAGTTCATCAACTAAATTAAGAGCCATGTCCAGTTTGGTCTTCTCTAAGATTGATGATCTCTTATATATTTCAGAGTTAATTGTTTCTTCATATGGGTCATGCTGAACAACAAAAGCCCCATGGCGTACAAGGGACACACACAAGGGGCTAATACAAACATGACAACAGCCAAACTCTAAGTATAAATGCAGGAACCAAAATCATGTATACAACCCGCACGAGAAATACTAGATGATCGGTTGAAGACTAAACGTTTTGTGATTAATCATAAAAATAAAACTCATGCAAATTCAGTCTTATTACACGTGACCTTAATTCATTCGAGTATATATGAGGAACGTGGTCATGTTGTTACTATGACGTTAGAGTTCTATGTTTTGACATATATAGATAAATATCTGCAAAAATCATCCATACAGTATATAGTAACAAGACAATATCATTTTGATCACATTATGTAAATAGAAAACTTAGTTTTATATATTTATGACCAAATCTAGTTCTTGTTTGGTCCAAATTGCCAATAATTTTGTGTATTTCGAAAATAAATTTACATAAAGTCTTAATAGATAACTTTAAATTTATTCTGAAAATAGATTAAAGAAACTGAAAAAAGAGACCCGAATCAGTAACAAAAAGATATGTTGGAGTAAAACCAATCAAAGAAATTTTAAAAGTAGAAAGCATGATATTCTTTTAAATATGTTTTCACTTCATGTTTTAAGTGATGTGGGACGATCTCTTTTCACGTCACTCACTTTCAAACATAATATCTTATTCATATTAACTCTATATTAGACATACTTTAGTTCGTTGTGAACCTCTCTTCAAAGCTACTGACTTCTACGAATATATGTAATACATACATATATTAAATTATGTCCAAAGTATGAAAAAAAACATTTTGCAATTATCATTTTTCCAACATGTTTTTCCTTATGTGTATCAAGATCAGTTAATTGTTAAATAATATAAATTTTGTTAAAAAAATAAATGACAAAATGAATTCTAGACCAATGGAACTGGGTGTGCCTGGTTTCGCCAGCCAAACAATTACGCAGGTACTAAAACTCATTATATCCTAATCTAATATATCGTATAAGCTTTATTAAGTTACGACCTTTCACTGATCTGGGAAATAAAAAATATTATGTAGCACAAATAAAAAATATTTACGTTCAAAGTTAAATAAAAAAAACGCAAAAGTGTATAAGGAGACACTTATTAAAGGACGAAGTTAGTACAAAGTCCACCCTTTGGATTATCTTTTATACTTGGCTCAACAAACTACTCAAAATGCTTTTAGAGTAAAAACAAAAAAAAGTTCGGAAAAAAATTAAAACCTTTTTTTTTTGAAAAATAAAAATTTTATAATTTAGTAAAGATTTTTTTCATTAAAAAGTTTAAATTTTAGGTTAAATACAAACATCGTAAATATAAAAGACTAGTGTTGCAATAATAAAACAAGTGCTCGTTATTTTTATCCGTACCACATACGATTAGCAGGTTATGTTGATAACCAATATGTTTGATGATAATAATGTATTTTATCTACTATATTAGCAACATGCGAAAATTTTAAAAATCACGTTATTTAGTATTTACCATTAACTACTATTGCATATATTCTTTGTTAACTTTTTATTATTTTACGTTTTAAAAAAAAATTTCTTGTTAAAGTAACCCAAATTTAGTTTCATTACTTTTTTTAGCAAAGTGTGGTTTAACAAGACGATTCTTTAAATTTTGGTGTACGGTTCGGTTAGTAGTCTAATCGAAAATTTTGTACCTTTACATTCATATGAACTAGTGCAATACCCGTGCGTTGCACGTGTACATATTTTTACCAGGTTTGTGTAAATTTTAAAACGCTTATGTATATAAAGTTGAAAAGATTAAAGATAAAAAATCAATATTGTAGCATAAACAACATACCAACAATCTAATGCATCATTATTATAGAGTCTGAGTTAGCATACTCTTTATGTATCTATATTGTAAGCTAAGATATATTAGATGTGAGTGACGTATAAATGAGCAAGATTTTTCCAACTCAACAAATGCATGCATTTTCACATTCAAGATATGCATAGGTAAATATAAATCTAATGCATATCATTCAAGATAGTCTTGGGATCATAGAAAAATGTTGGGCAACATGTTCAACTATGGCATTATAATTCGTTGCTTTATTGTTCTAAAGAAGAACAATGGTAAAAGGACTTGTTATTAAACATTGTGTTATGTTTAATAATCAATGTTACCATGTAAAATGCTTGTTATAGCAAGAATATAGCTTACCACTTGACAAATAGGTTCGCAAGAGACTTAGTAAATAAGTCAGTAAAAGGGATGAAAAGTCCACTAGATTATCTAACTGTGAGATACCCAATTCCCCTCTAGTATAACGCTAAAGGCTGAATTCAATGTGGAAAGCTCACAATTAGAGATCGGAACACATGTCATACATCCCAAGGTATGTGTTCGGACCTGCAAGATGAGAAGGTTGAAGTTTATCTTCTTAATAGTTCTTTTGAAAAAGTGCAGCAGGGCATGATTAAAAGAACTACCTATATGAGTATGAAGTTTTACCGCTTCAATAAGCTTAGACTTGACTTAGTATATACTCACGAATGGATAGGGAGCATGGCTTGTAAAGCGTCAAGCATAAACATTGGAGAAATGTAGAAACTCGTGTGTATATTATCTTCAAGTATTCAAATGAGTTGACGGGTTCAATCGTTACGACACCCCGATTCTCGAATATTTGGAATGTGTAGTATACTAAGATGAAAATTCAATCGCAAGATATTTTGATTTATGCATGAGTTTGATTTGTTTTGATTATCGGGAAATCAAGGATTACACTAAAATGGGGGAGGTTTGTTGGTGATTTTAGTGTCATCAAAACATTTTGTGTGATAGTGATTTACCCGAGACCAAAGGGATTTCGAGTTAAGTTATAATACAAGTTCGGAGGTGCGGAGTGCACGCTTGTATAAACATATTAACTTGATTCCGGATACGATGAATGGGAATTTAGTGACAGAAAATTCGTCACTAAAATGTCGCAACCATTGAATAAAATGTTGCTGTTGTAAATAGTGACAGGAAAACCGTCGCTATTAAGTGTTGCAGTATTTTGTTTTAAAGTTAGTTACTTTAAAAGTATAAGGCATAACCATTCATAAAAGGTTGTGACTATTCATGAAAAGTCACATGGTCATTATATATTGACACAACTTTGGTCTTTCATGAAAAAAGATGAAGAATCATAACAACCCATACAATCTTCTCCATGTTTTGCTTTGATCTCTTGTGCCTAGAAATCAAAGTGTTCTTCTTGTCTTATCCCGATAAGAATTTCGTGTAACCCACACACCGATAGGGTCGAAATACTTTATACGGAAAGTAAACTCAACACGATTCAAGCAAAATATCCAAGATTCATCACAATCATTTACCCTATTATCTTACACAATTTACTTCCAAGAAAGCACAAGTAAATATAAATCAAAGGTGAGAACAATCATCATTGTTTGAATTACAAAAATGATTTTAAAAATTAAAAGACCTCTTTTTCTGGTCCTCCATACACGACCAAGACATCAAACATTTTCCCAGTATGACAAACTGATGCCAAAAACGTCAATGAGAATAGTTTAATTTCGCCACAAATGTGAGGCCGAGATTGACTTTATGTAAAACATGTATCAGGCAAAGTGTGTTGATCCCTCTAATGATAATTACTAAAGGATCTAGGAAGGGAAATTGTCAATTAATAAGTGAAACAAATATAAAGGCTTAAATAATACAACTTGGAGAACACACATGAGATCAGGCTATGAAAGTTTTTATCCTTATATTGGACAATGGTTTCTTTGTGCAAAACATGGAGTAACAAAGTCCAACATGCTAAATATCTTATAAGCTACAAAAATTCTCGTCTCTCTTAGTCGTGATGTATTATATGTTGACCTTGTTCAACATACTGGAAAAATTTATCGAAAACAATACTAAACACAACAAACACTAAAAAGTATTAGGATATGAATTTATAGAGCATAACGTGTTTTGCTACTACATAATAACTTTGACTTTTGCCTTTTGTTTTCGTTGATGGGTATCATCATGAACCGTTTCCTGTATTACCGCATAGAAACATTTAGTAATAGAAAAAAATAAAAGATTAAAAATCAAGGTTGCAGTGATCACCATACGCTATAATGAGTCGGCAACATGTTCATCAGTCGTCCTTTTTCTTTGCTTTTCAAAAAGACCACCTTCCCAGTTAGAGGTTCTAAATATACAAACCGCTACTATCAGTATAGAATGTAAATAATGATACTTCATTGCAACATATTTGTGTTACCATTTCATCATCTCAATCTTTGATAATGTAAGACATCAATCTGCTTTCACGTTTGCATTGTTTGTTGGTATAGTTATGTCAACCTGAAAAGACAGTCCTTCATTAAGATAACAAAAATGAGTAGTTATAATACTGATAATAAATTTCTGTAAAATAATAAGAAATTTAAAAACCTCGTTTTGTTGTTCGCCATCTTTTAAGTTGATTGAAATTCTGAATATTCGTTTCAACGCGGAAAAAAATGACTATTAGGCATGCTTTTATAGTGTCATTATAATATATTGTAATATTTAAGCAACGGATTAGGACCTATTTATCTCATAGTTAGTTTGAATTACCTATTCTTTTGCATACAGTTTTAAATGTTTATCTTTGAAAATAATATGGATAAACATGCATAATTCAATAGATGGATATATCACGTGCATATGCATATGAATGGCAAATGAATTTATGTGGTTGTGATCTTTCTAAATGGTGATCGCGTGGATATAAAAGTTTGCCAGCTCATCTTTTTTTTCTCTTAGTAGCGTGAGCAATTGAAAAGAGAATCAAGAAACAAACGATTTAAAATAGAAACCAAATATTAATAAGGATGCAAGAGTTGGTCTTTCGTCAACTTTCAATAATTCTAGGAACAATAAAGATCAAAATAATGTCTCATTAATTTACATTAAATTTAGTCTTTCATCCAACTTTCAATGGTATCAAGTATACATGCCACAATGGAACACGACTACAGCTGCCTCTCGATTTACATCAGCCGCAACTACAGCAAAATATGTGCAGCCGCTTTAAACTGATATGCTTTAACTTTAAGCTCAACATGACTAATATTAACATACATTTCCATTTTTGTATATGAAAAAGATGACGACTAAAAGTATTACTGATAACATACAATGGAAAACATGTGTTTGTAACTAATATCAAAGGAAGACATAATTGCCCACATAAGACACATGTTTTTGTTCTGAATTTTTGAACAAACAATAGAAGTTCTGTTTATAAACACTAAGAAACTTTGAAGAATTACAATACAACTAAAATAACATTAAGCTATTACTCCTTTATTAAAAGGAACTACAAAACATAATGGAAATGACAAAAAATAGAATAGAATCATAGAAAAAATATTTAAAATACCATAATACTTAATAGTATGAGAGTTTATATTCATATAAAACTTAAGGCGTGTTCATACATGTCTTTATTTTTTTATCCTCGTGAAGCAGTCGATACGACCTTCTCTTACCTCTAATTTTGAGGCGAGGTATCTTGGTTCGCTTAACCCTTTCCTTTGGCAAATCATCATTAACAATTTCCTCACCAACAAATTCCTGCACTTGACGTAAGTAAGTACGTTTATCAATATATGAAATGTAAAGAAATGAATCAAAAGATGTATGAGCAATGGTACATTAACAATCTTCGATAACAATGACAGAATCCCGTTTCTAGCTCATCAAGATGTTTGCATGTTTGTGTTGTTTCATCGCCATAGGCAAATGAAGATGGAAAGTAGTGTCTGAAAAGGTAAAGAAATTAATATAACTTTCCTAACATATAAGAATTCAAGAAAATAAAAAGAATGACTGTTACTTGGTTCTCATTGTTTGCCATCCTCAAAATGAAGTGGTTATACTGTAATTAAATATCTAGTGTACCAAACCGTTATTTATATAGTGATGTGTTGAGCGAGCAAAATGGACCTAAACTAAAAGAGTGTATATTTTGTGGGAATTAGTTAAAAGTTGATATGTCAACATTTTTAAAACTTCAAACTTTTTTTATTTTGAAATTCAATTTTGTACTTATCTTCAAACTTTTTTTATAAAACGTGGGATATTGAAGACCTGAATGTCAGTTGCATAGTACCAAATTTTTAGGAATGAATTTACATGGTCAGGATTTGTTTTACTATTGATCGTAGGGTGCTAAGAGTGTGCCATGTCACATTTTTTTATCACTGTTTCTCCAACAATAAATAAGAGAAATTATATGACGAACTAATACATCAATAGAACTTATATCTGTTCATGACTCGGGATTACAGATCAAAGTTACAAACTCTACCTTCTAAAACGTTCAAAAAGTCACGAACCATCAAAACATCGACAAAAGTTCACGACATATCACTCTTTCCATATAGCACATAGCTCTATGAACAAAAATTTTGTACTATTTTAAAATTTTATACTATTTTAATTCAAAACTAGATATCTCTTCATCTATAACAAAATCATATCCACCACTAGTTTATATCTTGTCGTCGTGTCAGGTTGGTGGCCGGTCTATCACCTTCGAGAATCGTGTACGTCCTCCTGTCTAATACCCGATTTGTTGTTGATATCGGGTCTACATGCGTCGGCACATGGCAAAATAATTATCCATATCAATGCTGCATGTTTGATTCAAAAACAGTTTCTTGTTCATATGTATGGATTTTAAGTCGGCGTTGTTGGTATTTATGCAAGGACTTTTATTCCTCTTATGATGATTAGAAAATTTTGGTCCATGATTTTTCATTGCTAGTATATTTTGAATTTGGTTCACTACGTTATAGGTCGACTAAATATATTGCTATTTGTTTGTGTAAGATTGGGTCTTTGAGATTTTTGAACGAACAAATTCCTTGGTAAATGTGATTTTATTCCTCTTCAAATTAGATGTTAAAGCATATGAGTTTGATAGAAATGAATTTAAGTCCCACATAGGCAATGTTGTAAATAGCGTGAAGCGTAGCGCAGCGTTGTTGCCAAGCTACAAGCTACAAGCTACAGAAGCTATAGCGAAGCTATGACGTTTTCTGAAGCGTGATATATAGCGGCATAAAATATTTATAAATTATTATTTATATAGCGAGTTTATAAGCAATATTTTAATTTTAGTTTAAAACAAAACCGACTATTAGTTACTCAAGGATTTATCTCCATAGTAAAATTACTAAGCCCAAGTCAACTAAATAGCCAAAAATTAGTAAACGAGCAAAATTCTTGTAAATCAGCAAAAAGATTCAAAAAAAAGCGCCACGTTACGCGCTATAGCGCGCTATATCACGCTTTATGGCGCTTTTTAGCACGCTACGCCTTAAGACACCGCCTTAGTCTGTTTCGTAACGTGGAGGCCACGCTTCACGCTATAGCCCGCTATAAGGCGCGCTATAGCGCGCTATTTAGAACCCTGCACATAGGTCTATAAACAAAAGTTTTGAGACTTTATATAATGAGGTGTATATTCACTGTGCAATGCAGAGTGATGTATCGTGTATGTAACGAGTAACCTAGCTAAAGTTAACTAGTTAAGGTCCGTGCTATGAAAACAATACATGATACACCTCGTGACTTTTTGTATTTCTCCTTCTCGCTAAAACGTTTTATAAAGTTTGACATCGGTGCCGAATAAAATTTGAGTTTTTTCTTTGTTGCATTATGAAATACTAGCATGGTACCGGTGACATTTTTGAGACGACGTATATTACTACTCTTACCCGTTAATTTGTATTCCAAGATTGAAGTTAAGACGACACATGTTACTACTCTTTTCCGTTAAATTTGTATTCAAAGATTGAAATTGTAAAAGATTTAAATCTATTACAAACAAAGAAATAAGTGGAATGCCGTAATAATTGATTAATTGAATTTTTTAATTTGCTCATAACATTTCTCTTCCGTTTATTATGAAAACAACTTATGCAATGACATGCATAATTTGTTTGATTGTTCCGTTTTTCCTACCGTGCAACAAAAATTTTTTCTGCTGTTAAAATACTAACTTTCCAAAGTGGAGGTCAAAGGTTCGAATCCAACAGATAGAAAATTAATCCTTTTGTGGCCACAGAAGTTCGTTTGCGCCGGCTCTAGGCTATCTAAAAAAAATACTTGCTCTCAGATTAGTCGACTCGCAATATGAAGTTATAACCAACGTTTTAAAAAAGCATCTTTCTCTACATTTTAAATAAATAATTTAATAAACGCAAACTCACAACCAACAAAAAAGGACGACTTGATCCAAAAGACGACCGAGTTTTGGTTTTCCTTCACGCAAGATGCCCATAATGGGTTGATGAGATACGGCTGACCCGTCGAAGACGCGATCATGGTGAGTGAGGACTCATTCAAGTTAATTACAAAACGTATGTGGTAATTTACACACACAAATAGGTTAATTTGAGAAACAAGTCAGAATGGAAGAAGGAACTTGAACCATGGAAGTATGTTCTATTATAGAAAACAAATACAATACTACGTAATATTTTTAGGCATACCTATTTAACAAGATTGACATTAACTTGTTCAACATTTTGTGGACTACATGTCACGCGGGGCATTTTTATGTGCTAGATCATCTTCATTAAATTTGGTTGAGTCGAGCTTTACAACAACTGTTGAAGCTCATAAGTTGTATAGTTTTATGAGTTTTTGATAAGCGAAATCCAGAATCGGATGTTATCCCACATAGGCCACATAGAAAAATATTTGTTACCTTATATAGTGAGGTATCTATTTCTTTGTAAAAGTTGGGTATATTGTATTATGTTCCTCCAAGGTAGCATCTGTACTTCTAACTTCCATAGAAGTCAGTTTATACCATGGGTAATTAGTATACCTTGTTCACTTTTTTACGTTTTTTCATCTGCACAAAACTCTCGGATACAAAAGATGGGTCATTTCATTCTCAAATGATATCAGTAGACCAACTCGATAGTATACTTTGCTCACTTTTTTACGTTTTTCCATCTGCACAATACTCTCGGATACAAAAGATGGGCCATTTAATTGTCAAATGATATCAGTAGACCAACTCGATAAGTTGAACATCCTACATTGAACAACTCACGGGTATCTTGGTTTGATTACAATCCACCAACCTATGGATGGTTTTGTTGATCCTGTACAAGCTTTATATATATTTCGTATGGGTAACTAAGATTTGGTGATTCCAATTAGTGTAGTAAAAAATGGCTTATGTGATGCGAGTTTGTGTAGTGTAAATTGATTAAACTCGGATACTCAAATTGATTTTAATTTTGTGAAAGAAATCAAACTCTTGTACACCACAACTCGAGTAAGAATGCAGGAATGATTTCTAATGAAGTCGTTAATGCTCGAAAAGGCAATTTTTTTACTCATGTATCTGTAAGGTAACCATCATCACCAGACCTCTTATCCCTAGAGAATCATCATTACAACAACTATACCACGTCACCATGGTTGTGTTTTCACCAAATTTTTACTTAAACGGATGCTAAATATAGAATGTCATGACCAACTCCAAAGGTTTCCTTTCCAAGTGTATATGGTTATATATATGTAGGTCCTTAGTTTCTTAGGATTTAGCAATGTATGATTTATCTTATGAAATGGAAGGGAAATGGAAGAACTTAGAGATAGAAAGAATAGAGAGAAATGAGAGAAATAAGAAAGATGGAACGTTGAATAGAATGAGAGTGTTAAACCCCTCCTAACATGCTAGGAGGGGGTTTATATAGCCCACCCTACATGTGGGCTATATGGTCTATATTGGATCACGAGCCCAATACTTGAGTATATCGCTGGAGTGACCGATCATTTCTAAATACGTAAAAACGTATTTCCAACAATCTCCCCCTAAGGGAGGTCACTCCAAGTTACAATGTCCTAAATAGTCTATAGCTCGTGATCTATGCTAATAATGATGTGACCGAGACTTTCTTTGGAAAAACGTATTTCCAACAATCTCCCCCTAAGGGAGGTCACACCGTTTTACAAAATCTTAAACCTAGCATACTATGCTTGAGTCTTCGATCTTGTTCTTGTGAATATGCTGATGAGATCTTTGACTTTAGACTTGAGCATGTTTTCTTGCCTCGATCTTGTGCATTCATCACTTGTGATATTTACCTCCTCGTGACTTCATGTTCCACATACTTATACTTTTATTAATTCTTGAAAGCTTCAGAGTTTGATACAGCGGAAGACTTGACTTATAGACTTTCTTGAATTTGTTGAAGTATTAAGTGCATACAGTATAAGCATGTGGTGACAACTTCTTCTGGATTGTACACCGCAATGGCACCTTCTTGTTACGCTACATAAGACAGTTAGCAACAAAACATATACACGGATGAAATGGCCTTGAACATTTCATTCTAATTCGGTAGCATTTTACCTCCGGTCGGTGAAGACCGTTGGACGATATAAAATATCGTACTTGTGTCAGGTAGCTCTAATTAAATATCTCCTTGACAAGATTTCGCGGGTAAACCCGTTCTCTTTATTTGACCGTCCAAAGCTGAATGCGAACATAAAGAGTGAATCATTTGGATAATATTATCCGCATGATTTGAAGCCGTCAATTCATGTTCCTGGAACAAGTGAAATTCAATTAAGAACCGCACCACCGTTGCTTTCCAGTTGTCACGAGCTTGATTCGTATAGAATCTTGCAAGTTACCTACCAAGTGCTGTTTGAGGTTAATACTAGAAGGATTTCCAGCCATCACTGTGAACACTAAGGTATCACTCTGAGTGTTCTGGCAAGATCATTAAGATATTGCGTAGAGGCCTGGAACGTGTTTAAATTCATTTAAGAATTAAACCACTGTTTCTTTCTAGTTATCACAAGTTTGATTCATAAAGAATCGCACAAGTCACCTACCATGAGTTTTTTGATACTCGCTCAAGAAGGATTTCCATCTTCATTGTAAATACTTTCGTATTATTCGGATGTTCAGGCAAGATCATGAAGATTTTGCGTAGGACTCTTAAGATCTTTCTTACTTTTTTACAGTGTGTGAGGAAGCAAGGAAATATGAAAGTGTGTCCTAATGAGATATTTGATGATCTCAAATGGCTCTAGACTTAATCGTGTATTTTGGATTTTAGTGATCGGAGGCTGGAGAGGAGTGCCACCATTTCAATACCAATTTATTCGGAGTGAATAAATCAATAGATAATGCATTGTCTATGTGTGATTAAAACAAATATTTTTTGAGAGATATCTGAGTTAGCTGGGATCGGTTGTGCATTGCATCACTGGGTCCATGATGTCTATCTTCAATATCGAGAATCATTGAAAAAATGATCTCAATAGCATATGTATTGACCCGGTTTCTTCCTAAGGTTGTAAGGAGGGCTTCTTTCTTTTCACCCTTTATCTTTACAATTCTTTTTCATTCTTCAACCCCTTCAATGCTTACCAATACGTCATAACTAGCACCTTGTTGTGATTGTTCCAGTGCTAACTTAAGTACTTGGTCGGCATTCAGCTACGTTCACAATCTTTCTCCATCTTTCCTAAGGACTACTATTTCTAGCTATGGAATGTCCTTGGGAAGATTCCTCCGGTTCTAGAGGAATCATTGGACTTTAACCTATCCTACCATCCTTATGTCACCACAATCTTCACCGTCGTGAATAGCGATGTTCTGCGTAAGTGTATGTCACCATGAAATCCATTTTGAAGTGCAAATCCATTTTGCTCCCCCTTAACATATGCCATGATATCCGAAAACATTTCGCACATGTCGGGATGATCTAGCACGTTAAGTCAACCCACTTGTGATTAATCATTTCCCATATTAAATCACATTTTCTCCCCCATATTAAAAATATTAACCCAATCGATGTTTTTAATATCAATTGATTTAATAGCATTTTAAGAAAAATTGGGAAAAAAATGCAAATCCAATTATCTTCATGCTTTTACAAAAGCTCCCCCTCAAATAAATGAGGGTGTACTTGAAACGTAAATTAAATACCTTTTAAACACAAGTGTAAGGTACTTATCACATGCAAAGATCATATATGATAATGTATTCACAAGATAAGCGATTTATGAGGTTGGACCTGAATGATAGAGAACATCATATGAAAGAAGCACATGGTTCTTGTTCAAGAATGTTGGTCGCCTCATCACGTCTGAAGTTATCTCTTGACTCCATGTGTACGATTGATATCGTTGTCTTGACACCAATATGTGAACTTGGCACTCTCGGCATCAAGGATTCTGAATGCTGGACAATTGTTCCCCCTCAATTGTTGACCCGTGTTCTATTGAAAGAGCTGTAGTCACCGTTTGAGTAGTCGCATCGTCGAGTATGTAGATATCAATTGTAAATTGCTACGGTTGGTGGAGATGATAACTTCATAAAAACAAGATTTCTCTTGTTTTAACAAATAAATGCACTGACACGTACATCAATTCGTGTTAGATTGTGTTATTACGTAAACACAATCCCTTACATGGTTATAAAGTAAACCATGCCCGAGAAAATTAATTCCCGTTGGTGAGTCAAAGCTTTTCGGTGAAATGCTTGACTTTAATATGAAAAGCGGGTTACTATCAGAAATAATAGCAAGCCATTTTGAGCATGTTTTAAAACATTTGAACTTTTGCTCGAACTTTATTTACAACCCCGTGTCATTATTGAATGACATTTCTAGTATCGTAAATATTATCGATTCCAGAAGACATGCTCTTTTTATCAAAACATTTTGAACACACAATTTTGAAAGATTTAGAAAAACCTTTTGAGAAATTCTCGAAAAATTGTGTTCATTGTTTTGAAAACCAATTACTTGAGCTTAAGATGTTGAATATCTTACAAAATGAGCTCAAGTCCGAGAAGTTGTAAACTTCCCGTTGTGTGGATAAGTTTATCATCGGCGATAAACTTTCCTTTTAACTGAAGAACGAGTCCTAAGTTAACATTTACTTAGAAATCATTTTCATGAGTTTGAAAAACTTTGAATGTTTTAACGTAAAGCTCATGACCGAGAAAGATGAATTTCTCGTTAAAAAGTTCTCTTATTTTAAAGATACACTTTACTTTATGAGCTTAAAACTTGGAATGTTTTAATACAAGCTCATGACCGAGAAAATTTAATTTCCCGTTACGAGGATAAGCTATCTTTAAAGATAAGCTATCCTAAAATTACATCCGAGTTACAGTCTGATACTTAACTGTAAGTCTTTGTGCATGAGCTTAAAAAACTTCGAATGTTTTTAATAGTAGCTCATGCCCGAGAAAAATTAATTTCTCGTTGTAAGGATAAGTTTATCATCAGCGATAAACTTTCCTTTTATACTGAAGAACGAGTTCTAACCTGACATTTACTTAGAAGTCGTTTTCATGAGCTCGAAAACTTTTGAATGTTTTAACGGAAAGCTCATGACCGAGAAAGATGAATTTCTCGTTATGAAGAAAAGTTCTCTTATTTAAAAGATATACTTTCCTTTATGAGCTTAAAACTTGGAATGTTTTAATACAAGCTCATGACCGAGAAAATTTAATTTCCCGTTACGAGGATAAGCTATCTTAAAAGATAAGCTCTCCTAAAATTGAATTCCGAGTTACAGTCTGATATTTAACTGTAAGTCATTGTGCATGAGCTTAAAAACTTAGAATGTTTTTAATATTAGCTCATGCCCGAGAAAAAATAATTTCTCGTTGTAAGGATAAGTTTATCAATGGTGATAAACTTTCCTTTCTTTGAAGTCTGGGGCATAACCTGAAATATAATTATACGCCATATACACGAGCTTAAAACTTTTGAATAGTTTTAATGTAAGCTCATGTCCGAGAAAATTTAATTTCTCGTTAATGAGGATAAGTTTATCATCGGCGATAAACTTTCCTTTACTTGAAGATCGGGTCATCATCTGATATTTAATGATGAGCCTTATACACGAGCTTAAAACCTTTGAATAGTTTTAAATTTAGCTCGTGTCCGAGAAAAATTAATTTCTCGTTTTGAGGGTAAGTTATCGTTGCGTAAATAAACTTCCCTGTCTCTGAAGTCCGGGTCATCGTCTGTCATTTAACGAGTAGCCATTTACACGAGCTTAAAACCTTTGAATAGTTTAAATGTAAGTTCGTGTCCGAGAAAATTTAATTTCTCGTTTTGAGGGTAAGTTATCGTTGACGAGATAAACTTCCCTTTCTCTGATGAACGAGTTACAGTCTGTGATGTGACTATAAGTCCTTTACACGAGCTTAAAACCTTGGAATAGTTTTAATGTAAGCCGTATCCGAGAAAATTTAATTTCTCGTTTTGAGGATAAGTCATCATCAGGATGAACTTTACTGTCTTTTGAGATCGAGTTACAGACTGTAATGTGACTGTAAGTCCTTGTGTAACTTAACTACGAGCCCCCTAAGACACTTGTTTCTTAGATATCAACTTCTTCAGCAACCAAACTCTGAAAGTGTCCTTAATTGAATGGTATAAAATGATTGGACCGCTTCGTTCTTTTGGAACATCCTCTTTGGTACCTGCATTCTCATTAGGAATTTGCATGCTTTGATATGGGTTAGCGATATCTATCTTAGAAGCAAGTGGGGATTCACAGTTGGCCTTACTTATGCCAGAGGTGACCTGAGGAGATGAATCACTTGTCTTAGTTGGCAAACGTTTCCTTTTATAGAATACCTTAAGTTCAGGCTTAAGTGATGTATCATCCTTTTCAATTTCCTCCCTAGTAGTCTTAGCAGAATCGAAGACTATCCTAGTTAAAGGGCACTCGTTTCCTACAAGAGTAAAAGTTCTACCAGTGGGCGCCACATTTTACCAACGGATTTGATTTTAGCTACCCACTTGGATTTAAGTCTAGCACGGGAGTTCACCTTATTAAGTAATTTTTTGATACAAGAATCATGATTAGCTTTAAAGACACATTTCCTACATGTTTTACAAGTAGCATATTTAATGTCCGAGTAAGATCTAGAATTACTAGATGATTGATTGATGCTCCTAGGATGTGACATTTTACGGTTAGCAGGGTTGGGTAAACTAGAAGGCATCTGACTAGGTTTGAAATTCCTATCTCTTACTTGTGTCTTTTTCTTAGCATCCCTTAGAACAAATGTATGGCGAACGTCATTTGAACTAGTTCGAGACGTGTTCTTTGGACTATGTCTAGGGAAACTAGTGGCAATCATGTGATTAGGTCTTGCAAAAGCTGTTTTAGTCACATTGGCCCTAGTTGGTGGAGTGAATGTTCTAAAAATATGTGCCATATCAACTTGGGAGGCAAAACGCGGTCTCGAGGATTGTGGTCGCTCGGATCTAAATGTAGTCGGTTGTCTAACGGACTGTATTTGAGGCGGTTTCCCCAAGATTGATGGTTTTTCAAGCTTAGTATCCACACTAGTTCCTTTGGTTTTCCTCAACTAGTTTTACAGAGCCGCTATTGCAAAAACATTTTCCTGAACTTGAGCCTTTAAAGTCTCATTCTCTTTGAGCAATTCATCTTGGGATGCCAACTTAGATTCAAGCAACTTAATTTGTTTCAAAAGATTATCCTTTTCAGCTTTATAATCTAGAACAGTTTGATCCAATTTTCGTTCAAGAACAACGTTTGAATTTTCAAGTTTTTCAAAATATGTTTCAAATTTCTCCGTTTTCTTCGAAAATTCAATTTTGGCATCCTCAAGCTCTTTTGATTGCTGAGCTAAAATCATTTCATTCTCTTCAATCCTAAAAGCAGAATTGGTTAACGTAGCAGTCATAAAGCACATATCATGATCTTTAGCATTCTGATCATTATCTCCCTCATTATGATTCACATCAGATGAATTAGAAGTGGTATTTCTATCACCCTTTTCCATCCCATGTTCGGCATAGATAGGGTCGGAATGCTCAACATGCTGTAAATCATTGTTAGTTACAGGATTCAATTGTACCCCAACTATTGGCTCTTCGTCATGCCTTCTTGAATCATGTTGGCGTGATGCAATGACGCTGCTATCATTGTTAACCGAGGTGGTCTCCTTTGAGTCATCCGTAAGACCATTTGTTTTCTCTGGCATCTGCATCGGATTTTCTTGTATTCTACTATCATGCTCTAGTTGAAGTTGTGAACTTTCATAAATCAAAAGTGCAATAGATTTCATGAAATTGAGCAATCTATCACTGAAGTCTTTAACCTCGATTTGTGTGTCTTCAAAGAATGACTGGCAGATCGTTGAAGCTTCAACCTTGGCAGGATCAAATTGAAAGAAACTCGAAAAATGTTGCTCTAAAACTTGAAGTGTATGTGAGAATTCAATTTGATTAATGTCTTCTTTGTAGATTTGCTCTAGTAGTTGGTTCAATTTGAGGAGCATTCGGTGGACGAAAATGGTACGATCTTGACCGAAGAGTGTCACAAATCCGCTTCCTTCTTTAAGTAGTAAGATGTTCGACAAATGGGACCGAAGTAGTCGAAATAAAGTCATTCTACTATCTCTAGCTTTAACTTTCATGTGACGCGATTCTCCCTCTTGAGATGTCGAATTCAACCAATCCATTGAAATTCGATGAAAAAAATGATTGTGGATGTGGTTGTTTTCGGAATTTACCAATTCGTGAAGAAACTTAGAAAATGGAAATTCTTGGGAGATGACAACACCAACAAAAGATCCTTAAAAACCTCTTAAAAAATCCTCGTTTGATGATATATCTCTTTTCTCGGCTCAATAATTGTTGTCGGCTCAAACGATGAGAAATTAAAACGGAGTCCAATTCAACCACGGCTCACTCCAAATAGAAAGCCCGTAAACTAATTAAACCAACCTTTGGTTAAACTAGTAAACGGCCCGACAACCAATTTAACCAAATTACTTTCACACGAATCGATTTAACTTAGCAAAACGTAAAACGTAAAAGTGGTTAACTAAATTACTATGTAGCCCAATTGTCAAAACATAAAAGTTGAGGCCCAAGTGGAATCAAAACGCAACCCAATTGTCAAAACGTGTATTACTTAAAAACGGGTATGAAAGTTACCCTTGTTTTAGAACTCACGTGGAATGTATATGTGATACAACTTGGTCAATATACACGTATCAATACAAACTAATAGTAGTAACACGTTCATTGATGTTTAACCATTCCCTAAAGAGACGTGGGAATTAAATAGAAGAAACATGTAGCAGCCGATATACCATAAACTGAAACAAACAGTTGAGATATAAAATATCACTTTCCTAATGTTTAGGCATTCCCTAAACCCACTATTCTCAAAAACTCCGCCTCACCAATTTCTCTCAGTCACCATCAACTTCCTTCCTAAAATAACCAATCAATCTAAACCTAATCTAACTCTTTGTTTATTCCGCCCCCTCTTTTTTTATCAAATCCTTTTATAAACAAAACGCAGCCATCATCTGCTATCTCATATCATCAACATAATCATCAATAACAAAAACAAATTCACGGCCAACAAAAAACGTGTTCTCTCTCTGATCAAATCGGCTTCAAGATCTATTTGTGAATAGGTCTCGGGTAGGTGAATTTAATTTAAGTTTTAATTTCAAATTTAGATCAATGAAAGTTTTTGAAACTGAGATCTTGAAGAATTGAGTCTGATTGTTGTTTGTTTGAGGATGTTTAAAAAACAGTCTTTTGTTTAAAATCAGTTCTGAGTTTGTCGTGGGTCTATGGTGTGGTATGCTTGAGTCGAGGGTGAGTGTGCGAGGGTGAGGGTGAGGGTAAGTCGAGGGTGAGTGTGCGAGGGTGAGGGTGAGGGTGAGTCGAGGGTTTGATGGGTTTGTTATTGAGTTTAAGTCGAAATGGGTGTGAGGTTTGTATTGAGGGTGTGAGGTTTTTGGTTTGTGAGACTTCGACTGATGAAGTTGAGTTCGAGTTAGGGTTTTCGAGTCAGATGGGTGTTGTTAGTGTGGAGGCTGTTGGTGTGAGTCGGTGTATGGTCTGGGTCCTATTGTTTTGGTCAAAACGAGTCTAGATAAGTTATATTTCCATCGCAATATTTTTCATTCTATCGCAATATCAACAACACTCTTCCATCGCAATGTCAAAAAAAAACTCACCATCGCAATGTTTAAAAACACTTCCATCGCAATATGTCAAAATATTTTTCCATCGGAATGTAGCGAAAAAATTTCGGCAGAGTTTCGTCTCAATGTTCCTTAAACCCGTCGTAATCCACGATCGCAAAGTATGATCGGAATTCACGTCGGAATAAGGTATCTGAATATCATCGATCGCAAAGTAAAACCCTTGGTTATTGCGATCGAAATGTACAGTTATCGGAATAATGCAACAATCTATCAGAATATGATAAAAAAGAAAAACATCGGAATAAGCATCTGTCTTAATCTGTAATGAGCCAAAGCACTTTTCAGTACTTATTTTCTATTGCAAAGAGTACCTTCGTAAACAGTTGTGGACAAAAGTCACAATAAAATTGATAAAAGTTGATGAAGTTGATATGAAACTGGTATGAGACAAAAAGAAAATGATAAAGAAAACTGAAACTTGTGAAAGTTGATAAAGCTTGTGATAAAGGTGAAAAAATTGATAAAAAATTTGTGAAAGAAAATCCGAATCAATAAAACTGAAAATAAATCCAAATCAATTTTAACCAACAAGGATCCAAATCAAAAAAACAGAAAGTAAGAGATAGACGAGAAAAAAATTGTGAAAGGAGAAAAGTTTTGCCACTAAATCAATAGATAAAAACACGTAAATTCGAAGAATCAACCAAATCTCTTGATACCAAATGTAGGTCCTTAGTTTCTTAGGATTTAGCAATGTATGATTTATCTTATGAAATGGAAGGGAAATGGAAGAACTTAGAGAGAGAAAGAAGAGAAATGAGAAAGATGGAATGTTGAATAGAATCAGAGTGTTCAACCCCTCCTAACATGCTAGGAGAGGGTTTATATAGCCCACCCTACATGTGGGCTATATGGGCTATATTGGATCACGAGCCCAATACTTTAGTATATCGTTGGAGTGACCGATCCTTTCTAAATACGTAAAAACGTATTTCCAACAATATATATTCTTATGGAGTAATGAAGCTTGATTTATAGATATGATTATTTTTATTGTATTAGTTGAACATCGTATGTCGAGCACTAACAGATGTCTTAGTTTGATCCCAATCTACGAGTGGTTTTGCTGATCTTGTGTCAAAAACGTTATATATACCCCGTATTATGAGAGACATTATGGTTTCCATTGGCATAGACTAAAATATGGTAAATAAGACTTGTGAAGCCAATTTATGTAGTCGAGAACGCCTCATTTGATGCGATATTGTGTGATAGTGTAAACTGATTAAGGACGACGAATACTTGTTTTTATTATTGTTTTGTGAACTAAATCAATCTGATGTGCAACACAACTCACAAGATAAGAGGAAAATTTCTTGAAAAGTTGTTTAATATAAGGTGATCAATGCATTGTAATTGTCGTAATCGTAGAACAATCGAATTTCTGAATTTAGTTGTTAACATTTTGAGCAAATAATTTGGTAAGACTTTTTTTTGATACTTTTCGTGAGTAAAAAATTAGTTTTAGTCCCACATAGGTGAAAGAAAAGAAATTTTCTTACCTTAAATAGTGAGTTGGGTATTGATATGCTAAATTGGCATAAATATAATGTTGTTGGCAGTGCATATTTGCGATGTTTATAAAACATCGCCGCCGTGAGACTGCCAATAATGTGTATGATTGTTGACTTTTTACCATCCAAAACATTTTGTTTAAGTATTTTTTTTTATATTTGTGGTGTGTAAAAACACTTTTATGGTACTATGATTGTTAACCTTTTACCATTGGAACAATTCCAGGAACAAATTTCTATAAAAGTTCAAAGGAACAAATCTAAGCATTTGATATGAACTTCAATCCTGAAATTACTCCTTTCACATTCATTTATTTCGCTATCTTTCTACGACACACACCTTTCACAACCTAAACACACACAACCATAACTCTCAACCACTATCGCCGTCGCACCCCACCATAGATCGTACACCATCGTCGTCAATTTTCCATATCACCGTCGATCCACATCTTGATATATATAATATTCTTTCTTTGTTTCATACACCCCCAAATATGTTTATTTTCGTATCTTTTCTGACGACGAAACTACATAGTTTCATGTTTAACCTGGATCAATTAGTTGCTTTCGACGACTACAACGACAGAGAGAAAAGCCTATTTGTTGGAAATGTGTTTTCCCAAAGAAAGTCTCGGTCACATCATTATTAGCATTGATCACGAGCTATAGAATATTTAGAACTTTGTAACTTGGAGCGACCTCCCTTAGGGGGAGATTGTTGGAAATACGTTTTACGTATTTATGAAGGATCGGTCGCTCCAACGACATTTATGTAATAGGCTCGTGATTCACTTTGTAAGTATATAGTCCATATAGCCCACATGTAGGGTGGGCTATATATATACCCCTCCTAGCATGTTAGGAGGGGGTTGGTCATTCATTTACACTTAATCATTTTATCTAATTACTTTCTCTCTCTACTTTCCTTCCCTCTCCTTTCTCTCTCTACACCTAATCTCCTTCTTCCCCATCTCTTCCACCAAATCCATAGATCTAATCCTTCCATTAACAAATCCTTAGAATCAGTAGGCCTTCAATTGGTATCAAGAGCCATGGTTGAATCTTAGGATTTGCTTATTTTTTATCTTTTGATTTGGTGGTAAAAATCCTTTCTTTTCTAATTTTTTTATCCATCTTTTTATCATTTGATCAATTTTTTATCAATTTTTTTTTATATAAACTTTTTTTATCAATTTTTATTTTTTATCAGTTTTATTTTTTACGTAGGTTTTTTATTTTTTACAATCTGTTTTATTATCAAGTTTTTTCAATTGTTAAATCCTCTAGTTTTATTAATTTTTAAAAAAAAAAAAAAAAAAAATAATCTGTTTTTTTCAATTATCAGTTTTTATAATTACGTTTTTTTTTAATAGTTTTTATTCAGTCATTTTTTCTTTCTACATCAGTTTTTTTAATCACAATTTTTTTAATCAGTTTCTTCTTCTTTTTCATAACTGTCCATGAGTCCAATCCTGTCCAAAAATAATCCAAACAGTCCAAAAATTGTTACGAGTGTCATATCAGTCCATGAGTCCTATCCAATCTGTTAAAACTGTCATCAATCTTTTTTATCCAAAGTTATCAGTTTTTCGTTGTCAGATTTTTTCCGAATAGACATTTTTTCCGAATGGTCATTTTTTCCGAATAGACAGATTTTCCGAATAGAGAAAACTTCCGAATAGGAAAAAACTTCCGAATAGAAAAAAAAAAAAAAAAAAAAAAAGTTCCGAATAGACTAAAAATTCCGAATAGACCAAAAAATTCCGAATAGACCAAAAGTTCCGAATAATCAAAACTTTCCGAATAAGAAAATCTTCCGAATAGGAAAAACTTCCGAATAGACCAACTTTCCGAATGGACAAAGTTTTCCGAATAGAAAAACATTCCGAATAGGTTTTTTAAATTAGACTCTTTCCGAATAGAAGTCCATTCGGAATAAATACTCTCAGACTCTCATACAACGACTCGACTCGACACCCACATCATCTAGACCCTACAAACCATCGACTCGAAACACTTGCAACAAAAACCCCCACCTCTCAGGCTCTCACGACTAAAAGACTCGAATCCAAAATCCTTTTTCAACTCCAAATCCACACACAACAACACCACTTTAAACCAAGCCTCGACTCACCCTCGAAAAACCCTCTAAACAACCCAATACTTCTCGTCTGACAAATCGACTCACACTCTGGAACCAATCACACGAACAAGACAAAACATCACAACTCACTCCCTCACCACCCTCGAACAACCAAACAGAAACACCCCCCCGTCTAGACTCAACACAGACTCATCTCACCAACATCCACTTGACTCTCGTTACACCCCTCGACTCTAACACCACACCCACATCCGACAACCTCGTCACTCTCACACATCTCACAGACCCTCGCACACCCTCGCATCTCAACTCAACTCACACTTCGTAAACAGACTCCCCCTCACAAACATACTCTCATCTCACCCACACCTCTCGTCTCACACAAACACTAACCCAAGACTCTCTCCCATCCAACTCTCATCAGACACCACTCAACCCTCACACAAACCCTCTCGGATTCCCCTCAACTCCCTCGTTACCCCCAAACACTCCTCACACTCTCCCTCACTCTCTCGACATCTAAACTGACCCAAACACAAACTCATCCCTCACACTCTCAAACACACCCTCAAAACACATAATCTTTATCCGAAAAAGATTGTTTTTTAAACAAAAAGACTGATTTTTTTACAATAAACCACAAAAACACAGACTCGACAGAAAAGACTCTACAGAAGAGAGAGACTCAACACACACATAAACAGAGATACCTACCTGAGACCATACGTTTCATGATCTTGTAGCCTTCGAAAAGCTTCCTAATTTGAAAAGTTTCATACTCGGGGATTGCAGTTTGATTGCAGTTTGTAGCAAGAACACAGAGGCGCGATTTACGTTTGATTGCAGAGAGAGAAGGGCGGAGGAAACAAGAGAAGCAGTTTTACGTGTGTAACTTTTGAGGAGAGAGAGAAATTATTAGGTTAAGATATTTATTTGAGTGGGCGGATATATCTAAGTAAAAGGAGTGGGCGGTGGAAGATTTGGATTGGGCCACGTGTGTGGAAGATTTGAACTGGACGGAGATAACAAAGTAAAGTTGTCACAGCTTGTTTCAGATTTTTTTTTATTTTTAATAAAGATTATTTCTGAAAATTTTTGAAAAACAGTTATTTTTTTTTCTATTTTTAAATATCAATTTTTTTCTTCTATAAATAGATAAATCATATTTTTCTAATTTTTAGTTTAAATTTCAAATTTTTTCTAATTTGTTTAGTTTAAATAGATAATCACAATCTTTCTTTTTTTTAAAATAAGTTAATTTTTTATATTAATTTTTTGGCAAAATCGTATTGAGGCGGGTATTTTCATAGAATTAACGTGGAAACATATTTGACGGGTTCAAATTTTTCTGGCCGGATTTGAAGTCAAATTTACGAGTGAAAGTGACGGGATATATTTTTAGCGACTACGGATTTTTGATCAGATTTTATTCATAATCTTTTGAGCCGATAACACTTTTTGAGCCGAGTCGTATTGTTCAAACCCGACAACAACAACAGCCACATCATTTTTCCTCGATTACCAATGGAATCGTTAAAATCGACACTTAAAGAGGGAGAATCGCATCAAGTGCAAGCCAACGCTAGGGAAAGTGGTATAACTTCATTTCGAATGCTTCAGTATCATCTAGTTAATCTTTCACGAATTCAAGGAGGGAGCGAATTTGTGACAATCTTTGGACAAGATCGTCATATATTCATCGACTCAATTTTCACCACTTTGACCCACCTCGCCGAGGAACTTAACAATAAAAGCTTTAATCACTCTGCATCGGCACTTGCTTATAAGGCTCTTGTGACACAACTCACGCCTTTCCTCCAGTTCAATATCATCAAGTCTGAAAGTTCAATGATTTGCCAATCATTTCTTCGAGATACACATACTGAACTTCGAGTCTTCCGTGATACAATTCTGAAACTCATGACATCAGTCTCGTCTTAGATTTATGAAAGATCTCAAATTCAGCAAACGTATGATAATGGAGTGCAAGAATCAATGCCGCAAATGCAAGAGGAGAATGGTCATACGGTTGACAACTTGGAGCCTAACGATGGCAAGAGCACGGATTCAGAAGGACAACATGATATCAGTGGCACGTCGGGGAATGCTCACGAGATTTCTCTTGATGACACCTTACCCATATATGACGAAGAGCCTGCAAACATGGTACAATGTGATGTTGGTTATGATGTATATGTTGATAACATGTCGCATATTGAGCATTCTGAACCTAATTATGACAAACATGGGATGGAAAAGAGTGATAGAAATACCACTTCTGATTCATCCGATGTAAGTCATAATGGGGGAGAGATTGTTCAGAATGCTATAGTACATCATGAAAAGTGTATTATAACTGCTTCATTGTCTGCTTCTGATTCCAAGATTAAAGAGCTCGAAACGATCGTAGCTCGGCAATCAAAAGATTTTGAGGATGCCAAACTTGAATTTTCTAAGAAAACGGTCAAATTTGAAACATACTTTGAAAAACTTGAAAAATCAAACGTTGTTCTTGAAAGAAAATTGGATCAAACTGTTTTAGATTCTAAAGCTGAAAAGGATAATCTTTTGAAACAAATTCAACTGCTTGAATCTAAGTTGGCATCCCAAGATATCGTGCTCAAAGAAAATGAAACATTAAAGGCTCAAGTACAGGAAAAGGTTTTTGCTATAGCTGCGTTGAAAAACGAGTTAAGGAAAAGTAAAGGACCTGGTGTGGACACTAAGCTTGAAAAACCATCAATCTTGGGGAAACCGCCTACAAATCAGTTCGTCAGACAACCTACTGCATTTAGATCCGAGCGACCACAATCCTCGAGACCGCGGTTTGCCTCCCAAGTTGATTTGGTTCATCTTATTAGAACTGTCACTCCAGCAACTAGGCCCAATGTGATCACTCCAGCTTTAGCAAGACCAAATCATATGATTGCCTCTAGTTTCCCTAAAAATATCAAGACCACGTCTAGAACTAGTTCAAATGACGTTTGCCACAAATTTGGTCAAAGGGAAGCTATTCAAAAGACACATGTAAGAGATAGCAATGTCCAACCTAGTCAGATGTCTTCTAGATTACCCAACACTGCTAACCGTAGCATGCCATCTTCTAGGAGCATCGATCAATCATCTAGGAATTATTCAGACATTAAATATGCTACTTGTAAAACATGTAGAAAATGTGTCTTTACGGCAAATCATGATGCTTGTGTCAAGAAATTACTTGATGAGGTGAACTCCCGTGCTAGAATTAAGTCCCAGTGGATGGCTAAAATCAAACCCTTTGGTAAAGTTTGGCGCCCCACTGGTAGAACTTTTACTCTTGTAGGAAACGAGTGCCCTTTAACTAGGATAGTCTCTGATTCTACGAAGACTACTAGGGAGGAAATTGCAAAGGATGATACATCACTTAAGCCTGAACTTAAGATTTTCTATAAAAGGAAACGTTTGCCAACTAAGACAAGTGAATCATCCCCTCAGGCCACCTCTGACACAAGTAAAGCCAACTGTGAACCCCCATGTGCTTCTATAATTGATATCGCTAACCCACGTCAAAGCATGCAAATTCCTAATGAGATTGCAGGTACCAAAGTTGATGTTCCAAAAGAACGAAGCGGTCCAATCGTTGTGTACCGTTCAACTAAGGACACTCTTAGAGTTTGGTTGCTGAAGAAGCAGATATCAGAGAAACAAATGTCTCAGGGGATTCATGGTTAAGCTGCACACAAGGACTTACAGTCACATAACAGACTGTAACTCGCTCTCAAAAGACAGGAAAGTTCATCCCGATGATGACTTATCCTCAAAACGAGAAATTAAATTTTCTCGGACACGAGCTTCCGTTAAAACTATTCAAAGGTTTTAAGCTCGTGTAAAAGGACTTATAGTCATATCACAGACTATAACTCGATCATCAAAGAAAGGAAAGTTTATCGCCGATGATAAACTTATCCTAAAAACGAGAAATTCATTTTTCTCGGGCATGAGCTTATATCAAAAACATTCCAAGTTTTTTAAGCTCATGCATTATGGCTTATCGTTAAATATCAGACGATAACCCGTGCATCAAATAAAGGAAAGTTTATCGCCGATGATAAACTTATCCTTACAACGAGAAATTAAATTTTCTCGGACACGAGCTTACATTAAAACCATTCAAAGGTTTTAAGCTTGTGTACATGACTTACAGTTAAATGTCAGACTGTAACTCGTACTTCAAATAAAGGAAAGTTTATCATTAATGATAAACTTATCCTCATAACGAGAAATTCAGTTTTCTCGGTCATGAGCTTGTATTAAAACATTCGAAGTTTTAAGCTCAGAAAGGAAAGTGTATCTTTTAAATAAGAGAACTTTTCCTCGTAACGAGAAATTCACCTTTCTCGGTCATGAGCTTTCCGTTAAAACAGTCAAAGTTTTCAAGCTCATGAACACGACTTCTAAGTAAATGTCAGCTTAGGACTCGTTCTTCAGATAAAAGGAAAGTTTATCGCCAATGATAAACTTATCCTTAACAACGAGAAGTTTACAACTTCTCGGACTTGAGCTCGTTCCTAAGATATTCCAAATCTTAAGCTCAAGTAATTGGTTTTCAAAACTTTGAACACAATTTTTCAAGAATTTTTCAAAGATTTTTCTAAATCTTTCAAAATTGCGTGTTCAAAAATGTTTTGATAAAAAGAACATGTCTTCTGGAATCGATAATATTTACGAACCTAGAAATGTCATTCAATAATGACACGGGGTTGTAAATAAAGTTCGAGCAGAAGTTTAAAACATTTAAAACATGCTCCAAATGGTTTGCTATTATTTCAGATAGCAACCCGCTTTTCATAATCAAGTCAAGCATTTCACCGGAAAGCTTTGACTCAACAACGAGAATTAATTTTCTCGGGGACGTGACGAGGTGACCATCATTCGTGAACAAGAACCATGTGCTTCTTTCATATGCTGTTCTCCATTATTCAGGTCCAACCTCGTACATTGCTAATCTTGTGAATTCATTATTATATCTGATCTTTGTACGTAATAAATACCTTACACTTGTGTTTAAAAGGTATTTAATTTACGTTTCAAGTACACCCTCATTAATTTGAGGGGGAGCTTGTTAAAATCATGAAGATAATTGGATTTGCATTTTTCTTCCCAAATTTTCTTCAAATACTATTAAATCAATTGATATTAAAAACATCGATTGGGTTAATATTTTTAATATGGGGGAGAAAATGTGATTTAATATGGGATATGATCAATCACAAATGGTTTGACTTAACGTGTTAGCTCATCCCGACATGTGCGAAATGTTTTCGAATATCGTAGCATATGTTAAGGGGGAGCAAAATGGATTTGCACTTCAAAATGGATTTCATGGTGACATACACTTACCCAAAACATCTCTTTTCACGACGATGAAGATTGTGGTGACATAAGGATGGTAGGATAGGTTAAAGTCCAATGATTTCTCTAGAACCAGAGGAATCTTCCCAAGGACATTCCATAGCTAGAAATAGTAGTCCTTAGGAAAGATGGAGAAAGATTGTGAACGTAGCTGAATGCCGACCAAGTACTTAAGTTAGCACTGGAACAATCACAACAAGGTGCTAGTGATGACGTATTGGTAAGCATTGAAGGGGTTGAAGAATGAAAAAGAATTGTAAAGATAAAGGGTGTAAAGAAAGAAGCCCTCCTTACAACTTTAGGCAGAAACCGGGTCAATACATATGCTATTGAGGTCATTTTTGCTAATGATTCTCGATATTGAAGAAAGACGTCATGGACCCAGTGATGCAATGCACAACCCTTCCCAGCTAACTCAAATATCTCTTAAAAGATATTTGTTTTAATCACACGGAGACAACACATTATCTATTGATTTATTCACTCCGAATAAATTGGTATTGAAAAGGTGGCACTCCTCTCCAGCCTCCGATCACTAAAATCCAAAATGCACGATCGAGTCTAGAGCCATTTGAGATCATCAAATATCTCATTAGGACACACTTTCATTATTCCTTGCTTCTTCACACACTGTGAAAAGTAAGAAAGTTCTTAAGAGTCCTACGCAAAATCTTCATGATCTTGCCTGAACATCCGAGTAATACGAAAGTATTTACAATGAAGATGGAAATCCTTCTTGGGCGAATATCAAAAAGCTCATGGTAGGTGACTTGTGCGATTCTTTATGAATCAAACTTGTGATAACTGGAAAGCAACAGTGGTTTAATTCTTAAATGAATTTAAACACGTTCCAGGCCTCTACGCATTATCATATGATCTTGCCAGAACACTCAGAGTGACTCTTTATTGATCACAGTGACGAGTGGAAATCCTTCTAGTGTTAACATCAAACAGCACTTGGTAGGTAACTTGCAAGATTCTATATGAATCAAGCTAGTGACAACTGGAAAGCAACGATGGTGCGGTTCTTAATTGAACTTCACTTGTTCCAGGAACATGAATTGACGGCTTCAAATCATGCGGATAATATTATCCAAATGATTCACTCTTTACGTTCGCAGTCAGCTTTGGACGGTCGAGTAAAGAGAACGGGTTTACCCGCGAAATCTTGTCAAGGAGGTTCTTAATTGAAACTACCTGCCACAAGTACGATATTTAATATCGTCCAACGGTCTTCACCGGCCGGAGGTAAAATGCTACCGAATTAGAATGAAATGTTCAAGGCCATTTCATCCGTGTATATTGTTTGTTGCTAACTGTCTTATGCAGCGTAACAAAAAGGTGGCATTGCGGTGTATAATCCAGAAGAAGTCGTCACCACATGCTTGTACTACATACACTTAGTACTTCAACAAATTCAAGAAAGTCTGAAGGTCAAGTCTTCCGCTGTATCAAACTCAGAAGCTTTCAAGAATTTAAAGGTATAAGTATGTGGAACATGAAGTCACGAAGAGGCAAATTTCACAAGTGATGCATGCACAAGGTCAAGGCAAGGAAACATGCTCAAGACTAAAGTCAAAGATCACATCAAGCATATTCACAAGAACAAGATCGAAGACTCAAGCATAGATGCTAGGTTTAAGATTTTGTAAAATGGTGTGACCTCCCTTAGGGGGAGATTGTTGGAAATGTGTTTTCCCAAAGAAAGTCTCGGTCACATCATTATTAGCATTGATCACGAGCTATAGAATATTTAGAACTTTGTAACTTGGAGCGACCTCCCTTAGGGGGAGATTGTTGGAAATACGTTTTACGTATTTATGAAGGATCGGTCGCTCCAACGACATTTATGTAATAGGCTCGTGATTCACTTTGTAAGTATATAGTCCATATAGCCCACATGTAGGGTGGGCTATATATATACCCCTCCTAGCATGTTAGGAGGGGGTTGGTCATTCATTTACACTTAATCATTTTATCTAATTACTTTCTCTCTCTACTTTCCTTCCCTCTCCTTTCTCTCTCTACACCTAATCTCCTTCTTCCCCATCTCTTCCACCAAATCCATAGATCTAATCCTTCCATTAACAAATCCTTAGAATCAGTAGGCCTTCACTATTATTAGGGTGGTCGTTTTCATTAAGTAGGGGTGACAATCGAGTCGTCTACATGTTGACCTATTCAAGTTCGCGGGTTGACGTGTTATTATAACCTTTACCCAAACACGACCCATTTAATAATTTGTGTCTCGAAACTCAACCTTAACCCGAACTTGCATAACACGTATAACTCGTTTGTGACCCGTTTAACCTGTTTAAGTAAATAGCTCAAGCGGTTAGTAAAGTTAGTGCCTCATCGATTAAACTAATTTATGTGAAAAAATGATATTAAGATGTAAAGTAATGATAAAGATAACATACAAATAATTAAAAAAACGTTTTCAATGATGTATAAGTTATTATCGTGATTTATTTCAGTTAACTACATAATAAAATACATTTAATCTAAATAAAACATAAAATTAAAGTTATATATTTTATTTTTATATGTTTATATATATTTGAATGGGTTCACGTGTCGACCTGTTTAATACTTACTCAACCTAAACACGACCCATGTATTAAACGGATTATACGGGTTAACTTGTTTCTAACCTAAACCTGGTTATCTTTAACCCAAACCTGTTTATCCTTATCCAAACATGTTTAATTTCGTTTCGGGTTCGTGTCGTTAAACGTGTCATGTCGATAATTGCCACCCCTAGCATTAAGTAAATACAGAGAAGTTAATTTTGACAAACTAATCAGAAAATTTGCAAAACTTGAAACTTTCATATCAACCCGTCTGAATGGAAGAACGAACTTGAACCATGGAAGTATATGCTATTAATAAAAATTTTCGTATACCTATTAAACAGGAATGACATTAGCTTATACGATATTGTGTGGACTACGTCACACGAGACATCTCATGTGTCAATCGTCTTCATTAAATTTGGATGTGTCGAGCTTTACAGCGTTGAAGCTCATAATATGACTTTTTCATCAGCAAGACAAAGAATTGGATGTTATCTCACATAAGTCACATAGAAAAATAATTGTTACCTTATATAACGATGTACATATCCATTGTGCAAGTTGAGTATGGTGAATTATGTTACTCAATGGTAAAATCTGGTTTTTGATGTTCTAACTTGTATGAAAAGTTTAGTAATTAGTATACTTTGTTCAAATTTTTATGTTTGATCATCTACACGTTGAATCTCTCATTGGTAACATCGGGATTTTTAACTTCTATGAAAATCCAATTTGTATCACGAGTAAATAGTGTACTTTGTTTATTTTATGTATATTTTCCATCTACACGTTGAAGCTCTCATATAGACAAGAGAGGTCATTTAAAACCTATTGGGCATGGAGGCTTTTATTTTTCATTTTTGATTTTAAACGATATTTGTAGACCAACTCCAAAGGCTTCCAAGAGGCAAGAACTAGTTGAACATCCAATTTTGAACAACTCGCGGTGTATCTTGGTTTGATTCCAATCGACCAATCTATGGGTGGTTTTGCGCATCTTTTATTATATGTAGTAATTTGGATATACTCTGTATTTACAGGGACACATCATCGGTTTCAACTGGCATGGACTAAAAGATGGTTAATAAGATTTCTCATGCCAATTTGTGTTGTCGAATGGCTTATGTAGTGTGAGTTTGTGTCATAAACCTTAGAAGGACGGATACTCGTTTTTATTATGGTTTCGCGAATTAAATCAATCTCAGCATGTCCAGCACAACTCTAGAAAGATTTGAGGAAAGTTTCTTGAAAGGTTGTTTGATATAAGGTGATCAATGCACCGTAATTGCCGTAATCGTGGAACTATCGAATTGTATTTTTTTGTTTAAAGACTTTTTGATACTTTTCGTGAGTTTCAAAATTGGTTTTATTCCCACATAGATGAACGGAAAAAAATTTTCTATGCATTAAATAATTCTATTAAAACGAAAAAATTTATGTTGTTTTTTAAAAACGAAAACCTTTTTTTTAAATATAAGACCGTCACTTATCATTTCATTTACTAAATAAAAGTTTCAATACAGTTACATGATAACATGTTCTTCATGCACTTGTTCACCACGTTTAAATTACTAGTATCCTAACAACATGTTTGATTTAAAAGCTACTTCGTGTTCTTATGTATAGCCAACGTGTCTCATTTAGGCCGAGTTTGACTTAATAAGATCATGTGTGCCATAGTTGGCGACGATTGCTAATCTATTTGATATAACAGTGTTTCATACATTTGAACCATTGTAATATAATACGTTGCCTCATTTAGGCGGTCGAGATTTTATAGCAGGTCAGACTGCTATAAAAGTCGTCTCGTGTAAAGTGACTAAACACGAGAAAGCATGTGTTGAAAATCAACACGTGTTTATTCCTTTCGCGTTTGATACATTTGGTTTCCTTGCACGTGAGGCGGTGGAGTTACTTGCCAGAATACAACGTGTTATGAATAGTAATGTTTTGACTTCTAAATCCACAAACGTTTTATTTAATATACTTGGTTTTGCTAAAACAAAAAAGGCTAGCGGCGCAACTTGTTGCCCGTTTTTTTCTCCTAATATGTAAATTATAATATATTAATAAGACCGGATTCAAAACTACGAACAAATTTTCAAAATATAATATGTAGCAGTACTATTGAATTAGAGTGTTTGGTTATATCCTAAATAGGTCATCCACGAGAAAATTTGTTTGCTTATATAATGAGGTGTAGATTTGGTAACAAGTTGATATTGGGGTGTGTTTGGTTGTGGTAACTCGGAATGAAGGAATGGTAATGCATATGATTGTTAATGTTTGGTTAATCTTCATAGATATCAGATCTTGGAATGAAAACATTATAATATCAATACTTGATACCACTCATTAGGGGTGACTATGAAACTCATTCCATCATTTGTACCCTTTTTCCTACTGACACAAGCGTCTTCATCTTCACTCATATTCTCTGGCCTGTCTTTCAATCTAGTTCTTCATCCACCAAGATGCAAACCATAAACCTTCACCATCACTATCTTCTGTTACGGTAGATCAGGTCACCAAGTTGTCATCACCACTGAGTCATCCTCGCATCATCAATTTTCTGATGGCCATACTTGCTACACACAGTCTGTTACTAGGATGGTGAATGTCTTCTAACTCTTGTTTGAGATTCACATAACTTTTCATAATACGTACTTCTTGTTGGGTTTAGAAAATAAGTTTGTTACATAAAAGTCAACATAATTAACCTCATCAATATTATATCAATCTATAAGGAAGTGTTATGTTTATCTCGAAAAGTATTCAACAACTAAAGATTGATCTTTTGTTGCGATTGAGATGTTGAAATGGATGGTCTTATTTTCGGAATTTGTTTTATTGCTAAGAGATTACAGTATATTGGAGAGATAAATTAATATCCACCTTATGAAACCAAATATATGAATTGAAATACCTATATCAAAATCTATTCCATTCTATTATCAAACCCATACTCATTGTGATTCCGAAACTCATACCAAACGGCCCCTTAATATTATGGTATTCTCTCCTATAAGTGGAGATGGTAAAAAGCTAAAAAATTTACATCTTCAACTGTTGGAAGTAATACCTTATAAACGTTATTAATAATTATAATTTACATATTAGGAGAAGGCAAATGGCCAACAAGTTGCGCCGCTAGCCCTTTTTGTATAGTAAAACTAAGTCTATTAAATACAACGTTTGTGGATTTAGGAGTCAAAACATTACTATTCATAACACGTTGTATTCTCGTAAGTAGCTCCACCACCTCAGGTGCAAGGAAATCAAATGTATCAAACGCGAAAAGAATAAACACGTGTTGATTTTCAACACATGCTTTCTCGTGTTTAGTCACTTTGCACGAGGCGGCTTTTATAGCAGCCTGGCCCGCTGTAAAATCTCGACTGCCTAGCCCCAGGAGAGGAGAAACCCCTGTCAAATCAACGCACACATGTTTACCTCCAACCCATACAGAAACCAAAACATCAGCGGGTCTCAGTATGGATCTTCCATCTGACGGGTCGGTCAAGAAATTCACAGGTGCCTCTTTCTTGGCGAATATCCCGGCACGCCTACATATGCCGTAAAGAACGTCCCCAACAAAATCATGTCGATACTTGAAGCCTGGAAGTTCTTTACAATGAACCGCATGTTCCCCAAAAGAATCCAAACATGCCTTGCGACAAATAGGGCATATAGCATCAACCGGAAATAATGGAATCATAAGGCGATACTTAAGGATAGTGCGGTATTCCACCGGCGACATATGTTGACCGAGCCCGTATATGGGGATAGCTTGTAGGAAATCTTGAGCATGTGGTGCGCGCAGACACTCGAAAACTGCTTTCTGTCTAACCGTCATGTCAAAGTGGGCTTCCATATCTTTGACCATCTCACTAAAAAGGGCACTCACCAATGTTTCTTGGGCTTTAGATGGGGCGGTTTCCTTATTAGCAAAAACGCTAAAATTAAAGCTTGGAATCGTATCACGAAGATAAGCCAAAGCAGAAACGTAATCATCGTTCATACCACATATACCACTGTCACGTAAGATGTGGTCTTGTAGCACCCAAGATTGGGCCCTCGAGGCCAAAAAAGCATAGGAGGAGACCACTTTTGCTTAGTACAAGCCCAACCCACCAAGACGAATGGGTAAAGAAGCAAGTCTGCACTGCAAGTCACCAAAAAAGGTCCTCCACAAACCACTATATTTTCGATTGGACCACGCAACCCTTTATCAAAAAACAAAGTCTCCTCCTTCATGTGTATAGGTTGACATGTCCTTAAACCAAAATAAAGTTTAGAAATACCCATACATGAACGAAGCAAAAGGAGCTCACTTTGCGGGTCATGAAGTTGTGGAAGAAGACCCATCAAGTCAACAGCATTTACAGCTCTCTTCATAACCAACCCACTAATAAAATCTGCATCTCTACTAACAGCTCCCCCTAGAAGCTTCACACCCAAAGACGGCCTACGAATATCAACCGGAAATAAACCCTCCCGAAGCTTCGTACCATTACAAGAGGGCCAAAAAATCTCTGTTTTCTTGATGTTAAGTTCAAGACCCAAACCTGGACCAGTCGTCTTTATAATGTCTAACACCTTGGATACCTCTTTTGAATCTCCAATAATGGTTTCATCATCAAGATACCAAGCATGAAGAAGAAGCTTGCAACTGTCTCTGATCTTATGTACAAGCGGGTGCAAGACAGGAGCAAAAAGAAGAGGTCCCAATGGGTAGCCTTGCTGCACTCTCGTGGCAGACCAAATATGCGTGTCTCCTATATACAACCTCGCTGCTTGACCATATAAGAAATTTACCCACAAATAAATAGAAGGATACCTCACCCTAACTTCATGAAGTAGTGTCGATCTATCCACAAGGTTAAATGCATTTGAGAAGTCCACAATGAGCATTGCAAGAGACCCATCATTATGGTATTCATTCAACACCCTATTGGCGTTATGTAAAACAGCCTCAGCACCACCCGACACTCCGACTCCGAACTGGAAATCACCAAGGTACTTGGACATTTACTTACCCACACCTTTCATAGCAACCTTGGAAACCAAACGTCTCCATATAGTGCCCACTGCAATAGGTCGAATCCTGTTATCAGGTTTTAGTAGAGGCGTGAGAGGAGCAGATGCAACAAACTCTGCCAAAATAGACGGACACCTCCCTGCCATCCATAAATTCACGACCAACGTGATGGCCATTAAGAGATCTGTGGCAGTAGCAGAACCCTCCACACAGAGCATCTAATATATGTTGTGCCCTCAAACCATCTCTCCCGCATGAAGTACATTTAGGAAAGGATTTAATGCAACCAAAGACACAATCAATCTCTTCTATAAGAGGAGACTCATAAAAAGTGTTGCTCGGCATGGATGGGGGTGGCTTGTAAGGATGCTTAACCTCCAAGGCTTTAATAGTATCACCCGATTATGGAGCTACACCAGAAGAGGATAGCACTTTTACTGCAGCTGTAAAGTGCCTATCTGCAACCTTGCGAAGACATTGTCTGATGTTGGTATTGCTCGTTGTTCTATCCTCCATCAAATCACCTCGACCCTCACCAAAGGATCCCGACCTAGCAACATCCAACATGTTATGAACTAACGTTGTGATACCATCATCTTTCCCCCATGTAGCTAGTGACTTCAAGATAGAACATTGTTGCAAAGATTTTCTATTGTTGGACCTACGCTCTTGTTTAGTCTTGGGCCTTGGTGTCAGAAGTGGGATTTGAGCCCACGCCCTCTCTCGAAGACTAGAAAGTGTCGAGTCACTTGGGACCAACTTTTTTCGTTTTAAGTTCTAGAAAGTGTCGAGTCACTTGGGACTAACCTTTTTTATTATTCTTGTCAATACTTTTATTTAGAAAACTACGAATTACTTGTTTATATACGGTGATCAATGCACCTTAATTGCCGTAATCATTGAACAATTGATTTTTTTAATTGAGTAAGAATCTATGAATTTGGCCGTTAACTTTTGAAGTATAGGTAAATAATTTGGTACGGGGTTCTAGTCCCACAGTGAATGAACAGAATACTTCATGTGAGTACAGCGTTTTGTTACATTAAATAGTGAGGTTATATTGGTTGCCTAAATTTGCACGAAGTATAATTTGCTTCTTATGAAAAAAACTTTTGCAATGCCATGCATAATTTGTATGATTGTTCACTTACACTATTTTTCTCTTCCTTTTACATAAACAATTCAATAAACACACACTCACAACCAACCAAAAAGGACGACTTTATAAAAAAACGACTGAGTTTTGCTTTTTCTCCATGCAGGACGCAGCTGGACGCTCCATATAATGGGTGATGAAATAGGGGTGACCGGTCAAAGACACGATCGTGATGACAGATCGGAGGACTCGATCGAGTCTTGCTTACTACGTGTGCTCTTAGCATTACGGAAAATTAATATATTCAACTACTCGTAATGGTCAGGTGATTTCTCTATATTTCTATAATAGTATTGTTTATTTGAATAAACAAGTCGAGGATGAAGTACCAGTGTCCAGTTGCATGTTTTTGTGCTGTGGCCGTTCTCGAGTAGTCGAGTTATTCACACACAAAACGTATACCTATTAAACATGAACGACATTAACTTATACCACATTTTGTGGACTACATGTCAGCCGAGGCATCTTAATGTGTTAGATCGTCTTCAGTAAATTTGGTTGTGTTGAGCTTTACTGCAACTATTGAAGCTCATAACTTGTATGACTTTTTGATCAGCGAAACAAAGAGTTGGATATAATCCAACATTGATCACATACAAAAATATGTGTTACCTTATATAGCGAGGTATATATCCTTTGTGCAAGTTGAGTGCAGGCCGGTCCTGAGGTTTTTGCTGCCCTGGGCGAACGACACGTTATATGCCCCATTCGAAGCGAACAACACACTATATTTTCCGGTTTTGTTAACTTAGTCAAGTGAAAAAGTTGATTTTCACACTCATTTCTATTTAACAAATAAAATGTGAAATTCCTTCTTGCATTTCCTAAGCAATAGCATTTGCTAAAACAATCGTTTCATCATATAAAAACTGTTATAGTTGTTAGAATGGTAAATGTGTTGTCTCCCATTTCATCAAAACATACATGTATATATAATGTATATATAGATACAATGTGTAACTAGATAATGATTGACAACTAATAATATAGCTAGATAAAGATGACAACTAATATTTGACTATTGATTGCCAAGATATTTGGAATGATAATTATCCAGCTAATACTCCCCTGCAGTTTGAAAGTCAAGCTTCTCGACGGAAAATTGGAACATATGTTGAAAGCCTCTTTTTCAATCATCTTCTATGTTTATTGAGACACGAATAACCGTATTCGACGGCATAGTTTCTGACTGCTTGCGGCTTCCTCCTTTGCGTGACGTTTTTTTACGTCATGGCTTATTTTGCCATTAGGTAGGAGCGGCATTTTTGACCAACTAATTTTGAATAATGATAATGATTTTCGGTCGTAAAACAAGAATAATGATGTTGAGGCAATGATGTTGGGGTTTATTTAAAAAAGAAAAAAAGTACTTATGAAAAACAATAAAGCGAAAGAAAATTAAGTGGGATCCCTCCGAATCATCAGTGAGAGACTGATGACCGGAGGATAACTCTTTTGTGGTGGGTTGTGTACCTAGAGCTCTAATATCTCTCTGATACCATGTTAGAATGGTAAATGTGTTGCCTCCCATTTCATCAAAGCATACATGTATATATAGATACAATGAGTAACTAGATTATGGTTGACAACTAATAATATAGCTAGATAAAGATGATAACTAATATTTGACTATTGATTGCCAAGATATTTGGAATGATAATTAGCTAATAATTGTTTCCTATAAATGAAACATGTCTTTTAAATATTAGCACTTACATACAGTAATATAGTAATCAACGTATAGTCTAAACTATTACCAGTGATAGTAGTAATAAACTAATACGGATGAGTTTCTTTAACCAAAAAATCAACATTTGTAATCAATATTTTATAAAAAAATAATGTTACTTTTAAAATCGATAGGATTTTTTTAGCAAATCAACTTGAATTTTTGGTTTGTTTCGAAAATGTTTTTAGATTAAAAGGTCATTTAAAAGAAAAAATTAACATGATGATTCCATTTAATTTCTAAAAATCCCACTAATATCTTACCCAATTACTACTAATTAATTTCTAATTGGGTTAGGTTATCCTTACCCCTAAAAAGCCAATGATACCCCCTGTTTTTTCGGTTTTTTTTATTTTTTATTTTTTTTATAATTTTATTTATATAATAAAACTGAGATCCTGAAAATACGAAATAAAAATTATAAAGTTTAATAGGTCAAAAGTGATAAACAGACAAAAATACGGAACTGAAACTGATAAAAAACTATGCTATATTTTTGTCTGTATATTATAAACAGACTCAGATAATGCCTAAATTCTTTAAACAACACAATTCCTATAAAGTAGATCGATCAACTACATAATTCGTTAAAAGAGTCTAATATTTTGAAAGCCATATATAATACAGTAACTCACAATTTTGGAGGTTTTGAAAACAATTCTTCATCATATTCAATTATAGTATAACTGTATAAACATGTTACATAAATTTTTTAGCTCGGGAGGGGGATGTTCTTGGTTGGCTTCGATCTTGATCACCATTACAAAGTGTCTGGTGATTGCAGCTTAGCTCTACCATGCCAAATTTTCTCCTTTCTTTAATACATAAAAATATACAAGGTTTGTTCTATTCGTGTTGCTCGAAGAGGCAAGTTTTTGACTCATGTGTCTGTAATGTAACCATACCTCGTCACCATCGATGTGTTTTCACACCAAATTTGTACTTAAACTGATGCTAAATATAGATTATTATGACTTTCTTTTTTGAGGATCATGTTTTGAGGATCATGTGTATGCTAATTTATTGACGTTTTATTACTGTAAGTTATGTTCTTTATTTATTTGTTCGTAACAGATATTGTTGTTTTTGCTTTTACATAGAAGAAATGATGAAATATAGTCTATAAAAAACATTTAAAAAACACCCAACGTCATTCATTATCTACTATTCTGTAAATTATTGAGAGATGAAAACGTGTCGTTACTCTTATTATATTATCATTAATACCAACCAATATGCATATATTCTTTGGACATTACACAAAGATGATTTGTGTGAGGATTAACAAAATGATGCAACCTTAAGCCCCAGGTTCAATGATAGCGGGCACGAAAAATGGTGTTTAATCCCACATAGGTTCTTGAAAGAAAAATGTGTTAGCTTATATACTTTTTGTGTATTGGATATTCAAATTTGAGGTGTGTGTTATGTTATACATTATTATTTGAGAATAGTAAAGCATAATTTGTATACTCATATTAGTTTTTTAAAATTTTTGTTTCTACATTGTATTTCTTTTATGTCTTAAAACAATTTAGCTTCCTTTTTATGTCTTTTAATTAATTTTCATATTAAAGTTCTATTGATTGTTTATGGTAGTTGGTTACCAAGTTAAAGGTTAATATGTAATATTTATTGAAAACAAATACAATAGTAATTAAACACGAATGACATAAACTAGCATGATATTTTGTGGCTTCAGTAAATTTGGTTGTCCTAATGATACTTCTTGTTAATTGAGAAGCTTTGTGTTCAAATCATGCATTTCCAATATATTTTTCTTGTTTATCTCATCTGTTACTTTTATCGCTGTAAACGAATTGATAAAGGGCTCCCTTTACAAGTTTATGGTTATGTATATTCTTATCAAGTAATGGAGCTTGATTTGTAACACATATGATCATTTTATCGGGCTAGTTGAACATCGTATGTCGAGCTATTCACGGGTATCTTATTTTGATTCCAAATCTACGAGTGGTTTTGCTGGTCTTATGTTAAAAGCTTTATATATACTCTGTATTTAAAGACGTGACAAGAAATACCCAATAATTATGTGCGAGACTATTGCAAACCAACAATAATTTTGGGGTGCCGAGGTCAAATAACCCTTTGGTGTTTTATATGGTTCGCCGTTATTCGATAAGCTTCTTTTGGACGAGCCTCCAGATTCTGAATTTGTTGTAGACGCAAAAACATATAAGCAAAGATATTATTTAGCAGATGGATTTACCCTTAATGCACTGCAACAATCGAGTCCTTCCCCAACGATTTTTTTGGTATTTCCCCAGCGACATGTTGATGGGGATACTTTTCCCCAGCGACATGTCGCTGGGGAAATCTCGCTGTGGTACACTCGATGAGAAAGGTATCCCCAGCGACTTACCCCAGCGACATGTGAGACCCGCAAATTTTTCCTGAAAAAATAGATTGCCACGGTGGCAAGCTCTTCCCAAGCGACACGTCGCTGGGGAAAATCTTTATTAAATCAACAAAAATTAAGTTAAACTTAATCTTCTCAACTAAATACAAAGTTTCCCCAGCGACATGTCGTTGGGGAAACTTTCCTTACGTTTGACTTGTCAACGCTTTGTGTTTGACTTGTCAACGCTTTTGTTGTAAACGCAAAATATACAAGCAAAGATATTATTTAGCATATGGAATTTACCTTTAATATGGTCTGCGTTTGTTAAGTCGTATACAATTGTAACAGAAGAAAAGAAAACGAAATTTAAAAGTGTTCAAGAAAGTACAAGAAAAGATGTTGAGCGAGTGTTCGGGTCTTACAAGGTCGATGGGGAATTATTCAACGACCGACACGATGTTACCAAGTTAGCTCGATTAAAAGAATCATGTATTTTTGCATCCTACTACATAACATGATATTGAAAAAGCAAAAATTTGACATTAGTGAATATAAAGATATGTACGCTCCGCCTCAAACGAATATTGAACGTACTTGGACAGAACGATGGGAGACACACAGAAGGAGAAGTAAGGAAATAAGAAAGTTCACGATGACCTTCCACATGATCTAGTAGAGCATTTATGAAACGTTAATCATTGAGTAGTGATGTTTTAGATTATTACAAGAGTAAAGTTATTTTGGATATCATATTTATTATGGATACCAAGGGACTTATCCCCACCATCCATTCTTACCATATCTAATGGATTAGATTAAAAGTATTTAATCATTTCACTTATTTTTAAATTTGAATATCTTCTAAACTGTTAAGTGTTAAACGAAAAATATATACCATCACGACGAGCATTTAATTAGCTTTCTAAAGATATGCAATATGATATACTTCTGAAGAAAAAAAAATCGTTTTTTTTTAATTTACGTAAAATATCATATATGGTAATAATATTTTATCATATAAGATATTAGTGTTAGGTTACATTCTCGTTTAATTTTATGTTCAATTAATTATATGCATGGTATGATTATATGATCCATAATCGCTTCCGCATGTTGAATCTATGTTCCTGTACACACGTCTCGAACAAGCTACTTGACAAGCTAGGTCACACGATCAGAACTGTGTCGTAGAAGTGGAAAACTCAAAACCGAATCAGCCCTAGAGAAAGGATTCGGTCGAGCATGGCTAGCAAGGGTTTGGGTATGATTTCTTTCACTTGAATGAGCAAAGAAAACAATGAAAAACCCCTTTGTATTTATAGTGGATGTAAGCCTAGGGTTAGGAGACAAAACTAAATATAGAGAATATATTGTTTGTCTTAAAACCAAAACTTACACCACAAACACATAAATGTTCTCTCAAAAGGGGCGGCCTATTGTACACCCAAAATAGTTTTGGGACACAATATTTTGTTTCCACTTTTACTAGTTAATGCCCGTTAGTCATTTTCCATTAAATACTTAACGGTCGTTATTCACGGTTATTAGCACTCGTTAACTATTTAACTACGTTCAATAAAAACATAATTAAATAATAAAATAGCTCTAAACGTTTGTGTGCAATCCCATAGTCTCGATTTCGATCATAACACACAACTATTTAAATTACGTCCACAAACTAACAGCTCCCACATGGACTATTTCAAATATCGTGATCACATCGATTAGCGTCTAGCTACACGTCGATGCCTCTAGTACGATCTCGAGTAAGGTCTCTTGGAAAAACCTTTTAATGATTAAACATCATTATTATTATCCTTTCGTTTCTTAATACACGTTAATAAAGATTACCATATATCAATTTGGGTGCGGCCACACATACATCTTTAATTAATCCCACGAGGGTCCCAGCTGTATTAATACTCCAACAAAATATTGAAGGAAACAAATCACATATTGACTACAAGCGAAAATCATGAATTTTGCAACACTTCTGAAATCAAATCCGTATAGCTACCAGTTATGAAATAGCGTTAGATTGATTCAAAAAAATGCACTAGATCCACAATGTTCTTGGTATCTCAGGTCGAAGGATAACTATTTATGATAGACTTAATGACAAATATACATAAAGTAATATCATATAAGTTGGGATCAGTCATATACCTCGATTCATCGAATATCATCTAAATTTGGTATGTAATCACATCAAGTATACTTTCAAGTCATACTCCCACCAAACTTTAGATTTGTCTTAATAATATTCCCATATTATTAATCGACAACGGACAATTTAGAATAATGTAATATTCATGGATTAAACATATAAATACAGGACATAATATATTATAAATGAAAACAAACTTACCCAATAATTTAATTCATTATAATAATCTTTTGACATCCCTTATCCAAATACTAAATAGATCAATGCATGAAAATTTAGTTGATACATAATGCCTTTAAGTAATGACCTTTATACATGTTTGGCAAAGCTTAAATCAACTAACTTGACATATGGAATTTTTTAGAATACTTATTTCAAGAATTCAATAATTTGAAGTTCTTGTTTATGTGCATTCAAATAGATTTGATATTGCCATATAATATTCATAAATTGTGAGACATCACAGATCACCAATTTAAAACTTCCAAAATAACTTTGAAGTTTAAAGTATTCTTGATAGGTGTGTAAACACCCATCCTTTTTACCACTTAATTACAATAATAACCGAGCCAAACGTGTATTTTATGTCTTTTATGTCGGAATTATGCGTGGTTTGTGTTTTTGTTGTGATTTAGGACGAAATTGTGAAAAGTGGGGAAAACACGGCATTCACGGGCTTTTATTGAAGAAAAAGATGAAAAATGAAGTCGAGAAATCAAGAGTGCAAAAAGAACGGAAGTCCAAGACCAATTCTGAAGATTTATCGAAGAAAAAGTCGAAAGACGGAAGTTTACTTAAAGCCGAAGAACTCAAGTCTACTTTATTGAAGAATTAAAAGACGAGTTCAAAGAAATCCCGAGACAAAACCATTTAAAGTCCAAGATTAATGAAGAATAAAGGCTTAAGGACTAATGGTGCAATTAAAAGAAGATTAAAGAAGGAAGGACTTAATCTTGTAATTAAGAGGAAATGAAGGAGGGAAGGAAGCTTCCTAATCCTCCCCTATATATAGATTAGGCTAGTTAATTATTTTTCTTTGTTGGCTAATCGTGACAATTAGTTCTTCCACTTTTAATTACCTTGTCATTTAAATACTTGTCAAATTTAAATTCCTGTCTTGCACCTTAATTACCATTTAATTTCAAGTAAGTTTTCCTTTTAATTCTTGTTAATCTTTGTCTTTATCTTGTTAATCTCATTCTACCTTTCTTAATCCTTGATTCTTATTGTTTATGTTCATGTTCATGTTCTTATTTTTCTTATTTTGATCAAGTGGGTTTTGATTATTTTGATTAAGTTTAGTGAGTTTGATTGTTTTGGATTGTTTGATTTTCATTAGTATATGTTTATTTGTTACTTTGATTTAATCTTGTGTTTGATCTAGCTTAGTTTTATTAGATTCATGTGTTTATTTGTTCCCTTGTTCTTCGGGATATATGTTACTGTAACTTTCCAGGTTTTGAGCTTTCCCAGACATTCCGTATAAGCATTTCACTGGGTGACTATTCGGAATATTGAATATTCCGAATAGTGGTTTTATTCCGAGTAAGCTGAAGATTCCGCATAGGAGTATTTATTCCGGATAGGAGGATATTCCGAATAGGTGACAATATTCAGAATAGGCCAAATATTCCGAGTTGGCACTTTATTCCGGATAGGGGTGTTATTCCGAGTAGGACTTTATTCCGCATAGGGGTGTTATTCCGAATAGGCTGGACATTCCGCATAGGGGACTTATTTCGAATAGGTGACACTATTCAGGGTAGGGAACTTATTCCGAGTAGGCCATATTATTCCGAATAGGCAAACATTCCGGATAGAGTTTTGTTCCGAATAGAGCTAATTTTCATGTTCTTTATTTTAAGTTTTTAACTTTATGATTTTTAACTTCGAGCTTTATTTGCCTTAGATTTATTGTAGCTTTGCCTTAGTTTAAGATTTAGTTTTAGTTGCGTTTTAAGTTTGCCTTAGTTAGTTTTAAGTTTGCGTTATTTACTTTTAGTACCCTTTAATTTTAGTCACGCTTTTAAATACTTGCACCATTTACTTTAAATTAGATTTAGATTTATTTTAAAGTCATTTACTTTAATTGTTTTGCACTTTTACTTTAAATACTACAACGACAACTATTTGTTTCACCAAAGAACGACTGAGTCGCACAGTTAACACAGTTTTTCAATTCTAAGAGACATACTTAAACGAATCTTTTTACCTGGCCAAAAGCCATGTATCAAATGGCGCCGCTGCCGGCTCTTTTCGTAAAGAGTAACGGTTTTCTGTGAGAGACGCGTTGCTTTTTGGGATCCGTTCACTTGTGAGCGTTATTTTTCTTGCATAAAATTTTCAAAAAACCATAAAAATTAAAAATTGCTAAAAATCCATAAAAATCAAAAATTTCAAAAATCTAAAAAGATTTTATCTTTATTGTGTATATATATTGTCTTTGTGTTTGGTTTCTTTTTCTTTTGCATTTTCAGGTGTATGCGTACTAGATCTTCTAATTATCAAGAGCCCGAGACTCAAGAAGATTTAAGTATGTCTGGTGTTAACAACAATAATCATCCACCACACCTCAACAATAACAACAATGTTCTTCCACAGCCCGATCTTCGGACAATGGAGGAGCTTTGTCAACCTACCATGTTTGGACGAGGAGGACCGATTGCGCCGATGCAAATCAACGCTCCCGAGTTTTCGTTGAAGCACCACATGATTCAGCAAGTGCAAACTAACCCATTCCATGGATTGCCTGATGATGATGCCAACAAACACCTCGACAAGTTCATTACAATCACCCAAAGCATGAAGTTGCCTGGTGCCACAATGGATGTTCTTCGCCTACAACTCTTCCCACATACTTTATCGCATCATGCCGAGAAATGGTTTGATCGTCTCCCGAAGAATTCTATTCACACTTGGGATGACATGACTCAACGCTTTTTGTCGCGGTACTTTCCACCATCCATGGTTACAAGCCTTCGCAATCAAATCAGCGGTTTCATGCAAGAACCCGATGAATCTCTTTTTGATGCTTGGGAGAGATATAATGTCTTGATCGATAGATGTCCAAACCACAACATGCTCCCTGTGACCTTAATTGATACTTTCTACAACGGTTTGACTTTTCGAGATCGTGATACGATTAATGCAGCCGCCGGTGGCACATTCATGAAAAGGAGACCCGAGGAGTGTAGAGAGCTAATTGAGAACATGACTACTCATCATAAAAACTGGGATTCCTCCGCTTCTTCAAGGAACAACCCGAGAGTCAATGTTTCTTCCACTTCAACAAACCCTGAGATGACCGAACTCACCCGCATGATGACTGAAATGAGCAAAAGTATCATGCTTCTCGCTTCAAACCAACAACAACAACAACAAGTGAAAGCGGTTGCTAATCCTTGTGAAACATGCGGCGGTCCTCACTCATACACCGATTGTCCTTCTACACAAGGAAATCCGGAAAATGTGTATGCAGCTTATGGTAATATTCACCGGAAAATTACCAAGCTCGACCTCAAGGGGATAGAAATTTGCTGAGTTACCGATCCAACAATTACCTTTCACCCGGTTTTTCTCCTCAAAACCAAAACCCCGCCAACAACTACAATAGAAGCAACCAAATCCCACCAAGAGCTTCTAATCCTTATCACCCACCCGCTCAACAAACCCCACCCATTAACCCCGATGTTGAAGCCATCATGAGAACCCAAGGTGAGCAAATCAAGAATCTGCAGAGCCAAATAATCAATTTGAAAGGAGATATTACCAAGCAAGGGAATGAGATTAGATCCGAGCTTCGAGATAATATTCAATCCTCCTTCAGCAATCAAACAAATGATTTGAAGAATATGCTTGCTAGTTTCTTGCCCGCAGCTCAACCTTCTTCTTCGAGTTCTCTACCTTCAAACACCGTCACCAATCCGCGAACAAATGTGAGTGCTATTACTACTCGTAGTGGAATTACCATTGTCGATCCACCAATCCCGCCCCCATCATTTACACCTCCTCCACCACCATTTATCCCTACTCCTCCTACACCTAGTATTAGTGCACCATTACCGTCTCCGCCTCGCCATGACGATGTCTCTAGGAAGGACCCTTCAACATCTCAACCTTTACCTACTACACCTGCACCTTCACCACCCAAACCCAATATCCCTTATCCTTCTCGCTTGGACAAGAACAAAATGCTAACCAAGGAGGCCTCTCAAGTGACGAGCTATATCAAGATGATTTGTCAAATGAACTTCAACATTAGCTTTCTTGAAGCACTTGTCCACATGCCCAAATTTGTGAAAGCATTTAAGGAATTGCTTAACAAGAAAGAGAAGCTGATTGAGCTCGCCAACACACGCTTAAATGAAAACTGCTCTGTAGTTATTCTTAAAGAACTTCTGGAAAAGCTTGGAGATCCCGGTCGTTTTGTGTTGCCTTGCGTTTTCAACAAAACTGAAGAATTTACTGCCCTTGCTGATCTCGGGGCCAGTATTAATCTTATGCCTTTGAGTGTTTGGAAAACACTATCATTACCCGACCTCACTCCAACGAAGATGACTCTCGAACTTACAAATTGCACTCTCTCTTACCCCGTTGGTATAGCCGAAGATGTGTTCATTAAAGTTGGCACATTTACTTTCCCGGTCGATTTTGTCGTTGTTGATTATGAAATGGACCCTCGTATTCCTTTAATACTTGGTCGGCCATTCTTGAGAACCGGACGAGCTCTAGTTGATGTTGCCGAAGGTGAGTTAATCTTAAGAGTCGGGAATGATTCACAAGTGTTTAAAATGGGAAAGTTTACAAGTAAATCCTTTGGAGGCCGAGAATCAGTGAATATGATTAATGTGCATGATGACTTTGTTGTCTACAACAATCCTCTATTCGATTCTTCCATTGATAATCCACTTTTTCAAGATGATGTGGATGATTCTCTCTCCCATTTGGAACCTTCTCCCATTTATGATTCTCCACCGGTCTTTGATGCTTATGATGATGATGATTCTAGCTCAGATTCGGATGATTATGATGACCTTACCTCTGAGTATCCCGAGCTGCCCACATATGATGATTTTGATGAGGCTGATACTCTTTCGAGCGATTCTTCACACGATGAAGATCCTCCGCCATCACTCGATCCTACTTTGGACGATTACTCATTTGAGGAAGACTTCTCTATGTTTCTCAACACTTACTTCCCTCATGAGAGTGATGCTCCTCCTTATGATTTTGAAGATTATCGTCTTGATCCTACTTTGGATTTGAAGCACATTCTTTCAAAGGAGAAGAAACCGGTCGACACCAATATCCGCAGCACGTATGAGTTAACACCTCTTTTTCCATCTTCTGAGGACGAGGTTGTGCTTCTTCGCGGATCTTCTTCCCACTCTGCTGAGCATGAGTGTTATTTTCCCTTAAAGGAAACGGTGTTCGACCCCGGTATTGAAATCTTTAAGCCATCTCAGTATCCACCTGATGAAATAAAAGGAAATATCTTTGGAACTTATGGAAATCTGCTTGCACCACTTCACCCTTGCTTCCACCGTGCTCCATCACTGCTTAAGGGAACCTTGCCTACTCTTCTTTGGCTTGCCTTGTTCGCCTTAAGCTTGTGCTATTTGATGGACGAAAACTATGTCTTTGATCCCGGTGGATATGTTTCATGCTTCTTCCGTTGATGATCAAGGTCGAGTCAGGCTCACGACTCGGTTAACAAAAATCAAGCGCTTCTTGGGAGGCAACCCATGCATCTATCTTTTCGCTTTCTTTATCATAAGTGTAGGGGGAGACCCGTTGGTTTGCTTTCCTCTCCTCTCCTTTCTTATAATCAGGGAATCACGCGCTCAATGATCCACTCTTGATGATTCTTGACGACCCGTGATTCCGTTTACCACTTCTTCCCGGTTCTATCCTAAACTCTTTTTGATTCACTATTTTATATTTTCCAATATTAAAATAGGAATCTCTTTAGTCGTCCTTTCCTTAGCGAGATTTAAACAACGTGCACAATGTCCTAAGTGTAGGGGAGTTTACTCCCACATGCTTAAACATTGAGGACAATGTTTATGTTAAGTGTAGGGGAGACTTCTATCGAAGTTAGGTGGCCCTTTTCCTTGTATTTGTCCTCATTTTAACCGGAAAATCAATTTTTCGACATTTTTTAAAATTTTTGATCTATTTTGGCCTATTAGTTTTTTTCCTTTTGTATAGTTATTTTCTTCCTTTGCTAGAATAAATGTCTAATAAGTGGTTTTAATTTTCAAAACGTTGTGAATCTTTTGACTCAACCCGAGTTTACTTATCTAAGTTACTCTAGCTAGTATCCTTAACGTGTTTAAGTCAAGTTTTGCTAGGCTTTTATGTAGGGAGCTATAAAACGCGAAGGTCTTAACTCTCACGGGTTAAGAACAATAACTTTTCGCAAGTTCCTATAATTGATCCTAGAGATTCGTTTATCAAGGGAACTTTAAAACGCGATTAAAACTTGAAAAAGTCTAAGAGTTTGCAAGATCCTATAGGCGACTCGAAAACCCAAAACTTTGATTTAATAGGCTAAGCATCCACGAGTCTCATTCCTTGAGATTTTAAACTATGGAGAACGAGAGATGATAGAGCCCATTATAAGTTCGGTATCCTTTCGTGAATTTATGTGAGTTAATTATAAGCCTATTCTCCCATCGCTTGCTAATAAATTTATCTGCAATAAATAAGGTTGTACGATTTGAAAAATTACTTAGCTTCTAGCCCAAGATCGTTTAAAAGTTGCTCGGTATGGATTAGAGTTCATAGCCAAGGCATAACTTATTGAAGCGGGATGCGAAGATTGGCGAGTCCAAAAAGGCCCTAACAAGGCATGAGGGCTATATTTTGTTGCTAAAGATCCAAAGTTATATGAAGAATCATTTATCGAAAATCAATATGAAGGATCGAGACACACGACGAAAAGCAAAAACTCCCCAAAATTCATGGAGAAGTGTATCCGAAAAGACCCTAGAAAGGTATGAGGATAAATAGATCCAAGTCATAAAAAGGAGGCGGATCGTTGTATATCAAAGTCCAAAATAAAGATTGGAGAAAAATGAAGAAGTCGTGGTCCAAGTATGAATCTCTCAAAACTTCAAGTGAAGAAATTCATATTATGAAGAGAAGGCCATTATTTCATGAACGTCTCTCAAGGTTTGAAGTATGAAGTCGCTGCCAAATATCGGTCCGAGAAAGGTCTCAAATCGTGAAGCGAGTTATGCCAAGATATGAACTTTATGAGGTCCCGAGAAGCAGTTTTAAAAGATTTTGTCCTTTAGCTAACTATTGATTAAATCGTTCACTTTATTTTCGACCTAATAAACTATCGAAATAAGTCAAAAATGCATCCTCGTGATCATTCAAGACAACAATAAAATATAAGAGATACCCCTAGGAATAAGGGAGTCTAAGTGAATAATTGGCCCACATGAGTTCGTGTTAGTTTGCTAACTTATAATAACAATGATCTTATTTTTAAGCTTGGTTTGGAGAAAGTGAAAACTTGAGGATGATGATTATTCACAACATTTCCAAAACCCGAAGGTATGCTTTTGATTTCTTTACTTTGAATGTTTATAGTTTTCTATCTCTTTAATAAAGGCCATTATGGATTGATTATGATGAAAAATGTAAATGTGCTTTGTAACTAATGCATTGCATGAGGACATGGAAATGGTCAAGTGTAGGGGATTTGATAGGTGTGTAAACACCCATCCTTTTTACCACTTAATTACAATAATAACCGAGCCAAACGTGTATTTTATGTCTTTTATGTCGGAATTATGCGTGGTTTGTGTTTTTGTTGTGATTTAGGACGAAATTGTGAAAAGTGGGGAAAACACGGCATTCACGGGCTTTTATTGAAGAAAAAGATGAAAAATGAAGTCGAGAAATCAAGAGTGCAAAAAGAACGGAAGTCCAAGACCAATTCTGAAGATTTATCGAAGAAAAAGTCGAAAGACGGAAGTTTACTTAAAGCCGAAGAACTCAAGTCTACTTTATTGAAGAATTAAAAGACGAGTTCAAAGAAATCCCGAGACAAAACCATTTAAAGTCCAAGATTAATGAAGAATAAAGGCTTAAGGACTAATGGTGCAATTAAAAGAAGATTAAAGAAGGAAGGACATAATCTTGTAATTAAGAGGAAATGAAGGAGGGGAGGAAGCTTCCTAATCCTCCCCTATATATAGATTAGGCTAGTTAATTATTTTTCTTTGTTGGCTAATAGTGACAATTAGTTCTTCCACTTTTAATTACCTTGTCATTTAAATACTTGTCAAATTTAAATTCATGTCTTGCACCTTAATTACCATTTAATTTCAAGTAAGTTTTCCTTTTAATTCTTGTTAATCTTTGTCTTTATCTTGTTAATCTCATTCTACCTTTCTTAATCTTTGGTTCTTATTGTTTATGTTCATGTTCATGTTCTTATTTTTCTTATTTTGATCAAGTGGGTTTTGATTATTTTGATTAGGTTTTGTGAGTTTGATTGTTTTGGATTGTTTAATTTTCATTAGTATATGTTTATTTGTTACTTTGATTTAATCTTGTGTTTGATCTAGCTTAGTTTTATTAGATTCGTGTGTTTATTTGTTCCCTTGTTCTTCGGGATATATGTTACTGTAACCTTCCAGGTTTTGAGCTTTCCCAGACATTCCGTATAAGCATTTCACTGGGTGACTATTCGGAATATTGAATATTCCGAATAGTGGTTTTATTCCGAGTAAGCTGAAGATTCCGCATAGGAGTATTTATTCCGGATAGGAGGATATTCCGAATAGGTGACAATATTTAGAATAGGCCAAATATTCCGAGTAGGCACTTTATTCCGGATAGGGGTGTTATTCCGAGTAGGACTTTATTCCGCATAGGGGTGTTATTCCGAATAGGTTGGACATTCCGCATAGGGGACTTATTCCGAATAGGTGACAATATTCAGGGTAGGGAACTTATTCTGAGTAGGCCATATTATTTCGAATAGACAAACATTCCGGATAGAGTTTTATTCCGAATAGAGCTAATTTTCATGTTCTTTATTTTCAGTTTTTAACTTTCTGATTTTTAACTTCGAGATTTATTTGCCTTAGATTTATTGTAGCTTTGCCTTAGTTTAAGATTTAGTTTTAGTTGCATTTTAAATTTGCCTTAGTTAGTTTTAAGTTTGCGTTATTTACTTTTAGTACCCTTTAATTTTAGTCACGCTTTTAAATACTTGCACCATTTACTTTAAATTAGATTTAGATTTATTTTAAAGTCATTTACTTTAATCGTTTTGCACTTTTACTTTAAATACTACAACGACAACTATTTGTTTCACCAAAGAACGACTAAGTCGCACTGTTAACACAGTTTTTCTATTCGAAGAGATTGGTACAACGAATATTTTTAACCTGAGTAAAACCTAGTTATCAATTCTAATTCTTTATTGTATAATGCAACTTTAATCAATACGTCATCTTCAAGAATACCATGATTAATATTGAGTGTTACCTCAATTATATCTTTTCAAGTTTGATAACTTGTCAACAAAGATATAGTTCGTAAAGTATAATATCTATTACGTAATGTTTGACACCACCCAAACTACCAAGTTTGTTGGCTATGATAATTTGCACAACCATTGACAAATTCTTCATTTATAGAATGTGGAAGCCTATCCAAGATTGAGGATGTCATTTTATATCCAAACATATTCTTTCAGAATATACATTACTCAAGTTATTTAATAACTTTCAAATAGATATTAATGTATTCAAATCATCATGCAATTAAGGCATGACTAAATACAACATGAACTTGAAGTACATATAATCTAAGGACCAGATTTAGACTTCTTCAATTCCTACATATCTATATTAGGGTCTACCTCATGGCATATCATGTCGTGTTAGATTCTTTTACCGCACAAACAAACATTTATGTTCAAGGTTATGTATATCTTATTTTCTAAACCTTTAAAATGAAATTTCATCCCAAAGCTAAACTAAAATTGGCATTTATTTTGAATGAAACTTACTTTCTTATCATATACAATTTAAGAAAATAATCATAATACTCCCACTAGCTTCCAGGAATAATTTGGAATTACCTTACTTCAATTTCAAATATTAACATTGATTTTCAAATTCAAACATAAGAATAATCTCTTAGATGCACACATTTATCCACTCATGGATAATTGCAATTAGTACACTCCAAAGATTTATTTGAATTAATAAACTTCTTTTGATTACTTATCGTCCTCGCTTAAGTAGTCATTCAAGAAAGAGTTCATATAAATTCAATTGTCAAATAGTATGACAATCATAATCTTTATATATTTAATATGTTTTAGGAAAGAATATTCAATCACATTTAATTGCTTAAACGTGATTTATTATCTAGCCAAAATTACATACATTAAATATGTGTACAACTTTGTCCATATGATTTCAAACACAAAGATTAAAACCTCTAAGGTTACTTTCTCTTTGTAGAAACTCATCTTTACTTTCTAGTCAAACTATCAAGATAAACCAAATCATCAAGATTGATTATCTTATTTGGACAACATCTATGTCATTCATAGTATGAGTAATTTTACCCAATTCTTCATCTAGTAACAAAACATAATCATATTATATTACTCATAATTCTCAGCATATTAATAGCATATCCGAGATATCCTTGCGGATCTATGACTAAATTCCTTCATCAAGAGTAGTAGCATTTACATGCCTACCTCATGATAATTATTAGTGTATCTTAGAAGATCATGTACCTTGTAATTGTATCTTTCCAAGATCAAAACTCCCACTTGCTTTTAGTACTTAAAAGTTAACCTTTCCAAGATCAAAACTCCCTCAGCCAAGATGAAATATCAAGATGGAACACTCTAGCGGATAAGGATACTAATTATAATTTAAAGCACTTGATACATTCAATAATAGGTCTCATTTAAACTTCTTAACAAATCAATTGTTTTTATATAGTTATTTAGTCAAATTAATATTTATTTTTTTTGGAAAGTATACCCATTGTTTACAACATTTCAAAAAAAATTAGTTAAACACATAGGCATATATCAAAAATATCTAAGACAAAAATAACTTGTAAGCACAAATTTACAAAAATATATGCGCTAAAAATAAATCACATAGTCACATGCATTTATTTAAGTAATAAAATCTTTTTGAACCTAGGTTTTTAATAGGATATTAAGTCTTCCCTAATTAAAAATTTTATGATCTCATTCAAAAAATAAGAAGATATGCCAAATATTCGTAACATTTACTACATGGCAAGTTTGATCCATGAAAACATGCACGTTTATCATGGATCCACATAATCTCTTAAAACAGGTAAAGATTTTATTATCTATTCAAATAATCACTTAAAACAAGTAAAGATTATTAATAGATCCATATAATCACTTAAAACAAGTAAAGATTATATTGTAGGCATATAATCACTTAAAACAAGTAAAGATTATATTGTAGATCCATATAATCACTTAAAACAAGTAAAGATTGTATTGTTTTAGGATCGTTACCCGATTAATTTAATTACAAGAACTAACAAGTTAATCAAGTAATTAAAACCTAAAGATCTAACATGTATTATAGGGTTTAAAAGATAATCTTTTCTTTATTTAGCAATAACAAAAAAAAATTCGTGTGAACCTAGCATTATGGTCCGATTTTTATAAAAGAAAATGGTAAACCCTAAAACTCATGTTTTAACAATACAATTATTAAGATCATTAGGTGTTCAATAATTATTGCAATGTTAAAACTGCTCTTGAGGCCACTGTTGTTTTGTTAGATCTAACATAACATTTATTTTGATAAACAAAACATATAAACATCATAGCACATGCGGAAGCGATTACGGATCATATAATCATAACATGCATATAATTAATTGAACATAAAATTAAACGGGAATGTACCTTGAAATGCTTCCAATAAATAGAATGTAAAACACCAATCCAAGATCAACCTAACAAAGGTTGAATCTATGTTCCTGTACACACGTCTCGAACAAGCTACTTGACAAGCTAGGTCACACGATCAGAACCGTGTCGTAGAAGTGGAAAACTCAATATCGAATCAGCCCTAGAGAAGGGATTCGGCCGAGCATGGCTAGCAAGGGTTTGGGTATGATTTATTTCACTTGAATGAGCAAAGAAAATAATGAAAAACCCTTTGTATTTATAGTGGATGTAAGCCTAGGGTTAGGAGACAAAACTAAATATAGAGAATATATTGTTTGTCTTAAAACCAAAACTTACACCACAAACACATAAATGTTCCCTCAAAAGGGCGGCCTATTGTGCTCCCAAAATAGTTTTGGGACACAATATTTTGTTTCCACTTTTACTAGTTAATGTCCGTTAGTCATTTTTCATTAAATACTTAACGGTCGTTATTCACGGTTATTGACACTCGTTAAATATTTAACTACGTTCAATAAAAACATAATTAAATAATAAAATAACTCTAAACGTTTGTGTGCAATCCCATTGTCTCGAGTTCGATCCTAACACACGACTATTTAAATTAGGTCCACAAACTAACAAATCGTACTTAGGGCTCTAAAAGATGGTACATAAAGATTTGGTAATGCTAATTTGTGTGATGCAAGTTTGTTTGTGTGGTATTGTAAAGTGATTAAAAACGAATACTTACTTATTTTGATTATAATTTTGTGAAATAAATCAAAACTCTCATATACCACAACAAAGTAATTAAGAACGTAAGAGAGATTCATGATAAAGTTGTTATTATGCATTGGGTCAATAAACCTTATTTGTCGTAATTGTATACTTTGAATTTGGCTGTTAACATTTAAAGTGTTGGCAAATAATTTGGTATGTCTTTTTGAGTTTTTTTTTTGTGAACAAAGAATTGGTTTTAGTCCCACACAGGTGAATGCAAAGATAGTTTGTTATCTTAAATAGTGAGGTCTATATTGGTTGGCAAAATTGACATATACATAATGTTGTTCTTAAACTCACATGAGCGGTGTATGAAAACCATCGCTCATATGATGCCTACAGATAATTTGTATGATTTTAACTTTTATTATCAACAATAATTCTTTCTTGACTATTACATAAAAAGGTTACATATATTATGTGTGCTTGATCTTCTCATCAAACTGAGAGATAATCTGGTAATTTAGCCGTTTGAAAAACTATAGAATTACAATAGAAAATTTCAACAATTGTTTAACCTGATGTCCGTCACTAACCATCTGATACTCCTGAAGTGATTTGAGCCGTTGAGAACTGTGGAGCGAAATATTTCTGTGACTGGCTGTGCATGTACTTCGGTACGCTGATTGATGATGTTTAGAAACGCCGAATATATCTAGATCGTGATTCCGAAAGATCCGAGTCGCGATCGTACCGTGTTTGGGTACGTACGATTTAATATATGTATATGTTATATATATTTTTAGTGTTTAGTAGATTTGCGTTCTTTTCGAAGAGGGCGTCGCAACGTGCAAAAATATGTCCAAAATGGAGTTAATATGAATGAGATAACGTGTCTTAAAGTGAGACACGTGACGCAAAATTTTTAGAAAAATGAAATTGTCCCAACGGCTCAAAACATGAAGTGAAAACATGTTTATAAGGAAATCTTGGTTTCTACCTTCAATATTCATTTGTGGGTTTTCACTCCCATGCCCATGCGTGCGGAAGGGGTGCAGAAAGTGAGATTTCAAGGCCAAAAACGGGTATGAATCTACTGAACTTACGCATGGGCGCGCGACCTGCACACACGAATGCAGCTCCGAAAACTGGCTTGGGTGCGGACAGATTCGGGTATATTTTTGCTACGAGTTTATATGTTGTGTATGTAGAATATATGCAAATCGTGTTTTATATTTAACAAATTTGCATGTCAGATTATTTTAGGAGCATATATTCTGTCTTGGTAACCAAGACATGAATTGGCTATAAAATAAACTCTCCTCGTTCAGTTTTAAGACACAGAAAAACGTAGCTCCATTATCTCCATTTTCAGTAGTCTTTCCGATCAGAAATGTAGAAGGTTTCCGCGATATTTCATGCAAGTAAGTCAAGTCCGGCTGTATAAGAGCTTTGGACGTTGTACCCCCATCAGAAATGTAGAAGGTTTCCGTGATGTCTCATAATCTTTACTGCTTTATTTTATTTTCTTATTTAATTTATGTTATTTAATTTATGTTAATTAGTTTTTATTGTAATTCGATTAATTTAATAAAAGTGTACACCGTCTACTACATGATCAACATGTGCTCATTCGATTTCGAATATAATCTTTTAAACCAAATTGAGCTGACAACAGTTGAAGAAAGTGGTGGAAAATGATTGAAACCACGATGGTATATACCTAGTACCCATGGTGACATAAATTTCCTTGAATAACTAGTACCCATGGTGACATAAATTTACTACATCAGTTGATCTGCTAGTAATAAATGTATTCAGCATGGCAACTTGTCGAACAATTTAATTGACAAACTCTTTTGCAATTCTAGTATATTTAAAGGACTTACGTTGTAAGTTAAAACATTGCTTGTAAACATGTTTAGTCCCTTTCTAATGCCTTGAGTTTCTAGATCTCACTAACTAACTCAACTAAGTCTTCTAATCTGATGAACTTAAAACTTTCAATCTAGATCTCACTCATATGAATAGTTTTCTTTCCATCACAATCTTAATCCAAGGCTCTCACTTGACTAAAATTGCAACTTCAAGTGTTCTCAATTAGATGGCATTCAACTTAAATTGTGGGTATTATTTGATGTGTCAAATCAAAGATTATGTATGGAGAAGCATGCATACAACTTCATAGCATAAGTTTTAGGGTTAAAGCCATAAATTACCAACGAACTTTACTTTTTTTCTCGATATTACATATATAAAACATAAAACACTTATATAGGCATTCAAAATTGTTGGTACCGGCTATTATTAGTAACGTAAAAAAATATTATATTCCACGATTTTTTTTTCCACATGGCGTTGACTTTTATTGACTTTTACAAGTCACTTGCCAACTAGTTGAGTTTTTTTGTTATCCACATACTTTTTATAGTCATCACCATCATCATCACCATCATCAAAATCAGATCTATCCAACCAAGTTATTCATAAAATCCACTTTAAATTTAAAATCACATTAGAAATCCATCATATACATATGCTTCACCCGGTAGCAGCCTCCTTCCATGACTCCAAAAAAGTCCGTATTCGTATTGATTAGAGATGATGTCTTCAATCCTCAATAATTTGTTTTAGGAATGAGATTGCAATTAAGGTCTTTGTTTTCTTTTGAACTTTTGTTTTCTTTTTCTTCCAGTTAGCTGCTACCATATTTTTTTGCTTGCCATCTATCATGGTGGATCGTCATTCGAGTCATTATATTCTAAGGAAGATCAAATCAAAAAGATTTCCAAAACTGATTTTTCTCACTAAATTTATAGATTCAATTAACCAGAATATTAGAAACCCATCACAACATCTTTTACAACTTTATAATCATTTATCTATGATAAGGGATCTTTTTTTGCAGGTTGATTGATGTTGTGGTTAATTGTTGTAAAGGATATGTACTTTTGGGTGGTTGTAGGTGAGTTCTATGCTGGTAAATGATGTGAGAATATAAGAAAAAAAGACAGCCGACTAATTTGAGGAATAACATGGATCCGAGGTTAATGGTGGAATGAAGTGGAAAAAGAAAAGAAGAAAACGAGAGTGAAGGAAATGAGGTGTAAAAATATTAAATGACGTGGATACAAAAGATAGAAAAACTGAAATGACCGGTAAAATATAGTGACATGTAGGTAATTTGTACTTGTTAACCGGTTATCATAGGTCACTTTTAAAAATGTTTGTAATATTAGAATAAATTAAAAAGTTCGATAGTGATAATGATATTTTATGATTTATATATGTAATATCGAGAAAAAAAGTAAAGTTCGTTGGTAATTTATGGCTTTAACCCTAAGTTTTATAAAAAACTTTTATAGTTCATTTTCTTGAAGATTAAATGACCACATTAAAGAATTATAGAGTGCTAGAATTATGTATTCAGTAGCCATTATTCGTAGACTCCATTCTATAATCATTTGGAGAGCGAGGGTACTTTAATTCGTAAACCCAACACGCTCAGCCAAGATGAAATATCAAGATGGAACACTCTAGCGGATAAGGATACTAATTATAATTTAAAGCACTAGATACATTCAATAATAGGTCTCATTTAAATTTCTTAACAAATCAATTGTTTTTGTATAGTTATTTAGTCAAATTAATTTTTTTTTTGGAAAGTATACCCATTGTTTACAACATTTCAAAAAAGATTAGTTAAACACATAGGCATATATCAAAAATATCTAAGACAAAAATAACTTGTAAGCACAAATTTACAAAAATATATGCGCTTAAAATAAATCACATAACCACATGCATTTATTTAGGTAATAAAATCTTTTTAAACCTAGGGTTTTTAATAGGATATTAAGTCTTCCCCAATTAAAGATTTTATGATCTTATTCAAAAAATAAGAAGATATGGCAAGTATTCGTAACATTTACTACATGGCAAGTTTGATCCATGAAAACATGCACGTCTATCATGGATCCACATATTCTCTTAAAACATGTAAAGATTTTATTGTCTATTCAAATAATCACTTAAACTAAGTAAAGATTATTAATAGATCCATATAATCACTTAAAACAAGTAAAGATTATATTGTAGGCATATAATCACTTAAAACAAGTAAAGATTATATTGTAGATCCATATAATCACTTAAAACAAGTAAAGATTATATTGTTTTAGGATCGTTACCCGATTAATTTAATTACAAGAAATAACAAGTTAATCAAGTAATTAAAACCTAAAGATCTAACATGAATTATAGGGTTTACAAGATAATCTTTTCTTTATTTAGGAATAACACAAAAAATTTCGTGTGATCCTAGCATTATGGTCCGATTTTTATAAAAGAAAATGGTAAACCCTAAAACTCATGTTTTAACAATACAATTATTAAGATCATTAGGTGTTCAATAATTATTGCAATGTTAAAACTGCTCTTGAGGCCACTGTTGTTTTGTTAGATCTAACATAACATTTATTTTGATAAACAAAACATACAAACATCATAGCACATGCGGAAGCGATTACAGATCATAAAATCATAACATGCATATAATTAATTGAACATAAAATTAAACAGGAATGTACCTTGCAATGCTTCCAATAAATAGAATGTAAAAAACCAATCCAAGATCAACCTAACAAAGGTTGAATCTATGTTCCTGTACACACGTCTCGAACAAGCTACTTGACAAGCTAGGTCACACGATCAGAACCGTGTCGTAGAAGTGGAAAACTCAATATCGAATCAGCCCTAGAGAAGGGATTCGGCCGAGCATGGCTATCAAGGGTTTGGGTATGATTTATTTCACTTGAATGAGCAAAGAAAATAATGAAAAACCCTTTGTATTTATAGTGGATGTAAGCCTAGGGTTAGGAGGCAAAACTAAATATAGAGAATATATTGTTTGTCTTAAAACCAAAACTTACACCACAAACACATAAATGTTCCCTCAAAAGGGCGGCCTATTGTGCTCCCAAAATAGTTTTGGGACACAATATTTTGTTTCTACTTTTACTAGTTAATGCCCGTTAGTCATTTTCTATTAAATACTTAACGGTCGTTATTCACGATTATTAACACTCGTTAACAATTTAACTACGTTCAATAAAAACATAATTAAATAATAAAATAGCTCTAAACGTTTGTGTGCAATCCCATAGTCTCGAGTTTGATCATAACACACGACTATTTAAATTAGGTCCACAAACTAAAAAATCGTACTTAGGGCTCTAAAAGATGGTACATAAAGATTTGGTAATGCCAATTTGTGTGATGCAAGTTTGTTTGTGTGGTATTGTAAAGTGATTAAAAACGAATACTTACTTATTTTGATTATAATTTTGTGAAATAAATCAAAACTCTCATATACCACAACAAAGTAATTAAGAACGTAAGAGAGATTCATGATAAAGTTGTTAATATGCGTTGGGTCAATAAACCTTATTTGCCGTAATTGTATACTTTGAATTTGGCTGTTAACATTTAAAGTGTTGGCAAATAATTTGGTATGTCTTTTTGAATTTTTTTTGTGAACAAAGAATTGGTTTTAGTCCCACACAGGTGAATGCAAAGATAGTTTGTTATCTTAAATAGTGAGGTCTATATTGGTTGGCAAAATTGACATATATATAATGTTGTTCTTAGACTCACATGATCGGTGTATGAAAACCGTCGCTCGTATGATGCCTACGGATAATTTGTATGATTGTTAACTTTTTATTATCAACAATATTTCTTTCTTGACTATTACACAAAAAGGTTACATATATTATGTGTGATTGATCTTCTCATCAAACTGAGAGATAATCTGGTAATTTAGCCGTTTGAAAAACTGTAGAATTCCAATAGAAAATTTCAACAATTGTTTAACCTGATGTCTGTCACTAACCATCTAATACTCCTGAAGTGATTTGAGCCGTTGAGAACTGTGGAGCGAAATATTTCTGTGACTGGCTGTGCATGTACTTCGGTACGCTAATTGATGATGTTTAGAAACGCCGAATATATCTAGATCGTGATTCCGAACGATCCGAGTAGCGATCGTACCGCGTTTGGGTACGTACGATTTAATATATGTATATGTTATATATATTTTTAGTGTTTAGTAGATTTGCGTTCTTTTCGAAGAGAGCGTCGCAACGTGCAAAAATATGTCCAAAATGGAGTTAATATGAATGAGATAACGTGTCTTAAAGTGAGACACGTGACGCAAAATTTTTAGAAAAATGAAATTGTCCCAAACGGCTCAAAACATGAAGTGAAAACATGTTTATAAGGAAATCTTGGTTTCTACCTTCAATATTAATTTGTGGGTTTTTACTCCCATGCCCATGCGCACGAAAGGGGTGCAGAAAGTGAGATTTCTAGGCCAAAAACGGGTATGAATCTACTGAACTTACGCATGGGCGTGCGACCTGCACACACGAATGCAGCTCCAAAAACTGGCTTGGGTGCGGACAGATTCGGGTATATTTTTTGCTACGAGTTTATATGTTGTGTATGTAGAATATATGCAAATCGTGTTTTATATTTAACAGATTTGCATGTCAGATTATTTTAGGAGCATATATTTTGTCTTGGTAACCAAGACATGAATTGGCTATAAAATAAACTCTCCTCGTTCAGTTTTAAGACACAGAAAAACGTAGCTCCATTATCTCCATTTTCATTAGTCTTTCCGATCAGAAATGTAGAAGGTTTCTAATATTTGTCTTTTTTAGTATAATCGTCTCGGTATCTAATCGAATTGATTGCATGATTTTAAGCTTGACTTAATTGTTTTTGGTGATAAAAGATTGAATGGTATTTATAACTACTTGGCACAAAAACAAGTAAAAAAAATGTAAAAATAGCTATATACTAGTATACGTACTATCTAAAAACACATTGCAAATACCACATTTTAAATGCACGAAATATAAAAATGTGAGATACAAATTTATACTACTAATTTTATATGCAAATTAACAAATATAAAACTAAATCTAATTTTTTTATAAAACTAAATGCAATTTTATAAAATCTACAAATGTTTTATAATAGCTAAAATGAATTTTTATTAGAACTCAAGTCTAACAAACGTTTAGCTAAAACAAATGAGTTAAAACAAATGCTAACAGCCCAAAACTAACTTCAATGGTGCAACAACTAATCCAGCCCATTAACTAAATCCAAGCTAAGTAACAAGCCTTTTAACTGTTTAACTGATAAGGATTGTAGGTTTAACCAAATTTTAACTGCAAAGTACAAACAAACCTAACAATCTAACTATATAAGGATCGTTACCGAAACAAGGTAATACACAATGGAGGACCTAATGTGTAATCTAACCGATTCTTCTCACAGTGAACAAAATTAACTAAGTGATCTGATTCAAATTCACATCCTAGAAACTACGTCTTTCTATCCTATCTTTGTTGAAAAATTAAACAGGTTATCTAAAAAAAATGTTAAAAGAAATTATTAACTTGTATACTAACTGCTAAGTTTAACCACTAACTATTATGCAAAAGTCTAATCTCCTAACTGGCTCAATCAGACTTGCCAGACAACAATCACAATACGACTCACGGATCAAATTTAAAACTTTTTACTGAAACTGAATTCCAAACACAGATTAGCTAAGATGAACACATGTATTAAGCTACACCTATAACCAGTCAAAGTCTCGAAAATAAAATGAAGTAATTGGGAAGCCAAATTCTATTTGATCTACGCTATACTCTAAACTATTCCAACATCCTAATTTCTAATCTACTGGATACGAACTATAGCTACTGAACATATTACGCATCTACTAGCCTTACCTACCACACTTCTAGACTAAAATCAATTATGATGAAACAAATGGTTGCAACAAAAATATGTCAATCTGTTTTCTACAGTTCATTTAACGAGACAACCATATGACAATATACAATGCAATATTTATGAAAACTCCACTTGCTGATCATTTACTATAACAGTATTAACGAGCAGATTTCTAATAATGTTGCGCTACATTTAAGCTACACAATCCTCACTAGCTATTATGCAGAAATTACACAAGTATATGAAATCAGTAATCCAAGCAGTAGCACAAAGTATTATACTACACTTACACTAACTAGCAGATTATGCTAAAAAAAATTCAGAAAAGTAAAACGCGCTTAACTATTTTCATCCAGGCCAAGTCCTTTGATGGTGAAGTATAGCGCTGAGCTAACTTTGCTATCTGCTGAACTATACCTAGACTGATGACGAACCGGAACCAATCACCACTTACGGAACTGCATCTGCTGAAAATAAAACTTGACTTCTTGTCAACAGAAACCTGCAAAAGATTAAAAAACGAAATGTTGTGCTTGCAAAAATAGACTTGTTGAACTCCTTCAATTACTCATTAACTAATACAGGATTCTAACGATCAAACTAGCTTAAACTGGTTAACAGAAACTCATTACAAACGCATAAAACATTGACTGATGTTGAACTAACGTCACCAACACTAATTGGACTGGAGTTTTCTACTAACAGATTATGAACTGAAAATGACAACAAAACTTCAAAGATTTTTATCTAAATTCAAAACAGATTGCTTAAGAACAAAGGATTTTAAAAAAAACTTGAAATCTTCATTAATGGCAGAGAAGTAAGTGGTTACAACTATCTAAACTTAATCAGTAACAGCTTTTGCAGTAAAACTGACAAGATCAGAAATTTATGAGTAAAACAAACATTTTCAAAAACAGACCTCATGTGCAAGTGATGAGAAAGGGAGTTTGAGGATAAAGAAGGATTCATTAATGGTGAACAAATACACTTGTTGCAACTAATCTAACAGATTAAGTAACTGATTTAACTGAAAACTTCTGAACAGTGATGGAAAACAGAGCTTTTGAATATATCAAAGAAAGGAATCAAAGAGATTAAAGACTTTCATTAATGGACGAATTTGTTACAAGATTTTAACAGAAAATGTAACTAAATTAACAGAATGTTCTTAAAAAATAATCCAACTACTCCTAATCTACACCTACACTATGTGTGAATTACACCTAGCTAACCCGTTGAGAATGAGGGGATGTGTGGGATATTTATAGACAAATTGAGTGAGGAGGAGTATGTTGTTGACGTGGTCGCACCAATCAGAATCAAACACGTGTCAGGTAGGGTTCTTCCAATATCCAGAAATTTGGGTGTTTCCTTGTTTGTGAGTTATGGATCAATTAAGTTGCACCACTAGACTCATCTTGTCTCCTCGATCATCTTTGTAGTTGATGTCTTCTCGTGAAATTCCCTTATTCGATCGCAGTTCCATCATAGAGAGAAGAGGTGACGTGTTCGTTTATGATTGGATAATCTTTTGATTCACGGATCATTATCTTCAGAAAGAAATGTGATTCGTTGTTTATTGTTGATTCCATGTGAAGGGAAAAGCTTGCATATTATTGGTCCACTTGGCTGATTATAATAAGAAGTTCCCAAACTTGGCAGCTTTGATCCCTGAAGTATTCAAACTTTGGCATATTATGTTTAATAAGTATTTCACTTTGAAAACTTTGGTCTTGTGCCATTATCAGCCCTTGATTTTTATAAAGCAGCAACTTAAGTCCCTCATCTTCAATAATATAGCAAAAGTAATCCTTAGAGCTTCATCAAATATCAACATTGGCCCTTGATCTTCACGTATCTTGTATCTTTGGTCATCATTGGTTTCTTTTGTCATTTTCTTCGTCTTTTCATCAAATAAGTCCTTGAAACCGCGTGATTGCTCAAAAATTTACTTACCTGAAAACACATGAAACACAAATACCCACGTAATTCTGATATTTTCAGTTAGATATTATGTATTTGACTGTGTTTTGAGTGGTTTTTGGATCATTATTGATGAGTGTTTTCACACTTATCAACTCCCCTTCACTTGATCATTGCCATGACCTCATGCAATGCAGCATTTCAAAGCTCTAGAGTGCATTTTTCTCATAATTAACCCACCTTGGCTATTTTATGATTTAATAAACTAAACTATACTACATGATGAATGATTTTGAATATTTACAATGCAATGCAAAGAAAACAATTTTATTTATATATTTTTGGATTTTCTTAAAATGGTTTTGATGGAAATAACTCATAAAGAAATCAATGACTTAAATTAGGGCTTGGGTACCCTGGACACTTATCATCCTCAAGTTTCACTTTCCCCATACCAAGCTTAAAAATGGGATCATTGCATTCACAAGTAAAAAGTGCATCAACTTATTCATGACAATTAAATGTGGAACCGGTTATTATTTGAGCAAATTGCTTGAGAGCAAATTTGTCATTATTTGAAGCGTGAAATATAAGAAATGTAAAATCCAAAAATAAGGAAGCACGGTTTTAATCCTAAGTAATCCTCTCATCCATTACTCGAAAAACCACTCACAATTAATATAAGTCTGTTTCAATAATAATAAGTCATTCGCCTTATGTGTAAAATCCTCATGTCATGCATTAATAAGTAGCTACACACTCGCTAAGGAAAGAAAAATAAAACTCACGCAATAATTTACATCCGCCATCTTTTTGAGACTTTGGATCTTCAACCCCGCAACCCGTCAAGGTAATATTGGATTGGAGCAACTATTAAATCCCCGCAACCCGTCAAGGTAATATTGGAATCTAATAGTTACTATAATTAACACTTCACTACCCCTCTTGGGAGTCTTGTATTATTATTTTTTTCTTTTTTTTTTCTAGCCACTCATTTTTTTGTAAGCCGCTCTTATTTTTCTTTATTCCTCACAAAGAAAATTGAAAAGAATAAAAGGAAAAACACCCGCTAAATTTAAGCATGACATAAGTCTAGTACACATAAAACGTTCTAACTTAGAATCTTAAGACGTACTTATATCAACCATGAATGATTAGCCAAAAATGCATAAAAGATTACAAATCAATTAAAACCGTTCTTGATTATTTATTAACATATATACATGCGAAGAAAATAGAGGTAAAGAAGAGAAGGGTTCAGCCACAAGTAATTATCATGAAGTTTATCTAGCCCTTTTATACTTGCTTCAACTCTATCATTTCCCATTCTCCACAAATTTAAAATCTCAAAAAATGAGATTGGTGGATGCTTAGCCTAATAGACCAATGAAGGACTGCATGGTTAAGGATACTAGCTAGAGAATGCTTAGATAAGCAAACTCGAGTTGAGTCAAAATATCTATGGCGGGCCTAATATGTCAAAGAAGTCTAAATTTGTTAAACCATGTCCTTATTATATTTTTTCCTTGTTATCACTTTTCATAAAGAACAAAAGAAGAAATATATACAATGCAGATGTTATATGCAAATGAAAAATGATTTATGCAAAAATTATGAATGCATATTTTTGGTGGCCAAAGTAGATCAAAGATTTGAATAATGTTTGAAAAAATAATTTTCCATGTTATCATGAAGTTAAGGCAATGGTCTAGGTAAGGTCACTTCGATAGAAGTCTCCCCTACACTTAAGATAAACATTGTCCTCAATGTTTAAGAGTTTGGGCGTAAACTCCCCTACACTTATGACATTGATATTTTTGCTTAACTCAAGTTAAGGAAGAGACAACTAAAGGGTATTCATTTTAGGCACAATGTTGAATATCACAATAGCAAAAACTAATCGAAGTGAACCAGATTCACGGGCCTCCTCCATAAGCTCCAAGCATGAAATGAGAGAGAGCAACCCTAGAAACAAACACCAAAAGACGAAGAAAGGCCACCCCTCCACTTCAACTCTACTATAACATCCTTTTAATTAAACCTAACCTATTTAGATCTACTCTACGTTTTCTAACCTAGTTATTCATTGCTTGAGTTTTTTTAACCCTAAGTCGCTAGCTCGACTCGGCCTCGAATTCGGTTGTCCTTGGGGAAACCATCATGGAGAATAAAGGATATCCATTTTGAAGCACATCTCACATGATACTCTCAAACTTAACACGTTGCCATTTACTATTAGATTTACAATATCCGCCTCGATAAATGGAATGGTCCAACGTGTCTCAAGTTTGTCCAACATACGAAATCGCTCAAATATGAAGCACCCCAGGATCAAATACATAGTTTCCATCTCGACAAGTGAACAACTTCAAAGTAGGTAGTATCACCAAAGTAAGCTCATACAAGAATTCCATCTCAATAGAAGTCACACTCTTAAGTGGAGTAGATGAAAACTGATTTTTCCCAAACATATGGATCCCAGGATCAAAAACATTTCCCTTCATGGGAAAATAAGAAGATGAACTCATATCAATCATATAAGATTCCCCCTTAGATATCAAAGAATCATGAGACAATGTAACACCCCCACATTTGGTATGCGCAGCGGAACTACAACCATGGGTGCTACACAGTATTCATTGCACACAGGATATATCAAACGACGCTAAAAAGACGTCGACTTAAAACTTGAAATTAAGATTGTTAGATGATACATGTCCACGGTTTTTCCAACCCCAAATAGTGCACAGAGTTTAGCGTTTTCGGTCCCCATGAATCTCAACCCAAAAACTTCAGTTTTACAACCACATGACATTAAACATAAAAATTGTTTAAGTAGAAAAGGAGGGAAAAACAAGCGGACACCAAGCCGTACACACAACATCCATCCCATGCATGCTCCATCCTACTACTCAGCGGTTACCTGAAACACATGCCAAAAATTTGGTCAACGAAAACGTTGAGTGGAATTCATAGGTTTTTCAATCCATTTGAACGTATATATAATAAAAACCATTCGTGATCATCTATAGTCTTGTCGATCAAACAAACTATAATCAGGATACTGACAATTGTGTTTAAGCTCATGACACTAATCCGTTAACTCAATCACCCGCGTAAATATACCGGCATGATTCAGATGAAACCAGTGCCCCTTCTAAAGGCATCAGTTGCAATTATACCTTATTTCTCATACAAAATAATCTACCGCAGAACTTACTATAAGTACAGCTTCTCGGCTAGCATTGGGTCGTTAACCCCGTAGTACTACAAATTGCATAAGCGGCTATTTCCCCCTACTCGAGGGCAAGACAATAGTTAATAGTTCATGAATTTAGGGACTTTTGCAACTTTGGTACTCAACACAATTTCTAAGGCAACTTTCGGGTCTAACAATCATTCATGATATACGTTCCTTTTTAAAAACTAGCATGCATTTCCCTCGCGGGTAAAACAATTTGAAATAAATATAAGCGAGGCTATAAATTCACACCGTAGATATTAAGTAGTCGGTAGTTCGAGGAGTGATCACTGACGATGTTACGGATGCCCGGGTAAATCAACACCTATCACAAATAACGCGTAATGAGTAATCTCATTTAAATACTTACGGTACTGTATAAAATACATATATACAAGTCACTTAGGACAAGTATAACTCACGCCAAAAACAAAACAACAAGTATCATTCATGTTATTCCATTCGTTCTTATAACCTACGTTGTCCATTTTTACCCATTCTCGCCGGTACTTGACTAAAGTACGGGCTGTTTTACCTTATTAAACCGCACTTATAAAATTTGACAAAATTTCCAAAAATCCTATGTGACCTGTAGATAACATGTTTTTAAGCCCAACAAAAGTTTTCACTTTTACGACCCGTTACGCAACTCATTTCCACGACTACATTTTACGGGCTGAAATTGCGCTTCGACCAATTTTGACCACTTTGACCTATATGAAAAATACCTTTGACTTCCTTGACACCTAAGTCAACATATAGACCCATTTATACAGATTAGGGACCAAATTTTGACCCTTGACCATTTACCAAATTATACTTGTGACCCTCGGGATTTGACTAAAACTTTGCACAAATTCGGATTGTGAAAGTCCTCGTCTCCCGGTACCCGATCTTTAAAATGTCATAACTTTTAGCTCGTTTTGAGTCACGGGCTCTACCTTATACCAAATTAAAGCTAGAAAAACCCTCTATCACTACATTTAGCTTTCAAGACCTGGAAACAAAATAATTTTTATAAAATGGACCAAATGTTTCTGCCTAAAAATGACCATACCAAAAACATGCTTAGACTCGATTCCAAGACTTCTAATCACCACTAAACATCATCCTAAGCCTTCCCAAACATATCCTAACATCAAACTTCCATCCTACCCCTATTGATCAACCAATCTCAAAATCAAGAATCAAAGAAAATGAACATGCAAGTAATAAAACCTATGTGAATCATCCTAAAACAACAAACCAAACATAACAACAACATGCAAAATCAACAACCACCATGGCTCCCCAAACACCCCCTTTGCCGTGGGGTTTGGGTGACCCAATCACCACAACCAAATTAATTTTGGTGGGTTTTCATGGTGTTTATACTTCCATAACACTTAATTATCAACATGCATTAGCTCTTTTAGCCTCAAAAACGAATTTGGATCATATGGAAAAATCTTGAAAAATTTTTATCAATGCATGTTGGATTTGAGCACATGAATATGTGGGGAATGACCAAACTAAGTGTGGTCTAACCTTAGATTTTTGAAAAATCAAGTGGAAAATGATTTTTGGTGAATTTTTGGTGTGGGTGGGGTGTCCGTCGGTTTGAGAGAGAAGAGAGGGAGTGGGTTTGATTTTTTTCTTGAAAATTTTGTGTGTGGTTGTGTGTTTATCCATTTTGGCCCTTTTGATGGGTTAGGAGGGGCCTAAATGCAATTTTTGGCTTCTTTTGTCCTTAAATGAAAAACATCCTCAAAACTTTGCGGGTTTGACTCATTTGTTAATTTTGAAAATTTTACGGGAGTCGGAAATCTTCCCGAACGCTCCAAAATATTTTTGGGATACTTTAAATGTACTTGGAAGGCTATAAAACTCACCCGACTCAACTTAACACGAACCGTAAATAAAATTCTCGAAAAATTACATTATCGATAAATCGTCAAAAATTATATGAAATTGGGCATCCCTCGGGATCGTAATCGTCATCGTCCTTCTTAAAACGTCAACCGTAAAAATTATAACCTCGAACATCGGCTCTAACCAAAATACTTATAAGTATAGAAATTAAAATTTAATAAAAATTTCAAAAATTAGCGTAATTTAGGGTATCGTTAATGACCTCGATTCTAGGGTGTCACATCCACCCCTCCTTAAAGAGAGCGACGTCCCGGCGCTCGCCTCTTCTTGTACTCACATTTCGTCTTACTGGAACAGATGAGGATACCTTTCCTTGAAAAAGTCCTCACGTTCCCAGGTGTATTCCGGTCCACGCTTAGAATTCCATCGGACCTTCACAATAGGAATCCTACTATGCTTCAACCGCTTGACCTCCCGGTCCATTATTTCCACAGGTTCTTCCACAAAGTGCATTTTGTCGTCTAGTCGAATCTCGTCCAAAGGAATCACCAATTCCTTGTCTGCCAAACTCTTCTTCAGGTTCGATACGTGAAACGTGTCATGAATAGCACTAAGCTCGGTCGGCAATTCTAACTTGTACGCTACTGGTCCAATTCGTTCAACGATCTTAAACGGTCCAATATACCTCGGACTCAACTTTCCTTTCTTTCCAAAACGAATTACACCCTTCCACGGCGATACCTTGAGCATAATCATATCTCCAACTTCAAACTCCAACGGTTTCCTTCGGTTATCGGCATAACTCTTCTGTCGGCTTCTCGCAGCAAGTAGTCGGTTCTTGATCTGCACGATCTTCTCTGTCGTTTCTAAAACCATTTCGGGTCCAGTCAATTGACTTTCCCCCACTTCACTCCAACACACAGGCGATCTACACTTCCTTCCATACAATGCTTCGAACGGTGCCGCTTTGATGCTCGCATGATAACTATTATTGTACGAAAATTCCACTAGAGGCAAGTGGCGTTCCCAACTTCCTCCAAAATCAATCACGCATGCTCGGAGCATGTCCTCCATCGTTTGAATCGTTCGTTCACTCTGGCCGTCAGTTTCCGGGTGATAAGCCGTGCTTAAACTCAGTTCAGTGCCCATCGCACGTTGAAGCGACTTCCAAAATTCCGACGTAAATCTACTGTCGCGATCCGAAATGATCGATAACGGCACTCCATGCCTACAGACGATCTCTTTCACGTACACGCTGGCGAGTCTTTCCATACTGTCCGTCTTCTTCATAGGTAAGAAATGAGCAGATTTCGTCAACCTGTCCACAATTACCCATATCATATCGCATCCACTAGGAGTCCTAGGTAAACCCGTCATAAAATCCATTGCGATTTTCTCCCATTTCCATTCTGGGATTTCCGGTTGTACCAACAATCCAGATGGTTTCTTATGTTCTGCCTGAACCTTCGCGCAAGTCAAACACTTACTGACGTAACGAGCAATATCCGCCTTCATATTCGGCCACCAATAGACTTTCTTCAGGTCGTGATACATCTTATCCGATCCAGGATGTATCGAATACTTCGACTTATGCGACTCATTCATAACCAATTCTCGAACTCCAGGCTTTCCTTCCTCAGATGAACACAATGGTAACCAAATCCGATTCTCAAAATATCTTAGTCCGTCAGACCTAATCACGAAAAGAGGTTTCAACATTCGTCCCAAGTTTTCGGCTTCAACATTCCCTTTCATTAGCCCTCTCTCCTGAGCCTTAAGTATGGTTTCGGTTAAGTCAACGCTCTCACTCATCACTAAAGCTCTAACCCTCAAAGGTTTCTCCCGTTCCTTCCTACTCAATGCATCCGCTACAACATTCGCCTTCCCAGGGTGATAGCGAATTTCGCAGTCATAATCACTCAATAGTTCAACCCATCGTCTTTGTCGCATATTCAACTCCTTTTGATCTAAAATGTGCTGCAAACTCTTGTGATCAGTGAATACAACACACTTTGTCCCATACAGATAGTGTCTCCACAACTTTAACGCAAAAACTACCGCTCCTAATTCCAAATCGTGCGTCGTGTAGTTCTCCTCGTTCTTCCTTAATTGCCTCGACGCGTAAGCTATCACCTTTTCACGTTGCATTAATACTGCTCCATAACCTTTACGAGACGCATCACAATACACTACGAAATCTTCGGTTCCTTCAGGCAATGATAAAATCGGCGCGGAACATAACTTATCCTTAAGCGTTTCGAAAGCAAGCTCTTCCTCATTTCCCCATTCATACACCCTATTCTTTTCGGTAAGCCGCGTCAATGGTTTCGCAATCAACGAAAATCCTTCAATAAACCTTCTATAATACCCCGCTAAACCCAGAAATTGTCGAACTTCAGTCGGCGTCGTCGGTGCTGACCATTCCCTGATCGCTACGATCTTAGCAGGATCTACACGAACTCCCTCACTATCAATCACATGACCTAGAAACTGCACTGATTCCAACCAAAACTCACACTTAGAGAATTTTGCATACAGCTTCTCCTTCCTCAACAACTCCAAAATCTTTCTTAGGTGCTTCTCGTGCTCCTCCCTACTCTTAGAGTAAATAAGTATGTCGTCGATGAAAACAATGACAAACTTATCTAGATACGGCTTGCACACGCGATTCATAAGATCCATGAATACAGCAGGCGCGTTCGTCAACCCAAACGGCATCACTCGAAATTCAAAGTGTCCATACCGCGTACGAAAGGCGGTTACAGGAATATCCTCCTCTCTTACACGCAGTTGATGATACCCTGATCTTAAATCGATCTTAGAGTATACACTGGAACCTTGCAATTGATCGAACAAATCATCAATCCTCGGCAATGGGTACCGATTCTTAACCGTCAGCTTATTGAGTTATCTATAGTCGATACACATCCTAAACGAACCATCCTTCTTCTTTACGAACAACACTGGCGCTCCCCAAGGTGATGAGCTCGGCCTAATAAATCCTTTGTCCATCAACTCCTTCAATTGATCCGCTAACTCCTTTAACTCAGATGGTGCTAAACGATAAGGTGCTCGTGCAACCGGCGCAGCTCCTGGCACTAAATCAATTCGAAACTCGACCTCACGGTTTGGCGGTAAACCTGGCAACTCGTCTGGAAAAACGTCCGGATACTCGCAAATAACTGGTACCTCTTCGATCCTCGCCTCTACATCACCATCGCTCGAAACCTGTGCCAAAAACACATCGCATCCGCTCTCTACGTACTTCATCATCTTCAAACACGAAATCACCTTCAAACGAGAAGTGCATTCGTCTCCCTTTACCGTCAAAACCCTATTCCTCAGCGGAATCTGCACCAATCTCTCACCACAGACGATCGTAGCACTGTGCGCCATTAGCCAATCCATTCCCACAATCACGTCAAACGATCCTAGCTCTATAGGCATCAAGTCGATTTTAAAAGCGTAGTTTCCTAACTTCAAGGTACACCCTTTCAGTATAGAATTCGTACTAACAATTTTTCCATCGGCTAATTCAACATTATAACTAGTCGTTAACAACACCGGTTCTCTATCGATATGACGACTAAATCTAACGTCTACAAAACTCTTGTCGGAGCCAGAATCAAATAAAATACTAGCATAACAAGCGTCTAGCAAAAACGTACCGGTAACCACATTTGGAACCTGTGGTTTATCAGCAGTTCCCACTTGATACACAGCTGCCGCATTATTTCCTCCCCGTCTGTTTCCTGTCTTCGGGCAATTTGCTTGCACATGCCCTCTTTCTCCACAACTATAACATCCTCTCATCCTGATAGCATTAGCCCCAGTGGCTACTCCTCCCGTTCGACAACTAGCAGTCCTATGACCTGCCTTTCCACACTTGCCGCATGCCGGCGGGCAATTTCCAACATGATACAAATTGCACTTTCCACAATGGGGATTTACTTTCACACCTCTAGGGTTCGTCACTGCCCTCATCCCTTCGTTCCTTCTCTGATTAAACTGCTGATTACGGTTCGGCCCATGGTTGTTTCGGTTTCCTCCTCGGTTCTGGCCTTGGGATTGATTGCTTTGTGCCGCTTCCCATTTCCTTTTGTTGCCTTCAGCAATGTAGTTCTGCTTGTCCTGAAGCTTAACGTCCATCAAAGCGTGAGCCATTTGAACCGCTTCGTCAAACGTTCCAGGTTTCGACGAAGTTGTTTCACCTTTGATGTTGCTAGATAAACCCTTAATATACTGCTTCATTTTCTTGGCATCATTGGCAAATATGTCCGGACACAAAAGACTTAACTCATTGAATCTCCTGGTGTAAGCAGCTATATCGTTGTTCTTTAAGGTCAAATGTCTCAATTCGTCCTCCAATTGCCCCAATTCCTCCTCTGGGCAAAACTTCTTGGTCAACAAAGCTTTGGTCGCATTCCACGTCCTTGCATTTGCTACAGCCAATCCAACCGTAGCTACCTGGGTATTCCACCAACTTAACGCATCATCCAGAAACGTAGCTGCTGCAAACTTTACTTTATCCGCTTCTGCACAACCACTGATTTCAAACGTACTTTCAACTTTTTCCAACCATCGCCTAAGTTCTAAAGCTCCACCCGTTCCACGGAACTGCGTGGGACCACACTTCATAAAGCTTGAATAGGTACACACTCTCGGGGCTGGCTGTCTCCCCGCGTTCCTTCCTGGATCCTGATTTCTCCCAGCTCGGTCCGCTTGCAACGCATTAGCTATTGCTTCCTGAATCATGGTGTTAACACGATCGGCAGTCAACTTTGGAGGCATTGTGTTATCGAATATCTCTTTCTGCAAGACAAGGAAAATAGAAAAACAATGTAAGTATTCATATCAAGTTTCCCAGACATAAAATACATACAACGACACATCACTACGGAGTTACTAATATTCATCAATTCACACCACAAAAGATCAAATTTAAGACATATCACAGATCATGAAAGGTAACATAGATTGTATTGATAGTTAACCAAAATCGTGACAAGTAATGCCACTACAATCGTTCACCAGAAAACATCAAGTACTTGAGTTTCTCGTCATAATACCATCATACAAAGGTCTAAAATAGTTCTATTACAATGATCAAAGAAAAATACAAAACAAGTAACTAGGCATGTGGTGATCCACACGGCCTCTTGGATGGCGGCTCGTCGTCGTCTTCCTCGGTTTCCTCATCACTCACGTCCTCATCCACATCATCCACTTTCCCCTTTCCTTTCTCATCCGGCCCACATTCTGTTTCCTTTTTCGTCCCTGATGTGGATCCACACTCAATCGCTACCTGATTTCCCACCGAAATACAAGCACCTCCAGTAGGCGGCTGAACCATGAAGTCATTCGCCTCCATCTCCACATCGTCCACGAATCTCCAATCCGGGGGCAATGAATCCCTCACACGATGCTCCCAACTCTGCATCCTCGACAACCTCATCTGATCTTCCCTCACACGGTCAAGACTAGCACTTAAATTCGCAACCATTGATTTTAAACTGTTGATGGCACTTGTGTTCATCATCCCATCATACGCAATTCTTGAAGTCCTTTCCAACAGTCTTTGGTCCGCCTTGTCATTCTCGTCGAATCTACTGACCACCCTTGATTCCACTACATACCTCATGCACATCGATCCTTCCAAACCTCTCACAGTCCGTCGTACGTCATGATAAATCCTCGGTCCGAGACAGCAAATTCTTGGGATGCCTTGATGAAGAGAATTTGCGCTCATTGCACCTTCGGCTCTTCTGGGGATATCTGGTACACCAACCAGATGGGAAGTACGCATAGGCGTGGGGCAAGTAGTCCTCCTTGGGTCGGGGTCCTGGGCTCGTACATCGTTACCGTTATCGTTAGGCGGTACCTCGGCCATTCCTGCAATAACAGCGAATTTCGGAAGGTACATAGGTAATTATACAATAATTATAAATATATGCATGCAAATGCAATGCAAAGGTGGTACATATGCCCGAAATGTAATAATATGATGCTCATGCATGATTAATATGAAAATTACGATGTCGGATATTTCACGTAAAATTCAACGTCTACATATAGTAATTCCATACTTATATAATAATTACCCACTTATATACTTTACTCAAAAGTATACGTCAAATACCATAAATACAACAATAAATCTTACCGGAGCCATGCAGGATAGTTGTGTGTGCTTGGACCCTTTTTCTTACGACACCAAAAGTTATAGTTTAGGATTTTCAAAAACGACCTAGTTCTCTATAACTCGTGGCTCTGATTACCAATCTGTAACACCCCCACATTTGGTATGCGCAGCGGAACTACAACCATGGGTGCTACACAGTATTCATTGCACACAGGATATATCAAACGACGCTAAAAAGACGTCGACTTAAAACTTGAAATTAAGATTGTTAGATGATACATGTCCACGGTTTTTCCAACCCTAAATAGTGCACAGAGTTTAGCGTTTTCGGTCCCCATGAATCTCAACCCAAAAACTTCAGTTTTACAACCACATGACATTAAACATAAAAATTGTTTAAGTAGAAAAGGAGGGAAAAACAAGCGGACACCAAGCCGTACACACAACATCCATCCCATGCATGCTCCATCCTACTACTCAGCGGTTACCTGAAACACATGCCAAAAATTTGGTCAACGAAAACGTTGAGTGGAATTCATAGGTTTTTCAATCCATTTGAACGTATATATAATAAAAACCATTCGTGATCATCTATAGTCTTGTCGATCAAACAAACTATAATCAGGATACTGACAATTGTGTTTAAGCTCATGACACTAATCCGTTAACTCAATCACCCGCGTAAATATACCGGCATGATTCAGATGAAACCAGTGCCCCTTCTAAAGGCATCAGTTGCAATTATACCTTATTTCTCATACAAAATAATCTACCGCAGAACTTACTATAAGTACAGCTTCTCGGCTAGCATTGGGTCGTTAACCCCGTAGTACTACAAATTGCATAAGCGGCTATTTCCCCCTACTCGAGGGCAAGACAATAGTTAATAGTTCATGAATTTAGGGACTTTTGCAACTTTGGTACTCAACACAATTTCTAAGGCAACTTTCGGGTCTAACAATCATTCATGATATACGTTCCTTTTTAAAAACTAGCATGCATTTCCCTCGCGGGTAAAACAATTTGAAATAAATATAAGCGAGGCTATAAATTCACACCTTAGATATTAAGTAGTCGGTAGTTCGAGGAGTGATCACTGACGATGTTACGGATGCCCGGGTAAATCAACACCTATCACAAATAACGCGTAATGAGTAATCTCATTTAAATACTTACGGTACTGTATAAAATACATATATACAAGTCACTTAGGACAAGTATAACTCACGCCAAAAACAAAACAACAAGTATCATTCATGTTATTCCATTCGTTCTTATAACCTACGTTGTCCATTTTTACCCATTCTCGCCGGTACTTGACTAAAGTACGGGCTGTTTTACCTTATTAAACCGCACTTATAAAATTTGACAAAATTTCCAAAAATCCTATGTGACCTGTAGATAACATGTTTTTAAGCCCAACAAAAGTTTTCACTTTTACGACCCGTTACGCAACTCATTTCCACGACTACATTTTACGGGCTGAAATTGCGCTTCGACCAATTTTGACCACTTTGACCTATATGAAAAATACCTTTGACTTCCTTGACACCTAAGTCAACATATAGACCCATTTATACAGATTAGGGACCAAATTTTGACCCTTGACCATTTACCAAATTATACTTGTGACCCTCGGGATTTGACTAAAACTTTGCACAAATTCGGATTGTGAAAGTCCTCGTCTCCCGGTACCCGATCTTTAAAATGTCATAACTTTTAGCTCGTTTTGAGTCACGGGCTCTACCTTATACCAAATTAAAGCTAGAAAAACCCTCTATCACTACATTTAGCTTTCAAGACCTGGAAACAAAATAATTTTTATAAAATGGACCAAATGTTTCTGCCTAAAAATGACCATACCAAAAACATGCTTAGACTCGATTCCAAGACTTCTAATCACCACTAAACATCATCCTAAGCCTTCCCAAACATATCCTAACATCAAACTTCCATCCTACCCCTATTGATCAACCAATCTCAAAATCAAGAATCAAAGAAAATGAACATGCAAGTAATAAAACCTATGTGAATCATCCTAAAACAACAAACCAAACATAACAACAACATGCAAAATCAACAACCACCATGGCTCCCCAAACACCCCCTTTGCCGTGGGGTTTGGGTGACCCAATCACCACAACCAAATTAATTTTGGTGGGTTTTCATGGTGTTTATACTTCCATAACACTTAATTATCAACATGCATTAGCTCTTTTAGCCTCAAAAACGAATTTGGATCATATGGAAAAATCTTGAAATTTTTTTATCAATGCATGTTGGATTTGAGCACATGAATATGTGGGGAATGACCAAACTAAGTGTGGTCTAACCTTAGATTTTTGAAAAATCAAGTGGAAAATGATTTTTGGTGAATTTTTGGTGTGGGTGGGGTGTCCGTCGGTTTGAGAGAGAAGAGAGGGAGTGGGTTTGATTTTTTTCTTGAAAATTTTGTGTGTGTTTGTGTGTTTATCCATTTTGTCCCTTTTGATGGGTTAGGAGGGGCCTAAATGCAATTTTTGGCTTCTTTTGTCCTTAAATGAAAAACATCCTCAAAACTTTGCGGGTTTGACTCATTTGTCAATTTTGAAAATTTTACGGGAGTCGGAAATCTTCCCGAACGCTCCAAAATATTTTTGGGATACTTTAAATGTACTTGGAAGGCTATAAAACTCACCCGACTCAACTTAACACGAACCGTAAATAAAATTCTCGAAAAATTACATTATCGATAAATCGTCAAAAATTATATGAAATTGGGCATCCCTCGGGATCGTAATCGTCATCGTCCTTCTTAAAACGTCAACCGTAAAAATTATAACCTCGAACATCGGCTCTAACCAAAATACTTATAAGTATAGAAATTAAAATTTAATAAAAATTTCAAAAATTAGCGTAATTTAGGGTATCGTTAATGACCTCGATTCTAGGGTGTCACAGACAAGGAAGGTGTAGGTATCAAAACATTCATAACAAGTATATCCATATTGGGCTCCTCATCATCATCAAAATGTGGGTAATCTTCCATAGAAGGCATAGAAAAAGAAGGATCAAGATGAATAGTGTCTTGTGAAGGAGGTGTAATCTCTATGTTCCCAAAAAGTAAGTTCTCACTAAGACGAATCTCCTCTTCCCAATTAGAATCACTATCATCAACCTCAATATCAATATTAGCAAGATAAGCCTCTATGGTGGCATCAATATCCATATGAGAATCCATACCAAGGTTTTGGGTTCTAAAGGTGTCTTAGGTGAAAAAGGATCAATCTCTAAGAGTATAGGATCTTCATCAATAACCAACTTCAAGGGTGGAAGGGTGGGAATAGAAGGCTAAAAAGAAGGTGTATTAATGAGAGAATCACTCAAAGGGATGATATCATCATAAAAATCAATAGGTACAACCTCAAAAACCGGTGAAGAAATATCAATGAAAGGTTCTTCTTCTATGGAATCATCATTATGGTGTGTGTTCAATGCTTCAATCGAGGAGATAAGATGATAAACGTTTGATAAAACCTCACGAATATGAACATCTTCCACTTCTTCTATATGATCAACATCATCATCCAAATTAGGAATGTCATCTTGACATGAAAAGTCATCGGATGATATATCATAAGATGCCTCACTAGAATCACAATCATCATCCTCTATTTGTGGCAAGTCTTGCATAAACTCTTCCTCAATCTCATTATCCTTTTCTTTAAACAATTCATCAAGATCAAAGTCACCAAAATCACTAGTAGTATCATGAAGGTCAACATGGGATGAAATCTCAATGTAATCATGAGAAGAAGAGGTATCAATACAAAGCTCGTCACATGGTTCATTGGAAACACCCTCAAGCTCTCTTTGGATTGGGATAAGGTTCTCAACACTAGAAGAGGTTAATTTATCCAAATCGGTGTTTGTATTAGTGCTAAGAGGCTCGTCCCCCATGGTTAAAGAGTCGGTGGGTTCCACGTGAGGTAAAGGTGATGAAGGCGTGTCATCATTAAATGTCATACAAATCGGAGGATCGTCATCATCGTCATATAAGCATTGTTTAAGCAAACGAGCACGATTAGCAAAAAATTGTTGTTCTTCTTCCTTTTTATCAATCTTAAAGAGTAAATCATCTAAATTTTCCTTGAGGCGACAAGAAAATTTGTTCAACGATTCACGATACAAATCACCGAATTCCTTGTCATTATATTGCCAAGACTTAATTTCCTCTTCCTCGGTAGACTTAATTCTTTTCTTTAACCATCGATGCGTGTCTTTCATTTCCTCGAGGCTCATGTCTTTCATACTATCAAGCATCTTATAAATGTCATCGTTCGACTTGTTTATTATCTCAAGTAAAGAATGAAACTTCTTGACAAGATTAGGGTCATAGGATGGCGGATCCCTCGGTCTACAATCATAACCATAATGGGGAGAGTTTCCACAAAACTCACATGAAAAAGTCGAAGAATATGGTGGATGTGGATTTCCATAATTAGGTGGATTATAGTTTTGAAAAGAGTCATGATTATGAAAGTTCTCATGATTGTAACCTTGAAAATTTCCTTCATTTTGAAAACCCTCATAATGTGAAAATCCTTGATTTTGAAAAGCATCTTGATTATAGCATGGAAAATTTTCATTATTGTGAAAGCCTTCATTATTTGAAAATCCTTGATTATGAAAGGTTTCTTGATTATAGCCTTGAAAAGTATCATGATTTTGAAAACCTCCATAATTGGAAAATCCTAGGTTTTGGTATGACTCATTAAACGTTTGATCATGAAATGATGGTGGAGTTTGTGATGAAAAACCGGAATATCCCATGTAGTCATTACAAGTATAGTCCATTTGAAGGTTAGGTTGAAAATTAGGGTTCTCGGTTCCATTTTAAGCATATCCCTCCCCATAATTGCCATTGTTTTGATCACATAAATAAGTATCGTGTGGACCTCCACAAGTCGAACAAGTCGAATAATTAGCGTTGGCGGATCGTTGTTGCAAAATCTCCAACATGGAACGAGTATCCATGTTTAACAAGGTGGCCGAATGTATATACAAGTAAAATGACGTTTAAAAGCTTCCTCGGGGAAGGAAGTAATACACCAAAGGTGGTATGGTTACATGTATGCGAGTACACGTGTAAGTAAACTCGCGAAGTGAGAGATAAGCTCTCGGTCGACTTTTGAAGGAGAAGAGATTATCTCCCTCGAGGTTCGATATGAAATATCCACAAGAAAGTATAATATATGTAATTACTACTTGGGTGCAAGACCCCCAATAAAGCCTTCCTTCTTAGAATACGCACTAGAGAACGGGGGGTTAGGTGGCGCGAAGCACTTAAGTACCTATTGACCCTTAGATGGCATTTTATAGCACATCGCATTTCTATTCACTTTGTAGTTTGTATTCTTCGCCTATTGGAAGTATTTATCTATTCTTGCTTAATTAAATTTGATCGATACGCGTGTCAAGGACTGGAACGCCCCTCAACACGGTGTATTGCCTTGGCAATACTTATGGAAATAGGTAACTTGGTTGTTCGTATCTACGTATATGTATTTACATATAATAATATATCAAAAATATTTTTTTTATTTATTGGATTTTTTTAAGAAAAATACTATATGTACGTAAAAACGATAAAAACCGATATAATATATATTTTTGTTGTAATCTTTTAGGAAAAAGATTACTTTTTGGATTTTTTATTTTTTTGGTTCAATTCTTTAGGAAAAGAATTGATTTTTGTTATTTTTTGTTATTTTTTATTTTTTTGTATTTTTATCTTTTTGATTTTTTTTACATTTTTTTATTATTATACGTAAAAATAACGTTCACAAAGTGAACGGATCCCAAAATCCAATCGTCTCACTCGAAACCGTTAATCTTCACGAATAGAACCGGCAACGGCGCCATTTAATATTTGTCTTTTTTAGTATAATCGTCTCGGTATCTAATCGAATTGATTGCACGATTTTAAGCTTGACTTAATTGTTTTTGGTGATAAAAGATTGAATGGTATTTATAACTACTTGCCACAAAAAAGTAAAAAAAATGTAAAAATAGCTATATACTACGTATACCTACTATCTAAAAACACATTGCAAATACCACATTTTAAATGCATGAAATATAAAAATGTGAAATACAAATTTATACTACTAATTTTATATGCAAATTAACAAATATAAAACTAAATCTAATTTTTTTATAAAACTAAATGCAATTTTATAAAATCTACAAATGTTTTATAAAAGCTAAAATGAATTTTTGTTAGAACTCAAGTCTAACAAATGTTTAGCTAAAACAAACGAGTCAAAACAAATGCTAACAGCCCAAAACTAAATTCAACGGTACAACAACTAATCCAGCCCATTAACTAAATCCAAGCTAAGTAACAGGCCTATTAACTGTTTAACTGATAAGGATTGTAGGTTTAACCAAATTTTAACTGCAAAGTACAAACATACCTAACAATCTAACTATATAAGGATCGTTACCGAAACAAGGTAATACACAATGGAGGACCTAATGTGTAATCTAACCGATTCTTCTCACAATGAACAAAATTAACTAAGTGATCTGATTCAAATTCACATCCAAGAAACTACGTCTTTCTATCCTATCTTTGTTGAAAAATTAAACAGGTTATCTAAAAAAATGTTAAAAGAAATTATTAACTTGTATACTAACTGCTAAGTTTAACCACTAACTATTATGCAAAAGTCTAATCTCCTAACTGACTCAATCAGACTTGCCAGACACAATCACAATACGACTCACAGATCAAATTTAATTTTTTTTTACTGAAACTGAATTCCAAACACAGATTAACTAAGATGAACACATGTATTAAGCTACACCTATAACCAGTCAAAGTCTCGAAAATAAAATGAAGTAATTGGGAAGCCAAATTCTATTTAATCTACGCTATACTCTAAACTATTCCAACATCCTAATTTCTTATCTACTGGATACGAACTATAGCTACTGAACATATTACGCATCTACTAGCCTTACCTACCACACTTCTAGACTAAAATCAATTATGATGAGACTAATGGTTGCAACAAAAATATGTCAATCTGTTTCCTACAGTTCATTTAACGAGACAACCATATGACAATATACAATGCAATATTTATGAAAACTCCACTTGCTGATCATTTACTATAACAGTATTAACGAGCAGATTTCTAATGATGTTGCGCTACATTTAAGCTACACAATCCTCACTAGCTATTATGAAGAAATTACACAAGTATATGAAATCAGTAATCCAAGCAGTAGCACAAAGTATTATACTACACTTACACTAACTAGCAGATTATGTTAAAAAAATTCAGAAAAGTAAAACGCGCTTAACTATTTTCATCCAGGCCAAGTCCTTTGATGGTGAAGTATAGCGCTGAGCTAACTTTGCTATCTGCTGAACTATACCTAGACTGATGACGAACCGGAACCAATCACCACTTAAGGAACTGCATCTGCTGAAAATAAAACTTGACTTCTTGTCAACAGAAACCTACAAAAGATTAAAAAACGAAATGCTGTGCTTGCAAAAATAGACTTGTTGAACTCCTTCAATTACTCATTAACTAATACAGGATTCTAACGATCAAACTAGCTTAAACTGGTTAACAGAAACTCATTACAAACGCATAAAACATTGACTGATGTTGAACTAACGTCACCAACACTAATTGGACTGGAGTTTTCTACTAACAGATTATGAACTGAAAATGACAACAAAACTTCAAAGATTTTTATCTAAATTCAAAACATATTGCTTAAGAACAAAGGATTTAAAAAAAAAACTTGAAATCTTCATTAATGGCAGAGAAGTAAGTGGTTACAACTATCTAAACTGAATAAGTAACAGCTTTTGCAGTAAAACTGACAAGATCAGAAACTTATGAGTAAAACAAACGTTTTCAAAAACAGACCTCATGTGCAAGTGATGAGAAAGGAAATTTGAGGATAAAGAAGGATTCATTAATGGTGAACAAATACACTTGTTGCAACTAATCTAACAGATTAAGTAACTGATTTAACTGAAAACTTCTGAACAGTGATGGAAAACAGAGCTTTTGAATATATCAAAGAGATTAAAGACTTTCATTAATGGACGAATTTGTTACAAGATTTTAATAGAAAATGTAACTGAATTAACAGAATGTTCATAACAAAATATCCAACTACTCCTAATCTACACCTACACTATGTGTGAATTACACCTAGCTAACCCGTTGAGAATGAGGGAATGTTTGGGATATTATAGACAAATTGAGTGAGGAAGAGTATGTTGTTGACGTGGTCGTACCAATCAGTATCAAACACGTGTCAGGTAGGGTTCTTCCAATATCCAGAAATTTGGGTGTTTCCTTGTTTGTGAGTTATGGATCAATTAAGTTGCACCACTAGACTCATCTTGTCTCCTCGATCATCTTTGTAGTTGATGTCTTCTCGTGAAATTCCCTTATTCGATCGCAGTTCCATCATAGAGAGAAGAGGTGACGTGTTCGTTTATGATTGGATAATCTTTTGATTCACGGATCATTATCTTTAGAAAGAAATGTGGTTGGTTGTTTATTGTTGGATCCATGTGAAGGGAAAAGCTTGCATATTATTGGTCCACTTGGCTGATTATAATAAGAAGTTCCCAAACTTGGCAGCTTTGATCCCTGAAGTACTCTTTGGCATATTATGTTTAATAAGTATTTCAGTTTGAAAACTTTGGTCTTGTGCCAATATCAGCCCTTGATTTTTATAAAGCAGCAACTTAAGTCCCTCATCTTCAATAATATAGCAAAAGTAATCCTTAGAGCTTCATCAAATATCAACATTGGCCCTTGATCTTCACGTATCTTGTATCTTTGGTCATCATTGGTTTCTTTTGTCATTTTCTTCGTCTTTTCATCAAATAAGTCCTTGAAACCGCGTGATTGCGCTAAAATGTATCTTCTTACCTGAAAACACATGAAACAAAAATACCCACGTAATTCTGATATTTTCAGTTAAATATTATGTATTTGACTGTGTTTTGAGTGGTTTTTGGATCATTATTGATGAGTGTTTTCACACTTATCAGTTTCCGCGATCTTTCATGCAAGTAAGTCAAGTCCGGATGTATAAGAGCTTTGGACGTTGTACCCCCATCAGAAACGTAGAAGGTTTCCGTGATGTCTCATAATCTTTACTGCTTTATGTTATTTTGTTATTTAATTTCTGTTATTTAATTTATGTTAATTAATTATTATTGTAATTCGATTAATTTAATAAAAGTGTACACCGTTTTCTACATGATCAACATGTGCTCATTCGATTTCGACTATAATCTTTTAAACCAAATTGAGCTGACAACAGTTGAAGAAAGTGGTGGAAAATGATTGAAACCACGATGGTATATACCTAGTACCCATGGTGACATAAATTTCCTTGAATAACTAGTACCCATGGTGACATAAATTTACTACATCAGTTGATCTACTAGTAATAAATGTATTCATCATGGCAACTTGTCGAACAATTTAATCGACAAACTCTTTTGCAATTCTAGTATATTTAAAGGACTTACGTTGCAAGTTAAAACATTCCTTGTAAACATGTTTAGTCCCTTTCTAATGCCTTGAGTTTCTAGATCTCACTAACTAACTCAACTAAGTCTTCTAATCTTATGAACTTAAAACTTTCAATCTAGATCTCACTCATATGAATAGTTTTCTTTCCATCGCAATCTTAATCCAAGGCTCTCACTTGACTAAAATTGCAACTTCAAGTGTTCTCAATTAGATGGCATTCAACTTAAATTGTGGGTATTATTTGTGTTGGGTCAAAAAGTTGATGTGGCAGAAACTCAAAAACGAAGAAAACATGAGAAATTGTCCAAGCGTTGTCAAGAGTTAATCAAGCGTTGATAAGAGCAAATTAGGCGTTGATGGCTCAAACATTGTCGTGTGCAATCCAAGCATTATCACATGCAATTCAAGCATTGACAAAACGTAGACAAAGAAGCTTATGGAAGCTTCTATTTAGATAAACATGCAAAAGATATTCTGCATAAGTTTATTTAAATAGAAGATTTACTTGTTTATTCATTCTTATCTCTTGTAAACCCTAATCCTTACACTATAAAAGGAACCAAGGGTCTTAGGTTTTTATTCATATAATTCATTCACAATGTAAACCTAAACGTGTGTGTGCACTAGACGTGGGATTCAATGTATACACGTCTAGTGGATGTTTGTTATTAATATAATGAACATCCCAATTGTTTTAATTCATGTTATTCGTGCCTAAACACCTTGTTAATGGTTGTTGTTCTAATTCCGCTTTGATTATGTTAATCATATGAACAATGATCATTCCTATTAGCTTAAAAGATCCGGAAACCAAGGTTTCCACAATTGGTATCAGAGCCTCGTGGCTCGTGATGCTAGGACTAACAAGGTGTTCGTGTTTCGAGAAGAAAAGAAAAATCCGTCTAGGGTTTTTCTGGACGTTTTTGTGTGCGCAGCAGTATTCAGAAGGTCATAACTTTTAATTGGACCGTTGGATCGTCACGAAATTTTATATGTGTGTTCTAAATACATAGATCTAAACATCCACCAGAGGGATTGTCGAGTTTTAACCCCAGGAAAAAGTTATTAGGTGTCAAAGTCAGCAGGGAGTGGATGCAGTTTTCTGTGGACAGCCCTGTTCAAAACATGTTTTCTCGTTCGTTAACCGTTGGATCTTCGTGATTTTTGGACTGTAGATTCTTGGCACTTGTGTCTTGAATCTCACCGGAGCGATCTTCGATCTGAGCCCTAACGAAAAAGTTATTCAAGGTCGAAGTTGGCTGCATAATGAGGTATTAATGTTCTTGCTTTATTCACATAAAATCATGAACTAGGGTTTCTTAAAACCCTAGATCGAATTAAAGAGCAGAAGAATGAGGTTTGTGGCTGTTATAAAGCATGATGGTACATAAGATTCATACCCTAGTATGATTTTCTCATAACCCTAATTAGGGTTTCAATTTAAATCTGTCTTGTTAGGTTACAAAGGGTTCATCAGATTGTGATGTATTTTGGTACTATATGATGCTGCTTTCATGAAGATTTAGTACTATGTTCGTTGGTTGTATATGCTAGCTTGTTATACAGAATATATAAATCAGAAAGAAGCGTGTGATTATCGCAGCAGAAAGAAGAAGATGACGTGCATGTTTGTTCCGTTCTATTTCTAGCAAAGATTATTATAAGTATTATTCATGGAACAAAACATGGTCTACTTACTTCCTATTTGTGGAACAAAGGTTCTGTTCACACGGTCTAACAATTCTCATTGGTGGAGAATATTCTGCGTTCACACGATCAAAGTAAAAGCGAGTAACATTATATTCAGCTTTGTGTTCACACGGTACTCGTGATGTGATTGGATGAAGCATATAAATCAAAAGTCATGACATGTACGTAATATTCTGTTTCCTAAAGTATATAACAGGCGTGAGAAAGAGTCCCTGTCTTGGTTTGCTCGTGATTCTTTTCTAAAACTCACATGATCGTTTGTGATGGTAAATCACATGTAAAATATGGGAGTTTGAGATGACGCTGACAAGACTTATGGTAGACGCTGACAGAAAGAAATTTGACGCTGACAGAATAAGTTAACGCTGACAGGTTGACAGTGTCGTCCGATATACGAATTCCAACGCTGATAGGTATTGTCCGATATCGGACAATACATCTGACCAAGATATTAGACAGAAGAGGATATTGGACAACACAATGATTGCTGCTGTTTGAGAAAATTGGGCGTTTTAAGCACACAAAAAGGAGGATTATACACACGAGTACATGGAATCTCCGTTTTAATCTAGAATATCATGTTGATATTTATGGCTCGGATATTTTTAAACGGAAGTAATGATCTTAAAGTGAGTTAACAACTATTTGTGAGAATTTGATGGATATTTAAACTATGTAATCTGGATAGCCTTGTGAAGAGAGTTATCCATCAGGATCTTTTACATATGGTATGAAGATGTTATTCCATTAAATTCATCATGAAGAGGTGTTGGCTTAAGGGGAAGAATTCTTATGATAAGTTTGGTGATTGAAGAAGATTTTCGCGAGTTTGTGTTCTATCATATCTTAAAGTCGTGCACTCCCAGTCATAGACTTTAAAGGTAACTTGTTCGTACTTTACATGTTTGGTGACGAAGACTAGCCATAACACTTGAAGGAGTTACATTATCGTGCTCAGTGTCTCACAAAGGATGAGAATATTGAAAAGGGATCGAGTCTACTTATAATTTGCCTATAAGTTCTTCATCACGTGGATAGTACTTGTTGATCCCAAACTTAGATCGATTAGCTTTGTGTATACGAGATTAGATCAAGTATAGCACGTAGAGAAACCTTTGTATATGCTTTGTGAATCTAAGTGTTATGCGGAATTTAACACTTAAACAAGAACACAAGATGTAAACAAAACTTTCACTTTGATTATGAATGTCGAACTTGCTTACAATGAAAGATGTTTACGAATGAAAACTTATATAAAACTTGATATTGAACATTAACCTAAAGGCCTTCTTTTATAGACTAAGAAGCCTTGTACAATAAGCTACGTATCAACTATTCTAGGTAAAGATAAACATAGAAAATACATTGTCGTTTCTATCCTTACTAGAAGTATTCTAGAATATAATAAACATGTAGATTATATCTTCCATCAGTGCTTGTCTTCAATGTGTCAACGCTTGACTTTAACTTGTCAACGCTTGAGCTGTCAGCGCTTGCTTTGTTCCTGTCAACGCTTGTTTTGTTCTTGTCAGCGCTCAAGTGATCTGGCCTTAATTTATTCCCAACAATCCTCCCCTAAACTTGATATCCACTGTTATGATCAAGTTTCTGAATAAGCATTAAGAACTTGGAGGAGTCTGACAAATCTTCTCATATTGGTAATGAATAAATCTGATCAAATCCTTTGCCACGTCACTTGAATAATCTATCTCCAGCTGAGTGTCCTTCATCTTTTCCAAAACAGCCTTGGATATGAAATACTGAGCATCCACAAGTAGATACTCAGCAAACTTTGTAGAACTCAAATGGTATACACCAGCAGCTGAATATAACCTCCATTGAAGACCACTGAGGTCATCTTCAAGATCCTTCCATATTTCAGGATCTTCCTCTTTTGTCCCACACATTCTTTTGAATGTGGTCCAAAGTTTTATTCCATTAGCTGAAGTTGGTGCTTCAGCCTCATACCTGGTCTCCAGTAACCTCTAAAGGTCCACCAAGTCTTCTCTATCACAACTTGCAAATAAAGATATGAGAGTGGTAAAAGTGTGTACCTCTTTACCAAATCTGCCAATCTTCCAGAATCCACATTCATCCTCATCATAACTCACAATTGGATTCCTGGAATCTAATGGTAACACCTGCACCATATCTGAAGCTTCTAATAGGGAGAGCTTGAGGCTCTTTCTTATAACTGCTTCACTTGGATATAGTGGATCCATATCTTTTGGAAACTCAAGTTTAAATCCCTTCTTTACTGGCCTGGGAATCATCATACCTTTCTTGATTTCCATCTCTTCTGCAAGTTGCTCCTTTCTTTCATCTGAAAGAAGTCTAAGAGTGTTTGCTTCCTGCACTCTCACCCAAATAGGATAAGCCCTATGTTCCAACTCATCAAATGTCAAAGCCTTCAACTTCTGATGTGTCCATCCAACTCCATGACATCTGAGCAACATAAAGTAGAGCTCTCTTCTATCCCTTTTCAATTCTGAGAGAATATTGCTTGCCTTGTGCTTCAAAATCACCTTACAATCCTTCTGAACTCTAAGAAGAAGCTCCAAACCCCATATTTGATCTGAAATGGTCAAGTCTGGATTATCCATGCAGCTTTCTTCCCAAGAATTGTACATTTGAACCACCTCTGGCATGTCAAAGTCAACCTGCAATTTTAAGTCTCTCAACTTTTACCTAGCAAGCTCATCACCATACTCAAGCCTTTCTGGTTCTATAATCATCACACTTGAGTCTGAGCTAGCTCCATCACTTTCTTCTTCAAAAGTCACAACAAATGGTGACTTTTCCTTTTCACCTTGTTCCATCATTTGTTCAGCCAATCTTCTATCAAATTCAACTTGGGCTGCATCCTTTGGAACAATTTCTTCTACCAATTTACCCTTACCCTTATCTGATGGTACAATGGTTGGTAAGGTAGATGGTAATACCTGAGTAGAAACTTCCTTGATGATAGATGATGACTGGAATACATCACCTTCATGTGCAGGTCTGTCAACGCCCAAATTTATCCTATCAGCGCCCGAAATACTTCTATCAGCGTCCAAAGTTGCCTTGTCAACGCTCAAATATTTTCCCTCAACGCCTTGTGTAACCTCTCTCAACATAGCTGTAAATGATAAATTTAGATTGGTTGGAGAGATTAAGGACGTATCAAAACCTGTTTGTTCTTTCAAAGTTGTAAGGGCTTCAGCAACATCCATTGATTGACCATCTTGGCTGCCCTTATCACTCAGATTTCTTTGATCTTCCTCCCCTTTAGAAGACTCCTCCATACCCCTCCTAGCATGATCACTCTCAAAAATAACAATCCTCTCCCTCAATTGCTTGAGTTCAAGGCCTTGAGAGCTGACAATTTGTACTAAGTCTGCATTTTGCTTTTGCAAGCTAATGTAGACTGCCGTCAATTCCAAAAGAGTCATTGGTTCCAGTCTGCCCTCTTCTGAAATAGGAATTTGACCTCCCAAGTCAGGTTCATTGGGCAAGGATGAGGACTTAATTATGGTGGGACTGCCTTGGCCAGCATCTAAGCCAGAACCAATAGTCCCAGCCTCATCCAGGTCACCAGCCACACTTGTGGTGGTGGTTCTCTCTGCTTCATGGCTAGGACCACCAGAGGAGAACACTCTATTAGTCCCTTGGCGTTTCATCAACCTATATTCAGGTGGTGTGGAAGATGGTGTGGAAGAATGGGTAGATGTGGGTTGGTTAAGGGGTGTTTGGGATTGTGAAGGTTGTGTGTCAGCGTTGGAAATAGGCACATCAACGCCAACATGTGATGTGTCAGCGTCAAAGGGTTCTTGGTCAAGTTGCATTTGTTCAGGTGAGGGTAAAGATTCAGGAATGGGTTCAAGTTGTGGTTGAGGGTCAATTTGAGGTTGGGGGTCTGGTTGGTGTTGTGGGTCTGGTTGAGGTTGTGCTGCTGCAATAACAGCAAGCATGGTTGGGGTTAAAGGTAAGTCTCTATGGGATGGTGAATTCATCTTCGTAAAAATAGCTTTCTTTTGTTCAGGGATCTTATAAAAATCATTGTGATCCCTTGAACAGTAACCTTGATCATCAAAAATCATTTGCAGAAAACGGGGATAAGCTAAAGTCATTTTGTCCCCTTGTTTTTACACATCCCTTCAAAAATCATTTTAGAATAGTTATATTTTTCCCCTGTTGCAATGCACACAATAGCACTGGCAATGGATCTATTGATCTCATTATGTGCAGTACATTTGGGACTCAAACATTGAAGGAGGATGTGGATGAGGTACTTCCAGGCTGGGGGAAATTCCTGCTTATGATACTTATTAAGAGTACCTTCATCAGGAAAGGGGTATCCCAAAGCCCTAAGCCCTTGTTCTATTTCATTTATGGGAAGGGTGACTATACCATCAGCATCATCAAGATGCAAGGCCTGGCGTACCAAGGCCTCAGTAACCACCCAAGACCTCCCATGAACAATAGAAGTTAATGTGGTCACTCCATTAACTGTTGAGGAACTAACAGTGTTCCAAAACTGCTTAATGTGTGTGACTGGAATGAGTGGTGCATGAGAAAGAGCATACCTTAGTGGGGATGCATTCAAATATGCCACCATTTATGTGTATTGAGGAAACAAATCATTATCAGCAACAAGATAAGCAATCATGTTGTGTTAAGACTTGAACCCCAATTCCAATTCTGCTGAGTTAAACTCTGGTGCCATTGATGAAAGCTGGTAATTTGAAGTGTAGAAGATGAAGTTGATAAGAGAAAAGTGTTAGACAAGAATTATAGATACCCTGTTTAAAATAGGAGCAAATTTATAGGAGAGAAAGAATGCATGTGATTGGCCCAAAAATAGGCAAAGATTTTCAAAAACTAATCATGAAAATATTGAAAAAGTTATAAGTTATCTCATGCATTAAATGAAAGAAACAACTCCTAAAATTACGGCTTGAAAATATGTCAAAAAGTAACAACTGGGTAGGTCCCATTGAGTGTCAACGGTCAAAAATAACCTATCAACGCCCAACGGCTATAATCTTGTCAACGTTCGCCTAAAGCCATGTCAGCGTTCAATTTGGTCACAACAACGCTTGGAAAAATCTTGTCAGCGTCCAAAAATAAAATTGTTTTAAAAAGTGAAAAATGACCTTAACAAGTAATTTATCCTAGAGAAGATAACCAAAAGCTGATAATTATTATAGGGCGGCAAGCACTGTCCAGTTATGCACACTTGCATAAGCAAGATAGACATAACAGTCCTCTAGTGTCCCTTGCTAACAAAAATTCTTAACAACAAAGTCACCTTATAAAATCCTTGTTACTCCCAGGTAAATCCCATATCAAAATCATTCCCAAGTCTCCCAACAGACCACAACCAATTCTAGGCCAAAAATGTCTTGGCAGCATGCAAAGTTGATATACTATGCATGCTACAGTGCCTCATGGTTTAGTAAAACTAACCCATACTCACCTGTGGACACAATCTAGAATTGTGATAAGAGTATCATATGGATACCCAAACATCCTAAAGGTTCCTAAAACCTCCCCTTAAACGATGATACAAAAAGTTTGCTAAAATCTTGCATGAACATAAAAAAAAATTATGTCAAGATAGGAATGAAACATTCCAACCATCATCCATTAATAAAAACTTGTCCAAATGCTTCTCCATTGATCCATAAGCAACTCTGTATCCAATGGTATACTGCTAACACCATCTGCACATTTAGATTGAAAACCACAAAACTAACATTGTTGCTGACAACGCCCCGATAACACATGACAGCGTTGAGGGAAGCTTTGTCAGCGTTAGACAATTATATTGCTGACAACGTTGCAAAAACACTTATCAGTGTTCAAGCAACCTTTGTTAGTGTTAGAAAAATATAGTGGAAAATCTAAATCATCAATAAGACCAATAATAATAATGCATCATCCTGTACATACTTTTACAAAAAGAATCCAAAACACATATTAAGTGAGATTAACCATTCCAATACTTGTTACCAAGTATTGAAATCTTCCAGCATCAAAAGGTTTAGTTAATAAATCTGACACATTTTCCTCAGTGTCAACCCTATCTGGTTGTATTAAACCTTTCTCAAAGCAATCTCTTATAAAATGGTGTCTAATTTCTATGTGTTTAGTTTTAGAATGATGTACAGGATTCTTAATGATGCATAAAGTACTATTATTGTCAACAAATATCTTAGTATGCATGAAATTATACCCATAATCCAACAGCTGGTTCTGAATCCACAACACTTGACCACAACATGCTGCTCCAGCCACATACTCTGCTTTAGTTGTAGAATTAGCCACCACTGTTTGTTTCTTGCATTGCCAAGATATTAACCTGCTACGAAGAAACTGACATCCACCATTTATGGATTTCCTATCAAACTTATCACCTCCATAATCACTATCTGAATATGCAATCAGCTCCAATGGTGAATCCTTTGGGTACCACAAACCAAGATTAGGATAGCATCTTAGGTACCTAAAGATCCTCTTCACAACATAAAGGTGACATTCTTTGGGAGTCATTTGATGGCGTGCACAAGCACACATAGCAAACATAATGTCAGGTCTGGAGGCAGTAAGATACATCAAGGATCCAATCATGGATCTATAATGCCTGACATCAACATCTTTCCCATCTCCAATCTTTCCCCAAGGGTGTTCTCTATCCATAGGAGTAGTTGCCCTCTTTTCATGTGGAGAAAAGCCAAACTTCTTCAAGATTTCAGCAACATATTTGTCCTGGGAGATGAAGATACCATCCTCTTTCTGCTGAACTTGTAAGCCAAGAAAGAAGTTCATCTCCCCCATAGCACTCATCTTGAATTTGTCTGTCATAAGCTTGGAGAAATCCTCACTCATCTTTGGATCAGTAAACCCAAAAATGATATCATCAACATAGACCTACACAAGCAAAACATCTTTGCCTTTCTTCTTTGTAAATAGTGTCTGATCTATGGTGCCCCTCTTGAATCCATTGTCCACCAAATATGTAGACAAAGTATCATACCATGCTCTAGGGGCTTGATGAAGGCCATACATAGCCTTTTTGACTCTATACACTTTATCTGGATGCTCAGGATCCTCAAAACCAGGAGGTTGCATTACATATACTTCCTCAACAATGGTGCCATACAAGAAAGCACTCTTGACATCTATTTGATAGACTGTGAAGCCCATGCAGGAAGCATAGGCTAGAAAAATCCTAATAGCTTCAATCCTTGCAACTGGTGCAAAGACCTCCTCATAGTCTATCCCCTCCTCTTGTGTATAACCTTGAGCCACTAACCTTGCCTTGTTTCTGACCACAATACCTCTTTCATCTCTTTTGTTCCTGAGAACCCATCTTGTCCCTATAGGTCTGACATATCTAGGACAATCAACCAGCTCCCAAACATCCTGAATTGCAAATTGATGAAGCTCATCCTGCATTGCTTCCACCCAACTTGGTTCTTTGAGAGCATTAAATATCTTCTTGGGTTCTTCTTGTGACAGAAAACATGCAAACAAACATGCTTGCACAAGAGGGGTATCAACCTTCTTGTGAATATTGGCAATAAATCCACCAAGACCTTGATGAGATCTTCTAGTCTGAACTGGAGTCATAATATCACCAATGATCTGAGATGTGGGGTGATTCTTCATTGTGGAAGTGAGAACCCCTCCTTCAAAAAGTCTGTTGTCCTCAACCTCATGCTCCATGTTGCCAATGTCTTCTTCATCAGACTCTCTTATATCAACATAAGGATGACCTTCTTCATAAGAATTGGAAGGTTCACCTTGTTCAAAAGTGGAAGAGAAAAGATGTGCAAAGGTGTTGTCAACGTCTGAACCTTGTTTGTCAGCGCTTGGGCTAACAACGCTTGAAATGTTGTTGTCAACGTCTGAGCCATCAACGTCTGAATTGGTCTTGTCAACGCTAGATTTGCCTTTGTCAGCGCCTGAAGAACCATGCATGTTTGTATCTGGTGGTATTTGGAAACCACCATTATCTTGTCCAGCAGCAGCAGCAGCAGCAAAAGCATCTGTCCAAATGGGAATTGTGACATATTCAAATGTAGGAGATGCTTTTTCTGCTCGTGATCCAACCTTCTCATGAACCTGTGTACCTGAAACATTAACAACTTGTTCCTCCACAACATTTGAAGTTACCTTCACAATGTCTGGATTAGTGACAGGCATATAATTTAAAGTTCTAGATAAGGGTTCCAAATCAAACAACCAATTAGGAACACTTTCAGGATCACTAGGTTTATTCTCTAAGAACCTTACATGTACTCTCTCAACTATCCGTTTGTCCTCTTTAAGATAAACCCTATAACCCTTGCTCTGCACCGAATACCCCATAAAGTAACCCTCATCACCTTTTGCACTAAATTTCCCTAAGGCATCACTAGTATCTAGTACTACTACATGACAACCAAAAGGTCTGGGAAAACCAATATTAGGTTTTCTTCCCCAAAGTAATTCATAAGGTGTTTTGTTCTGAATTTTGTTAACCAATGCTCTATTTTGCACATAGCATGCTGTATTAACAGCCTCAGCCCAAAAGGCTATTGGAAAGTGAGCATCAGCCAACATTGTTCTGGCTGCTTCAATTAGGGTTCTATTTTTCCTTTCAGCAACCCCATTTTGTTGTGGGGTTCTAGCAATGCTAAATTGCCTAGTAATTCCTTTCCTGGCACAAAAATCATCTAGCTTCTTGTTCCTAAATTCTCCACCATTATCACTCCTAAGCATTTTAACCTCATTTCCAGACCTTTTCTCAATCTGAGTGATAAAATCAATAAGAACATCAGTTGTGTCACTCTTCATAGCTAGAAAGAATGTCCAAGTAAACCTAGAGAAGTCATCTGTGACAACAAAACAATATGACTTACCATTCAAACTCTCTATATTTGTTGGACCAAAGAGGTCCATGTGAAGCATATGAAGAGGTCTGGAACTAGTGTGCACCTGTTTGGACTTGAATGAGACCTTGTGCTGCTTGCCTTTAAGACATGCAACACAAGAGTGGTCATTGTGGAAGGCCTTCTCAGGCAAACCATCAACTAAACCAAGCCTCACAAGTCTATTTATATTTTTAAAATTTATGTGCCCTAGTCTCCTTTGCCACAAATTACTTTCATCTACTGAGGCCTTAGCATAAAAATAAGACATATTGGTATTCACTTTAATCCCATTTAAATTCACATTATATATGTCCTTATGCCTAGGTGTTCTATACTCAATATATTTCTCATCAGGGATCTTAAAATCCTTGCTTAACACCAAACACTCAGTATCAGTGAAAAGAACCTTATTTTTGTTATCACAAACTTGTGATACACTAAACAGATTATAATCCAGTTCTTTTACCAGGAAGACATTTTCAAAACGCAGATTGTTGGTGAGAAGGGTTCCTTTGCCTGTAATGGTGCCATAGCCCCCTCCAAAGTATACCTTATCACCATCTTTAATAGGAGTAAAGTTCGTCAGATAGTCTTCCTTTCCTGTCATGTGCCTTGAGCATCCACTATCCCAATATCCATAATCATTGATCTGTCTTTGAATGCCCTGCACATAAAGAAAACAAATTAGTTTTCTTTGGGAACCCAAGTCTCAGAAGACTTGGATTCATCTGGTTGTTCAATAAGAACAGACTTAGTTCTCACAACAACCCCATTCTCATCCTTTTTAGGATGAAATACCCAGTTAACCCCAATAGGTTTTGTAATGACCTTTGAAATGTAATTAAATCTATTGCAAGTCATTGAAATCCCATTATCATTAGGGTTTTGATTTTTCTTGGGTCTCCATGTTAAGCTTGAAGAAGCTTTAGACCTCTTACCTTGTGGCTGCAAATATTTAGGTCTGGTCACGTTTCTGTCAGCGTTGGATTTTGACCTGTCAACGCTGAAATTACCCTTGTCAGCGTTGAACCTAGGGTTTGCTACAGGAACCCATTGCCTATTTGACCAGGTGTTTGTCTTTTGAAAAGGTCTTTGTCCATGAGTGTTAGACCTTCTAGAAAAGAATGGGGCAGGTCTAATCACTTGTGGACTTTGCTGCACACAAGGTTTGAGTCTGACAACGTTTGACTTCCTAACAACGTTGACTTTCTTCCTATCAGCGTTGAAATTGTTCCTATCAGCGCTGGCTTTGGGAGCGTTGACACACTTGTATGCCAAATGTGAAAAGCTACCACAAGTGTAACAGGCTTTCTTAGACACACTCTTAGGTCTAGAAGAGAAGAAACCTGTTCCATGATTTCTAACTTGGCTCTTTGGTGACCTATTATTCCTATACATCTCTGCATATTTAATGGTAGGTCTTCTAACAGTGTTTGAGCCTAGGTCAACAGGTTTACCAGTGATTGGGTTAGTAACCTTAATGGGTGGTGATTCATTGAGACTTTCACATAGCAAACCTCCCTTAAAAAATAAAGTAGGGTTAGCTTTCTTCCACTCATTTAGGTCAGTCAATTTTTGTTGATACTCTTCCACTGGAGTGACAACTCTTAGGTCAGTCAGTTTTTGTTGATACTCATCCTAATAGCTCTGATACCACTTGTTGATCCCAAACTTAGATCGATTAGCTTTGTGTATACGAGATTAGATCAAGTATAGCACGTAGAGAAACCTTTGTATATGCTTTGTGAATCTAAGTGTTATGCGGAATTTAACACTTAAACAAGAACACAAGATGTAAACAAAACTTTCACTTTGATTATGAATGTCGAACTTGCTTACAATGAAAGATGTTTACGAATGAAAACTTATATAAAACTTGATATTGAACATTAACCTAAAGGCCTTCTTTTATAGACTAAGAAGCCTTGTACAATAAGCTACGTATCAACTATTCTAGGTAAAGATAAACATAGAAAATACATTGTCGTTTCTATCCTTACTAGAAGTATTCTAGAATATAATAAACATGTAGATTATATCTTCCATCATTGCTTGTCTTCAATGTGTCAACGCTTGACTTTAACTTGTCAACGCTTGAGCTGTCAGCGCTTGCTTTGTTCCTGTCAACGCTTGTTTTGTTCTTGTCAGCGCTCAAGTGATCTGGCCTTAATTTATTCCCAACAATCCTCCCCTAAACTTGATAACCACTCTTATGATCAAGTTTCTGAATAAGCATTAAGAACTTGGAGGAGTCTGACAAATCTTCTCATATTGGTAATGAATAAAACTGATCAAATCCTTTGCCACGTCACTTGAATAATCTATCTCCAGCTGAGTGTCCTTCATCTTTTCCAAAACAGCCTTGGATATGAAATACTGAGCATCCACAAGTAGATACTCAACAAACTTTGTAGAACTCAAATGGTATACACCAGCAGCTGAATATAACCTCCATTGAAGACCACTGAGGTCATCTTCAAGATCCTTCCATATTTCAGGATCTTCCTCTTTTGTCCCACACATTCTTTTGAATGTGGTCCAAAGTTTTATTCCATTAGCTGAAGTTGGTGCTTCAGCCTCATACTTGGTCTCCAGTAACCTCCAAAGGTCCACCAAGTCTTCTCTATCACAACTTGCAAATAAAGATATGAGAGTGGTAAAAGTGTGTACCTCTTTACCAAATCTGCCAATCTTCCAGAATCCACATTCATCCTCATCATAACTCACAATTGGATTCCTGGAATCTAATGGTAACACCTGCACCATATCTGAAGCTTCTAATGGGGAGAGCTTGAGGCTCTTTCTTATAACTGCTTCACTTGGATATAGTGGATCCATATCTTTTGGAAACTCAAGTTTAAATCCCTTCTTCACTGGCCTGGGAATCATCATAGCTTTCTTGATTTCCATCTATTCTGCAAGTTGCTCCTTTCTTTCACCTGAAAGAAGTCTGAGAGTGTTTGCTTCATGCACTCTCACCCAAATAGGATAAGCCCTATGTTCCAACTCATCAAATGTTAAAGCCTTCAACTTCTGATGTGTCCATCCAACTCCATGACATTTGAGCAACATAAAGTAGAGCTCTCTTCTATCCCTTTTCAATTCTGAGAGAATATTGCTTGCCTTGTGCTTCAAAATCACCTTACAATCCTTCTGAACTCTAAGAAGAAGCTCCAAACCCCATATTTGATCTGAAATGGTCAATTCTGGATTATCCATGCAGCTTTCTTCCCAAGAATTGTACATTTGAACCACCTCTGGCATGTCAAAGTCAACCTGCAATTTTAAGTCTCTCAACTTTTCTCTAGCAAGCTCATCACCATACTCAAGCCTTTCTGGTTCTATAATCATCACACTTGAGTCTGAGCTAGCTCCATCACTTTCTTCTTCAGAAGTCACAACAAATGGTGACTTTTCCTTTTCACCTTGTTCCATCATTTGTTCAGCCAATCTTCTATCAAATTCAACTTGGGCTGCATCCTTTGGAACAATTTCTTCTACCAATTTACCCTTACCCTTATCTGATGGTACAATGGTTGGTAAGGTAGATGGTAATACCTGAGTAGAAACTTCCTTGATGATAGATGATGACTGGAATACATCACCTTCATGTGCAGGTCTGTCAACGCCCAAATTTATCCTATCAGCGCCCGAAATACTTCTATCAGCGTCCAAAGTTGCCTTGTCAACGCTCAAATATTTTCCCTCAACGCCTTGTGTAACCTCTCTCAACATAGCTGTAAATGATAAATTTAGATTGGTTGGAGAGATTAAGGACGTATCAAAACATGTTTGTTCTTTCAAAGTTGTAAGGGCTTCAGCAACATCCATTGATTGACCATCTTGGCTGCCCTTATCACTCAGATTTCTTTGATCTTCCTCCCCTTTGGAAGACTCCTCCATACCCCTCCTAGCATGATCACTCTCCAAAATAACAATCCTCTCCCTCAATTGCTTGAGTTCAAGGCCTTGAGAGCTGACAATTTGTACTAAGTCTGCATTTTGCTTTTGCAAGCTAATGCACACTGCCGTCAATTCCAAAAGAGTCATTGGTTCCAGTCTGCCCTCTTCTGAAATGGGAATTTGACCTCCCAAGTCAGGTTCATTGGGCAAGGATGAGGACTTAATTATGGTGGGAGTGCCTTGGCCAGCATCTAAGCCAGAACCAATAGTCCCAGCCTCATCCAGGTCACCAGCCACACTTGTGGTGGTGGTTCTCTCTGCTTCATGGCTAGGACCACCAGAGGAGAACACTCCAGTAGTCCTTTGGCGTTTCATCAACCTATATTCAGGTGGTGTGGAAGATGGTGTGGAAGAATGGGTAGATGTGGGTTGGTTAAGGGGTGTTTGGGATTGTGAAGGTTGTGTGTCAGCGTTGGAAATAGGCACATCAACGCCAACATGTGATGTGTCAGCGTCAAAGGGTTCTTGGTCAAGTTGCATTTGTTCAGGTGAGGGTAAAGATTCAGGAATGGGTTCAAGTTGTGGTTGAGGGTCAATTTGAGGTTGGGGGTCTGGTTGGTGTTGTGGGTCTGGTTGAGGTTGTGCTGCTGCAATAACAGCAAGCATGGTTGGGGTTAAAGGTAAGTCTCTATGGGGTGGTGAATTCATCTTCGTAAAAATAGCTTTCTTTTGTTCAGGGATCTTATAAAAATCATTGTGATCCCTTGAACAGTAACCTTGATCATCAAAAATCATTTGCAGAAAACGGGGATAAGCTAAAGTCATTTTTGTCCCCTTGTTTTTACACATCCCTTCAAAAATCATTTTAGAATAGTTATATTTTTGCCCTGTTGCAATGCACACAATAGCACTGGAAATGGATCTATTGATCTCATTGTGTGCAGTACATTTGGGACTCAAACATTGAAGGAGGATGTGGATGAGGTACTTCCAGGCTGGGGGGAAATTCGTGCTTATGATACTTATTAAGAGTACCTTCATCAGGAAAGGGGTATCCCAAAGCCCTAAGCCCTTGTTATATTTCATTTATGGGAAGGGTGACTATACCATCAGCATCATCAAGATGCAAGGCCTGGCGTACCAAGGCCTCAGTAACCACCCAAGACCTCCCATGAACAATAGAAGTTAATGTGGTCACTCCATTAACTGTTGAGGAACTAACAGTGTTCCAAAACTGCTTAATGTGTGTGACTGGAATGAGTGGTGCATGAGAAAGAGCATACCTTAGTGGGGATGCATTCAAATACGCCACCATTTGTGTGTATTGAGGAAACAAATCATTATCAGCAACAAGATAAGCAATCATGTTGTGTTGAGACTTGAACCCCAATTCCAATTCTGCTGAGTTAAACTTTGGTGCCATTGATGAAAGCTGGTAATTTGAAGTGTAGAAGATGAAGTTGATAAGAGAAAAGTGTTAGACAATAATTATAGATACCCTGTTTAAAATAGGAGCCAAATTTATAGGAGAGAAAGAATGCATGTGATTGGCCCAAAAATAGGCAAATATTTTCAAAAACTAATCATGAAAATATTGAAAAAGTTATAAGTTATCTCATGCATTAAATGAAAGTAACAACTCCTAAAATTACGGCTTGAAAATATGTCAAAAAGTAACAACTGGGTAGGTCCCATTGAGTGTCAACGGTCAAAAATAACCTATCAACGCCCAACGGCTATAATCTTGTCAACGTTCGCCTAAAGCCATGTCAGCGTCCAATTTGGTCACAACAACGCTTGGAAAAATCTTGTCAGCGTCCAAAAATAAAATTGTTTTAAAAAGTGAAAAATGACCTTAACAAGTAATTTATCCTAGAGAAGATAACCAAAAGCTAATAATTATTATAGGGCGGCAAGCACTGTCCAGTTATGCACACTTGCATACGCAAGATAGACATAACAGTCCTCTAGTGTCCCTTGCTAACCAAAATTCTTAACAACAAAGTCACCTTATAAAATCCTTGTTACTCCCAGGTAAATCCCATATCAAAATCATTCCCAAGTCTCCCAACAGACCACAACCAATTCTAGGCCAAAAATGTCTTGGCAGCATGCAAAGTTGATATACTATGCATGCTACAGTGCCTCATGGTTTAGTAAAACTAACCCATACTCACCTGTGGACACAATCTAGAATTATGATAAGAGTATCATATGGATACCCAAACATCCTAAAGGTTCCTAAAACCTCCCCTTAAACGATGATACAAAAAGTTTGCTAAAATCATGCATGAACATAAATTTTTTTTTATGTCAAGATAGGAATGAAACATTCCAACCATCATCCATTAATAAAAACTTGTCCAAATGCTTCTCCATTGATCCATAAGCAACTCTGTATCCAATGGTATACTGCTAACACCATCTGCACATTTAGATTGAAAACCACAAAACTAACATTGTTGCTGACAACGCCCCGATAACACATGACAACGTTGAGGGAAGCTTTGTCAGCGTTAGACAATTATATGCATCCAGTTACTGGATCATCATATGTCAGCGCTGGAACAAGTCCTGTCAACGTCTCCTTTTCAGACGCTGACACATTCATGAATGACTCCCCAAGAGTTAAACCTGCTGGTTTGGATTTGGATACTGTTTGTGCTTACATTGCTTCTTTGCCCAATGGTTCAGTGATTACATATGAGGACCTTGAGCAGATAAGTGATGAGCACTTGGAAGAGATGGACATCAAGTGGAACATGACTCTTGCTAGTATAAGAGCAAATAGGTGGAATAGAAGGTTCAAGAAGAAGATGACCTTCAATGCTAAAGACACAGCTGGATTTGATAAATCCAAAATTGAATGCTACAACTGTCATCGTATGGGGCACTTCATGAGGGAATGCAGATCTCCTAGAAGATCTGATGCTGGTAAACCCTCAAGTCAGATTGTTAAAGCTCAGGATTCCAAAGCTATGGTTGTTGTTCAAGGAATTGATGGCACAGGATGGGATTGGAGCTATCTGGCTAAGAATGCTGAAGAGGATAAAGCTTTGGTTGCTGATATTGAAGAAGAAGAGCATGTTGAATATGCTCTCATGGCACACTCCTCCTCTTCATTTGATAATGAGGTATATGATGATGCTTTTTGTAGCAAAGGTTGTAGGTTAAACAATGATAGACTTAACAAAGAGGTGTTAAAACTAAAAGATGATATGAGCACTGAAAGGTGTAAATTGTCCAATTACCAACTAGCTCTTACTGAAACTGAGAAAACCGTTTCTGAATACAAGAAAATGGAATTTGACTTAAAAGATAAGATCAATATCTTAAAACATGAGCTAGAGGGTAGTATGGATATTAGAAACATCATGACAAAGGTCAATAGAGACCTACAGGCTAAGTTAGATGAGGCCATTAAGAATAAAGATAATGTTGACCTCAAGATTCAAAGATTTGATAGAGCCACCCAAACCCTAGGAGACTGTGTAGCTAAACAAAGGGATCCTAAGGACATGACTGGGATTGGGATGAATGATTACTCTCTGGTTCCACCACCAGCTGGTGACTTCTATGGTGTCCTTAGAAAGGATTTGTCTTGGACTGGTATACCAGAATGCCAAGAAGAGGAATTCATTCCTCCACCAAGAGTTGTCACTCCAGTGGAAGAGTATCAACAAAAACTGACTGACCTAAATGAGTGGAAGAAAGCAAACCCTACTTTATTTGTTAAGGGAGGTTTGCTATGTGAAAGTCCCAATGAATCACCACCCATTAAGGTTACTAACCCAATCACTGGTAAACCTGTTGACCTAGGCTCAAACACTGTTAGAAGACCTACCATTAAATATGCAGAGATGTATAGGAATAATAGGTCACCCAAGAGCCAAGTTAGCAATCATGGAACAGGTTTCTTCTCTTCTAGACCTAAGAGTGTGTCTAAGAAAGCCTGTTACACTTGTGGTAGCTTTTCACATTTGGCATACAAGTGTGTCAACGCTCCCAAAGCCAGCGCTGATAGGAACAATTTCAACGCTGATAGGAAGAAAGTCAACGTTGTTAGGAAGTCAAACGTTGTCAGACTCAAACCTTGTGTGCAGCAAAGTCCACAAGTGATTAGACCTGCCCCATTATTTTCTAGAAGGTCTAACACTCATGGACAAAGACCTTTTCAAAAGACAAACACCTGGTCAAATAGGCAATGGGTTCCTGTAGCAAACCCTAGGTTCAACGCTGACAAGGGTAATTTCAGCGTTGACAGGTCAAAATCCAACGCTGACAGAAACGTGACCAGACCTAAATATTTGCAGCCACAAGGTAAGAGGTCTAAAGCTTCTTCAAGCTTAACATGGAGACCCAAGAAAGATCAAAACCCTAATGATAATGGGATTTCAATGACTTGCAATAGATTTAATTACATTTCAAAGGTCATTACAAAACCTATTGGGGTTAACTGGGTATTTCATCCTAAAAAGGATGAGAATGGGGTTGTTGTGAGAACTAAGTCTGTTCTTATTGAACAACCAGATGAATCCAAGTCTTCTGAGACTTGGGTTCCCAAAGAAAACTAATTTGTTTTCTTTATGTGCAGGGCATTCAAAGACAGATCAATGATTATGGATATTGGGATAGTGGATGCTCAAGGCACATGACAGGAAAGGAAGACTATCTGACGAACTTTACTCCTATTAAAGATGGTGAAAAGGTATACTTTGGAGGGGGCTATGGCACCATTACAGGCAAAGGAACCCTTCTCACCAACAATCTGCGTTTTCAAAATGTCTTCCTGGTAAAAGAACTGGATTATAATCTGTTTAGTGTATCACAAGTTTGTGATAACAAAAATAAGGTTCTTTTCACTGATACTGAGTGTTTGGTGTTAAGCAAGGATTTTAAGATCCCTGATGAGAAATATATTGAGTATAGAACACCTAGGCATAAGGACGTATATAATGTGAATTTAAATGGGATTAAAGTGAATACCAATATGTCTTGTTTTTATGCTAAGGCCTCAGTAGATGAAAGTAATTTGTGGCACAGGAGACTAGGGCACATAAATTTTAAAAATATAAATAGACTTGTGTGGCTTGGTTTAGTTGATGGTTTGCCTGAGAAGGCCTTCCACAATGACCACTCTTGTGTTGCATGTCTTAAAGGCAAGCAGCACAAGGTCTCATTCAAGTCCAAACAGGTGCACACTAGTTCCAGACCTCTTCATATGCTTCACATGGACCTCTTTGGTCCAACAAATATAGAGAGTTTGAATGGTAAGTCATATTGTTTTGTTGTCACATATGACTTCTCTAGGTTTACTTGGACATTCTTTCTAGCTATGAAGAGTGACACAGCTGATGTTCTTATTGATTTTATCACTCAGATTGAGAAAAGGTCTGGAAATGAGGTTAAAATGCTTAGGAGTGATAATGGTGGAGAATTTAGGAACAAGAAGCTAGATGATTTTTGTGCCAGGAAAGGAATTACTAGGCAATTTAGCATTGCTAGAACCCTACAACAAAATGGGGTTGCTGAAAGGAAAAATAGAACCCTAATTGAAGCAGCCAGAACAATGTTGGCTGATGCTCACTTTCCAATAGCCTTTTGGGCTGAGGCTGTTAATATAGCATGCTATGTGCAAAATAGAGCATTGGTTAACAAAATTCAGAACAAAACACCTTATGAATTACTTTGGGAAAGAAAACCTAATATTGGTTTTCTCAGACCTTTTGGTTGTCATGTAGTAGTACTAGATACTAGTGATGCCTTAGGGAAATTTAGTGCAAAAGGTGATGAGGGTTACTTCATGGGGTATTCGGTGCAGAGCAAGGGTTATAGGGTTTATCTTAAAGAGGACAAACGGATAGTTGAGAGAGTACATGTTAGGTTCTTAGAGAATAAACCTAGTGATCCTGAAAGTGGTCCTAATTGGTTGTTTGATTTGGAACCCTTATCTAGAACTTTAAATTATATGCCTGTCACTAATCCAGACATTGTGAAGGTAACTTCAAATGTTGTGGAGGAACAAGTTGTTAATGTTTCAGGTACACAGGTTCATGAGAAGGTTGGATCACGAGCAGAAAAGGCATCTCCTACATTTGAATATGTCACAATTCCCATTTGGACAGATGCTTTTGCTGCTGCTGCTGCTGCTGGACAAGATAATGGTGGTTTCCAAATACCACCAGATACAAACATGCATGGTTCTTCAGGCGCTGACAAAGGTAAATCTAGCGCTGACAAGACCAATTCAGACGTTGATGGCTCAGACGTTGACAACAACATTTCAAGCGTTGTTAGCCCAAGCGCTGACAAACAAGGTTCAGACGTTGACAACACCTTTGCACATCTTTTCTCTTCCACTTTTGAACAAGGTGAACCTTCCAATTCTTATGAAGAAGGTCATCCTTATGTTGATATAAGAGAGTCTGATGAAGAAGACATTGGCAACATGGAGCATGAGGTTGAGGACACCAGACTTTTTGAAGGAGGGGTTCTCACTTCCACAATGAAGAATCACCCCACATCTCAGATCATTGGTGATATTATGACTCCAGTTCAGACTAGAAGATCTCATCAAGGTCTTGGTGGATTTATTGCCAATATTCACAAGAAGGTTGATACCCCTCTTGTGCAAGCATGTTTGTTTGCATGTTTTCTGTCACAAGAATTGTAACACAAGGTTGGGTTATTCTACCTTTACATCAAAAATATTATATTAATTGTTCTTCAAGATCATTACACAGAGCCTACATTTGGAGAATCTTCAAAGATTGCATACATTGTTTACTTCCTTGTTGATGTGACAAAAAGGGGAAGAAATACATGCTACACTTGAGGGGAAGCAACTTGAAGATCATGTATAACTTACAAGAGATACACATAGAGTTTTGCCACTATCAACTAGGGGAAGATTGTTGGGTCAAAAAGTTGATGTGACAGAAACTCAAAAACGAAGAAAACATGAAGAAATTGTCCAAGCGTTGTCAAGAGTTAATCAAGCGTTGATAAGAGCAAATTAGGCGTTGATGGCTCAAGCATTGTCGTGTGCAATCCAAGCATTGTCACATGCAATTCAAGCATTGACAAAACGTAGACAAAGAAGCTTATGGAAGCTTCTATTTAGATAAACATGCAAAAGATATTCTGCATAAGTTTATTTAAATAGAAGATTTACTTGTTTATTCATTCTTATCTCTTGTAAACCCTAATCCTTACACTATAAAAGGAACCAAGGGTCTTAGGTTTTTATTCATATAATTCATTCACAATGTAAACCTAAACGTGTGTGTGCACTAGACGTGGGATTCAATGTATACACGTCTAGTGGATGTTTGTTATTAATATAATGAACATCCCAATTGTTTTAATTCATGTTATTCGTGCCTAAACACCTTGTTAATGGTTGTTGTTCTAATTCCGCTTTGATTATGTTAATCATATGAACAATGATCATTCCTAGTAGCTTAAAAGATCCGGAAACCAAGGTTTCCACAATTTGATGTGTCAAATCAAAGATTATGTATGGAGAAGCATGCATACAACTTCATAGCATAAGTTTTAGGGTTAAAGCCATAAATTACCAACGAACTTTACTTTTCTTCTCGATATTACATATATAAAAGATAAAACACTTATATAGGCATTCAAACTTGTTGGTACCGGCTATTATTAGTAACGTAAAAAATATTATATTCCACGATTTTTTTTGTCCACGTGTTGTTGACTTTTATTATCCACATACTTTTGCCAACTAGTTGAGTTTTTTTTGTTATCCACATACTTTTTGTAGTCATCACCATCATCAAAATCGGATCTATCCAACCAAGTTATTCATAAAATCCACTTTAAATTAAAAATCACATTAGAAACCCATCATATACGTATGCTTCACCCGGTAGCAGCCTCCCTCCATGACTCCAAAAAAGTCCGTATTCGTATTGATTAGAGATGATGTCTTCAATCCTCAATAATTTGTTATGGGATTGAGATTGCAATTAAGGTCTTTGTTTTCTTTTGAACTTTTGTTTTCTTTTTCTTCCAATTAGCTGCTACCATATTTTTTTGCTTGCCATCTATCATGGTGGATCGTCATTCGAGTCATTATATTCTAAGGAAGATCAAATCAAAAAGATTTCCAAAACTGATTTTCTCACTAAATTTATAGATTCAATTAACCAGAATATTAGAAACCCATCACAACATCTTTTACAACTTTATAATGATTTATCTATGATCAGGGATCTTTTTTTGCAGGTTGATTGATGTTGTGGTTAATTGTTGTAAAGGATATGTATTTTAGGGTGGTTGTAGGTGGGTTCTATGATGGTAAATGATGTGAGAATATAAGAAAAAAAAAGACAGCCGACTAAATTGAGGAATAACATGGATCTGAGGTTAATGGTGGAATGAAGTGGGAAAAGAAAAGAAGAAAACGAGAGTGAAGGAAATGAGGTGTAAAAATATTAAATGACGTGGATACAAAAGATAGAAAAATTGAAATGACCGGTAAAATATAGTGACATGTAGGTAATTTGTACTTGTTAACCGGTTATCATAGGTCACTTTAAAAAATGTTTGTAATATAAAAGAATAAATTAAAAAGTTTGATAGTGATAATGATATTTTATGTTTTATATATGTAATATCGAGAAAAAAAGTAAAGTTCGTTGGTAATTTATGGCTTTAACCCTAAGTTTTATAAAAAAAAATTTATAGTTTATTTTCTTGAATATTAAATGACCACATTAAAGAATTATAGAGTGCTAGAATTATGTATTCAGTAGCCATTATTCGTAGACGCCATTCTATAATCATTTGGGAGCGAGTGCACTTTAATTCGTAAACCCAACACGCTCAGCCAAGATGAAATATCAAGATGGAACACTCTAGCGGATAAGGATACTAATTATAATTTAAAGCACTAGATACATTCAATAATAGGTCTTATTTAAACTTCTTAACAAATCAATTGTTTTTATATAGTTATTTAGTCAAATTAATATTTATTTATTTTTGGAAAGTATACCCATTGTTTACAACATTTCAAAAAAATTTAGTTAAACACATAGGCATATATAAAAAATATCTAAGACAAAAATAACTTGTAAGCACAAATTTACAAAAATATATGCGCTAAAAATAAATCACATACCCACATGCATTTATTTAGGTAATAAAATCTTTTTAAACCTAGGGTTTTTAATAGGATATTAAGTCTTCCCTAATCAAAGATTTTATGATCTCATTCAAAAAATAAGAAGATATGCCAAATATTCGTAACATTTACTACATGGCAAGTTTGATCCATGAAAACATGCACGTTTATCATGGATCCACATAATCTCTTAAAACATGTAAATATTTTATTGTCTATTCAAATAATCACTTAAAACAAGTAAAGATTATTAATAGATCCATATAATCACTTAAAACAAGTAAAGATTATATTGTAGGCATATAATCACTTAAAAAAAGTAAAGATTATATTGTAGATCCATATAATCACTTAAAACAAGTAAAGATTATATTGTTTTAGGATCGTGACCCGATTAATTTAATTACAAGAACTAACAAGTTAATCAAGTAATTAAAACCTAAAGATCTAACATGTATTATAGGGTTTACAAGATAATCTTTTCTTATTTAGCAGTAACACAAAAAAATTCGTGTGATCCTAGCATTATGGTCCGATTTTTATAAAAGAAAATGGTAAACCCTAAAACTCATGTTTTAACAATACAATTATTAAGATCATTAGGTGTTCAATAAATATTGCAATGTTAAAACTGCTCTTGAGGCCACTGTTGTTTTGTTAGATCTAACATAACATTTATTTTGATAAACAAAACATATAAACATCATAGCACATGCGGAAGCAATTACGGATCATATAATCATAACATGCATATAATTAATTGAACATAAAATTAAACAGGAATGTACCTTGCAATGCTTCCAATAAATAGAATGTAAAACACCAATCCAAGATCAACCTAACAAAGGTTGAATCTATGTTCATGTACACACGTCTCGAACAAGCTACTTGACAAGCTAGGTCACACGATCAGAACCGTGTCGTAGAAGTGGAAAACTCAATATCGAATCAGCCCTAGAGAAGGGATTCGGCCGACCATGGCTAGCAAGGGTTTGGGTATGATTTATTTCACTTGAATGAGCAAAGAAAACAATGAAAAACCCTTTGTATTTATAGTGGATGTAAGCCTAGGGTTAGGAGACAAAACTAAATATAAAGAATATATTGTTTGTCTTAAAACCAAAACTTACACCACAAACACATAAATGTTCCCTCAAAAGGGGCGGCCTATTGTACACCCAAAATAGTTTTGGGACACAATATTTTGTTTCCACTTTTACTAGTTAATGCCCGTTAGTCATTTTCCATTAAATACTTAACGATCGTTACTCACGGTTATAACACTCGTTAACTATTTAACTACGTTCAATAAAAACATAATTAAATAATAAAATAGCTCTAAACGTTTGTGTGCAATCCCATAGTCTCGAGTTCGATCATAACACACGACTATTTAAATTAGGTCCACAAACTAACAAATCGTACTTAGGGCTCTAAAAGATGGTACATAAAGATTTGGTAATGCCAATGTGTGTGATGCAAGTTTGTTTGTGTGGTATTGTAAAGTGATTAAAAACGAATACTTACTTATTTTGATTATAATTTTGTGAAATAAATTAAAACTCTCATATACCACAACAAAGTAATTAAGAACGTAAGACAGATTCATGATAAAGTTGTTAATATGCGTTGGGTCAATAAACCTTATTTACCGTAATTGTATACTTTGAATTTGGCTGTTAACATTTAAACTGTTGGCAAATAATTTGGTATGTCTTTTTGAACTTTTTTTTGTGAACAAAGAATTGTTTTTAGTCCCAAACAGGTGAATGCAAAGATAGTTTGTTATCTTAAATAGTGAGGTCTATATTGGTTGGCAAAATTGACATATATATAATGTTGTTCTTAGACTCACATGAGCGGTGTATGAAAACCATCGCTCGTATGATGCCTACGGATAATTTGTATGATTGTTAACTTTTTTATTATCAACAATAATTATTTCTTGACTATTACATAAAAAGGTTACATATATTATGTGTGATTGATCTTCTCATCAAACTGAGAGATAATCTGGTAATTTAGCCGTTTGAAAAACTGTAGAATTCCAATAGAAAATTTCAACAATTGTTTAACCTGATGTTCGTCACTAAACATCTGATACTCCTGAAGTGATTTGAGCCGTTGAGAACTGTGGAGCGAAATATTTCTGTGACTGGCTGTGCATGTACTTCGGTACGCTGATTGATGATGTTTAGAAACGCCGAATATATCTAGATCGTGATTCCGAACGATCCGAGTCGCGATCGTACCGAGTTTGGATACGTACGATTTAATATATGTATATGTTATATATATTTTTAGTGTTTAGTAGATTTGCGTTCTTTTCGAAGAGAGCGTCGCAACGTGCAAAAATATGTCCAAAATGGAGTTAATATGAATGAGATAACGTGTCTTAAAGTGAGACACGTGACGCAAAATTTTTAGAAAAATGAAATTGTCCCAAACGGCTCAAAACATGAAGTGAAAACATGTTTATAAGGAAATCTTGGTTTCTACCTTCAATATTCATTTGTGGGTTTTTACTCCCATGCCCATGCGCGCGGAAGGGGTGCAGAAAGTGAGATTTCTAGGCCAAAAACGGGTACGAATCTACTGAACTTACGCATGGGCGTGTGACCTGCACACACGAATGCAGCTCCGAAAACTGGCTTGGTTGCGGACAGATTCGGGTATATTTTTTGCTATGAGTTTATATGTTGTGTATGTAGATATGCAAATCGTGTTTTATATTTAACAGATTTGCATGTCAGATTATTTTAGGAGCATATATTCTGTGTTGGTAACCAAGACATGAATTGTCTATAAAATAAACTCTCCTCGTTCAGTTTTAAGACACAGAAAAACGTAGCTCCATTATCTCCATTTTCAGTAGTCTTTCCGATCAGAAATGCAGAAGGTTTCCGCGATTTTTCATGCAAGTAAGTCAAGTCCGGTTGTATAAGAGCTTTGGACGTTGTACCCCCATCAGAAACGTAGAAGGTTTGCGTGATGTCTCATAATCTTTACTGCTTTATGTTATTTTGTTATTTAATTTCTGTTATTTAATTTCTGTTATTTAATTTATGTTAATTGATTTTTATTGTAATTCGATTAATTTAATAAAAGTGTACATCGTTTTTTACATGATCAACATGTGCTCATTCGATTTCGACTATAATCTTTTAAACCAAATTGAGCTGACAACAGTTGAAGAAAGTGGTGGAAAATGATTGAAGAAAGTTGGATATTCACTATCTTTAAGAATATGCTTTAACAACATATCTTTAAGAATAAGAAAGATATTTCAAAAGATTGTTCATATAATAACTCTGTTTCATACATCTTAACCATTGTAATAGTTGGACTATTATATGTATTCTTGATAAAAAAAAGTTAGTTTTATCCCACATAGGTCACTCAGAAATAAATTTGTTTGCATATATACTGTTATTCTTTAGATTTTTTCGATGATGATGACGTTATAGTCGCTTAATTTGGAAAGGATAATTAATATGAATTGTTAATTTTTAACAATTTTGCGACTTTCAGTTAACGTTGTCTCATGCATGTTTGTGGTTTTGTTCACCATCTCGTCTATCTAGTTTTCGATCCAACCCTAATCACGTCTCTGTTTTCGATCCACCACCAGATTATATCTCGTCGGATTGCAACAATGGCAGTTCATTACTTCTACTGCTGCGGACAGCTGGACACGTGACAAAGAAAATAGTTTTATCCCACATAGGTCATTGGTAAGAAAATTTGATAGCTTATATAATGTTACGTATATTGGATATTCATTACAAGAAATTTAGCTTGTAGGGACTAAATGTTTTCGGGACTACATGAAGTAGTCCCTAAAAGCCCGTTAGAAGACAAAACTTTATAAGTTCTTATCAAATACTACCTTAGTGGCGGGAAGTTTAAGCGCCCAATTTTTTGGGACCACATGTATTCCCTATAAGTTTCGTCACACAAAAAAATTAGCCAAAGTTTAAATTTTTTAAGTCTTTGTGGCGGGAATTTTAGGCGCCCATCTTTTTAGGACCACATGTAGTCCCTATAGGTTCCGTCAAAAAACAATTTAGTCATAGTTTAAAATTTTTAAGTCTTGTTGGTGGGAATTTTATGCGCCCAATTTTTAGGGACCACATGTATTCCCTATAAATTTCGTAAAAAAATATTAAAAAACAAATAATTTAAAAAAGTATATAATTATTGTTTATAAAATGTGTAACTATATAATTAGTATTTATACCATATATATTTTAAAAAAGTATATAATGAGGTGTAGTTTTGGGTAACAAGTTGATACTAATATTTATGGTATTCTTTCCCATAAGTAGAGATGGTTGAAATTTAAAAATTTAACTTCCAACAGGAAAGAATAATTTATATGCTTTGTTAACTTTTTATTATTTGCCTCTTTTAATTTTACCGTAGAATTTGACACAGTTAATTCTTTTGGTTCTTTTCAATATTTTTTATATAGAAAATACAAAGTACAAACAACTACATGTTCTTATATAACCATTTTGTACGTCTTCATGTTACACTTTTAGTTCTTGTGTGATGATTAATTATTAGGTTAATAGCAAAGAAATGTTTTAAACTTGTTACTTTTTGCCATATAAAATACTTTATGAATCCGTATTAAGAGGGACATATCAATGGTTTAAATTGGCATATACCAAAAGATGATGCCTATTTGTGTAGTCGAAACTGCTCATTTGATGCGAGTTTGGGTGGCAGTGTAAAGTGATTTAGGAGGGATAATCGTTTTGATTATAGTTTTATGAATTAATCAATCTCATGTACAACATAACTCAAGTAACATTAGAGGAAAATATTTGAATGGTTGTTTAATATAAGGTGATCAATGGACCGTAAGTTTTGTAATCGTCGAACAATCGAATTTTTTAATTTAGTTGATAACATTTGAGCAAATAATTTGGTACGTCTTTTTGATACTTTTCGTGAGAAAAAAATTGGTTTTAGTCCCACATAGGTGACTGAAAAGAAAGTTTCTTACCTTAAATAATTAGTTGTATACTGTTATGCTAAATTAGCATAAATATGAATATCATATTTTTCATATTTGCTAACTTTTTAGCATCCAAAACATATGTAGTGAATAAACCTGGTTCAGTTAGTAGTCTAATCGAAAATTTTGTACCTTCACACTCATATGAATTTAGCACGAACCAATATTTCAAAAGAATTCATATCTGTTGATGGCTCGGGGATTAGAGTTACAATACTCTACCTTCTAAAACGTCCAAAAAGTCATGAACCATAAAAAATAGACAAGTTCACGACGTACCACTCTTTTCATATAGCACTATTTGTACTATTTTAATTCAAAACTAGATATCTCTCCAGCTATATCCAAATCATCTCACCACGAGTTTATATTTAGTCGTTTTTGTGGCCGGTCTATCACCTTCGCGAATCGTGTACAGCCTGTGGTCTGATGCTCGTTTTGTTGGTGTTAGTGGGTCTACATGCGTCGGCACATGGCAAAATGATCATCCATATCCATGCTACTTGTTTTATTCAAAAACGTGCTACATGTCATGATTTTAAGTTGGTGTTGTTGGTCCATGATTTCAGTGATAGTATATTGTGAATGTAGTTCTAGAAATGAATTTTAGTCCCACATAGGTCTGTGAACAAACTTTTGTCACTTTATATAATGAGGTGTCTGTTGATTGTGCAAGCCCGGTTTGGTGAATCTGGAATGTTTCTAGTGACCTAACGAAATTCGATCAAGGTCGTGCTATGAAAACAAGTGAACATACAGGATACACCCTTCATGACTTTTTGTATTTCTCTTTCTCGCTAAAACATTCTCATAAAAAGCAATTTTCTCAAGTCAGATTTAGTTGGCCCAGCTGAATTAGCTCCTAGGTCGATATAGAGAGTAGTAGTTAGTGTGTGTAAGAGATATACTTTCGTAGTTTTGTATTTGTGTCTTCCGAGTCTTTACCGTTTTGTATTTGTTTCTTCTAAATTTTTTGCTCGATAAAGATTTACTACGTATTAATTAGCATTTGTATTAATTAGCGTTTGAAGGTTTTATTTGTGGGTTTATTAGTTGGTGAAAAATATTTGAACTTTAAAATAATATTCTGTAGGAAAACAAAAAACAAAAAATCTTTTTATCGTACTTTTCTTCAACAATTTTCAAAACGTGACACTATCAAAGTTTTATCTAGGAAAATGTATATCCTAATATATTTTCTTCATTTTCTCAAAGTCGAGTAGTCTCAATTTCATTTCACTACAGGGTTTTAGATTGAATGACGGGCTGGGCTAATCCAATTAAATATATCATTCTAACCCTAATCATTACATCTCCGTCTCTTATTTCACCATCCCAATTGGAGGTAAATATTTTTTCATCTTTTGAAAAAAGGAATCCGTTTGGTTTATTCTTTTCGCAAAAAATCATGCATTAAAAATCAACACATGTTTATTTTTTTCGCGTTTGATATATTTAGTTTTTTTCACCTGAGACGGTTGAGTTACTTACGAGAGTACAAAATGTTATGAACAATAATTTTATGACACATAAATTCACAAACACTATATCTAAGCTTTCGTGCATACAAGAGACTAACAGTGTATCATGTTTCCAGTTTGTTTTCTCGTATCATGCAAATAATATTTATTGAATTAATAGTATGCTTACAAAAGACTCGATCTAAATGGATTATTATAAGTCTCAACTAATTTTTTAAAGGAAAAAAACATTTCCTTCTAGATGAATCTAAAAAAAGAAAAGAAAATTATCTTATCCATATAAGAAAATTATCTTATACTCAAAGATGTGATCATCGTTTTCATAGCGGGGGATGAAATAGAGGCGACCGGTCAAAGATGTGATCATGGTGAGGGAGGACTCAGTCGAATCCTGCCAATTAGGCTTGGTATTAGCATAATTCAAGGTAGCGTTATGGACAATGGTTATAGTCTTAGGCATTAAGCAAATACAGAATAGTTCATTTGAGTTAAAGTTTAAAGGAGCTTGAACCATCAAAGTATATGTCATTATTATTGAAAACAAATACTATTAATTAATATTCATGTGTTATGGTGTTGACCTTTACAGCCACAGTCGAAGGTATGACACTTTCATCAGCAAAACAAAGAATCGGATGTTATCCCACATAGTTCACATAGAAAAATATGTGTTACCTTATATAGCGAGGTATATATCCCTTCTGCAAGTTGAGTATAGTGTATTATGTTCCTCCAAGGTAGCATCTGTAATTCTAACTTTGATAGAAATACAGGTTATATCATGGGGAATTAATATACTTTGTTCACTTTTTTTTGTTTTTCCATCTACAAGCTCAAGTTCTCATATACACAAGACCAATCATTTAAACCAATTCGGCATGGAAGTTTTTATTTTTCATTTTCGTGAAACGGTATCAGTAGACCAACTCCAAGGGCTTCCAAGGACTAGTTGAACATCCAATGTCGAACAAATCTTGTGTATCTTGGTTTCATTCCAATCGACCAATCTATGGGTTGTTTTGCTTATCTTTTGTTATACGTGGTAATTTGGATATGCTCCGTTTTTACAAAAAATCATCGTTTTCAATTAGCATGGAGCAAAAGATGGTAAATAAGATTTTCTGATGCCAATTTGTGTAGTCGCATAATGGCTGATGTGCTGCGATTTGTGTAGTAATGTAATGTGATTAAAAATAGATACTCATCTTTAATATAATTTTGCAAAATAAATTAAAACTTCATACACCACAACTCAAGTAAGAACGTAGGATAGATTCTTCATAAGGTTGTCAATATTAACTCCATAGTGGTTTTTGATGCAGACCCAAACGAGCCACGGAGAAAGTGAAATAAAAAGACAATGATAAAAATGAACCTAACAATCCTGAGAAGCTCGACACTTCCAGCAGCAAACATTAGGAACTCACACGCAGTAGAGGATTTTTTTAGCGATGCTAACCAATTACACGACATATGACCCTTACCGTTGAGCCAACTAAAAGAAAACAACTGAATTGTCAGAAAATAACACTCTTCCTCGTCGGATGTGAAAACAAAAGATGATACTGTTAATATATTCCATAGATGGTTCAACAGCTTGAAACTCAAACCGGACGTTTTGCAAGAACAACTGAGGCACCTACTAATAAATCTACCAAATCTATGATCAAGTTAATAAAATGGTAGCAATAAAACCACTTACTTAAACAAAGAAATGATGGACATACAAGTCAATCGACGGGAACAATATTTAAAACGAAGTGATAATCTATTTATACAAAAGATTATGCCCGCAAACGAGCTCTAATGTACGGATTCTTGGGTCTTGATACCAAGTAGAAATCAAAAGGGAATTTAGTTGATTATGTAGAGTACACAACATCAAAGATTTTGCATCAAAGATAATGTAAGGATATGATCTTCGAAACAAAATTATATATACCGAGCATAAAAAAATTTGCATTTCGAATGAGTCTGAAAACTAATTAGAAGACTGATTCCCTGGGCTTCCTTATTATCACGTTATAAGGTTCAATTTGTTCTTATAGAGGAACGAAGCTTGATTTGTCACAAATATGCTTAATCTCCATGGACTAGTTGAACACTTGAAAATCCAATATATGTTGCGCAACATACAGGTATTTCCGATCGGCATCAATAGTTTCAAGTGGCATGGAGTAAAATAGATAATATAAGACTTGGTGACACCAATTTGTGTAGTCGAAAACGGCTCATTTGTTGCTAGTTTGTGTGGTAATAATGTAAACTGATTAAGGGGAAAAACGATTTTTGGTTGCTCATTGCTTCAAACATAGCTGGATCATTGTTTGTAAACTGTCCCAATTCTTCCTAAAGCATTACTTAACAATTGTGGTCAAAAACTTTCAAGTCGTCATGGAGTAATAGATAAGAAAAAGCATCTACGTTCACACTTTGTTCCGTGGCCTTAACCTCATTCGAAGATACCTAAAAGATAGATTTACAGTGATGAGATTTTATGTTTTAGTACGTCCAACAACTTGTATGAAGTTTGTATTCCCACATTGGTCTAACATAGAAATATTGGCTTGTTTATACATTTTGGTGTAAACGGTTCTCATAAATATGATGAGTCCAACAACTTGTATGAAGTTTGTATTTACGGCTAAGACGTTATACAGTCACCTAGTGTGAAACATGTTAGTTGTCAACTTTTTATGACATTTTAAATGATTCGTTACTCGTTTTTTTTTTCCTAAAATGATTGTAGTGTCTTTTTTAACATTTTTTTTTGTTTTTTATTAAGTTTTTTACTTTTTAAATTTGTTTTTATCATAAAATTACTAATTAGAAAATATAAAGTTTTCAAACCAAAACTAATAAAACACAAAAAGTACCAAGGATAGAACCATACAAATTAGGGTGAAAGCTGAAAATACGTAAATAACTTATTCAAATGTATCTACACAACTATTATATTTATAACAGATCTACGCAACTTATTTTCAAATACTTACCAATGTACGTAATATTAATCAAAATCTAACTTGTTTAACCAGTTGCCATTAAAAAAAGTTATTGTTTGGTTCCTACCGTTTGCCTGGACTTCTAGCGTTACTCCTTTGGCAGTTTTAGAATAGTTTAAGTTACAATAATGGTATTAAAAAGTGTGGAGAAGTTAGCTATTTTCACACTAAGAAGTGTGTACTTTTATTTGCTACATATAAAAGGGTTTGCTAAATTGACTTTTTATTTTTACTATTTAGAAACTAATTAAATTATAGTTATTAAAATAATTAAACTTTACAAAAACAATGTAAGAATAGCAATAAATAAGACTAACTATTATAATTAATTAATATTAAATTTAATATGACTAAGACTAAGCAATAAATGATATAAACAACTTTTTTTTAGTCTTTTTATTTTTTTAATGATAGTAATAAGTATTTAATATCAACTTAGTTTTTTATGTTAATTTGCTATATTTTGTCATCTAGATATATAAATATATGAAACCTTTTATTTATTTATTTATTTTGTGATTTTGTAGATATATGTATGAGCATCCAAAAGAAAAAATACTTACCAACAATCATGAAAGCGTTACAAACAACGATATTTGGGTTAAATATTTAACATCTTCGACAATTAGTAAAAAAAATGACATTTTTCGTGTGAAAACAAAATAACACTTGCAATATTAAAAAAACACATGTTAACCTAGGGGTGAGCATTTGGACCGTTGACTCGAACTGGAAATCAAACCGGACCGACCCGGCCGAACCGGATAATTTCGGTCAGGGGTTTTGGATTAAAGTAAATTAATTGTGAGGGTAATTTATGAAAATAAGTGAAAAATTTGGTGTGGTGGTATGAAAATGGTGTGACCATAAGATGTGTTTTTTTTGTAAATGTGGAAGTAAAAAAGCTGACGTGACGGAGTGTTTTTTGGTGTGGTGATGTGACCACTCCTTTTACTCTAAGACGTTATACAGTCACCTAGTGTGAAACATGTTAGTTGTCAACTTTTTGTAACACTTTAAACTAGTTTTAATACCCATGCACGCACGGGATTTAAAAATAAACGATAATTTAAATAATAATTTCGTTATTGTAATTTTGTGTATATTACACATATTTTAAAAGAATATATAATGTTTATATGTTTGATTATGTTGTTCTTTTACTGTGTAAATTAATATAATCTTACCTCAACTTTTAGTCAAATCCTCTATGTACACTATTTATAAATTCATGATTTTGTAATGGTTAATTTTATTATATAAAACAATATTAAATTTTTAATACATAAATAGTTACGATGCTCATAGACCCACGACGTTTACATGATTTTTCATTATGTAATGATATTAATTGATATTTTATATAAATATTTGTTACATAGAGGATTTGACTTTGTTTAACTAAAATGTTAGCTATCATTTTTTAGATATTTTGTGTTAAGTAACACATAACGAAATTGAAATATATATGTTTTTGTAATATGTATAATCTCGTCTATTTATTTTCATCTCACACCGATGTCTAAGGCTCTGCATTCAATTTAATAGTTATATTCATGTTAATAATAATTTACGTAAATCGTATTATTTGACTTTGTTAAGTGTCAAAATAGAAATACAGAATAAATTGTTTATTCAATTGAATATTCATAATCATGTGATTTGTTGATTTTTTTATATTACCTATATATGATAATTTTAAAATATAAAATATAAAAGGTATAAAGTTTAAGAGGTTATTTTGTTTATTTTCTAAAGCTACTAAAAAAATATAGAAAATGATAAGTTTACACTTATATTTATCTAATTTATTTAAAATTCATCCACTAAAGTTTTAATTAATCCCCTCTTTTTTTTAAGTTTTTAATTTCACAAATTTGACACATATATATCTTTATGTGTTTTCATCAAATTTCTTCCACCAAAATTTTTAATTTTGACTACACCAATCATATCGCTCTATTTTACTTACATGTCAAAATAAAGTCATTTGATTGGTCTAATTATTTTTTTTAAAACCTCTACTTTTCACCAAAATTCTCAAAAAATCTAATTCTTTTATTATATAAAAGATGATTGGTTACTCCTTTTTTTCCTAAAATGATTGTAGTGTCTTTTTTAACATTTTTTTAATTTAGTTTTTTACTTTTTAAATTTATTTTTATCATAAAATTACTAATTAGAAAATATAAAGTTTTCAAACCAAAACTAATAAAACACAAAAAGTACCAAGGATAGAACCATACAAATTAGAGTGAAAGCTGAAAATACGTAACTAACTTATTTAAATGTACTCATCTACGCAACCTACTATATTTATTATGGATTTACGCAACTTATTTTCAAATACTTACTAATCTACGTAATATTACCAAAATCTGACTTGTTTAACCAGTTGCCATTAAAAAAAGTTATTGTTTGGTCCCTAACGTTTGCATGGACTTCCAGGGTTACTCCTTTGGCAGTTTTACAATAGATTAAGTTACAATAATGATACTAAAAAGTGTGGAGAAGTTAGCTAATTTTTCACACTAAAAACTGTGAACTTTTATTTGTTACATATAAAAGTGTGATTTTTCAAAATTTGTTCATTTTTATTTGTGTATCCAATTTTTTACACATTTATAAATGTCAACAAATTCAAAATATTTTACGCACCTATTGATCATGTGAACAAAAATAAGTGAAAAAAATGCCATGTTCTTTTAGTGTAAGTAGAGATGTAAAATCTTAAAAAAAAATCTTACTATCTGCTCTTATGGGAATGAATAATTTATATGCTTTGTAAACTTTTTATTATTTTACCTCTTTTAATTTTGGGATCATTCTTGAAATGACCAAGATCATTTACTAATTTGTTTTTACCCATTAAACCAAAATTTCTTTAAATGTCTCATGCGACTTATGCAAATTAATAAAATTTATTAAATATTTTTTTTTATTTTGTACTAAGTTGAATAGGTCGCACAAGTCACGTGAGGGATTTAGAAAAAAATTTGTTTAGTGGGTGAAAAAAAAATAATGAGTAATCTTAGGATATTTCAAGAATTATCCCTTTTATTTTACCATAACATTTGGAACAGTTATTTCTTTTGGTTCTTGTTCATATGTAGGGATTTTAAGTTGCTCTTGATACCAACATAGATTGCATGGTTCTATGAATTAAGTGAAACGTATATACATAAGAATTCTATACATAATCTAAGTAAAACTTAAAAAGGCTAAGTTGTTCATATCACCGTTCTCATACGTAGGTTAAATGATCAAATCACTTGGTAAAGTCCCACATAGGTTTATGAACAAATGTTTTGCCACTTCAAATTGTGAAAGCTTAGAGTGGTGGTGTACCTTGAATGTTACAAGTACCCTTCATGGCTTTTTGTATTTTTCATTCTCGCTAAAACATTTTATAAAGTTTGGCATCGGTGCTTGTTTAGAGTAAATGAGTTTTTCTTTGTTGCATTCTGAAATATTGATAGGTGTGTAAACACCCATCCTTTTACCACTTAATTCTGGCTAAAACGAGACCAAAACACGTATTTAATATCATTTGTTTGGAATTATGCGTGGTTTTTGTGTTTATTGTGTTTCCAGAGCCAACCGGATGAATATTGAAGAAAACATGGGATTGCACGGGTTTTACCGAAGAAAAAGACTCAAGATGAAGTCTATTGTCCAAGAGATGCAAAAGATTTGAAGTCACTGGGACTATTCGAAGATTTATCGAAGAAAAGGATCAAAGATGGAAGATTTACATAAGTCGAAGAAACTCAAGTCTATTAAACGAAGAAATTAAAAGACGAGTTGAATTTAATCGACGACAAATCCCGAATCAGAATCGAAAACGTCAACTTTTCTGAAAAGACGAGAAGACAAGAAGAACGGGAGAAAGCCACTCTCCAACCAAAGGGAACACCTATATAAAGGGTTCCCCTCACACTTTTCATCCAGTTTTTAGTTTTTCATTCCCTTCTTTTTCTCTTTTCTTGTTCGTAGTCATCACCAACACCACTAGGGTGTTTGGTGATTTTGATTATTGTTCTTCCAAATCTTGTAGTTTAATCTTGTCTTTTATTTTGTTCAACATTAATCATCAATACAAGTTCTTGTTTAATCTTTCCATTTCATCTTGTCCATCATCATCTTTCATTTCAAGTTCTTAAGTTCTTATTTGGTTGAGTTTTGATTTTAAAAAGTTGTTGAATTTGCGTTTTTATTGATGGGATTTGTAGTTTATAGTTGGTAGATGCTTAGTGATTAGTTTATTTAAGTTTTTGGTGAAAAACTTGGTGATTTTTGGCTTAAAATCGATTTACCTGTTCTTCGGTTAAAGTTACTGTTCTTGAGTTCCCAGGTTCCGGATGAACCAAAAGTTCCGGACGAACCAAGAGTTCCGGATGAGCAAAAGTTCCGAATCAACTTCCTTTTAAAAGTTCCGAATGAATTTTCTTTTTAAAAGTTCCGAATGAACCAAATCTTCCGAATGAACAAAAGTTCCGGATTAACCAAATCTTCCGAATGAACAAAAGTTCCGGATGAATGTTATTTTCAAAAGTTCCGAATGAATGTTTGTTTTTAAAGTTCCGAATGAGTTTTTCTTTTCAAAAAGTTCCGAATGAATGTCCTTTACAAATCTTCCGAATAAACTTCCGGATCAAAAGTTCCGGACGAACTTCCGGATCACCAAACTTCCGAATCAAGGTTCCGAGTAAAGTTCCGACTCAAAGTTCCGGGTGAAGGTTCCGAACGAAGTTCCGGATCAATCTTCCGACTCAAAGTTCCGGGTGAAGGTTCCGAACGAAGTTCCGGATCAACAACTTCCGAATCAAGGTTACTTCCGAATCAGTTTTCTTTGAGTATTTTTAAGTGTTACTGTTCCTTACTGTTTCTTCATTTCATATTTATATTTTAATTTTTAAGTTTAATTTTAATTCAAGTTTTACTAATTGTTATTAATTTAATTGCTTTTAAATTTAAGTTTACATTTTAGAGCATTTAACATTTAGTAGATTAGAAAACTAACTCGCCTTGTTAGTAACCAAGAACAATCATTCCACTTAGAACCGAGATCAATTCGAGAGGATATCGAGAGATTAAAATTGAACCTAGCAAAAACCTAGTATCATTGAACAATTGAATTCTTATTATAAAAATTGAGCAAGAATCTGTGAATTTGGCCGTTAACATTTGAAGTCTAGACAAATAATTTGGTTCGGGGTTTTGATACTTTTTGTGAATACAAGTTGGTTCTAGTCCCACAGTGACTGAACAAAAAGTTTGTTACATTAAATAGTGAGGTTTGTATTGGTTGCCTAAGTTTGCATAAAGTATAATTTGCTGCTTATGAAAACAACATATAATGCAATGCCATGCATACTCTGTATGATTCTTCACTGACATCATTTTTCTCTGCATTTTACATAAACAATTCAATAAACACACACGCACAATCAACAAAAAAGGACGACTAGGTCAAAAAAAGACCGAGTTTCTCTTTTTCTCTTTGTAAGACGATCCATAAAATGGGTGATGAAAGTATAGGGTGACCGGTCAAAGACGCAATCGTGATTTTTGCTTTTGTATGTTTATGTTAATTTTGCTTTGTTCGGTTCGGTTCGATTTCGGTTAAAAGCACGATAAATACGTCTAAATTATATATTCGGTCCGTTTTTTTTTTGCGTATTTTCTTTAAAATTGGTTTTCGGTTTAGTTTGAATTTTTTTAGTTCGATTTGGTTTTGAACTAATGCTCAACCCTAATCGCGGGTTTGAAAACATCGGGTAAAACTAATAACATATAATACTTTTCTTCGTCTCAAAATTATAGTCTATATTACTATTTTAGTATTTTGAGACATCCTAAATTAATTGTTTACTTTCAAAAATAGATTAAAAATATACTTCCTCCGTCCCAATTTATTAGTCTCGTATTGACTTTTGAAATCTTTTAAATTAAACTTTGACTTTAAATTAATGTCGTTGTGTTATATAATATTTGATGGAAAATATATGTATGGAATGAGTTTTAGATATATTTTCATTTGGTATAATTTTCATCAAATATTACATAACACAAAAATAATAAGTTAAAGTCAAAGTTTAGTAGTAAAGACTTCAAAAGTCAATAGGGGACTAATAAATTGGGACGGAATTATTAAAAAAATAAAAAAGTTATAAATTAACTAGTTAAGTGTTAAATTCTCATTCTATAAAAATTAAAAAAAAAGCTTAAAAAATAATGTCTTTATTAAATTACAAGTTTTTATCGATGAACAATAAATCTAAGACGGATAGATTAAGTTTTATAGCGTTCTAACTAGAGGTGGCAAATGGGTTGTTTTGGTTGGGTTTGAGTCATGGGTCAAACGGGTTGTGGTTCAAATGCGTTATGGGTCAAATGGGTTATAGGTCAAATGGTTCGGGTCGGGTTAACCCACTAACTTACAATATTTTCCTATCTTTTAACATGTTCAAACGTTTTTATGTGTATTCGTTCGATATTTACGTTTTAGTCAGTTGTTTTAAGTTTTTCATCGATTTTTTTACGTTTTCATCAGTATTTTTACGTTTTCGTCAGTAAATTTACGTTTTCATCAGTAAATTTACGTTTTCGTCTATAAATATACGTTTTAGGCAGAAAATTCACGTTTTCGTCAGTAAATTTACTTTTTCATCAGTAAATTTACGTTTTCGTCAGTAACTTTACGTTTTCGTCAGAAAATTTTACGTTTTCGTCAGTAAATTTACGTATTCGTCAGAAAATTTACGTTTTCGTCAGAAAATTTACGTTTTCGTCCGAAAGTTTACGTTTTCGTCAATAAATTTACGTTTTCGTCAGAAAGTTTACGTTTTCGTCACTAAATTTACGTTTTCGTCACTAAATTTACGTTTTCGTCAGTAAATTTACGTTTTCGTCAGTAAATTTACGTATTCGTCAGAAAATTTACGTTTTCGTCAAAAAATTTACGTTTTCGTCAGAAAATTTACGTTTTCGTCAGAAAGTTTAAGTTATCGTCAGTAAATTATGTTTTCGTCAGAAAGTTTACGTTTTCGTCACCAAATTTACGTTTTCGTCACTAAATTTACGTTTTCGTCAGTAAATTTACGTTCTCGTCAGTAAATTGACGTATTCGTCAAAAATTTACGTTTTCTTCAGTAAATTTACGTTTTCGTCAGTAAATTTACGTTTTCGTCACTAAATTTACGTATTCGTCAGAAAATTTACGTATTCGTCAGTAAATTTACGTATTCGTCAGAAAATTTACGTTTTTGTCAAAAAATTTACGCTTTCGTCAGAAAATTTACGTTTTCGTCAGTAAATTTACGTTTTCGTCAGTAAAATTACGTTTTTGTCAGAAAATTTAAGTTTTCGTCAGAAATTTTACGTATTCGTCAGAAAATTTACGTATTCGTCAGTAAATTTTCGTTTTCGTCAGTAAATTTACGTTTTCGTCAGTAAATTTTCATTTTCTTCAGTAAATTTACGTTTTCGTCAGTAAATTTACGTTTTCGTCAAAAAAATTACGTTTTCGTCAGAAAATTTATATTTTCGTCTTTAAATTTACGTTTACGTAAATTTACTGACGAAATATACAGACGAAAACGAAAACATAAATTATCTGATAAAAACGAAAATTTACCGTCGAAAACGTAAATTTGCTGACGAAAACGTAACTTTACTGTCGAAAACTTAAAATTACTGACGAAAACGTAAATATACTGACATGAACGTAAATTTACTGACAAAACGTAAATTTACTGACGAAAACGTAAATTTTAGGACGAAAACGTAAATTTACTGACGAAAACGTAAATTTTCTGACGAATACGTAAATTTACGGACAAAAAAATAATTTTACTGACGAAAACGTAAATTTTCTGACGAAAACGTAAATTTTCTGACGAAAACGTAAATTTACTGACGAATACGTAAATTTACTGACGAAAACGTAAATTTACTGATGAAAACGTAAATTTACTGATGAAAACGTAAATTTCCTGACGAAAACGTAAATTTACTGACGAAAACGTAAATTTACTGTCAAAAACATTAAATTACGGACGAAAACGTAAATATACTGACGAAAACGTAAATTTATTGACGAAAACGTAATTTTACTGACAAAAACTTAAATTTTTTGACGAAAACGTAAATTTACTGATGAAAACGTAAATTCTCTGACGAATAAGTGAATTTACTAACGAAAACGTAAATTTTCAGACGAAACGTAAATTTATTGACGAAAACGTAAATTTTCTGACGAATACGTAATTTTACTGACAAAAACGTAAATTTACTGACGAATACGTAATTTACTGACGAAAACGTAAAATTTTCTGACGAAAACGTAAATTTACTGACGAAAACGTAAATTTACTGACGAATACGTAAAATTTCTGACGAAAACGTAAATTTACTGACGAAAACGTAAATTTACTGACGAAAACGTAAATTTTCTGACGAATATGTAAATTTACTGACGAAAACGTAAATTTATTGACGAAAACGTAAATTTTCTGACGACGAAAACGTAAATTTACTGACAATACGTAAATTTACTGGCGAAAATGTAAATTTTCTGACGAGAACGTAAATTTACTGACGAAAACGTAAATTTAGTGACGAAAACGTAAATTTAGTGACGAAAACGTAAATTCAGTGACTTAATAATAAAAACTAACTTTTTAGACTATTGGGGTTTTGGTACAATAATAGGAACCATCTGACCAATTTTTAAACCCATTTAACCCATTCTGAAACCCATTTGACCCAAACTTTATTTTACACAAAGAAAGGAGTTGACCCATTTAACCTATCACTCTATTTTTGCTCAACCCATTTCAACCAATAAGGTTATGAAATTGAACCCAATTGGCTTACTTTTAGTGAAATGGGTTGAAATTGCCACCTCTAGTTCTAACAAATAGCAAAAGAATTGACTGGAATCCCACATAGGTCAACGAAAATAAAAGTTAGTATCTTATATAATGATTTGTATACTTCTTTCACAAATCGAGTTTGGTGTGTTTTGTACCATATGGTCAAAGAAGATTTCCCACATAATTGAGAATCCTTCTCTATCATAGGTAAGTTGCCCACTTTGTTGATTTGTTTTTATATGTTTAAAAGATCTATCACAACATTCATCCAAGTGCTGCTTGTCGGAGATGTTTATGAACCTATACTTAGGCTTTAGGCTGAATGAAGTGGAGGAGGGTTTGCTCGATGAGCGATAAATTCACGCGTGAGTTACCACCTCGCTTAAAAAATTTACGCGTGAGTTGGATATATTGTAATGAAATCCTCATCTAATAAGTAAGTTACAGGTTTTTGGTTTAAACCTTTTTAGTTCTTTTCTTTTTCTTCTATGTATGTTGCGTGAGTATAGTGGCGAGACGTTTAAGATTACCTTGCTTGAGATCCAGTATTTTTATTTTTCAAAACTATTTTGAGTGGGTCTTGGCTTAGTTATAATGATACAACATGGCCAAAAATCACTTCTTTTTTCTTTTTAAAATTATTTGAGATCCTGTTTTTCTTTTCGAATTACATATATTTTAATCTGATAATAATTTATGTTAAAATGAATATATTTTTGTTGAATAAAAAAGAAAGCAGTAGACATAGAAATGTCTCGAATAAAAGTGTTTACGTTTACGTTTTTAATATTCGGATTTATGTAATCTTTTTAATTATTGAATAAAAGTTTAATGTTCGAATAAAAGTGTTTATCACTACAACAATCGACCCATTCCCCAGTGATATTTTTGGGATTTTCCCAGCAACATGTTGATGGGGATACGTTTCCCCAACGACATGTCGCAGGGGAAATGTCGTTGAGGTACGCTCGATGAGAAAGGTATCTCCAGCGACTTCCCCCAGCGACATGTGAGACCCGCAGACTTTTCCTGAAAAAATAGTTTGCCACGGTGGCACGCTTTTTCCCAGCGACATGTCGCTGGGAAAAATCTTTATTAAATCAACAAAAAATAAGTTAAACTTAAGCTTCTCAGCTAATTACATAGTTTCCCCAGCGATATGTCGCTGGGGAATCTCTCCTTACGTTTGACTTTTAACGCTTATGGTTTGACTTGTCAACGATTTTCCAAAGTTTCCTTTGTGACATGTCGCTGGGAAAACTATCGATAGGTTTGACTTGTCAACGCTGCTTGCCTGATTTTGTGGTCGGCTATGACTAGTTTCTCCAGCGACATATCGCTGGGGAAAAGTCTGCATGTTTTTTTTATAAATTGCCTGCACAACAGGCGTTTTCCATATTTTTTCGGGAATTTTTCCAGAAAAAAATCTACCAAAACCTGTACCAAAAACCTTTATTTTACTCACCAAAAGACACATATAAAGTAAACTTGGAATACAAATCAGCACAAACGCGTAATAAGTTCAAACTTACACCAAAATATAATATAACGTTCTAATTTAGTCAAGGATACTAGGAATAAGTCCGGATAGTTAAGGATACTAGGGAAACAAGCGTTCTAATTTATGATAATAGGGAAACAAGTCAAGATAAACATAAGAAAACAATGTACCATACTAATAAACACATATATGACACGACTAGCTCGCGTCATCGGCACCATCCTCACCACCCTCCCGATCCTCACCATCATCCCCCGGGCGACGCCCGCTTCCGCTGGCACCAACACTCTCATATCTCGAAAAATGATCGGCATACCTGTCGTCGCCTCTCAGCATGCCCATCAGGAAATCAACATCCCGACGAGTGTCAGGGGTGACGAACAGCTCGACCTAGAACTGGCGTATCCCGGCAATACCTGACCCACGCCAGGATGGTGGCCGCGAAACTTGCCTCCTCCTACCATTCTATTGATCTCGGAAGTGGTGTTCTCACCCGTCGCCTCTAGCTCCCCCATTCTATCCTGTGTAGTGACAATAACAAAAGGTAGTAAATATATTAGTCGGGTTGCTATCAATCAATGATTCATTAAAGTGTGTTTTGAAAGAATACTTACATACAACTGGAGAGCGTTCGGATCTGCAAATACACCATTTTCATCCGTGTGCAAACGATAGAACATGTCGATCTCTGAAGGCTCCTGTGGGGTTTTAGACGCCTTTTTTTGTACATACACACGCATATAAGATCAATCTAATTAAAAACAGCAAATCTTAACACACCAAAATGTATAATCAGATATATATGTATGTAAAATCAATAATAATAATAATAAAATAATAAAAATAAATAAAAATAAAATAATAATAATAATAATTACCATGAGCTGTCCAGTGCGAGGGATCGACCGAGATCAATGCCGGGAGGGAAGTGTTACCTTGGACCGATTTTGGCTGTTTGTTAAGGATTGCTTCTTGTTATTAGGGTCAGTCCAAAACGTGATTTGTTTCTCCCACTCTTCAGTTAGGTACTCGTCGGGTCTGTCCCGCCTAATCCGAGCCACGTCGTATTCTCTAGTCTTGGGGTTTTTTTACAGTAATCTCGCTTCAGAGTAGCCTTGTTGGTGTTGTATGTTTTTTGAAACTGGCCAGAAATGGTCTCATAAATACGTTGCCACCGAGGGGAGCTCCTGTGCGGCTCGAGATTGTATTTTTTCTGCAATCAAATACAACAGATTGAAAACAGAGTTAGAAATATAATTTATTTATATATTTATTTAAATTTGTTTTATTTATATGATATAAATAAATAAACGAATTTAAATAAATATACACAACACTTTGAAAACAGAGTTAAAATATAATTTATATATTTATTTAAATTTCTTTATTTATTTATATGATATAAATAAATAAACGAATTTAAATAAATATACACAATACAACACCTTGAAAACAGAGTTAGAAATATAATTTATATATTTATTTAAATTCGTTTATTTATTTATATGATATAATTAAATAAACGAATTTAAATAAATATACACAATACAACACATTAAAAACAGAGTTAGAAATATAATTTATATATTTATTTAAATTTGTTTATTTATTTATATGATATAAATAAATAAACGAATTTAACAATTAAATAAATGAACACGATAATTAAATAAACATAAAATGATAACTTACCCCAGGAGCTTCCCAGGCCGTCGTCTTGTGCCCTTCGGGGACCCTGTTCCACGTAGGGTAATACAAAGGTATATCCCTAACGACCACCCCGAAATAGTTTCCCCAATGCTCTGCGTAGGGCCAGACAGGTGCAACTGAGTTATCTTTAGCGTCTACAAAGTCGATCTCGACTGGCCGATTCTGATTCGCGGCCACCGCATCCAGTAATTACAGGCAACAGGTCTTGTCCCGGGTCTTGTCCCTGCCAGCTCTCCTCCCGCCCAAATTGGGCTTTTGCTTTCCTTTCCTGCAAAATCAAGTGAGTGATAAAGTCATAAAAGTTCAAGGCAAACAAGTTCAATATGTGTATCAAATTTATACTTGTATTACAATAATACAGAAATTCTTACCTCGATTAACAAAGCAACCCCCGCAAGCGAATGATGGAGGACGTGGATGTGAAGGATCCTCGCCACCACCGTCCCCGTGGTGTCCCCGTGCAACATCAGCCATCTGTACAAGTACAATTAACATAACATGTAGAAATTCATGAACAAAATAATACAATCATGCACAAATCCAAATATCAAAATAAAATTTACACATTTAAACAATCCACAACAATTTCATTCATTCATTCAAATATATAAGTGTATTTTGCAAGTTACAACACAAAATTAATCTTTTTCGTCACTAGAATAAAATTTCTCAACACCATCATCATCTTTGATGAGGTCTTCAACATCAGAATCTGCTAAATCATGAGGAAGGGGGTCTTCATCATCAGTAATATCATCGTCTTTGCCAGGAACATCATCGATATCTGGCGGTGCGTCAACCTTCGTTGATTCACCATCTATATGCAAATCTATATAGAAAGTGAAATTATGGAAGTCATTCCCACTAGTAGAAGGTGGGAGATCACTAGTAGAAGGTGGGAGATCAGATGAGTTGTCCAAATGTATAATATTAGGTTCGTTCTCTACCACGATTACACCTTTGTTCAAAAACTTTTTATGATTAATATGTTCGACGACCTTCACGTTGGGTTTGGCCGGATCTACAAGGTAGAAGAATTGTTTGACTTGTGTTGCGAGAATGTATTGTTCACTTTTCCACCACTCACCAGAGCCGGCGATTTGTGTCATTTCGTTTCTAAAGGTAAGTTTCTTGACTCTACCAATGTTGCGAGTGTCGAACCACTTAACTTTGAACAACGCAACTTTAAACGACAAATAGTCAAACTCGAGGATTTCTTGAAGCTGACCATAAGAAAATTCCCCGTCAGGGCCAGTCGAACAAACGCCGCTATTTTGAGTTACGCGACGTTCATCGCGGCTCTGCACGATATACCTCACACCATCTACTACGCAAAAGTTTACTGTCATTGGAGCTTTTGATGGTTCATTAGCCAAAGAGAATAACTCGCTACTTGGGCTAACCTCTGGGTCTTGGGGATTTTGTTCGTGACGTTCAAATATCTATGAAGAAGATATGATTAGATAGAAAACAAAAAATAGATATTGTTATTTTTACACTTAAGTACACAAAATAAGTGTTAGTTTACCAGCGTCCTAAACCAGTGGGGGAATTCTTCTAGCATGTCTTTTTTTATTTTTCTTGGAAATAAACTAAAAAACGTTCATGCTATTAGAATAAGTCGTCGAAATGATAAGTTAAGAAAAAAAGTTACAAAATTAAAAAACGTGTACCTCCGGAACTGGTCTTGGTACATGTCAATCTCAGGACTGTTGTTAAGTACATACCATCTCGCTTTCTTGTACTCTTGGATAGGAAAATGAGGAAAGGACAGTAAACCAATCGGCTTGCATACCGATCGGAACACCTGAAACTTACACGTTGAGGGAGGGGGGTCCACATTACGATCGGGACGATTAAATTTCGTGGTAACACCCCGAAAATATTGAGAACTTATAGTTAATGCTTCTTCTGCAACATAACCCTCCGCGATCGAATGGAAACATCCACCAGGGTTGAATAGGCCGCCTTCAAGAGCCTCTAGAGCTAAATGGATGGGCAAGTGAATCATAATGTCAAAGAAAGCAAGAGGATATATGCGCTCAAGCTCGCATAGAATTTCAACCACCTTGACCGAAGCTTTCAAAATGTCCTCCTCTATCAAAGTTGTATAGCAGAGTTGCTTAAACAAGGAACATAGATTGGTTATTGGTTTTGCAATATGTCCGGGCAAGTAATTTTGAAGTCCGTAAGGAAGTAAACGTTGCATCATTATATGACAGTCATGAGACTTTAGGCCCGTTATATTTATATCATTATCGGTCACTTTGTGATTGAAGCATGATCCGAACCCATCTGGTAGTTTAACTCATTTGATGTACTGACAAAAAAAAATTCGGTTCTCTGCTGTTAAAGAATACGCAGCCTGGGTGTGACACCCCCAAATTGAGTCAAATGTAGTGGAAATAATATTTGGGTGTCACGTAGGTGGATCAACAGCAGACAGAATATAGAGCAACAGATAAAAGATTATCCTTACATTTATTACATGATTGAAAGTGCAAATAGTATTAAAATAGTCTTTAACATTGTTCAATAGTTTGAATTATTCCCCAGTTTATAAAACCCCAGATGAGCTCTATAAATGCAGCCTATCATGATGCTTGACTCCATGCACACCAATACCTGCTTCAGTTTCCTGAGAAAACATGCTTAGAGAGTCAACATAAAGATGGTGAATTCACAGGTTTAATAAAATAAGTTTGGACAATAAACATTCACTGAAGTAGTAATGCACAAAGCATCAATACTTAAAAGTAATTACATTCCCATATTGCCTGAAACTGAGACTTGACAGTTAAGTCCTTAACAAATAAGGACCCTCCGCCTTATAAAAAGGCACCCATAAATATAATAAGTGCTGACATGTGAAACATCTGTTTTCCTGGCCTAGGCACAGTAAGCATGACTCACCCAGATAGGGACGGTCAATCCCAAATAGATCTATTTATAACATTCAGGTAATTCAATAATTCTAACAGTTTCAGATGCACGGGTCATGCGGGTTCATCTACAATAGGCAGGGTAATCAAAGGTTTCGCAATTCAATCCATGTCCATAAAATAAAATATGTTGCATGTTTTCTTCCCCATTAAAAGGTTTAAAAGTTTGTCAATATATAAAGTGGGGCCATGAACTCACCTCAGTAGTACAGCAATAAGTCAGTAGATAAATCTGATAAGGATGCTCACGATACAATCAACGACCTAAATAATTATAAGGTCTCAGTAAATGCATAACATAATGCATAAAAGTTTCATAATAAATCTGTGCATGCTTATACTGGTTTTAAGCATTTTATTATGATACTTGTATTTTTCTGTTCATCGTTGTACAAGTTCTAATAGTATTTATTTTAAGTATAAAATAAATAATAAGGTTAAATTAATTAATCCATTTAATTAATATTTTGTACTTATGTTGTTTATAAAACACTTTAAATATTTATAAAAGGTAGTTTTATATATATATTTAAAGTAACAGAAAATAAATATAATTAATATATTTATTTTATAAGTTAATCATTTTTAATTTATATTTAATATATAAATGAGGCTTATAAAACGTATAACATTTTAATTAAATTCCAAGTTTACGTAGTGTTTATAATTATTAAATTATAAGTTTGGAAAAATAAAAATTGTTACGTTTAAAATAACGGATATAAATATATAGAAATTTTAGGGTTCGTTATACTTTGTATAAAATACGTTTTAGTCCTTCTATTCAAATAATTACCCGTGGTTAAATTACTTTTATACCCCTAGGGTTTCTAAGTCTTTCAAGTAATTACAATTTTGGTCCCTCCCTAGTTACACGTGTAACTAGGGTTTGTTTAAGTTTCGTTAAATGGAAAAAATGGTCCCTAAAGTATTCGGCTTATATTAGGGCTTATTATAGTTTCACAAGTTGGCATTTTTGGTCCTCCACATTCGGCTAATATTTAGGTTTGATATTAAGTTACACAAATGCCCCTAGGGCTTGTATAGGTTTCGGCTTATGTCACAATTAGTCCCTAGGGTTACTTAGGGCTTGGTAAAGTTTGTTAACTTGGCATAAAAGGTCCCTAGGGCTTATATTATGTTTCGGTATATAACAAATGATATCCCTAGGTTTTCTTAAGTTTACACAAATTACCCTAACACCATATTAATTTCGTTTAAGTCCTTTTTATCACCTTAAAGTTTTGGATAGTGTTCAAAACACGCCCTTAACTCTCGGCAATTTACAAAAGTGGTCATATAGTTTATATTTTTGGAAAATAAGTTTCTACACTTGTTTATTTGGATCCCTATACTTTGTAAAATTATAAATCCAACCCGAAAGTATTATATTTTCCATTTTAACCCGAAATACTATAGATTTACTATTTTAACCCAAAGTTTCATAGATCTTGCATTTTAATACCAAATATTTATAGATCTATTATTTTAAACCCGAAACTTTACAATGTTACATTTTTGACACTAAAAGTTTTATAAAAATATTTTATTTAGTAACAATGAATATTTATTTAGGCAACTTATTATAGTGAGCTTAAAACTAAACCTTATAAAGCATAATAGTGAGCTTATCATTTTAAGGCACCTATAATCATAAGTCTAGTGTTTCTAGTTATATCTAAACATTACAAGATTACCCAAAATAGAAATATGGGCTTAAACCCCACGTCCAAAATCATGCATGCTTAGTTTTCCGTGGTTTTTCAAGTTTAACTAGATCATGGTGACATGTTCTTCATGGTTGATAAGTTTTTACATCATTTTAAGCCATAGTAAAAATCAAGCCGTGACTTATTATAGATTTAGGGTTTAAATATTTGTTTCAACATTAACTTTTACTAAGAATCACCATGTGTATGTTAATATGTATGAAAGTAAATGTATAGAAAGATCGGTTTTAGATTTGACTTACTTGTTTAGATAGGTTTAAGAGTGATAGGAGAATGAGTAAGAACAAATGATAAGCTTTCAACAATGGAGGTCTTGGTGACCTAAAACAAGCCGTGGGCTTCAAGGAGAGCTTCTAGGGCTTCTTTCTTGCTTCAATGATCAAGGTACTTGTAGGATGAGCTTGGAGGTTTATTAATGGTGGAAAGGTGTTTAGCCGTAGGTTTTTAGAGAGAGAGTGAAGGTGATGGAGTGAAATGTGTTTGCAAGTGAATTATGTTGTGGGTTGTGTGTGTTTCGGCTAAAAACAAGGTAAGAGAGAGTATCCAATGGGATCTTGGTACCTAGTACCTTGTATCTTACAAAGATACACAAGATTTGGTTTAAGATATTTGCTAGTTTATTCCCACATGCTCCAAATAGAAATTGACTTTTCTTCCACAAATGGGCAATGTTGCCGCGTGTTTATGGGTCAAAGGGGGACAATAAGAGACTTGGTATAGTGTATGGGTATGGTGTGTGTAAGTAGTGTGTAAGAAAAAGGCATGGTTAGTATAGAAAAGCATGGTTTAGCATAGTGTATTAGTGGATAATACACTTGATTATACTTATAAGTTAGCTAACAAATGATGATAGTGTAGACATGTATACATGTACACGGCATGTATATGCATGTGGGAGGGTTTTTGATAATTTTGCCAAGTGTTGTATGAGAATAATAGCCCTCGTTTAATATTTTATGTATTTGTTGAGTTGTAGGTATTTTTGTTGAAGCTTTTAGGTAATTTAGTGAAAGTGTATATTAAATACATCAATATAATTATTTTACTTAAATAAAGTAAATAAATGACAATATAAAACAATGTACATTGTTTTAAAGTGTTAGGTGTTTATTCCTTTTAGGTAATATATGTAAATATGTACATATAAAATAAATCCAAGTACTTAATAAATAAATTGAGTAAGGTTACAGTTTATCTCCAAAATATGTACTGAGGTGATGAGTCTATTATTAAATCAAGTGGCCAGTCAGTTTCCAGAATAGTCAATAAATGACTAAGAGTTCATATAAATGTAAAATAAATATGAAAGGTAGTATGACAAAAAGTATCTGATTAAAAATAAGTCATATAAAGGTAGAATTATATAGATTCCAAAAATAAATAGTACAACAGTTGACTAAGTCAATAAGGTAAAATTAGAGGTTTTACAGCACTATCCCGTTACTTTAGCTTTGTCCTTAAAGCTTAAGATGAAGCTATTGGTCGGGTGAACAAGTGTGGGTACTTGGTCTTGAACGAGTCTTCTTGTTCCCAAGTGAACTCAGGGCCTCTCCTAGAGTTCCAACGTACTTTGACCAACGGGATGCGACTGTGTTTCAATTTCTTAACTGTCCTCTCCATGATTTCCATTGGTTCTTCTATGAACTAGTGTTTGTCGTCAAATTGAACTCCCTCCAATGGCATAGCCAATGGTTCTTCAGCATAGCACTTCTTCAGGTTAGACACATGAAAGGTAGAGTGTACCCGACTCAGTTGTTGGGGCAACTCTAAACGATAAGCTACTTCCCCGATCCTGGCTATTACTTTGAAAGGGCCAACATAACATGGATTCATTTTTCCACGTTTGCCAAAGCGTACAACACCCTTTCCAAGGTGATACCTTGAGCATAACACGGTCACCTACTTCAAACTGCATAGGTTTGCGTTTTAGGTCCGCGTAGCTCTTTTGTCGATCGCGAGCAGCTTGAATTCTCTGCTTGATGAGGACGATCTTGTCTGTAGTCTCCTGGATTAATTCTGGTCCAGTGAGCTGAAATTCACCTACTTCTGCCTAGCACACAGGCGAACGGCATTTGCGACCGTATAGTGCTTAAAAAGGGGCAGCCTTGATACCGGCGTGATAACTGTTGTTGTTAAGAGAATTCCACTAAAGGAATGTGGTCAACCTATCTATTTCCAAAATCAATCACACATGCTCGTAGCATGTCCTCTAGAGTTTGGATGGTTCGTTCACTTTGACCATCAGTTTGCGGATGATAAGCAGTACTCATATCCAAATTGGTACCTAAGGCTCGTTGGAAAGCCTTCCAAAAGTTTGACGTGAACCTACCATCTCGATCACAGATTATCGACACTGGTATCCCATGTTTGGTCACAATCTCCTTCAGGTACGTTTTTGCTAGTCTTGCAAGGGAATCGTTCTCCCTAATTGGCAGGAAATGAGCAAACTTGGTGAGTCGATCGACGATTACCCAGATAGTATCGTAACCGTGAGATGACTTTAGGAGTTTGGTGACAAAGTCCATGGTGATGTTGTCCCACTTCCATTTCGGTATCTTTGGTTGTACAAGTAAACCCGATGGCCTCTGGTGTTCAGTTTTGACACGAGCACAGGTCAAACATTTCTGAACGTAGGTGGAAATGTCGGCTTTCATATTCGGCCACCAATATAACTTCTTCATATCCTGATACATAATCCAGGATGTATAGAATATTTCGACTTATGAGATTCGTGCATGATCACGTTCCTCAAATCTCCATAGCAAGGTAACCAACTTCGTCCGTGAAGGCATAGGGTTCCGTCTGCTCTAGGTTCTAGGTTCTAGCTTCTCCTTGCTAAGGTCGGTTCTGAGCATTCCCCCGACATCTTCCTTCACGAGGTTTTCAGGTAATTGGGCTTGAGTCTGAGCTTCCAAAATCTGTTTGGGTAGATCCAAACTGATTCTCATAACTAATGCCCGAACTCTCATAGGAGGGTCCGTTTCCTTACGACTTAAAGCATCAGCAACCATGTTTGCTTTACCAGGGTGGTATTTGATCTCGCGGTCGTAGTCACTCAACAACTCAATCCAACGGCGTTGTCTCATGTTCAGCTCCTTCTGATCCAGTATGTGTTGCAAACTTTTATGGTCGGTATGTACTGTGCACTTTGTTCCGTATAGGTAATGTCTCCAGATTTTGAGAGCAAAAACTACGGATCCAAGTTCTAGATCGTGAGTGGTGTAATTCTTCTCATGCTTCTTCAGTTGTCTTGAAGTGTAGGCAATCACCTTCATCCTCTGCATCAATACTGCACCTAAGCCCTTGTATGAGGCATCACAATATACAACGAAATCATCGTTGCCTTCAGGCAAGGCCAGTATGGGTACACTGCATAACTTCTGCTTGATCAGTTGGAAAGCTGATTCTTCCTTCTCTCCCCAATCGAACTTTATTCCTTTCTGTGTGAGTTTGGTCATCGGTTTGGCTATTTTGGAAAAGCTTCAATGAATCTGCGGTAGTACCCGGCAAGGCCTAGAAATTGGCGGATCTCCTCGGCGATTTAGGACATACCCAATCCTTGACAGATTCGACCTTTGCTGGATCCACATGAATACCGTCACAATCGATGACATGACCAAGGAATTGCACTCTAGGAATCCAGAATTCACATTTGGAGAACTTAGCATAGAGCTGATCCTCCTTGAGTACCTTTAGTACTTGTGCAAGATGTTCCCCGTGTTCTTGTTCGTTCTTAGAATAAATGAGTATGTCGTCAATGAAGACTATAGACTATCACAAATTTATCCAGGTAGGGTCTGCACACACGGTTCATAAGGTCCATGAAAATAGCTGGCGCATTGGTCAACCCAAATGGCATAACCTGGAATTCGTAATGACCGTAACGGGTTCTAAAAGCTGTTTTTAGAATATCTTCCTCCCTGACTCGTAGCTGATGGTATCCAGATCTCAAGTCAATCTTGGAATACACACTTGACCCTTGCAGTTGGTCAAATAGGTCGTCAATGCGAGGAAGAGGATAACGATTCTTCACTGTTAACTAATTCAGCTCTCTTTAATCGATGCACATTCGAAAAGAACCATCTTTCTTTTTGACAAATAACACAGGAACTCCCCATGGTGAGGAACTGGGTCGAATGAATCCTTTGTCATATAGTTCTTGAAGTTGTTCAGCTAGTTCTTTTATCTCTGATGGTGCCAACCGGTATGGAGCTTTAGCTACAGGTGCAGCTCCGGGAACCAAATCAATTTGAAATTCCACTTGTCGGGTCGGTGGTAAGCCTGGCAACTCATCAGGAAAGATTTCTGGAAAATCTCGGACGATGGGTACGTCCTTGATTTTCTTCTTCTCGGGCTTGTCTTCTTCATCTGTTTAAGAAATATGGGCCAAGAAGATAGGACATCCTCTCAACAAATATTTCTGAGCTTTTGTACAAGAGATAACACTAAGTATAGTGGCAGCGAGGTCAGTGTTACCGTCTCCCCGAATGATTAGAGTTTCGTTTCCCCATGGAATACGGACTAGATTTTCGTCACAAACAATGACTGCGCGGTATCTCGCTAACCAGTCCATGCCAATAATAACATCAAAACTACCAAGGTTTACGGGAATAAGGTCGATGTTGAACGGATGTTTGGAAAGATTTAAGGTACAACCTCTAATGATAGTGTCAGCATCTATAGTTTTACCGTCAGCTAATTCTACGGAGTAACGGTGATCTAAGCTTGTAGGAATAACTTCTAGTACTTGGCTAAATTCAGTGGATATAAAACTTCGGTCTGCTCTAGTGTCAAAAAAACATATGCATAACGATTGTTCAATAGAAACGTACCAGTAACGACATTTGAATCGGGGTTGGCTTTTGCATTGCCGACCACGTACACTCTGGATGAAGCTCCTCCACTGTTCTTGTTCTGGTTGGCCCGCTTAGGGCAACTTGGTCTCACGTGTCCTTGTGCTCCACACTCATAGCACACAACTCCCTTCTTGGGTCCATTGTTGTTTCCTCCAGTAGCGTTGTGGTTCCCCTGCTGTCCATTCCCATTCCCACGGGCATTGTATCCGCCCCTGTTGTTATAGTTCCCAGTGTTTTGAGTGGGTCGGGCCTGAGTGACAGCATTAACTCGACAGGTTTTAGCAAAATGACCCACTTGTCCACATCTATAGCAGGTCTGGCATGGGCTATCTACAATATGGAGATAGTTGCACTTTGAGCACAAAGGTTTGGCGCCCATGTACGAGTTAGCTCCTGCAGAGGTAGCACTTTAAAGTTGCCCAACATTCTGCTTCTTAGGATGCTGCTGGTGCTGACTGTAGAAATACTCGTCTGCCTTTCGCTTGTTGTCAGTATGCCTCTCGGATATCGTACGGACTCTTTTGTTTATCAACTCAGTAGCGAACTCAATGGCATTCTCGAAGGTAGTAGGTCGAGATGCGAGCACACTGTCGTGAATGGCATCTGAGAGTCCACCCCCATACTTCCCAATCTTATCTTCCTCCTCCACAAACATTCTGGTGCACATTTGGGTCAACTCTTGGAACCTTTGGTTGTACGCAGTGATGTCATTGTTCCTGCATCTGAGATCCCACAATTCAATCTCAAGTTTCTTCATTTCTCCCCTTGGACAGTATTTCTCTGTCATTCTCTCCTTCAGCTCGGTCCAGTTGAGAGCATAGGCAACATCGTGTCCAAGAGTAGCAACAACAAAGTTCCACCAAGTAAGAGAACTCTCAAGTAGGGTGCAGGTGGAAAACTTCACTCTGTTCTCTTCTGCACAGTCGTTGATGCGAAATACCGTTTCCAACCTCTCAAACCACTGCATCAGTTCCACCACTCCTTCTTTGCCCTTGTAGTAGGAAGGCTTACATTTCAAGAAGTCGGGGTAAGAGCAACCCCTGGTGGTCTGATTATTTCGGCGGTTGTTGGAGTTTTGACTATCGTCTACGTTCCTGCTGGCAGCCATCGTAGATGCGATGCCTTGATCAATCATTTCCCTTAGTTGGGCAGCAGTGACGTTTTGGGTAGTGATTACCATTTTTCTATAATTATACACAAAAATGAAATCATTAGTTCAAGGTGTTAGCATAGTTTTATATAATTACACGAAAAGAAATTCATGCATAGACTTTGCAACAAATTGGATAACTTGTTTAAAGTTCATAATATAATACAGTACATGATATAATAAAAGCTAATGAGTACATGCCATAAGTCTAGAATAGGAATACAGTACAAAATGCACAACCTGATCCAAGACAGAGCACAACCCGCCTGTCTGGGATGGTGGTACATGAAATCTAAAGTACATCATCTATGAATCCCTAATCTAAATAGTACAGTACAAAGATACAACTTACTAAAGAAAAGTACAAATACATGAGATCCTATATCATGATAGCCGGGATGCAACCCTAATAGCTTATCATGATGTACAAAAGATCTAGTACATCTAATCTATTGGTGTCTAACAGACTCCTCGGATACGGCTGGTGCCACGGGCGGTGATGAGACAGCTGGTGCCTGCATGGCAACCTGCATCGCGGTCATGGCAGTCCTGGTCTCCTTGAGCAGTCGGAGTGCCTCTAGGAACTGGTCTCTGAGAGTCTGCTGAACTCCCCGGAGATGAGCGGTCTCTGACGTCAATCCCTGATGACGGACCTCCTAGAGGTCGAAGAAAATAGGAAGAGTCTCCTCTATGGTCAAGAGGGCGGTATGAGTGTCCGTCTGCTGGCTCTGGAGCAAGTAGATCTGCTCACGGAGGAACTCATTCTCATCCAGCAACCACTGGAGAGAATGATAAGTAGTAGACCACGCCCCTCGTGCGGCGTGCGCCTCAGCACTCACAGTCCAAGATAGAAGGTCCTGTCGTTGCTGTAGAACAGCGCGCTCGGTCTGTCCGGACGATAGCAGAGCAAGAATATCTGCTACATCCTGGGCCTGGCGTGCGGCCAGTGCCGTAATCTTGGCCTGAACGGGGTCAGCATGTCTAGCCCGGGAACCCTCAACGATCTCAAAAGTGGAATCGAGAGGTGCCTCGTACCTCCTATTACGAGGTGGCAGAGACTCGGGTGCATGGTCCCGTAGAGAAGTCACTAGTGGTACAGGTGGTATAGCAGCAGGAGGCTGCACCTCTTCCCCAGCGGGGGAAATAGGTGGAGTAGAGATAAGTGCCTCGATATATGCTGCGTCGAAAGAAGTGTGACTATCGCCGGAGTCATTGGCAGATAACCATCCACATAAGACGGTCGTCGGGGATACGGCAGCAGGTGTATCGGTAGGTGATGTCATGGTAAATCTGAAAGTAATATAGTTTTAATTGACATAAGTATAAACTTACTCAAGTTAAAGTTTTTGGGAAATAATAATTTAAAATTATATAATAGTGCCGTTTAACACTCGCCATGCTAAAGGTTACGTTAATACTTATAAGATTAATCAACCGGATGTTAATAATCAATGCACATGCAATCACACAATCGATGTATGCTCAACGTTCTATATGCTTAAGTATTCTAGTCCCGAAAATCCCAAAAGATTTTTAAAGCAGTTATAGTCCAGATTATATAAAAAATTTATTTTTATATTCATTTTAATTTGTGTTCTGATTCTCTATAACTATCGCTCTGATACCATTCTGTGACACCCCCAAATTGAGTCAAATGCAGCGGAAATAATATTTGGGTGTCACGTAGGTGGATCAACAGCAGACAGAATATAGAGCAACAGATAAAAGATTATCCTTACATTTATTACATGATTGAAAGTGCAAATAGTATTAAAATAGTCTTTAACATTGTTCAATAGTTTGAATTATTCCCCAGTTTATAAAACCCCAGATGAGCTCTATAAATGCAACCTATCATGATGCTTAACTCCATGCACACCAATACCTGCTTCAGTTTCCTGAGAAAATATGCTTAGAGAGTCAACATAAAGTTGGTGAATTCACAGGTTTAATAAAATAAGTTTGGACAATAAACATTCACTGAAGTAGTAATGCACAAAGCATCAATACTTAAAAGTAATTACATTCCCATATTGCCTGAAACTGAGACTTGACAGTTAAGCCCTTAACAAATAAGGACCCTTCGCCTTATAAAAAGGCACCCCTAAATATAATAAGTGCTGACATGTGAAACATCTGTTTTCCTGGCCTAGGCACAGTGAGCATGACTCACCCAGATAGGGACGGTCAATCCCAAATAGATCTATTTATAACATTCAGGTAATTCAATAATTCTAACAGTTTCAGATGCACGGGTCATGCGGGTTCATCTACAATAGGCAATGTAATCAAAGGTTTCGCAGTTCAATCCATGTCCATAAAATAAAATATGTTGTATGTTTTCTTCCCCATTAAAAGGTTTAAAAGTTTGTCAATATATAAAGTGGGGCCATGAACTCACCTCAGTAGTACATCAATAAGTCAGTAGATAAATCTGATAAGGATGCTCACGATACAATCAACGACCTAAATAATTATAAGGTCTCAGTAAATGCATAACATAATGCATAAAAGTTTCATAAATCTGTGCATGCTTATACTGGTTTTAAGCATTTTATTATGATACTTGTATTTTTCTGTTCATCGTTGTACAAGTTCTAATAGTATTTATTTTAAGTATAAAATAAATAATAAGGTTAAATTAATTAATCCATTTAATTAATATTTTGTACTTATGTTGTTTATAAAACACTTTAAATATTAATAAAAGGTATTTTTATATATATATTTAAAGTAATAGAAAATAAATATAATTAATATATTTATTTTATAAGTTAATCATTTTTAATTTATATTTAATATATAAATGAGGCTTATAAAACGTATAACATTTTAATTAAATTCCACGTTTACGTAGTGTTTATAATTATTAAATTATAAGTTTAGAAAAATAACAAGTGTTACGTTTATTTAAGTTTTACGTTTAAAATAACGGATATAAATATATAGAAATTTTAGGGTTCGTTATACTTTGTATAAAATACGTTTTAGTCCTTCTATTTAAATAATTACCCGTGGTTAAATTACTTTTATACCCCTAGGGTTTCTAAGTCTTTCAAGTAATTACAATTTTGGTCCCTCCCTAGTTACACGTATAACTAGGGTTTGTTTAAGTTTCGTTAAATGGCAAAAATGGTCCCTAAAGTATTCGGCTTATATTAGGGCTTATTATAGTTTCACAAGTTGGCATTTTTGGTCCTCCACATTCGGCTAATATTTAGGTTTGATATTAAATTACACAAATGCCCCTAGGGCTTGTATAGGTTTCGGCTTATGTCACAATTAGTCCCTAGGGTTACTTAGGGCTTTGTAAAGTTTGTTAACTTGGCATAAAAGGTCCCTAGGGCTTATATTATGTTTCGGTATATAACAAATGAGATCCCTAGGTTTTCTTAAGTTTACACAAATTACCCTACACCATATTAATTCCGTTTAAGTCCTTTTTATCACCTTAAAGTTTTGGATAGTGTTCAAAACACACCCTTAACTCTCGGTAATTTACAAAAGTGGTCATATAGTTTATATTTTTGGAAAATAATTTTCTACACTTGTTTATTTAGATCCCTATACTTTGTAAAATTATAAATCCAACCCGAAAGTATTATATTTTCCATTTTAACCCGAAATACTATAGACTTACTATTTTAACCAAAAGTTTCATAGATCTTGCATTTTAATACCAAATATTTATAGATCTATTATTTTAAACCCGAAACTTTACAATGTTACATTTTTGACACTAAAAGTTTAATAAAAATATTTTATTTAGTGACAATGAATATTTATTTAGGCAACTTATTATAGTGAGCTTAAAACTAAACCTTATAAAGCATAATAGTGAGCTTATCATTTTAAGGCACCTATAATCATAAGTCTAGTGTTTCTAGTTATATCTAAACATTACAAGATTACCCAAAATAGAAATATGGGCTTAAACCCCACGTCCAAAATCATGCATGCTTAGTTTTCTATGGTTTTTCAAGTTTAACTAGATCATGGTGACATGTTCTTCATGGTTGATAAGTTTTTACATCATTTTAAGACATAGTAAAAATCAAGCCGTGACTTATTATAGATTTAGGGTTTCAATATTTGTTTCAACATTAACTTTTACTAAGAATCACCATGTGTATGTTAATATGTATGAAAGTAAATGTATAGAAAGATAGGTTTTAGATTTGACTTACATGTTTAGATAGGTTTAAGAGTGATAGGAGAATGAGTAAGAACAAATGACAAGCTTTCAACAATGGAGGTCTTGGTGACCTAAAACAAGCCGTGGGCTTCAAGGAGAGCTTCTAGGGCTTCTTTCTTGCTTCAATGATCAAGGTACTTGTAGGATGAGCTAATGATTAACCTTTATGTAGTATGAGACATAATCTGAGAGTTGTAAATAAGCTTGGAGGTTTATTAATGGTGGAAAGGTATTTAGCCGTAGGTTTTTAGAGAGAGAGTGAAGGTGATGGAGTGAAATGTGTTTGCAAGTAAATTGTGTTGTGGGTTGTGTGTGTTTCGGCTAAAAACAAGGAAAGAGAGAGTATCCAATGGGATCTTGGTACCTAGTACCTTGTATCTTACAAAGATACACAAGATTTGGTTTAAGATATTTGCTAGTTTATTCCCACATGCTCCAAATAGCAATTGACTTTTCTTCCACAAATTGGCAATGTTGCCATGTGTTTATTGGTCAAAGGGGGACAAGAAGAGTCTTGGTATAGTGTATGGGTATGGTGTGTGTAAGTAGTGTGTAAGAAAAAGGCATGGTTAGTATAGAAAATCATGGTTTAGCATAGTGTTTTAGTGGAAAATACACTTGATTATACTTACAAGTTAGCTAACAAATGATGATAGTGTAGACATGTATACATGTACACGGCATGTATATGCATGTGGGAGGGTTTTTGATAAATTTTGCCATGTGTTGTATGAGAATAATAGCCCTCGTTTAATATTGTATGTATTTATTGAGTTGTAGGTATTTTTGTTGAAGCTTTTAGGTAATTTAGTGAAAGTGTATATTAAATGAATCACTATAATTATTTTACTTAAATAAAGTAAGTAAATGACAATGTAAAATAATGTACATTGTTTTAAAGTGTTAGGTGTTTATTCCTTTTAGGTAATATATGTAAATATGTACATATAAAATAAATCCAACTACTTAATAAATAAATTAAGTAAGGTTACAGTTTATCTCCAAAATATGTACTGAGGTGATGAGTCTATTATTAAATCAAGTGGCTAGTCAGTTGCCAGAGTAGTCAATAAATGACTAAGAGTTCATATAAATGTAAAATAAATATGAAAGGTAGTATGACAAAAAGTATCTGATTAAAAATAAGTCATATAAAGGTAGAATTATATAGATTCCAAAAATAAATAGTACAACAGTTGACAAAGTCAATAAGGTAAAATCAAAGGTTTTACACTAGAGCTTCACAGTCTTCCCCTTGTGGTTTACGGTTAGCCACAAAGGTCTTCGAATGCCCATCCTTTTCAAGTCTTGTCTTGCCTTTGTAGTGTCTTTACTTTTGTCATTCATTAACAAAATGTTCAAGATGGCCTCCAACACATTTTTTTTATATGCATGATGTCTAAATTGTGTCTTAGTGAAATAAAAGGCCAATACTCAAGCTCGTAAAAAATAGACCGTTTAGTCCAGTTAAGCTCGACTTTAACATTGCGGGAAATCTTTACACCCCCATGTTTCGGATGTTTACCCGGCACACATGTTAGCAATCTAGAATGTTGATCCTGTATTACATCTGGCCGGTTATATTCTTTAGGTCGATCTTTGTGTTCAGGTTCGCCATTGAAGTCATTACGTGAACTCCTCCATTTATGGGGATTCTTTAATCATCTTCTATGGCCAACATAAGCTATTTTGCTTGTGGCATGAATAGATGGAGTTTCTAGGTTGCATGTAGGGCATGCCATGTAACCTTGATCACTTCACCCAGACAAACTACTTCGAGCAGGAAAATCATTTATGGTCCATAAAAGCATCGCTCTCATGTTGAACTGCTTTTGTGAAATAATGTATGTGGTATCAACACCATCCTTATGCCATAAAGTCTTCAGGTCCTTAATCAAAGGCCGCAAGAAAACATCAATGTCCTTGCCCGGGGATTTAGGGCTAGGAATTAACAACGTCAGCATAAAATTACTTTCTTTCATACATATCCAAAGAGGCAGATTGTATGTTGTCAATATCACCGATCACGTGCTGTAGGTCTGACTAAGGTTGCCGAACAAATTGAAACCATCAGCACACAACCTTAGTCGAACATTTCTTGGTTCTACTGCAAACTCTGGATACTTCACGTCAAACTTCTTCCAAGCCGCGGCATCAACCGGGTGTTGCACCTTACCAGGCTCCGCACACTTTCAAGTAGCATGCCAAGTCATGTCTTTTGCAGTGTGTCTAGACTTGTACAAATGTTGTAGTCTAGGAATGATCGGAAAGTAACGCAACACCTTCCTAGGAACTTTCTTCCCTGGTGTGTTAGTGTCTTTCCATCTACTCGTATTACACACCGGACAAAATTGAAATTCTGCTTTATCATCCCAAAACAAGTAGTAGTCATGTTCACAAGCATGTATCGACTCGTACCCTAACCCGATCGTTTTAAGTGTCTTCTTTATTGCATAGTACGATGGTGGGAACTTTAATCCTTTACTTTCAGGAAATGCATATTGGAAAAACTCTAATATTTCATTGAATAAAGAATCTGTCATTTTGCCTTTAGCCTTAAAATAGGTAAATTTTGCCATAAAGTCTAGTTGAGACACATGTTCACAACTAGAGTACAGCGCCTCGTTGGCACTTGCATACGACTCTTCAAACTCGGTACGAGTGGCTTGAGTCGGTTGGTTACTAGTCTCACCAATATTATCTCCTTGTGTTGGTTCATTCGAAGGAATATAGCTAAGATCATCGAGTAACGTTGTCATGTCACTCATCATAGGTTCTCTTGGGTTATCTATCACTGGCACAGGTGGAGCCGGTTCACCGTGTTTGACCCATCTGGTATAGAGTGGGTCCCACCCGTTATGAGTAATATGATCTCCAATCCAATCGATGGGTTTCCATAATACACTTCGACATTTTTTGCATGGACGTCTAATTTTCCCCGTATCATTCACCGACGACCGGCAATGATCGACGAATTTTGTGAGACAGTCATTAAATTCTTGGGAAACAATCGGTTTTTTATCTAACTCTTATCAACGAATACCATAACTGCGTTTTATCCGTATATTTAGTTATTATTACACGGAAGGCAAGTATGTAAAGCAATCCTAGATGTTTTGTTCAACTAGTGCAACTATGGAAGGCAATCCTAACCCACTCTTTGATGCTTCGTCTCATATATGAATGCGTATAACCGATTTACGATTTGAGAAAATTTCGGCAGCATTTCCCCTCAACTCCCCAAATATGTGTTTAAAGACATATTCGTAGGAGTAAAGGAGAAACACTATCGAAATCATCTCAAATAGTAAACCAGTTATACGCATTCATATCCTAAATGAGACAAAACAATCAAAAAGCAGTCCCAAACAGGGGACTTTCCGAAGTTAATTCCTATTAAATTAACTTCGGACGGGCTTTCTATAGGTTGATCAATTTCAGATGGGAATTTTCTGAAATTAATCGCTAAAATCCTAAAACATTCCTAAGGTTTAATTCAATAAAACATTTATATCAAACAGCTTATTCTGATAAGCTTATTAGAATAAGATGTTTTCAAACAGCTTATCCTGATAAGCTTATCTGGATAAGTTGTTTTCAAACAACTTATTCTGATAAGCTTATCAGGATAAGCTGTTTTCAAATAGCTTGTTCTGATAAGCTTATCTGGATAAGCTGGTTGAAAACAGCTTATTATGATAAGCTTATTAGGATAATCTGTTTTCAAACAGCTTGTTCTGATAAGCTTATCAGAATAAGCTGGTTGAAAACAGCTTATTCCAATAAGCTTATTCGGATAAGCTGTTTTCAACAAGCTTATCCTGATAAGCTTATCAGAATAAGCTGTTTTCAAACAGCTTATTCTGATAAGCTTATCAGAAACAGCTGTTGTGATAAGCTTATACGAATAAGCTGTTAGAAAACAACTTATATCAAAATAAAGTGTTCTCTTCGGTTAGGCATCATATATAAGGAGTGTTTGGATTTGAATTTAACACAAGAGAATAACATTTTTAAATCCCCAACGACATGTCACTGGGGAAACCAAACAAAATTTTTTATATAAAATATACCTTCCCGCTGCCTGCCGCTGCTACAGTTGCCTACCGCTGCCTGCTGCCGCCTACCACTACCTACGCTGCCTACTGTCGCCTACCGCTACATACACTGCCTACTGCTACCTACGCTGCCTACCCGCAGAAATTATGTAAAAATGAATTTTAATTATATAAAAACGAATTTTAATTAATATAAATAACTCAATTAAGAAAAAAAAATACCTTGAATTAACAGATAAAGTAAATCCACCACCACAAACTTGTTTATAAAATTATCAATTAGAGGGTTTAAGGAATAATTATTAATCAGAATATAGAGTGTGTTGTAGTGGTGGTGGTGATGACATTCAAAGGTGAAGGCTTGCGGTGGAGGGCTGTGGTGGAATGGTGGGTGTGATTAGTACCGGTGGTGGTGAGTGGTGGTGGTGAATAGAAGCGATGGTGGTGGAGATGTGATTAGTGCTATGGTGGAGTGGTGGTGATGTGAATGGTGGTGATGAGTGGCGGTGGTGTGAATGGTGGTGATGAGTGGCGGTGTGATTGGTGATGATTGTGGTGATAATTGGTGGTGATGTTGAAGATACGCAGAGAGAAAAGAGAAAAGAGATAAGACATTGTATGTTTTTCTGAGATTCGTATATGAGGATAAGAACTGGTCAAAGTTTCTCCAGCGACATGTCGCTGGGGAATGTTTTTAACTTTAACAAAAGATTCCCCAGCGACATGTCGCTAGGGAAAAGTTATATATTGTCGTTTATGCTAGTTAATTTAATATGTGGCTGATGTTAACAAAAGATTCTCCAGCGACATGTCGCTGGGGAAAACCTGTAGTTTGTCATTTTGTGAAAAAAACGCGTTAATGAAAATTTTGGAGGGGTTTCTGAAAATATTAAAGGAAAGTATCCCCAGCGACATGTCGCTGGGGAAATCATTATAAGTTTTATATAATTGTAATTTAGTTTTAAACGATTAATAATAATAAGTTTTATATAATTGTATATTTTTTATATAACATTTATGTAATTTAGTTTTTATAAAACATTTAATGTTGAACATTTATGTAATTTAGTTTTTATATAATTGTATTAGAGGAAACTTAATTTTTATATAACATTTATGTAATTTAGTTTTAGATAATTAATAATAATAAGTTTTATATAATTGTATATTTTCTATATAACATTTATGTGATTTAGTTTTTCTAAAACATATAATGTTGAACATTTATGTAATTTAGTTTTATATAATTGTATTAGTGGAAACTTAATTTTTATATAACATTTATGTAATTTAGTTTTAAATAATTAACAATAATAAGTTTTATATAACTGTATATTTTTTAATAATAACTAAATTTTATTAAAAATAACTAAATGTTTTTTATTATTGTTTATATAATGATTCGGCTTCTTGGTTCATTCCGGTAGAATAAACCGGTTCGTTCAGTTTGGTTGGGTTCAACAATAGAGGTTAAATGTATTAGATAGGATTATACATTAGAGGTTCAATGTATTAGATATGGTTCAACATTAGAGGTTCAATATATTAGATAGGATTATACATTAGAGGTTCAATATATTAGTATGGTTCAACATTAGAGGTTCAATGTATTAGAGAAGGTTCAACATTAGAGGTTCAATGTATTAGATAGGATTATACATTAGAGGTTCAATGTATTAGATATGGTTCAACATTAGAGGTTCAATGTATTAGATGAGGTTCAACATTAGAGGTTCAATGTATTAGATAGGGTTATACATTAGAGGTTCAATGTATTAGATAGGATTATACATTAGAGGTTCAATGTATTAGATATGGTTCAACATTAGAGGTTCAATGTAATAGATAGGGTTCAACATTAGAGGTTCAATGTATTAGATAGATTATAAATTAGAGGTTCAATGTATTAGATATGGTTCAACATTAGAGGTTCAATGTATTAGATAAGATTATACATTAGAGGTTCAATGATTTAGATATGGTTCAACATTAGAGGTTCAATGTATTAGAGAGGGTTCAACATTAGAGGTTCAATGTATTAGATAGGATTATACATTAGAGGTTTAATGTATTAGATATGGTTTAACATTAGAGGTTCAGTGTATTAGATGAGGTTCAACATTAGAGGTTCAATGTATTAGATAGGGTTATACATTAGAGGTTCAATGTATTAGATAGGATTATACATTAGAGGTTCAATGTATTAGATATGGTTTAACATTAGTGGTTCAATGTATTAGATAGGGTTCAATATTAGAGGTTCAATGTATTAGATAGGATTATACATTAGAGGTTCAATGTATTAGATATGGTTCAACAATAGAGGTTTAATGTATTAGATAAGATTATACATTAGAGGTTCAATGTATTAGATATGGTTCAACATTAGAGGTTCAATGTATTAGATAGGGTTATACATTAGAGGTTGAATGTATTAGATAGGATTATACATTAGAGGTTAAATTTATTAGATATGGTTCAACATTAGAGGTTCAATGTATTAGATAGGGTTCAACATTAGAGGTTCAATGTATTAGATAGGATTATACATTAGAGGTTTAATGTATTAGATAAGGTTCAACATTAGAGGTTCAATGTATTAGATAGGGTTATGCATTAGAGGTTCAATGTATTAGATAAGATTATACATTAGAGGTTAAATGTATTAGATATGGTTCAACATTAGAGGTTTAATGTATTAGATAGGGTTCAACATTAGAGGTTTAATGTATTAGATAGGATTATACATTAGAGGTTCAATGTATTAGATACGGTTCAACATTAGAGGTTCAATGTATTAGAGATGATTATACATTAGAGGTTCAATGTATAAGATATGGTTCAACATTAGAGGTTCAATGTATCAGATATGGTTCAACATTAGAGGTTCAATGTATTAGAAAGGATTATACATTAGAGGTTCAATGTATTAGATATGGTTCAACATTAGAGGTTCAATCTATTAGATATGGTTCAATATTAGAGGTTCAATATATTATATAGGGTTATACATTAGAGGTTCAATATATTATATAGGGTTATACATTAGAGGTTCAATGTATTAGATATGATTCAATATTAGAGGTTCAATGTATTAGATAAGGTTTAACATTAGAGGTTCAATGTATTAGATAGGGTTATACATTAGAGGTTCAATATATTAGATAGGATTATACATTAGAGGTTTAATGTATTAGATATGCTTCAACATTAGAGGTTCAATGTATTAGATAGAGTTAAACATTAGAGGTTCAATGTATTAGATAGGATTATACATTAGAGGTTCAATGTATTAGATATGGTTCAACATTAGAGGTTCAATGTATTAGATAAGATTATACATTAGAGGTTCAATGTATTAGATATGGTTCAACATTAGAGGTTCAATGTATTAGATAGGGTTATACATTAGAGGTTCAATGTATTAGATAGGATTATACATTAGAGGTTCAATGTATTAGATATGGTTCAACATTAGAGGTTTATATTAGATAGGGTTCAACATTAGAGGTTCAATGTATTAGATAGGATTATACATTAGAGGTTCAATTTATTAGATAAGGTTCAACATTAGAGGTTCAATGTATTAGATAGGGTTATACATTAGAGGTTCAATGTATTAGATAAGATTATACATTAGAGGTTCAATGTATTAGATATGGTTCAACATTAGAGGTTCAATGTATTAGATAAGGTTCAACATTAGAGGTTCAATATATTAGATAGGATTATACATTAGAGGTTCAATGTATTAGATATGATTCAACATTAGAGGTTTAATGTATTAGACAGGGTTCAACACTAGAGGTTCGATGTATTCGATAGGGTTATACATTAGAGGTTCAATGTATTAGATAGGGTTCAACATTAGAGGTTCAATGTATTAGATAGGGTTATACACTAGAGGTTCAAAGTATTAGATAAGTTCAATGTGTTAGATAGGGTTATACATTAGAGGTTCAATGTATTAGATAGGGTTCAAGGTATTAGATTGGCAGGAAAATATTGGCGGGAAAACACTGGCGGGAAAATGTTAACCATCTCCCTCACTTTTTTACCATAAAAGGACAACCACTCACACTCCTTATCATAACAACTACCAGCAGATTACACACACACACACACACACTTATCATTACAAACACATTGTTATTATGAAGATGTTGAAGCATGAAGCTTTTTCGTGCAAGTGTGGATATGGAGATGTAGGTCTTCGAAAATCGTGGCAAACTGAATCCTTTGGTAGACAGTACTATGCTTGTCCACGTTCACAGGTTTAACCTCCAGTTTCATATGGATGCAATTTTTTTATGGAAAGACGAACGCGTCCAACTACTAATCAATTATCTTGGAGGTTCAATGAGCTTTTCGCCTCCAAGCTCTTATTCGATACCTTCAACGAGCTTTTCTACTCCAAGATCTTCTCCCAGACCTTCAACGATTCCAATTTCTTCTCCAAGCTCTTCAACGTGTGCAAACTGTGTGCACTTGAATGAAATGATAAAGGTACTTGAGAGTACAGTAGAGTTGTACCGCAATGGCGATAGGCACACAGTGGATTCAGCTGCACTACTTCACGACCTTTACGATGACATGGGGAACATTCATTTGAACTAGTTTCTGATGTATCTGTTTTCATGTTTATGAGTCCATTATCGTTTTAATATCCATGTTTAATTAAGCGCGTGTTTAAGTGTCCGTGTAGAATAAAGCTATGTTTAGGCGTGTCTGTTTGTAAGTCTCAATGAATGTTAACAAATTTTAATGAATATTAACAATGAATGTTAACAATTACTGTATCAGTGAATGTTAACTTTTGGCGGAAAAACATTGGCGGGCAAAATGTTGGCGGGAAAACATTGGCGTGAAAATTTAACCATTTCTCTCACTTTTTTTAATCATAAAATGACATATAAAATTTTTTTAATGGTAAAATAGTATTTTAAATTTTAAGAACTATATTTTTTTATATATTATAATTTTTTTATTTTATATATAATTTTAAATATATATTTTGCATGTGAAGTATCCCCAGCGACATGTCGCTGGGAACCATTTTGTTTTTCGTTTGTGAAAAAAACGCGTTAAGGAAATCTTTTGGAGGGAATCCTGAAAGTATCCCCAGCGACATGTCGCTGGGGAAACTTTGTAATATTGAATAACACATTCATTAACACTAATCACTCTGTTTAGTCTATGAAAAAAGTTTTCCCAGCGACATGTCGCTGGGGAAACATTGGCGGGATAATCTCCTGCTTACATTTTTGTTGAAGAATTTGGTCAAATTTTAGCCAACTTTTCCCCAGCGACATGTCGCTGGGGAAACTTTTCGATATAATTTGGTCAAATTTTCAACGAGCAAAGGTGCCACGTCGGATTCGTTTTGTCGTTTAGTGGGTTTTCCCCAGAGACATTCTGTCGCTGGGGAAAACCTCGATTGGGAATGGGTGGATTGGTGTAGTGTATGTTTACGTTTTTAGTTTACGAAGTAAAATAATTAAGAAGTAAAAGAATATCTGGTATGACGTGGCGGTGAGTTTCTAACTATTAGTAAGGTTAAAAGGTAGGTTGAGTGACTGGAGAGCAAAAGGTGATGTGACACTAACGTGAAATGAGTTATTCACTCACCATTCCATCTAGTCTTACAAGTTACAACATAACATTCTTAGTATTAAGTGAAGCGCAAAATACATAATTCACGCAAAACTTTAAAAAGTTAAGTTGTAAATATCACAGTTCCCCATACGTAGGTCTTTGAGACCTTTAAATGATGAAATCACTTGGTAAATGTGGTTTTATTCCTCTTCAAATTATATGTTAAAGTATGTAACTTTGATAGAAATGAATTTAAGTCCCACTAGAGATGGCAAAATAACTCCGAACCCGATGGAGGATCCGATACTCGAATCCGCTTTGACTGAGGATTCCCAGAGTTGACTGGGTATGGGGATGGGGTGGGGATTCCCCGATAATAAAAAGCGGGTATGGAGGCGGGGATGATAATGCCTTTGATTCTCCAAAAACGTCCCCGAACCCGCCCCCGAATATCTTTATTCTAAATATACATTTATATATCTTGTATGTTTCAAATATCTATTGGATATTTGAAACACTATCATCGATGGTTAATATCTCATTTGACACTAACCTTTTAGGATGAGTTCTTGTGTCTTAATTTTGTTATTATTAATACTGAGCATGATCACATGAATGTTAATCTCGTTAATGTTGTTTGATATTACTGTATTATGTTATTCGCAATGGTTGCGTCATTTGAAACATAGTTTAAATGTTAATTGTGTAACGGGGAAAAAATCCCCAATTCCCTATTGGGGATCCCCGTTCTCCGCTGGGGATGGGAATGGTATGTAGCTTGTAATCCCCGACGGGGATGGGGACGGGGATGAGAATAGTTATTTAACTACGGGGATGGGAATGGTAGCAAGCATTCCCCGCAAATCAGGCCCCGTTGCCATCTCTAAGTCCCACATAGGTCTTGGAACAAAAGTTTTGCCACTTTATATAGTCAGGTGTTTATATATTGTGCAAGCGTAGAAAGATGTATCTTGAATGTTACAAACCTAACTAAAGCTTAGGTCGTGCAATGAAAATAATGAAACATACACGATACACCTTTCTGGACTTTTTGTATTATTTATTTTATAAAGTTTGGCATGAGTGCTTGTTTAGAATAAATGTGTTTTATGTTTGTTGCATTATGAAATATATATACGGTGATAAATCCACCTTAATTGCCGTAATCATTGAACAATTGAATTCGTTAATTTTGCGTTAACATATGAAGTCTAGGCAGATAATTTGGCAAGGGTTTTTGATACTTTTTGTGACTATAGAGTTGGTTCTAGTCCCACAGTAATGAAAAGAAACAGTGTTGCGTTATGAAACATTGGTTTCCTACATTTGCATAAAGTATAATGTTGCTCGTAACATGTCTTTGTTGTTTATGAAAACAACTTATGCAATGAAAAACAAGTCGAGGATGAAACTTTGAAACCTTGAAGAAATCTTTGGAGTATCTAAGTTGATTACAACATGTTTATGCTTTGGAGTTTGGCCGTTCTCGAGTTATGAAACACACAAACTGTATGGTAATTTACAAACAGAAATAGGTTAATTTTATAGTAAAACTTTAGTAGTCGGCGTTAAGCAAATACGGGGACGGGGCAGTTAATTTGAGAAACGAGTCTTAAAACGAGCCTTGAAGGAACTTGAACCATCAAAGTATATGTCCTCCATGTCACGCGAGGCGTGCACTATAAAACTAGCTGTAAGCTATATGTCACACGAGGCATCTTCATGTATGTTTGGCAAAACTAGCCGTAAGTTATAAGCTATAAGCTGTTAACTGTAAGTTGTTAGCTGTAAGCTGTTTACTAAAAAGCTGTATTTTTATTAATATTGTTTTGTATTAGCTGTCAACTGTAAAAATTAAAATGTAAAATGACTTAAAAGGACATATTTAAATAAATTATAATATGGTTGGAGGATATATCAGTAATTTACAGCTTTAACAGCTCTTGATAATTTAAAGAGCTTTATCAGACAACTTATTATTTAAGAGCTACTTGTTTAAAATAAAAAGCTAACAGTCCTAAAAAATTGTTATACCAAACAAAGCATTTAGATTATATTTTTAACAAAAAAAACTAAGAAAAAGCTTCCAAACAGCTCTTACCAAAACATAGCCTTGTGTTGAGGTTTACAACAACGGTTAAAGCTCATAACTTGCATGATTTTTTTTCCAGCGAAACAAAGGATCGTATGTTATCCCACATAGGTCATATAGAAAAGAGTAAATTACATCGTTCTTCCTTGTGGTTTGCGTTGACCGACGAGTTTCATCCTTTGAACAAAAAAATGCACCACTCGCCCTTATGTGTGAAACGTTATGCGTCGTTGGTTAACAAGTCTCACTAACTGTTGTTAAATGTACACAACACATGTGAGTATATCAGTATTTTCCATTTTCATTTTAAGTTTCAGCTCTTTTCTTTTTTACGTCTTCATCCTCAAAGATCACTCACTACTACTATAAGTCTATAACCTCATTTTTTATTTTTCTTAACAACTTTTCCCCACTGAAAAATCAAAACACACAATTTTATTAAATCAAAATCCTTAAATCATAAAGCCATCAATATTCATTCAATAATTTTAATGCCAAGTGTTAATTCCATCTATTTATGTATTAGTCGTATATCTTTCCACTACAAATGTAAGACTTGTTTTTTATTGATTTTATAAACTAGCTTTTTGTTTGTAATTTATATTTCTTTTAGATCTTGTATTTAAAAGATTTAATAAATCTAAGGATTGATGGTTTTTGTCTTTATAAACTAATGATGATGTCCTGATACACTAGATTTAGTTCTGTTTTATTAGATGATGCTGATTTATGGGTGTTATGATGTTGGAGATGCGTAGGGGGAATCGAAAAAAATGGTGCTGATGATAATGGCGGTGTTCAGATCTTACATGGTTTAACAAACGGTTTTTGGTGACACAACTGCTGTAGCCGGAAGTAGATTCGGTTCACGAATCTTGGTTGTGGTTGTATGAGGATGGTGGTATGGCGATGAGGGTTTGACACTTAATATTGGTGATGGTGGTGAGAACAAGGAAGAGGAAACACAATTTTAGTTGATAAATCAGTAAGTGTATAGCAATAGGAAATACCAGGAAAAATAATAGGAAAATGGGTTTTATGATTGTTTTGTGTGATTTATTGTAAAGTGAGAGAGTGTAATATGTTTAGGTTTGTGTATTTAGTGTTTTAAATTTTTTGGAAATGTTTCTAAAATTGTTAAGGTGAGATCGGGTACATTGGTGAATATGTAAGATGATAGGTGGTGATGGTTTGATGATGAAGATGATGAGATGCCTAAAGAGAAGATGAAGTTCATTGTAAAAAGACAAAAATACCCTCATTTGGTATGGTGTGTAGACATTTAATGAGTGTTAGTATGATTCTTTAAAATGGAGGACCAACGATGCATAACGTTTCACGCTTAAGGACGAGCGGTGCATTTTTTTGTTCAAATGACGATCAGTGTAATTTACTCTATAGAAAAATATATGTTACCTTATATAGCGAGGTCTATATCTCTTGTGTAAGTTGTGTATAGTGTATTATGTTCCTCCAGGGTAACATCTGTATTTCTAACTTATATAGAAATTCAGTTTATACCATGAGTAATTAATATACTTTGTTCACTTTTTTATGTTTTTTCCATCTACACGTTGAAGCTCTTATATACACAAGACGGGTCATTTAAAACCAATTGGGCATGGAAGCTTTTATTATTCATTTTCGTTCATAAACGATATCAGTAGACCAACTCCAAGGGCTTCGAAGGACTAGTTGAACATCCTATGTTGAGCAAATCGTGTGTATCTTGGTTTAATTCCAATGGATTGATCTATTGGGTGTTTTTGCTGATTTTGTGTTATGCGTAGTGACTTGGATATACTCGGTATTATGAGACACATGACACATCATCGGTTTCTATTGGGATGGACAAAAACATGGTAAATAAGATATGCTCACGCCAATTTGTGAATGGCTTATGTGATGCTAGTTTGTGTGGTAGGGTAAACTCAACCACAAATATCTTGGTGAGCTTATACGCTCCATTTTTTTTATTATAAGGGTATGTCCTTTTTTCCAAAGATTCTTTGACCAAATTTTAGAAAAAAAACGTTGTTGGTTCCCATTATCAGAAGTTGACCAAAATTTTATGTCAATTGGTGTCAACCAATGTTTTCAGACCCGGGTCGACCCGGCCGGGTCAACCGGTTGAACCGGTTCCGGCAAAAAAAAACGGGTCATATTGACCCGGGTTTGATATTTTCGAAACCCGGCTTGACCCGGCGGGTTTCGGGTGACCCGGGTCAACCCGGTTCTCAAGACCCGGCCCGGTTTCGAATTTTTCGGTATTTTTTTCAAAAAAAAAAAATTAATTTTACGTATTTGCGACGAAATTGTATTTTTACATATTATATTGGTTGGTAAACAATTTATATTTTCAATATACGTAAGTTTTTATGGTTTTTATAAGTATAATTTTGTTAATTATTAAAAATATAAAAAAAATATTTTTTTAGAAAACCGGGTTGACCCGGGTCGACCCGGGTTGACCCGGACCCAGCGACTCGACCGGGTCAATCTAAGACCCGGGTTTTAAAACATTGGTGTCAACTATTTAGAAATGAAACATTGAAAAATTGAATGAAGAAAAGCTACGCTGTTTATTTTTTAATCAGTTATGTTTTATGTTTGTCCTTTGGACTTGTTGTATCTGTATCATGGTTATAAATAGCGTGAAGCGTGGCGTAGCGGCATGTCTAAGCTACACGCTTTAGCGGCTAAAGCGAAGCTTTAGAGTTTTTAAAGCGTGGCTTATGGCATATAAAAATATTTATTTGTTTTATCATATTTCAATGTTATATTTATATTTAGTTTACAATAAATGTTTTACATAATAACTGAAGTTAGAAAACTCTTTTTACATCTCTTTACATGTGATAATATTCATATTTTGAAGTTGAATTAAAAAAATAATCGCACCTCATGTCGTAGCGCGCCTCAACCTATTGCGTTGCGTGGAAGCCGCGCCTCAAGCTTTAGCGCGCCTTAAGGCGAGCTATAGCGGGATATTTAGAACCATGATCTGTATTATCAAATTTCTTCACCAATTTTATTATGAAGAAAAATGAATTGAAAAAGCCTTTTGGTAAGTAAAAAAATTTGTATATTGTTGTTTAAAAAAAGATTAAAAATATATATAAATTGAAAGAATTCTTCCTATAAAAAACTTTTTTTCTTCTGAAATATAGAATCCTAACGGAGGAGCCAGAGGGATTTTCGTTGGTGCCGAGATACTTATGAATTATTTCTATATAGTTAATTTTGAAAGAAAAAATCGATTTTTTCTAAATACATGTTAAATGCACCAGGTTAATCAAAATGTGTTTTTATTATTCGTTATAATTTATTTTGACATATTACTGTTCAAAAGAGTCTGTACATCCGGTTATATTTCGTTCTACCCTCGTCTTCGTGCGTTATAGTCAGACTAAATATATATATATTTTTTTTTTGAACGGCGAGTTAGTAGTTAGTGATTCGAGCTTACAGTGACATCCAATTGGGCAATATGCAAGCCTCGAATCTTCTCCTTAGGGGATAAACCCCACTCCTGCTTCTTAATCCGGGACCCTGAAGGTTGTTGGTGAGACTCGAACTCGAGACCTCTCCAAAAATACCTCCCCAAGGATACCCTTGGTGGCCAACTGAGCTAGCTCAGCTGGTCCTAAATATATTGCTATTTGGTTGTGTAAACTGTAAAGCTTACAACATTCATCTAAGTACTTGTACATGGAAGTTGGAACATAACATTCTCACTTTCAGATATAGAAATTTGTCATGATACCAACATTAATAGCATGGTTCTCTAAATTAAGTGAAGCCTAAAATATATAATATTGGTAAAATCTAAGAGGGTTAAGTTGTTGATATCATTGTTCCATACATAGGTAATTTTTAGACATTTGAACGATGAAATTACTTGGAAATGGGGTTTATTGGTTAGATGTCAAAGCATATGAATTTGATAGAAAGGAATTTTAGTCCCACATAGTTCTTGAACATAAGTTTTTCCACTTTATATAATGAGGTGTTTATTCATTGTGCAAAATTTTGAGGGGTTTTCTGAATGTTACAAGTAACCTAATTAAAGTTAAGATCGTGCTTTGAAAAACAATGGAACATTTAGGATACACCTCATGAGTTTTTGTACTTTTGTATTACACAATTGAATTTGGTCGTTAACATTAGAATTCTAGGCAAATAATTTCGTATGGAGTTTTGATACTTTTTGTGTATATAGAGGTCGTTCTAGTCTCACTTTGGTGAATGGAAAGAAAGTTTGTTACATTAAATAGTGAGGTGTATGTTGGTTGTAGAAGTTTGCTCAAGTATAAGGCTAGTCGCAGTGGGAAGATTTTGCACTCGGTCAATCGATTGTCTCACTCGGTCAACCCACTACGGTGATCGGGTGAATCGGTCGTCGAAGCTGTAACCCGTTCGTGCCTGCGATCCAGTGTCGTCTCCCACAAAAAGCCAAAAAAACTTTTATTTTTCCTTACTTGTGATACGTTTTTATAACAAAAAAAAAGTATTTGTAGGGAACAAAAGGAAGAAAAAATCTTTTCGTTGGGTTTGTTTGTTTGGTTGAAGAATATTTATCAGGTTTGTTTAGCTTTTTCTTAAAAAAAGAAAAAAAATGTAGTGGTGTTGATGTGGAAAAAAGTCGTTTATAAATTGTCAGAAAGAAAAAAGTGAGTTGGCGGAGTTTTTGTGAGGGTCGACCGACTCACTGATATGCCCAGCCTAATGTTGCTTATAGCATGTCCTTGCTAATGCCTATGATTGTTCACTTTTTCCTACCAACAACATTTTTCTCCCTAAAGTTGGCATAAACAGACTTTATTCAAATAATTTTTTCACTATAAAAATAGAATAGATCCATAGAGGAATGGCTAAAATTCTTTGGCAAACTTGACAAAGACGTTTTTGGTCACCTATTATGAGAGGTGGCAAATTTCATTAAATCAGAATGAGCCTAAGAATCCATATATATGAAACCCAACGAAACTTGACAAGTATTATCGATGAGGTTAAAGTATAATGTATTTGTTTTAGGAAGGGCAATTTACAATTTCTTTTAACATGTATGCTAATAGTACCTAGCACTACAAAGTATAAGAGTTAAATATATATATTTGTGGTTGAAAATTTTGAAAGTGACCAAAAAGGTCTCTATTTCTTGTTCATATGTAAAAATTTTGTGGAGTTTAATGTTGTTGCTATGTTTTCATGTCGCACTTCTAATTCTTGTGTGACGAAAATTATTTGTAAATGTTCAAAAATGTTAGATATCATGAGTTTGATTCATTGAGTAATGCATCGGAAATATATTTTTGCAATGGTCTCTTTTTAGAAAATAATTTATTTGAGAAATCTAAAAAATTCATTTGATTGTGCACCTTCTATGGGAGACGTTTATTAACGTTTAGAAGTTGGTCATGCTACGACTTGGTTATGCAAATTTGTGTTGTCGAAAACGTCTCATTTGACGCTAGTTTGTGTGGTAGTGTAAATTGATTTAGGAAAGATACTCGTTTTGATTATAGTTTTGTGAACACAACTCAAGAATGAAAATTTCTTGATAGGGTGTTTAACATAAGGTGGTCAATGCACCTTAATTGCCGTAATGGTCGGACAATCGAATTTTTAAATTTAGTTGTTACGGAGTAACATTTCGAGCAAATTATTTGGTAGCAAGTCTTTTTGATACTTTTCGTGTTCAAAATTCGGTTTTATAGTCCCACATAGTTGAATGAAATGAAAGTTTCTTACTTTAAATAGTGATTTGTATACTGATATGCTAGATTGGCATAAATATAATGTTGTTGGTAGTATAATGTTCCGCGGGTGCCCGTGACCCCTATAGATTTTTTCTGTAGTATGTTAATTTGTGAAAAAAACATCGATTTTTTGTAAATGTATCTTAAATGCATCCAGTCAGTCGGTACGTGTTTCTACCTTTCGTTCTAATTCATTTTTTACATATGTTATATTACGTTCAAAATTTTTATGCACCTGTTCATATTTGATCCTGGTTTCGTGCCTGGACGAACCAATATATATCAATAAAATTTTGTACCTTCACACACATATGAATTTAGTACGAACCGATATATCAATAGAATTCATATCGGTTGATGGCTCTGGGGATTACCAATCATTAGTGTTACAAACTCTACCTTTTAAAACGACCAAAAAGTCATGAACCATCAAAAAAATCAACAAGTTCACAACGTATCACTCTTTCCATATATTACTAGATTGTACTATTTTTATTCAAAACTAGATATCTCTCCAGCTATACCAAAATCATATCCACCAGGAGCTTATATATAATTGGGTTGGTGTACGTCCTCCTGTCTGATGCTCGTTTGAGTGGTGATAGTGGGTCTACATGCGTCGGCACTTGGAAAAATGATTATTCATATCCGTGCTACATGTTTGGTTCAAAAAGAATTTAGTGTTCATATATAGAGATTTTAAGTCGGTGTTGTTGTATTTATGCAAGCATATACTGCTGTTGTGATGATTACAAAATTTTGGTCCATGATTACAGTGTTAGACTGTTAGTATATTGTGAATTTCTTCACTGCGTCATATATTGGTGCTTGTTTGTGTAAGATTACAACATTCATCGAAGTACTTTTATATATAGAAGTCGGTCATGATACCAACATTGATTGCATGGTTCTCTAAATTAAGTGAAGCCCAAAATACATAATTTAGGTAAAAACATAAAAAGGTTAAATTGTTCGTATCACTGTTCCCATACGTAGGTCATTGAGACCTTTTTGAACGATTAAAGTACTTGGTAAATTTGGTTTTATTCCTCTTCATATTAGATGTTAAAGCATATGACTTCGACATAAATGAATTAAGTCCCACATAGGTCTATGAACAAAAGTTTTGCCACTTTATATAACGAGATGTATATTGATTGTATAAGCGTTGGATGTTGTTTCCTGAATATTACAAGTAATCTTACTAAACTAAGATCGAGGTAAGAAAATAATGTAACATACAAGAGACATCATTCATGACTTTTTGTGAGTATAGAGTTGGTTCTAGTCTCACATAAGTGAATATATTATAGTCTCACATAAGTGAATATAAGGTTTGCACATCCAATAACAACAGTTTTCTTTGTTTTTTGCATAAACAAAGTTCATTATAGTAATTTTTTCATTAGAATACACTAAAAATAGAATAGAGGATTGTCTAAAATTCTTTGAACAAACTTTTAAAAGACATTTTTGGTCACCTATTATGAGAACGTGATGGCAAATTTCAATAAATTAGGATGAGCCTAAGAATCTGTAACCGATAATAGAGAAGAAGCTAGCCAGACCCCATAGTCCGGTTGCGGTTCTTTATTTTGGCAAAATTCTGAATCTCGGATTCGTTGGTTCGGTCCTCTGATTCCCTTTTCCTAAACAAAATATCCAAAAATTTAAAAGGAGAAATTTGGATAATATGCTTTACTAACTTTCGTAGTTTTGTATTTGTGTCTTTCAAATATTTTACGGTTTTGTGTTTGCGTCTTTTAGATTTTGCTCATAAAAGAATTATTAATTTGCGTTTTAAGGTTTTTTTTTATTGTGAGTTTAGTTGGTGAAAAACATACTGTAACAACTTTTAGGACATATTTTGTAAGAAAATAAGACAACTGAACCTGTTTTGTCATACTTTCTTCAACAATTTCCAAACAAGTGACGCTTTCCAAATTTTAAGTACTCTTAATACATTTTTTTCCATTTTTTTTCCTTCTAATTAAAAAAACGATATTTCTCACTCTTCTATTCAAGATATCACTGTAACATTCATCATTATTTGTACCATTTCCACCACTATCCTTGTTGTTGATGCGGTTCAATTTCAAATAAAAGTTAAGATATTGATTTTCTTTTTAATTATTTAAGTTTCCTGTTTGACAATAAATTTGGTTAGGAGAATATTTAATTTCCAGTTTTAAGTTTAGAAAAATAGAAAGTCATATCAATCTTTATTTAGATTGATTCTAGTTTTCCTATAAATGTTAGGTCTTTTCATTGTATTAAGTTATCTCTGAGTTTTGGTAATGAAACCTTTTGCTTAGTCCTTGGCAGTTTGCTAAGATTCTCTTAATAATCGGGTATTCGTTGAATCAACGATTGTTGGAGTTGCCTAATTATCGGTATTCTTTTGAATCAATGATAGTTGAAAGAATTGTGTCTCGCATTCTTTGAAATCAACGAATTCAATTATCTATCTTTGTTTTTTTCGCTACATCAGTTGGTATCAAGAGCCGAAGTTCCTGATTAAGATGTTAGAATATCCCTTTTTTGAAGGTGATGGTTCATCTTCTGATGAATGGGAAGATTATGGTGCGGCTAGTGATGATTATGAAGGGCCTCCAATATTTGATTATGATCAACATCAAGAAGAATCTATGCTAGTTTATGATACAAATATTAAATATGTCATTGAGGAATAAGATGGCTTTATCGGGAAAAAAAATTTAGTGGGGAAGAAGAGAACATTGAAGACACTGTATTTGTGACTTATAATCTTTATTCTTCAATTATCTAAACTACCATGATCGGCAAGTTGGGTTTTAAGACGATCAAGGTTCGAGGTCGATTCATTTTGAAGAAATGAAATTTGATGCAAGAGATGCAAATTTGGATGCTACGAATACAAGAGACAAGTGAGGTAAACTCGAGAAAGAGTTTTTTAAGTGGGAGAGAATGATGCGGTTCAACTTCAAATAAAAGTCAAGATATTGATGTTCTTTTTAATTATTTAAGTTTCCTGTTTGACAATAAATTTGGTTAGAAGAATATTTAATTCAGTTTTGAGTTTAGAAAAATAGGAAGTCATATCAATTTTTATTTAGATTGATTCTATTTTTTCTATAAATGTTAGGTTTTTTCATTGTATTAGGATATCTCTGAGTTTTGATAATGAAAGCTTTGCTTAGTTCCCATCAAGTATGGAAAGTGCCAAACATTGGGAACTACCCGGGGAGGAGTTAGGAATTAATAATCGGGTATTCGTTAAATCAACGATTGTTGGAATTTGTTTAATTATCGGTATTCTTTTGAATCAACGATAGTTGGAAGAATTGTTTCTAAAATTCTTTGGAATCAACACATTCAATTATTTATTTTGGTTAGAAGAATATTTAATTCAGTTTTGAGTTTAGAAAAATAGGAAGTCATATCAATTTTTATTTAGATTGATTCTATTTTTTCTATAAATGTTAGGTTTTTTCATTGTATTAAGATATCTCTGAGTTTTGATAATGAAAGCTTTGCTTAGTTCCCATCAAGTATGGAAAGTGCCAAACATTGGGAACTACCCGGGGAGGAGTTAGGAATTAATAATCGGGTATTCGTTAAATCAACGATTGTTGGAATTTGTTTAATTATCGGCATTCTTTTGAATCAACGATAGTTGGAAGAATTGTTTCTAAAATTCTTTGGAATCAACACATTCAATTATTTATTTTTGTTTTTTCGCTACGTCACTTGTCATGGCCGCCCAACATCTCAATCCGAATTGAAATGCTACCCCTGATTGAAGCCTTGAAGGGATCTTCGGGGTATAAATTGAAAGAGACAAAAAAGCTAAACTGGTGAGAGAAATAAAGTATCGCTTACAAGTTACAACATGTTTTTATACTTAAGCCGTTCTCGAGTCATGACACACATAAAACGTATCGTGATTGTAGAACAGAAATATGTGAATTTGAGAACCATGTCATCTAGGACGTTGGTCGTCGGCTTAAGCAAATATGGAGAAGATAATTCTTATAAACGAGTCTTAGAATTTGCAAAAACTTGAACTTTTATATCAACCAAAATGGAAGAAGGAACTTGAACCATGGAAGTACATGCCATGATTGAAAACAAATAGAATAATATTTTTAAGTATACTACGTATACACGCATGGGCGGATTTATGTTATATCTTCGGGATGGCGGCGCCCCCATAACTAGATTAAAAAACGAGATTTTAGGGTAGTTTGTCTATAATTTTAATGTTTTATTTAAATGCCTCAACTCGAAACTCATATTGCCTCCCACTCACACATTGAATTCTGACATTTAAGACGGTAAAAACCTAAAAATCTTTACTTTTAAATCTTTAATTTTTAACTTATACGATGTTTTGTGGAAAACATGTCACACGAGGCATCTTCATGTGTTAATCTTCTTAGTGTTAATGCTCATAACTCACGAGTTCTTGGTTTGATTACAATCGACAATCTATGAGTGGTTTTGTTGATCTCGTACAAGCTTTATATATACTCCGTATTAAATGTGACCTGTTATTGGTTTGCATTGGCATGCACCAAAAGATGGTAACTAAGATTTGGTGATTCCAGTTTGTGTAGTCCAAATGGCTTACATAAGTCGAGTAAGAATGCAGGAATTGAACGATTTAATAGACATTCCTATAATAAAGTAGATAAACTATTCTTCCTCATATTCCATTACTAAAAGATATTTTTTTTTATACAAAAATTTAGCTCGGATGGGGGATGTTCTTGGTTGGCTTCGATCTTGTTTACCATTACAAAGTGCTTGTGGTTGCGGCTTAGCTATACCATGCCAAGTTTTCTCCTTTCTTTAATACATACAAATATACGATCTGAGGTTTGTTCTATATATTCATGTTGCTCGAAAAGACAAGTTTTTGACACTATCGTTGTGTTTTCACCAAGTTTGTACTTAAACTGATGCTAAATATAGATTACCGTGACTTTCTTTTTTGAGGATCATCTGTATGCTAATTTATTGACTTTTTATTACTGTATTTTGTGTTCTTTATTTCTTTGTTCGTAACAGTAATGAAAAGAAAGTTTCTTACCTACATGAATAACTATTGAAAACAAATACAATAGTAATTAAACATGAATGACATAAACTTACACGACATTTTGTAGCTTCGGTAAATTTTGTTGTCTCGAGCACTTGAGCTTTCTAGTAACGAGTAAAGCTAATAACTTGTACGAAATTTTGATCAACAAGAAAAGGAACTGGTTTTTATCCCGCATAGGTCACCTAAAAGAACATTTGTTACATATCATGCATTTCCAACATTTACTTTTTATATATATTTCTTTTCTTTCTTATCTTTTATTTTTTTACGTTGTAAACCGATGGGTACAAGAACGGTCATTTAAAACCAACTAGAATGAAAGCTTTTAATTTTCATTGTCGCTCTTAAATCATATTGATAGACCAACTCCAAGGGTTCTTTTACAAGTCTATGGTTATATGTAGGATAAAAGTTATAAAATATCAACATACTTATTTAAATGTACCGACTTTAAACACTTACTAATTTATCGCTAGACATTGCCAATAAACTTTAAATTTTGTTTCGACTATCCCAATATGTTAACTTGTAACCGACATGTCAGCAGGTTTTTTCCACGTGTATTATGTATTTTATAACCCTTTATTTAATATGTCCTGTTTAGTCTATACCAGTAACCCACATGGTACACATACTAGTATATTTTACTACGTATTTAATATGTAGTATCAATTTAATTATGACCACCATCATCACACACACACTGAAACACGTAGTATGCATATGCAGATTTGATTCTTTCACAATAATATTTGTTTGACTATGAACTCCAGTAATCACCCAAAACATCATATTAGCATTTCTACTCTCATTCTTATTTATTTCTTTCTTTTTAACAACTCATTCTTATTTCTAATCACCCAAAATCACTATTTTTCACTATTACCAATCTCACTCTCAATAACAATATTATTTCTCATCATTGATTTGGAGCGTTTAATTTATACTCCAGTACTCACATTTAAAATGATGGGTTCTAAAAGTGGTTTACTCTCATTTCTAATCATCATATTACCACTGTCACTCTCATTAATCACCCAAAACACAAATCACACCAAACTCAAAATTACCCAAATCTTAAAAACAACAAAACTCGCTTCCCGTCACATCCATTTCTCCACAGCAATCAAGTTAATTCTCGACACTCACAATTATATCAAAGCTTATATTTACACAAAGAAAACCCAGATCTACTTTCAATACCCTAGATCTATCTTAACAAAAAATGGTCATGATGAAACTTTCAAGTCACAAAAGGTCAAAGATAAATAACGTGATACAGCATTACAGAAGGTTGATGTTTTTTGTCCCTAAAAGCTTTTTAATTTAATGAAAGAGATCTAAAACTGTTTCCATGATGAAAATGATTGATGTTTTTTTTATATAGTTGAATTAATAGGGAGAAGATAAGGGTAAAATAGTCTTTATATGTTATTGATAGACAATCCACATAAGCAAAATTACACATGTGAAATTTTTGAAGTACACGTTGGATATGAAAAAATGACGTCGAAATAGAACCGGTTACTTTGGTAACATTGTTACAAAACCAACAAGTTTATTGGTAATATCTAGCGATAAATTAGTAAGTGTTTAAAGTCGGTACATTTGAGTAAGTACGTTGGTATTGTATAGCTTTTACCCTTATATGTATTCTTATTGAGTAATGAAGCTTGATTTGTAACATATATGATCATTTTTATTGGATTACTTGAACATTGTCTGTCGAGCAACTCATGGGTATCTTAGGTAATTCCAATCTACAAGTGGTTTTGCTGATCTTGGGTTAAAAACTTTATATATACTCCATATTATGAGAGACATATCTATGGTTTCCATTAGCATAGACTAAAAGATGATAAATAATGAAGGTTTATATAGTTAATAACAATTATACAAAACCCTAAATAAGATCAAAGCACACATAGCCGAAGCGATTTAACAAGATCATAATAATAACACAGTTATAATTAACTGAATTAGGGTTATATACCTTTATCCTAGCGAAGATCCACAAGATCACCAACGAATCACCAATTAGGGTTTATGACGAACAAAACCAAGATGTAGTCTAAAGTAAGATTACATTATGTTCTTGTACACACGTAATACAACGAGCTAACCGCGATTCTAGCACATGTAAACCGAGCTTCTACGCTTGTGGAATATCTAACCAACAACCCTAGAGAGGGGCTAGGACTAGATTATTGCTAAACTAAAACCAAAGGATAAAAGGAATCCTAAAAAAAAGGTGTTTTTCCTTTGAAGTTGATTTGCAATAGAAACCTAACAAATCAAATCAAACCAAACCCTAAAGGGTGCGTTTGATCCGATTGCAAGAGGGAAAGAAAAGAGAGGAATGTGATGGATAATAATGAAAGCCATGGAGTGTTTATATAGGCTTGGCAAATCTTATTCTCCAAGTAATAAACCAATTAGGAAACAAAATCCCCCCTTGGGCCTTGTATAACCGGCGGTGGAAGCCCACCCATGGGGTCTTCCGGAACTTTCCCGTTTCCTTCTTTTCTCTTCTATTTAATTCCATAACAGTCGTTTATACTTAACTTTTAATTATTAACGATCGTTAGTTAAGCTTCGGTTTAATTTAATAAATATATAGAATATACTTAATAAATAAATTAACCCTTTACGTAATGTGTGCAATCCCGTAATCCCGAGTTCGATCCTAACACACGACTATTTAAATATAAGTCCATAAAACTTTCAGCTCCCACTTGGACATATTTCAAAATATCGTGATCACATTGGTTAGCGTCTAGTTACACGCCAATGCTCTAGTCCGATCTCGAGTAAGGTCTCTTGAATAAAACCTTTTAATGATTTACTATCATTATTATTATCCTTTCATTTCAAATACAACGTTAATAGGATATGGATCTCAATCATTCCTTACATTAATCATTTTGTTTCTCATTTACGGATATAGAAAGATCACCAAAACAAATTTGGGTGCGGCCGCACAAATATCTTACTACTCCCCCGACGGGCCCAGCTGTATTATACATCAAAATAATTTGAAGGAAAAAAAATCCCATTTTGACTACAAGCAAAACTTATGAACTTTGCAACACTTCTGAAAATAACCCTTATAGCTACCAGTTACGTTTAGCGTTGGATTATTTTAAAGAAATGCACTAGATCCACGACAGTTTCCTGATACCTCAGGTCTAAGGATAACTATTTATGATTTACTTGATGAAAAAGATTCATAAAGTAAAATCATATAGTTGGGATAAGTCCAATATTTGATTCATCAAATATCATACAAAATTCACCAATATACTTTCAAGTATACGCTGTCACTATTTTAAATTGTCTGAGTTTAATAATATTCCCATATGATTAATTGACAACGGACATTTAGAAATATCATAATATTCATGGATTAAAACATGTAAATAGGATACAAAATCAAATAACAGAAAAATAAACGAAACCCAATCTTTATTTCATCAATTTAATAATGTCTTAACATCCTTTATCCAAATACTAAATAGATCAATGCATGAAAACATATGGTCGATGCATTATGCCTCTGACAATGACACTTACACTTGTTTGGCAAAAAATAAAATAACCAATCGTGACCTATTGGAATTTTGAGAATACTTTCTTCAAGAACTCAATTCATTGAAACTCTTGTACATGTGCATTCAAACAATTTGATATTGCCACATAGTATCAAAATTGTGAAACATCCTGGTCACCAATTTCCTAAACTTCCAAAAAACATTTGAAGTTCAAAGTATTCTAAATCTTTAATGTATAATGTAACTTTAATCAACATGTCATCTCCAAAAGATCCCATGACTAATATTGAGTGTTACCTCAATTATATATTTTCAAGTTTTACAACTTGTCATAAAAGATATGAATACGTTACCTTCAATATCTATTATGTAATGTTTGATTCCAACCAAACCTCCAACTTTGTTGGCTATGATAATTTGCACAACTATTGACAAATTACTCATCCATAGAATATGGAAGCCGATCCAAGATTTAGGATGTTATTCTATTTCCAAACATATTCCTTCAGAATATTGATTACACAAGTTATTTAATAACTTATTAAATAGATTAATATATTCAAATCATCATGCATTTTAAGCATGATATAAATACAACACGACACACATGAGAATTTCTCAAACCAGATTTAGATTTCTTCATGTCCTATATATCCATGTAAACTTACTACATGGCATATTACGTTGTATTTCCACCGCATAAATAAACAAATATTATTTGTTCCAAGGTTATGTACATCTTATTTTCTAAATCTTCAAAGTAAAGTTTCATCTCAAATCTAAACCTAATCAGCATTTAATTTTAATGAAATCTTACTTTCTTACATGTCTATTTTGACACATATAATTTAAGAAAATAACCATAATACTCCCACTAGCTTTTAGGAATACTCAAAAATCATCTTATTCAAATTAAATCCAATCTTGGATTTCAAATTAAATATAAGAATAATCTCCTATATGCATGCTTTTATCCATTCATAGATAATTGCACTTTGTACTTTTCCAAAGATTTATTTTGAAGTAATAAACTCATTTCGATTACCTAAGTCTTTGCTCAAGTAGTCATTCAAGAAATAGTTCATACATATCAAAATTTTTCAATTTAAAATATGACCATCAAAATATTTAATGTGTTTAGGAAAAATTACTCAATCACAATTAATTACTTAAATGTGATTAATAATCTATTCATAATACAGACGTTAAATATGTGTACAATTTTGTCCATATAATTTCGAAACAAAGATTAAACAACCACAATTGGCGTTTTTCTTCCTTTGACAAAACTCATCTCCAATTTCTAGTCAAACTATTTAAGATAAAACAAATCTAAAATTGATAATCTTATTGGACAACATCTATAACGTTCATAGTATGAGTAATTTACCCAATTTAATATTTGGCAACAAATCATAACGATTATTTGTAACTCATAATTCTCAGCATATTAATCACATATCCAAGATATCCTTGCGGACCTATGAATTAAATTCCTTTATCTTGAGAGTTAGCATTTACAAGCCTACCTCATGATAATTACTAGTGCATTTCAGAAGATTATGTATCTTGTAATTGTATCTTTCAAGATCAAAACTCCCACTTGCTTTCAGTAACTTAAAATTACCCTTTAAATACATAGCAAAAAGATCAACACTCCAACGTTATCTATGTGGGACATTACAACACACAATGGCAGTTCCATACTCTTTATTTTCTAAACAATCCACTTCATAAGTAGTTTAGCAAAATCCGAACTCCATTTAAGATATAACCTTGATACCTTTTGGAATAAAGGAAGATATAGTTATCTTGAACCAAACATCACCATCATATTGAGAATTTTGATTCACCTAATGAACATACCATAACAATGATGTATTTCATTTATGGAAATATTGTAAGTTAATCTTAACAATATTAAGATAAATATATATATATATATATATATATATATATATATATATATATATATATATATATATATATATATATATATATATATATATATATATATATATATATATATATATATATATATATATATATATATATATATATATATATATATATATATATATATATATATATATATATATATATATATATATATATATATATATATATATATATATATATATATATATATATATATATATATATATATCAGTTTACCTATATACCAACTAAATCATCTTAATGGTAATATAGATTTCCTAACCATTTTGCATTCTTTATAGCTCAAGTACTTTTAATACAAAGTCACTTCATTTTATATCTTTAAAACATAAAAGTTATAATTCCATCATACGTTTAAAGTCATTTAAAAATGACTCCATGTATATGTCTTAACAAAAGAGATAATACATTAACGTCTTACTTTATATTATACGTCTTCCAAGACTTTATGTTTGTGACTTTATACAATAAATCATAAACATGTATAAATAAAGTAATCATGAACACCACTAGGTTTCAACGATTTTTTCAAGTTAATTCACTACTATGTCTATTTATGTCATTCCAAGAATACACAAATATTTTAGTTTAGTAGTATAAGATTACTCTATGTATTTATGTCATTATAGGAATTACCCATCTTAAGAAACCACAAAATCAAACAACAAGTGTTTCTTAATGTGAATGATATATATATTTTTTAAGTACTCGTTTAATCATATTGACACATGATCTAACTTTCATCTAATATTAATTAGATTGTTAGTCTCTTATTTTAAAGGCAAGAGAATCATATCTTTATGAGTTGTTTCTTGCACACAATGTTTATTTCTCCCACTTGTGCATGGAACAACCTCATATATTAGATAAACATCACATCTAATATTCGTCTATACAAAATATGATTGTGTCACATATATTAGCTTTATTGAATGAAATAAAGCATGTAGCAAAAATCGTAACAATTACCACATAAAACATATGATCCATGAAAAACATGCATGTTCATCACAGATCTCCCACATAACTTAACAATTAAATCTCTACGGATCGAAACATGAATTCACATAACATAACAATTAATTATGAAATTCATCAAAGTTCCACCCAAATCACTTAACCAATTAATTAAATCACTACGGATCGTAAGCTCAAATACATGACATAACAATTAATCATGTAATTATCTAAAGATCAAAACATGCAATTTTAGGGTTTCACAAAAAAAACAATCTTTTTTTAATTTATAACCGGCTAAAAAAACAAAACAAACCGACCTCTTTTTTCTTAAATCGAATTTTAAAAAAAACAAAACCAAAACCCTAAATTTTCTTTTAAAAAAAACATGTAGTTTTAACTCAAAACAATTATTAGTTAAAAACAATCTTTAGATCTCGATAATTATAACATGTTAAAATGGCTCTCGAGGCCACTGAAGGTTTATATAGTTCATAACAATTATACAAAACCCTAAATAAGATCAAAGCACACATACCGGAAGCGATTTAACAATATCATAATAATAACACAATTATAATTAACCGAATTAGGGTTACATACTGTAGAAATGCTAAAATGGATCCGGTGGTCTAACATGGTGGAAATAGGTGGTGGAAGCCATTGTTGGTTTAGAGAGAGAGAAGAGAGGTTGAAAGTGAAATGAAAATGTACTAGAAAGTGAACAAATGACAATCAACAACCCTCCTTGGAAGCTAAGGAGGGGTATATATAGTCACACACACAACCTAAACTTTACAACGAACCTAGTCTAGTCTAAATGTGTGTGACTATGATAACTAATGGGAATTCTTAAATGTCGTCACATAAAGTGAGTTTCCAACAATCTTCCCCCATGGGGACGACGTGTAGAATTCCTTACAATATTTTTCCTAACAAGTACATAATGATAAGAACAAGAGCTTCTATGAAGCGTCCAATGCTGATGATGTCTTCTGAGGCCTTTGACTTCAAAACGACTCATCTTTAACTTGTAGTAGAAATACTGTAACGGCACGAGCTAAGTAACCCATACACTTCTGGTTAAGGAGAAGCTTCTGAATTAGCTTCCCCCTAATTCATGCCACATAAACTTGATGTAGAAGCTTTTTAAATAGCTTCCCCCTAAACCAACAATCCTCGTAAGCAACTTCAAAGCTTTCAATAAAGCTTAGAATGGTTAAGCGCACAGCGGAATCTAACAAGCAAATCCCATCATATAACATGATAATGTTGCTAAGAGGGATTGAAAGTTTGGGGCACACCAAGTAGATCAACAACTTTTCATCTCACGCTTGAATAATTCTTCTGAATTTTTCTTCCCCCCTGAGAGTTCAAGTTATGCATACCAGAAAGAATCAAGACACTTCTTCCCCCACATAGTTGAAGAAGGTAAATCAATCCCAATTATGAAGCTCAAATACTGAAGTGGACACTTTATCCCATTCATGAAGCTGACATCGTAACAACTGAGTCAATTAAGTCCCGGAAATGCACATGTCTTCTTCCGGAGATGCACCAGAGTCAATTAAGTCCCGGGAATGCATATAGGATAATGATGATGAATAATTGCAAAAATCAAACAATTAAACCTCGAATCAGTAGTGTACCGTTTGGAGATTGATAACGACACGAGTTAAAACACTGATTTTTTCTGCGGCTATGACAAATGTCATCCCGGAATATCTTCAAATCAAAAGAAGGTATGAAGTTCATCACGTGTACTCGTTGTGCTTTCAATGTGTCTTCTTCTTCCCCTTTGATGGTTTCGAAACTCAGAACCATCAATAAATTGTACGCACATGAACCTGAAATCGCGTGAGAATAATAAATAAGCTGAATTATATATTTTGTGAGAATCAGCTGTTGATCGAAAATCTCTTCTCATAAACTCTCCATGGCCACCTTTACCATCCCACGTGAAAGCAATTTAAAGTGACCACTGAAAGAATGAACCGGATACATCAAACGTGAAACTGAATAAGAATCCTTCGATCTTGTGACTTAAGCTTGCACTATTGTTGAATGAAGAATGGTGGAGAAATCTCTAAGTACTCAATGCATCACTGAAGAAGTCTATAAGCAAAACACCTCTTGAAATTATCCACGTCGACTAAGCGCGTGACACTGAGTACAACAATGTAACCCCTTTAAGTGATAGTTATCCGAGTCATCAACCATCCACCCCGAACCCGGAAACCAGATAACCAAGTCTTCATTCTAGGATTAAGCACGAGCAAGTTATCTATTAAAAGATAAGATAAATACACGCCTTCGAAAAATCCGTCTTCAACGTCACGTAATTAATACCCGATCAAACGAATCCGTAGCCACTAAAAAACGCCCATTTTTTCTTGGTCTCGTCAAAATAAATTCTTGTCACATTTGTCACGTCATTTTGTCGCGTCACATTTCTCGTCACCCAATCAGTGTCAAGAATAAATTAAAGAACCACAAATGCAACAAAAAAACCACAAATTCAAAAAATGAACTTGTTTGTTTGAGCATCCATTCTCCTTCACAATGTCTCGTCACTTTTTGTCTCGACCCGATGACGACCGAATTATAAGTTAATACACAAAATTTATTTAAAAATTTTTGTTAAAAAAAATTGTGTGTATATAAGTAAATATACACGGTCCATTGAGAGTCCATGGCCCATCAATTTAGAAAAAATGAGTCCATGGCCCAATCACTTGAAAACTAATACCTGGCCCATCAATTGTCCAATACCCGGTCCGTCACATTGGGATAAAACACTCCACCCTCATCTCATTCGGTTAACTTAACCCTAAACACACATATAACAATCCGCCCCCAAATATTCTCTCACCAAACACCAACTTCATAACTTCCGTCCCCCATCTCCTTCTTCTCAAACGACACAACCCACAACACCTATCTGCCATCTTCAAACACATAATCAATCTTCTCTTCTCCTAAATCTGATCATCTCCATCTCATAAAACAATAAAACTGATCCAAACTTCATCTGTTCCATCACCATCCTCGTTAAATCCGTCAACACCAAAAAAATCAAGCACATCTTAATCACACGAATCCTACAAATACGAGCCAAAAAACGTTTGAATAACCTACAGATCGAGAAACCATATGTCAATTAGATCCACGGATGTAGAACCATAGAAAATGGCTTCAAGATCTATAATTGATCTCGGGTAGGTCCTTATTCGTGATTGCATGTTGGTTTTAGTGTGACTAAATCGAAACAAAGACTTGGAGTTAATATAATTGTTAATTCCATTTCTTGAACTTCGAAAATCAAACGGGTTCGTACCCAACATGGGTCTATGATGAATATATGATTCAGATTCAAAAGATCTATAAAGATCTTTAATTATCTTTAAAAGATTTGGAACTGAACATAATCTGAGATCTATTTTAAGTTTTTTTTTAGGTTTAGACGGGTTAGGAGACGAAGGGATTAGGATAGATTGTGGTGTTGTGGAGGTATAAGGATGGAATGATTTTGAGTTGGTACGTGCATTAGACACCTGAGTCAACTCAGTGAGTTAACTGGGTCAACTCGGTAATTACCGAGTTGACTCGGTTGTGAAGGATTTTTGGTTACATTTTTGGTTCACAAGTTTTTTTAAAAAAACAGAGTCCATCAGAATGTCAAAAGACAATCCCATCAGAATATTTTTCAAAATAGTCCATCGAAATGTTTGTTAAGTCGTCATCGGAATGATTGTGAATTTGGTGTAATCGGAATGTTTTTGTGAGTCTACCATCGGAATCAAACAAATACCCCCATCGGAATAACCAATCTGAATGTTCAATCTGAAAGACCATCGGAAACCCAATCTGAATGTTCAATCTGAATAACAAAAAAAGTAGTCTAATCGGAATGTCCAATCTGAAAAGGGTTTTGAAGAAACCGAAAATGGTGGATTTGAACACTTTTGTCCTTATCTATCTGCATAAACAAGAATAAAAGATACCCAGAAACAGTGACTAGATTTGAATGACTTTGACCAAGATATGATGAAACCGAGAGAGTATAGATTAATAAATTGAGAAGACGTGACAAAAAATTTGACTGTTTGGACAGATTGGACAAAAAAGAAGACGTGACAAAAAATTTTGTGACAAAATGGACCAAACAAATATTATAGAACGATACATAAAAAAATTAGACCACCAAATCGAATATACGAACACGATCCAAGGATAGAACCGAGGCTCTGATACCAAATGTAGAAATGCTAAAATGGATCCGGTGGTCTAACATGGTGGAAATAGGTGGTGGAAGCCATTGTTGGTTTAGAGAGAGAGAAGAGAGGTTGAAAGTGAAATGAAAATGTATTAGAAAGTGAACAAATGACAATCAACACCCCTCCTTGGAAGCTAAGGAGGGGTATATATAGTCACACACACAACCTAAACTTTACAACGAACCTAGTCTAGTCTAAATGTGTGTGACTATGATAACTAATGGGAATTCTTAAATGTCGTCACATAAAGTGAGTTTCCAACACATACCTTTATCCTAGCGAAGATCCACAAGATCACCAACGAATCACCAATTAGGGTTTATAACGAACACAACCAAGATGTTGTCTAAATTAAGACTACATTACGTTCTTGTACACACGTAATACAACGAGCTAACCGCGATTCTAGCACGTGTAAACCGAGCTTCTACGCTTGTGGAATATCTACCCAACAACCCTAGAGAGGGGCTAGGACTAGATTATTGCTAAACCAAAACCAAAGGATAAAAGGAACACTAAAAAAAAGGTGTTTTTCCTTTGAAGTTGATTTGCAATAGAAACCTAACAAATCAAATCAAACGAAACCCTAAAGGGTGCGTTTGATCCAATCGCAGGAGGGAAAGAAAAAAGAGGAATGGGATGGATAATAATGAAAGCCATGGGGTGTTTATATAGGCTTGGCAAATCTTATTCTCCAAGTAATAAACCAATTAGGAAAAAAATCCCCCCTTGGGCCTTGTATAACCGGCGGTGGAAGCCCACCCTTGGGGTCTTCCGGAACTTTCCCGTTTCCTTCTTTTCTCTTCTATTAAATTCCATAACAGTCGTTTATACTTAACTTTTAATTATTAACGATCGTTAGTTAAGCTTCGGTTTAATTTAATAAATATATAAAATATATTTAATAAATAAATTAACCCTTTACGTAATGTGTGCAATCCCGTAATCCTGAGTTCGATACTAACACACGACTATTTAAATATAAGTCTATAAAACTTTCAAATAAGACTTGTGAAGCCAATTTATGTAGTCGAGAACGCCTCATTTGATGCGATATTGTGTGATAGTGTAAGGTGATTAAGGACAAATACTTGTTTTAATTATTGTTTTGTGATTAATTTTTTGAAAGGTTGTTTAATGTAAGGTGATTAATGTACGTTAATTGCCGTAATCGAACAATCGAACATTTGAGCAAATAATTTTGTCATATTTCCGTGAGAAAAAGATTTGGTTTTGATCCCACATAGGTGAATGAAAAGAAGGTTTCTTACCGTAAATAGTGTGTTGTATAGTAATATGCTAAATTGGCATAAATACAATGTTGTTGGTAGTACATATTTGTGATGTTTATAAAACATCGCGACCATGTGTGTGCCAATAATGTGTACTATTGTTGACTTTTTACCATCCAAAACATTTTAATTAAGTAATTTGTATGTTTTTGGTGTATAAAAAAGGCTCTTATGATAATATGATTGTTAACATTTTACTATAATTTTAGAGAGCGCGAGGAGCGTCACAGTGCTATATTTATAGGTTTATAGATTTATCTAACAATAAATAATTATATGAGTTATAAAAATTTGTAAATATAAACCTAAACAGTGGTATATTTATAGGTTTATAGATTTATCTAACAATAAATAATTATATGAGTTATAAACATTTGTAAATATAAACCTAAATTGAAAATCTCTGTATATAAAGGGTGTATTATTCCTTTTGTTGAAAGGTTGAACTTTTTAATATTTCTTAATATACATTTCAACATTTTTTTTCCACAAAATATTATCGATTCACGAGTTTAAACATCGAGTCGATCAGGTCGAGTCACCTCTTTAGCTTTAGTGAAATTCTATCATCAGTCCCCGTTTACAATTAAACAAAAACTCTATACACCAAACTTAGAATACCAAACTGGACATGGCTCCTAATTTACTTGATGTACTCGAAAAGTTATCCAGCCATGTGAAGAATGTTAAGAATGAGAGTTCGGAATGTTTTCGTCCCACATTGGTGAAACTTGAAACCCACAACCACTCACCGGTCTCATCCCTTACCACCTTGTTACTTATTCAGAATAGAATGTTTAAATATACAACAACACAAATGTATGTTCTTCTCATATAAAGTAATAACTGGTTTAGGATTAGCATCAATTAATGTTCTCTACACATAAAAATGGTCCTCATCATCACATTAGTCAATACTGACTCGAAAAATATAACAACGTTTTTCTGACATGAAACTATCACTCGTTCGCATCGATCATACTTTCACGTTGGTTAGGAAAAGATCCTTCCGTCCAGGGCGGACATACTCTTTGGGTACGGGGTGGCGGCGCCCCATGGCTAGACCAAAAAATACGAAATTACAGTGTATTTTTCGTTAATTTTGAGCCTTTTTTAAAAATGCTCCCACTCGAAACTCAAATTGCCCCTCACTCACACATTCAAAGCCAACATTTAACACCCTAAAACCTAGAAATATCATATTTTTAAGTTACAATACTCTATTTTTATTTAGATTTTAATTTTTTTTGTCTTGATATTGTAAAAAAAAAAAAATTGCCCCACAATACAATTTCCTGCGCCACTGCTTCTGTCATAATCTTTATGGGTTTATTCATTTAGTTTACACCTTTGCCTCATTGGGAATCACCATAACCGACAATAATCACCAGAAAGTATCATGATATGCACCAATAGGGACCACTTAAAATCCGTTAATGGATTGACCCAACTGTCGGGTGAAACGAGATAGGAAGGAATAACAATTCGGGAAACGGCTTGATATCAATTTCATATGAACCTTTCTACACTCGGTTCGTATCATTAATAAGCTAAGTGTAGAACTCACTCCATAAAGTTAGCTTGAAGGAAGAGGGAACACCTAAACATTATAACCATCGGCCAATCCCATACTTAGCCGCTGATGTGGGAACTAGAACAACTATGGGCCAGTTTCTATAGACATCCGAGATACTTCATTGTGTCCTCTCGAAAGGTTCTTGAACAAGGCCTTAACTTGCTGTTTATAGAAGTCTCTATCTTGCATATTGCGTCCATCATCCATTCCTCGCGATCAGTGACACGAGCAATCATCGTCTACTTCACCATCTTTACTTTAAGATGCTATCAGTTTTAGCTATCCAAGATTATCAACAAAATATGTTACTCAAATGTACGATTACAAAAACACTTCCAGAAAACTTTTTTGTCTTGTAACAACTTATCAAAAGACGTCCATATTTCTTGCTCTCAAAGTCGAGTTCACATGTAGAATCCGTCTAGTATTAAAAACAAAAAGATTTACCTCCAAAACTCTCTGTTTCTATTTCTGAAAACAGATAAGACATTTGCATTCTCAAACACTCTTATACACATGAAAGTAAATGAGTGTAAGTTGACTGGTAGGCGTCCAAACATAAATCATGTGTACTACATAGAAATTTAGTTCATCGTCCTTCTGAGCTTTTTATGAGTTTAGAACCTTACTTCATTGGGAACGAACATTATTCATAATCTTCCCCTTACTAGTAAGAGTTATAAGCATCATTTTTAATTGCAAGGCTATCAATATTGAGAATTGACTAATACAGTATTACTTAACATCGAAGCAAATATTTCATGTCTTTTATAGACAAAGTAAACTACATAATGTGAGTATCTACCATTTAACCTCGTTTTATAGTAAAATAAAACCAAGATACTTCAATCTTAATAGCAAATTGAACATGATAAATCTTAGAACTCATGCTAGTGTGAAATTTTCAGCTGTCCCACATTGACAGATTTCGTAACCTAAAGGGAGCTTATAATTATGAACTTAATGTTTTAACACAATATTGAACGCGTAGTGTAAGTACATATGAATATCGTACTTGTGCTATTAGTTCATTATTTTTTTTATGGTACAGCTATTCTTTCATTATATTTTTTTTAGGGTTATCTATACTATGTATTTATTTTTTAAAGTAAAACTTTCAACATTTTTTAATATACTTTTAGTTGTTAAATATTATCGAGTCATGGATTCAATTGTTAAGTCACCACGTCGAGTCATTAGGTCACAAGATCCATCACCGGCTTCACCCGGTTGAGTCACCGAGTCATCAAGTTACGGGTTCAACTATCGAGTCAATTCGGTCGAGTCACCGATTCACTTATTCGACCACTGGGTCAACCCGGTCGAGTCAGCAGGTCACGGTATCGACCACCGAATTAACTCGATTGAGTCATCGGTTCACTGATTTGACCATCAAATCAATCTAGCGAGTCACCGGGTTACTAGTTCGACCACTGATTCAATTAACATATCCTTAATTATTTGTCGCTAGATAATTTTCACAATTATGCACGCGTACACATCTGTTACTTAATAGAGTTAGCCGATTGACCCTAGCCTGTCCGTCCCTCTCGATAATCCACAATAATTAAACTTCATTCTCAAAATACCAATAAACATATTATGAATCTTACAAAAACTCCACAAAAAATAGCCATCACTCATAAAAATGAGAGGGATGGCATTGGTGCCAAAGACGTGTCCGCCGGTGACCAACGGCGGTGCTATTGGTAGCCAAAAATGTCTAGGGCATGCAAATAACGGATAAAAATATGAAAATTACTTGCACAAATCTATCTTTGTCAGAACTCAGTTAACCAACCAGCCTGATACTAGTTTTGTTACCTTGTTATGTATAAAAATACCCAACACAAACGGAGAAAGTAAAAACTGATTCATAACACTTATTTATGTGCTTAACACAGTAATCAAACTAGTCCATTACCTTCTGAGCTATTTATGAGTTTATCATCCTTGTGAACTATTTATGAGTTTAGAGATTTAGTTTACAACTTCATTGGGAACCAACATTTATTCATAATTTTCGCCTTACTAGTAAATATAAGGATCATTTTTAGTTGCAAGGCAATGTAAACTTCTAAAGACAAAGTAAATTACATAATGTGGAATTGTACCATTTATCCTCATTTTACTGTTAAAAAAATGAACACTTCAGTCTTAATAGCAAATTGAACATTATAAATGTTAGAACTCATGAGAGTATGGAAAGTTTTTGCTTGTTCCACATCGACGGGTTGTGTAACCTAGAAGAAGCTTATATTTGTTAACGTATTGTTATAATTTAACAATGAATGCAAAGCATTATGTCAATATGGTACTTGTGATATTCTTTAATTTTTTTAACGTTATCTATTACATGATAGAACGAGTTCTTTTTTCTTACTAGACGATTACCCGCGCATAGTAGCGGAATTACCTAAAAACATATAATTAATGATATGCTAATTGATTCGATGGTCGAACTCGTGACCCAATAATTGCCTAGCGATAGATAGTTAATGATTTATTAATTGACCCGATGGTCGAATCGGTAACCCGGTGACTCGTCCGGGTTGAACCGGTAGGCGAGCCCGTTCCCATTGACTCGATCGGGTTGACTCGGTGGTCGAACCCGTGTCCCGGTGGTTGAACCTGTGACCCGGTGATTTGATAGGATTGACCCGGTGGTCAAAACCAGTGACTCGGTGGCTCGACAGGATTGACCCGATTGTGGAACCCGTGACCCGGTGACTCGATTGGGTTAACCCGATGGTCGAACTCGTGACTCAAAAAGATTGGCCTGATGGCCGAACCCGTTACCCGGTGACTCAATTGGGTTGGTCCGATGGTCGATCCATAACCCGATAACTCGACCGGGTTGACCCGTTGGTGGAACTCGTGACCAAGTTACTCGACCAAATTAATTCGGTGGTGGAACCCGTGACCCGGTAACTTATGCAATTGTTTATGGTTTAATTTTTCAACATTTCCTACTTTATCCAACTTATGTGCATTTAATTTTTCAACAATTTCATAATTAATATCCAACTTCTATTCATTTAATTTTTCAACAATTCCATAATTAAATCATTTTCAACATTCAGGGTTTTGGGGTTTTTCCTTTATAAGTAGTAGAGAAAAGTAAAATTTTCAAACATTTATTATTATATTTATTAAATGTTAAATACGTGTTTATCTATCGAGTCAATCAAGTCGAGTTGCGAGGTCACGAGATCGATCACCGGCTCATTCTGGTCGAGTTATCACGTCACGGGTTCAGCCATTAGGTCAACCCGGTTAAATCACAGGTTCATTGATTTGAATATCGGGTCAACCTGATCGAATTAGTGGGCCACAAGATCGACCACAGTAGGTCGACCTAGTCAAGTCATTGACCACCAAGTCAACTCGCTCAAGTCATCAGTTCACTGATTCGACTATCAGGTCAACAATCAAATCACTGAAATACTGGTACGACCACCGAACCAATTAATATATTGTTAATTATTTATCGATAGGCAATCTTCGCACACGTCTAATACTTGACTTTTTAATGAGTTAGGTGACCATTGACCCCTTATTCGTGTGTCACCTCATCTCCCTGACAATAATACACATATATTTAAACTTCATCCCAAAATACCAATGGTAAGTAGAATTACATTGTAAACCCGTGTTAATCATCTTATTATGACTCAATATTTATAGATACAAATACATAGTAAAATCCTAATGACCCAAAGCCCACAAACCAAGCGGGCCTATTTATCCCCTAACACTCCCTCGCAGTCCGAGAGGCGAAATCGTGAAAGCTCGGACTGAGAAGAAAGAGAAAAAAAAACTAAAAAAAATAAATAAACAAAACGCGGCAGACTCAAGGTAAATCTATATGTCAACGATGACAGACTCAACCTATATCTATCGGCCGAAAATCAAAAAATTGCTCGGGGCTTGATACCCTAGATTCGACTATCAAACAAATAATTAAAAACAAACTTTATTATAACTATAATAAAAAATGGGTAATTACGTAATTAAAAAAAACCCGCCTGCCTCACACAAAAAAATAATGTAACACCCCATTTTGGAAATGGAAATATCACAGTAATTATGGCGTGTCATCAAAGCATACAAGGTAAAATGTCTAAACATTACTTGACCATATAAAGGAAAATACTGGAATCAAACATCGGTAGTCCAAAAGTAAAGCTCATCACACACAAACATAGTATAGTAAGGAATAAGGACGAAACAATGTCCAAAGCATAAGTATCATAAAGAAAAGAAATGCATAATGTAAAGAATGCTAGACAACTTCCAGTCCATATGCACGTACTCTTAGTGTCTACGAGCGTCCCTGAGTACCTGCCGTTTTGGGAACATAGAAAAGGAAAACGGCTGAGCAATACGCTCAGTGCACGGATGTACAATAAAGCATGAATAGGATAAGCATATAACATAATAACAACGGAAGAAACTAAGTCCCGAGTAACCTGGTTAAGTCTTAATAAAACTGGTTTTATAGTTTGAAAGTCTTACGTTTATCTTATAAAAACTGTTTGTCATATTTTACCATTAGCCAATATAGGTCATGAATATCCACCGTGCATGAATAATTGGAGGGGTGACCTCATCATGCAAATTAGAGGGCCTGCCTCTAATTTAATATACTGGTTTTATAGGTAGGAGGGATCAGCTCCTTGTGATGGATGCAAGGCACACACCACATTCACCATGTAATCCTGAATAAAAACGTGTAACTAGGATGCACCCATACGCCCCACATGATAAATATAAATAAATGGCCAAAAGCTGAAGGGACGCCACGAGCAATCACTCCGCCGTGGTGAAGTCATAACATCAGTGCCTCTAATGTTATGGTTATGGTACCTCCATAACTAGGTGAAACTGGTCATGCATGTATATGGCTATAGGTAATCATATTTAAACATAAGCAATCAAACTCATACTTATACTACGGGAAAACAGTTGGGTGCATACGGGGAAATCCTAATAAGGAAAGAATGTCCATACTGAAAGGACGGGAATCCGTACCTTATGTCCAGTGAACGAGAACGATGAACTGCGAGAATCCTACTTCCGAAACACTAGTGCTACATAAATACGTACATGAAATAAGTATCTGCTTACTATATACATAGCTGGTTTTATATCATGTCTTAGCTTATTTTATGTGTTCTTACTATTTTACACTGTTTAAAGCCTTAAACTGTGTTAAATCCTATATTCTGTTCATTCTGATTAAGTATTTCTGATATTTCATGTGTTATTATACTTACTGTGTAATAATAAGTAACTTTCCAAAAGTAGCAGGTTTCCTAAAATAGAAAGTTTCCAAAAATAGAAAGTTACCAAAAATAGAAAGTTTTCAAAAATAGAAAGTTTCCAAAAATAGAAAGTTTCCAAAAATAGAAAGTTTCCAAAAATAGAAAGTTTCCAAAAAAGATTAACTGCTTAAAATAGATAAGTTTCTAAAAATAGAAAGTTTCCATAAATAGATTAGCTGCCTTAATTAAATAAGTTTCCATAAATAGATTAGCTGCCTTAAATAAATAAGTTTCTAAAAATAGCTGGTTTCCATAAATAAAATAGCTGCCTTATTTAAATAAGTTTCTAAAAATAGAAAGTTTCCATAATTAGAAATAAGTTGGTTAAATAAGCTAAGTAAATAAGCCTAAGTGTTTTCATGATTATTTCCTAAGTCATATGATATATTATATAGTTTAATAATTATTTCATGTAATTTAATTAAACTATAGGTTATAATATTTAATTAAAGTATGACATGTTTTTAATTAAATATATTAAATACTTAGGTTAAAATATGTATTATTAAATATTAATAATATAACCTAAGTCATGTTTAATTAATTAATTATATCCATGGTTTTTAAAATAATTAATTAATTAAGTCTTAGTAATATAAATACTTAGGTTAAAAATAATTCATGCTTATTAATAATTAGTTAACCTAAGTCATGTTATTAAATTAATTACATCATTATTAATTTAATTTTAACATAAGTTCATAACATATAAAAAAACTAACATAACCATAATTCGGATCTAAGCCTAAAAACATGCACCGGATATGAAATAACACCGTACCCCGAACCAAATCGGGGTACCCCCTTGCTGCCGTGGGACCCACACGCACCAACCAAGACCAAAAAGGTCTTGGTGGTGGTCGGCTAAAACAAACCGAGCCCCCTTGGGGTCGGTTGTACCTTGCGGCCCAAAAACAAACACCCCTTAGATCGACCCTTTGATTAATTAATGATCAAAACATGTTAGATCTAGGTTTAATTAATGTGTTTTTATAAAAACATCACGTGTTCTTAATTAATAAAAGATTAATTAAAAAGAAAACAAGTTAAAAAGGTTTTACCGTATTCGTGGATCAAGAGGGTGAAGAACAAACACGAACAACCAATAAATCAACAAGATCCAAGATCAAAATCACCTTCTATGGTGGTTTGTAGGTGGCGGCACAAAGAAGGAGGAGGAGGAAGAGTTTTAGGTTTTTCTTAAAATTCTTCTGTAAAGTGATTTGAGTAGTAAAAATTACTTAACCCTTCTTTTAGTAAAAATTGGTAATGGGCTTGGCCCATACCCTTGTTTGGCCGCGGGTAGGGACTCCCTTGTGGGGTTCCCGTACCTCGTTTCGTGTCTTGTTATTTAATTCTCGTTTATGTTTAATTATGTTCGTGATTTAAATGTTCTCGTTACGTAAGTATCCTACACTTATATATTTAATTACGCTCGTATTAAATATATATACGTAATTAATAATAGCTCGTGTTTTAATTACGCTCGTGATTTCGTGATTGTATGCTCGTGATTAATTATTGCTAAATAATTATTACGTGATCGTGCAAATAAAATATTTATCGTGTTCTAACACGTACGTAATACATAAACTCCTAACACGTAATCGTAATCATGCTATATTAGGAAAGTTTTTAACTAGTACGTACGAACTTAAGGTACTATGCATGATAAAAGCATGCGGGTTTTAGAACTCTTCCCCCCTAAAAATAATAATTCGTCCTCGAATTATAGATAAAGTAAACTGGAAAAGAAGAACATACCCGAATTTAAAATATGAAATGAGGGTAAGAAGTCCGGATAGACTCCTCTGTTTCCCAAGTGGCTTCCCGCTCGGTATGATCCCTCCATAGAATTTTGACGAATGGAATCGTCTTCTTTCTCATGACTCGTTCTTGCCTGTCAAGAACTCGTTCGGGTTCTTCTATAAAAGTTAGATCTTCACGAATCTGTTCCAGTGGATACTGAACCATGTGAAGGGGATGATATTGATACCCTCTGAGTAAGGACACATGAAACACATTGTGCACATGCGAAAGCTTCGGAGGTAACGCCAATCGGTAAGATACTTCACCGACTCGTTCAATGATATCAAACGGTCCGATGAAACGAGGACTGAGCTTCCCTTTAATCCCGAAGCGTCTAACACCACGTGCCGGCGAAACCTTAAGGAAGACGTGATCTCCTACGTTAAAGTGTAAATCCCTACGATGCTTGTCGGCGTAACTCTTTTGACGTGACCGTGCCTCCTGAATCTTCTGTCTAGCTACTGCGATCTTCTCATTTGTCATCTCTATGATTTCTGGTCCTTCGAGTGTTCGCTCGCCAACCTGATCCCAGCAGATTGGGGCGCGACACTTCCTGCCATACAACATTTCAAATGGAGCACACTTGATGCTTGCGTGCCAACTGTTGTTGTATGCAAACTCCACCAAACAGATGTATTCGTCCCAATCACCCGTCCATTCCAACGCACATGACCTCAACATATCTTCCAATGTCTGAATGGTTCGCTCCGACTGTCCGTCCGTTTGAGGATGAAAGGCCGTGCTAAGCTTAAGTTGTGTACTCCAAGCTTTCTGTAGACTTTTCCAAAAGCGCGAAGTGAATCGAGGATCTCTGTCTGAGACGATGCTGGATGGTGCACCATGGAGTCTCATGATCTCTCGTCTATACGTATCTGCGAGTTTACTTACCGGATCTTCCTTGCGGATCGGTAAGAAATGAGCTGATTTGGTAAGTCGATCAACGATAACCCAAATTGCATCGTGCTTCCTTTTGGTAGGCGGAAGACCGGTAACAAAATCCATGGTGACTTTGTCCCACTTCCACTCTGGAATATCTAACGGTTGGAGGAGACCGCCAGATCGCTGATGCTCGATCTTAACCTGCTGGCAGGTAAGACATTTGGAGACGTAAGTGGCCACATCCTGTTTCATACCACTCCACCAAAAGTACTGCTTGATGTCATGGTACATTTTAGTTGAACCAGGATGTATCGAGAATGGGGAGCTATGAGCTTCTGCTAGCAAAGCTTCCCGGGGTTCTTGGTCGTCAGGAACACAAAGTCTAGTGCCCTGTCATACGATACCATCTGCATCTACTCTGAATTCTGTCTGCTTCTCCAAATTCTGTACTATCGCCCAGATTTCTTCGTCGTCCTTCTGAGCTTCCTTGATCTTAGATAGTAACTCGGGTTCTACTCTAAGATTAGCCCAGTAACCGTGTTGTCCACGTACCATGATCTCGATGTCTAGTCGCTCCAAGTCTCTTATGATTTCCTCTTCGATTCTGATGTTGTTGATCATTCCGGACTTCCTGCTAAGGGCATCTGCTACTACATTTTCCTTTCCGGGATGATACTGTAGATTAATGTCATAATCCTTCAACATCTCTAACCATCTCCTCTGCCTCATGTTCAATTCACGCTGAGTGAAGATATACTTCAAACTCTTGTGGTCCGTGAAAATGTCACATAATTCTCCATATAAGTAGTGCCTCCATATCTTCAATGCAAACACGACTGCAGCAAGTTCCAGATCGTGCGTGGGGTAATTCTCTTCATAAGGCTTAAGCTGTCGTGAAGCGTACGCGATCACTTTCCCATGTTGCATGAGAACACAGCCAAGTCCCTTCCCCGATGCATCGCTGTAGATTTGAAATCCACCCGTACCAGATGGTAGAGTAAGAATAGGTGCAGATACTAGCTTCTGCTTCAGGTCTTCAAAGCTCTTCTCTCGATCTTCAGTCCAGACGAATTTCTCCCCTTTCCGCATCAGTTTGGTCAATTGTAGTGCTAAGCGGGAAAAGTTCTCCACGAACCTACGGTAATAGCCAGCTAAGCCTAAGAAACTGCGGACTTCCGTCGCTGATGTCGGCCTCGGCCACTTAGTGATGGCCTCAACCTTCGCTGGATCCATAGTGATTCCTTCTGCTGATACAATGTGACCTAAGAATGCCACCTTGTCTAACCAGAACTCACACTTGGAGAATTTAGCATACAGCTGCTTCTGGCGAAGAATCTGTAGTACTGTACGAAGATGGTCTTCGTGTTCCTCCTTGGACTTAGAGAAAATCAGGATGTCATCGATGAAAACAATGACGAATTTGTCCAGAAATTCATGGAAGATTCTGTTCATCAGATCCATGAACACTGCTGGAGCATTTGTCAGGCCAAATGGCATAACTACAATCTCGTAGTGGCCATAACGAGTACGAAAGGCAGTCTTAGCAATATCCTGCTCCTTGACTCGTAACTGATGATAGCCTGACCTAAGATCGATCTTGGAGAAGTGTTTGGCCCCTTGGAGTTGGTCAAACAGATCGTCAATGCGTGGCAGTGGATATCTATTCCGAATGGTAATCTTGTTGAGCTCACGATAGTCTATGCAAAGACGCATACTGTCGTCCTTCTTCTTAACAAATAAAACCGGTGCGCCCCATGGAGATGCGCTCGGTCAAATGAAACCTCGTTCGAGAAGTTCTTGCAGTTGATCCTTCAGCTCCTTCAGCTCTATGGGAGCCATGCGATAAGGAGCCTTGGAGATTGGTTCAGCTCCTAGAACCAGCTCGATACTGAATTCCACTTCTCGTGCAGGTGGTATGCCCGGAAGTTCTGCTGGAAACACGTCTTGGAATTCCGACACTATTGGTTGATCCTGAATCGATGGAGACTCAACATCCAGGTCGTGAACCGTAGCTAGGTAACCCTCGCAGCCATGTGACAGTAGTGCACGCGCTTGCAGGGTGGATATGATTTGTACAGACCGTCCGGGTATGAACCCATTATGAATGTACTTTGGTGCATTGACATCACCGAAGATAACCCGATATGAATGGCAGTCTATGGTAGCATGATACTTGGATAGCCAATCCATGCCCAAAATCATGTCGAAGTCTTTCATGTCCAGCGGAAGTGCGTCAACAGGTCGAACCTTATCATCAAATTCTAAGGGAAGACTCTTGTATACATGGGTGATTAGTACAGAGTCCCTCAAAGGCGTGGAAATAGTAAGTCTATTTTCTAGTGGCAAGGGAGGCATCCTAATGTTCTTAGCATAAGCAGTAGAAATAACCGAGTGAGTAGCACCCGTATCGAAAAGAACACATGCAGCGCGACCATACATATACAAGATTCTAGTGATGGTACCTGTAGACTTGTTGGCCTGGTCTCGAGATGTCGTGTAGACACGCCTGGCAGTAGGAGGCGGCTTGGTATCAGCATGTCCCGATGTACCCTCCATCTCGCCCTTACGGCAATCCTTCATAATATGGCCAGGAAGACCACACATGAAGCACGCATCAGTATTACGGCGACATGGTCCTGGGTTCCTACGGTGGCAAGTAGAGCAAAGAGGATGAGTGTATCCTCCAGCAGGTGCTCTGGCTGGCTGAGGACCTGATAAAAACATTTTACATAAGACATAATAGTTGGGTACAATGAACGAAGCGGATAATCGTAAGATTGAATACCAGTGATAGCTGGACGGCTAGGATGCGAACCTCTCTGGTTCAGGTCCCTACCGTTTCCATGGTTCCTGGTAGAATTTTGCTAGAGTGTCAGAATATGAGTTATAACATAAAACATAAGAAATTTCGTAAGTATTAAGACCTGCTGTTGCTGGATTGCCCGACGTTGTTACAGTAATTGTCATTACCGCCACGCCTATCCGTAGCAGATCGGTCATTAGTCTGACCATTTCCCTTGGGCTGATGAGGCTGCTGCTGAGTAGCCGGCTGAGACCGGTCCCCAGTTTTCTGCCTGGAAGATACATTTAAAGAGATGAATAATTGACATATGGAAGATATACGGATTGATCACCGCTTGAATATGAAGGTTTTACCTCTTGTCGGGTCTTTCAGCTTCCCCGAACTCATCCCTCTCCTGCAGCATCTCCAGTTTCCGTGCTGCATCGGCCACTTGTGCTACAGTATTGAACGTAGCACACACCAGATTGTTTGTGACCGATGTGCGAAGAGCCCATCTAAAGTGATGTGCCTGCTCTTCTGGAGTACCTGCTGCCGCACCAAGGAAACCAGCCAAGCGAAGAAAGCGCTGTATAAACTTGTTGTTATTCTCCCCAGCCCTCTGACGGATCCCATGATACTCTCTCTTGAGTTTGTCCTGCTCAGTCTTGGGAAAGAACTGCTCCATCACCCTGTCCTTGAACTGAGCTCAAGTCAAACCAGCAACCCACTCATCACCACCTTCAGATTGCATCAAAGCTAACCACCAGTTAAGTACATCGCCTTCGAACCGATAGCATGCCAACCTCGCCTTGTATGCAGGGTCACAGCCCATAGCATTGAAGATCTTCTCAATGTGAGCCAACCAGCTTTCAGCATCGCTGGGGCTATCTGTCTTCTCAAAAGCTCGAGGGCGGAGCTTGTTGAATCTCTCCAGCCATACTGCTAATGTCACTGGAGGAGGAGGAGGAGGTGGCTGATTGTGCTGCTGATGATTGTTGGCAGCTTGAACTTCAGCACGGATGTCATTCCTCAGTTGAGGAAGCAAGGCTTGCATGGCAGCCTGAATTGCAGCATTGAGCTGCTCCTGTTCGCGTGTGAGAACCATCTGACAGTATAACATAAAACATATGATTAACAGTTCAAAACATAAAATATAAAATATATACATGAAAAAAAATTTATACTAAAAAAAAATTTCACGAGAAAAATTTTATGCAAGAAAATTTTTGTATGAATGCATGATGCAGTTTTATGAAAACTTGGATGCTCGAGAGTGAACGCCTCTGGTCAGTTCACTCAAAACAAAAGACATATCGAGGGGACGCCTATGGGTCGGTCCCAAATCTAAAAGTTTCGATAAAACACATGCGACTAAATAGGGCCAGTCCTGTACCAACCATTACTTAGTCAAAAACCCTGTAACAATGACATATATATGTATGCTTAAAAATGATGAATACATGAAAACAACTGTCAGTTCTAGGAAGACCGTAGTGACTACCCACTAATCACAGGTCATATTTGAGAGCCTACAGGTCGAAGCCTTGGCTCTGATACCATAATTGTAACACCCTATTTTGGAAATGGAAATATCACAGTAATTATGGCGTGTCATCAAAGCATACAAGGTAAAATGTCTAAACATTACTTGACCATATAAAGGAAAATACCGGAATCAAACATCGGTAGTCCAAAAGTAAAGCTAATCACACACAAACATAGTATAGTAAGGAATAAGGACGAAACAATGTCCAAAGCATAAGTATCATAAAGAAAAGAAATGCATAATGTAAAGAAGGCTAGACAGCTTCCAGTCCATATGCACGTACTCTTAGTGTCTACGAGCGTCCCTGAGTACCTGCCGTTTTGGGAACATAGAAAAGGAAAACGGTTGAGCAATACGCTCAGTGCACGGATGTACAATAAAGCATGAATAGGATAAGCATATAACATAATAACAACGGAAGAAACTAAGTCCCGAGTAACCTGGTTAAGTCTTAATAAAACTGGTTTTATAGTTTGAAAGTCTTACGTTTATCTTATAAAAACTGTTTGTCATATTTTACCATTAGCCAATATAGGTCATGAATATCCATCGTGCATGAATAATTGGAGGGGTGACCTCATCATGCAAATTAGAGGGGCTGCCTCTAATTTAATATACTGGTTTTATGGGTAGGAGGGATCAGCTCCTTGTGAAGGATGCAAGGCACACACCACATTCACCATGTAATCCTGAATAAAAACCTGTAACTAGGATGCACCCATACGCCCCACATGATAAATATAAATAAATGGCCAAAAGCTGAAGGGACGCCACGAGCAATCACTCCGCCGTGGTGAAGTCATAACATCAGTGCCTCTAATGTTATGGTTATGGTACCTCCATAACTAGGTGAAACTGGTCATGCATGTATATGGCTATAGGTAATCATATTTAAACATAAGCAATCAAACTCATACTTATACTACGGGAAAACAGTTGGCTGCATACGGGGAATCCTAATAAGGAAAGAATGTCCATACTGAAAGGACGGGAATCCGTACCTTATGTCTAGTGAACGAGAACGATGAACTGCGAGAATCCTACTTCCGAAACACTAGTGCTACATAAATACGTACATGAAATAAGTATCTGCTTACTATATACATAGCTGGTTTTATATCATGTCTTAGCTTATTTTATGTGTTCTTACTATTTTACATTGTTTAAAGCCTTAAACTGTGTTAAATCCTATATTCTGTTCATTCTGATTAAGTATTTCTGATATTTCATGTGTTATTATACTTACTGTGTAATAATAAGTAACTTTCCAAAAATAGCAGGTTTCCTAAAATAGAAAGTTTCCAAAAATAGAAAGTTACCAAAAATAGAAATTTTTTTAAAAAATAGAAAGTTTCCAAAAATAGAAAGTTTCCAAAAATAGAAAGTTTCCAAAAATAGAAAGTTTCCAAAAATAGATTTACTGCTTAAAATAGATAAGTTTCTAAAAATAGAAAGTTTCCATAAATAGATTAGCTGCCTTAATTAAATAAGTTTCCATAAATAGATTAGCTGCCTTAAATAAATAAGTTTCTAAAAATAGCTGGTTTCCATAAATAAAATAGCTGCCTTATTTAATTAAGTTTCTAAAAATAGAAAGTTTCCATAATTAGAAATAAGCTGGTTAAATAAGCTAAGTAAATAAGCCTAAGTGTTTTCATGATTATTTCCTAATCATATGATATATTATATAGTTTAATAATTATTTCATGTAATTTAATTAAACTATAGGTTATAATATTTAATTAAAGTATGACATGTTTTTAATTAAATATATTAAATACTTAGGTTAAAATATGTATTATTAAATATTAATAATATAACCTAAGTCATGTTTAATTAATTAATTATATCCATGGTTTTTAAAATAATTAATTAATTATAAGTCTTAGTAATATAAATACTTAGGTTAAAAATAATTCATGCTTATTAATAATTAGTTAACCTAAGTCATGTTATTAAATTAATTACATCATTATTAATTTAATTTTAACATAAGTTCATAACATATAAAAAAAACTAACATAACCATAATTCGGATCTAAGCCTAAAAACATGCACCGGATATGAAACAACACCGTACCCCGAACCAAATCGGGGTACCCCCTTACTGCCGTGGGACCCACACGCACCAACCAAGACCAAAAAGGTCTTGGTGGTGGTCGGCTAAAACAAACCAAGCCCCCTTGGGGTCGGTTGTACCTTGCGGCCCAAAAACAAACACCCCTTAGATCGACCCTTTGATTAATTAATGATCAAAACATGTTAGATCTAGGTTTAATTAATGTGTTTTTATAAAAATATCACGTGTTCTTAATTAATAAAAGATTAATTAAAAAGAAAACAAGTTAAAAATGTTTTATCGTATTCGTGGATCAAAAGGGTGAAGAACAAACACGAACAACCAATAAATCAACAAGATCCAAGATCAAAATCACCTTCTATGGTGGTTTGTAGGTGGCGGCACAAAGAAGGAGGAGGAGGAAGGGTTTTAGGTTTTTCTTAAAATTCTTCTGTAAAGTGATTTGAGTAGTAAAAATTACTTAACCCTTCTTTTAGTAAAAATTGGTAATGGGCTTGGCCCATTACCCTTGTTTGGCCGCGGGTAGGGACTCCCTTGTGGGGTTCCCGTACCTCGTTTCGTGTCTTGTTATTTAATACTCGTTTATGTTTAATTATGTTCGTGATTTAAATGTTCTCGTTACGTAAATATCCTACACTTATATATTTAATTACGCTCGTATTAAATATATATACGTAATTAATAATAGCTCGTGTTTTAATTACGCTCGTGATTTCGTGATTGTATGCTCGTGATTAATTATTGCTAAATAATTATTACGTGATCGTGCAAATAAAATATTTATCGTGTTCTAACACGTACGTAATACATAAACTCCTAACACGTAATCGTAATCATGCTATATTAGGAAAGTTTTTAACTAGTACGTACGAACTTAAGGTACTATGCATGGTAAAAGCATGAGGGTTTTACAAATAATTAGAGTAAAGCGGTTATTTACCAAACATAAAAAGTAAACGACACAAATAAGGAATTGGAGTTTGTGGCGGCGGTGTAGCAAGGTTCATGCGTGATCAAGAAATACAGAACACATCTTAATGAAGTTGTTAATTATCTCTTATTTAAAGTTTTATTCTTTTCATTTATTATCATAACGATTCAAGATTTTCTGTTTTGTTTTGTATAATTTAGGTTTATTCAATTTTATTAGAGATGAATGGAAATTTTCGGCGAGTCTGACTTTATGAGGGACACGATTTCTGGCTGTGAGGTCTTTGAATGTTGTGAAGGGTGTAAAGGTATAACTGCTTATTTTCTCATTGGGTTAATTTGTTAAAGTTATATTCATTATTCATATAAATGGTTATTGGGTATTGATATTATAAGTGCTTAGGAAACAGTTTATTTCATATTAGGAGTGAAGTTTCAGAAGAAGTTAGGATTATCTTATTTCGCAAACTTAAATTGGAAAGGCTTACTTTTTTCAACTTATCAAGTTGGCTTATGGTATTAAAGAAGTCCTGACCTCATGTTGATAAGCCTGAAAAAGTAGGCTTTTCCAAGGATCATATAAGCACATGAGTCCACAACATAAAATAATCCAAACACCTACGTAAGCTTACTTTTGGGCTTATGAGCCTATGCGTTATTTCTAGATAATAAATAGGAATAGGCTTTTGCAGCTGATATCACGGTATCGGTAATAAAGTTGTATTGTATACTAAGATTTTTATAAACCATATGCGTACTTAACCATGCCTTTTATCTTTTAAGTAACTCAAGGACTACTTTAATATAGGGATGGCCTTCGTATCCGGACACAAACTTTCAATGCTAACTCACCATATCGTTTTTTCCGCTTTAGCCATGATATGCTCATTATACTATATGTAACTTATTTTTATTATGATGCCAGTGCAGGTCATCGGAGCTTCATATTATTTAATTCCTATTATAGGCAATCCTGATTTGAAACGAGGAATGTGTAAAGGAGGAAAAGTTGACATATCATAAAATCATGTATATTTCGGACTGTGACAAACAACGTTAAAGTTGAACAAAGTAAAGTTTTACATCTGCAACATTCTTTGAAGAATACTTCTTTACTGGTAATCAAATGATAGCTTATTATAAATCTTAACTACATTTTTGGCTTCCATTTACGTAACTCAATGATATGCAGTTTGTATAGACAAATTTGGAGACAAGTACCAGTATGGAAGAAACACTCTTAGGCTGTGCTCTCTGTTGCTTATATATATTTTATTTGGTCATCGTTAATATGCAGGTATGTGTCAAACACCTCTTAAGTTTGCTATTGGCTGCTAACAATTAACAATTTCAGTATAAATGCATTATCAGTGTATCATTAATACGTAGTAGTACATTATTTGGTTTCCCTTCGTCATAAAAAGTAATCACGCTAATAAGTGAACAACCACGCACACTCAAGCCCGCATTAATTGAACATAAAGAACCCAATACCTACAACGACCAAAACGAAGCAGAGAACATATGTTGAGTTGTACAATTTGCCATTTGTTTCAGACGATTACCCTTACTGATTCTTTAATTATTTTCTTGGTATCGAAGTAGGCCATTTGGTTGTTTCACTATGGATCATACTAGCAGCGGATAAATATTTGAAACATGCTTTCGTTGCTACTACAATCAAGTTTCCAAGAGCTCTTTATGGGTTCCTCTTCTTTAATTTGAAACAGGTGAGTAAACAGAATGGTCACTTGCAGATTAAAAAAGGGACCCGAGAGAGTCGAGTGACATTCCCTTGATGATCTTCTGGTATATGTAAATGAGAGAAATAATACAGGAACAAAGAGGAGCATGTCTGAACCATCAGTTTCTTTATAGATGTTTATAATAGCCCTTCATCTTCTGCATCTTCAACTTCAACTTTAGATGAGGAGTATGGGTCGGGCAAAATGGTGGCATGGGACGCGGTTACCTATGGAGGAGATCACATGATATTGTTTGTAACAAATGGAACTCTCTAATGGCTGTTTTCATTTAAATGATTGCTCATTGTGTTGGTTATACTTGGATTATTAAAGAGGATTATGGGTTTGATGGAATTGTGACATTTACACAGATTATGTGTTGGTTTTGGCGTATTGTTAATGAAAGCTTTCCAGTTTTTTACATTCACGCAAATCGGTACTTTAAAAGATATGAGATAGAAAATTGAGTGTATACATGAGAATATAACGGGTACTTATATGTTTAATCAAGTTATTCTCAACTATTATTATATGTAAATGCAAAACTTTAGTTACTTTCTGAATAATTATAACATTGTGTACTATTTACGACTAGAGAGGTTTCAAGACAAGTGTTTGTATTTTTGACCTTTTGGTTACATTATATATCTTAGTGTCCGCTTATAATTATGAGAATTGCAATCAGTGTGCTTTTATATCGTCTGCATGTAATTTGAATCTTCGGTTAACAAGTTGAACCATGAGTTGTCGATTTCTGAGTAGCTACTAGCTAGAAACCAAAGTTAGAGACAATGTGCTCATCGATGCACCGTCGTATACAAATGACGTCCCGCAGCAACGCGCGGGCTCCAAAAACTTGTTTTAATAAAGAAACGGAAAAAAAAATCAAACACCAAAACAACTAGCCACACAACCTGCTGCTTAAAATTAAAGTAAACAAAAAAGCATTGATTGTGCCACTTCAAGACCTTGGCATCGTAGCATTTACATTATCATCATCTTCTTACAATCCTGCAACCAAACCTTCTCACCTAGCATCTTCATAACACATAAATGTTCTCATTCTTATCTGCGTCATACAAATCAAATGCTTCACGCAACTCCTTACTCAAAACCTCTACGCCATCCAGTTCTGTCATCACAGATCGAGCGAGTGTGGCTAGGATCGAACCGAGTTCGATAATAGAGATCTTGTCGTCGCCGTTTATGTCGAACTTTTTGAACACTTTTCCAACGTCGTTTAAAGCCATTATGAAAGATGTGATCATTATAACTTGGTTATTGTTATGTGTTTGTGGTATCTGTAACTTTTTTTTAATGATTGAATGAGGATAATTTTGTTGGTGGAAGAAAAAAAATGGCGGCTGATTAAAAATTTAGGGTTTGGTAGTGAGAGATCGGGGTTGATCTGAGAGGGTGGTTGCACCGATCGACGACACATATTTGGTTTTAGGGTTTGTGATCATGTTTTGACAGGGTGGAAGCAGAAGCAGGATCAGGTCTAGGATTAAACCCGCTCTGATACCATGTGGAATTACATTGTAAACCCGTGCTAATCATCTTATTATGATTCAATATTTATAGATACAAATACATAGTAAAACCCTAATGACCCAAAGCCCACAAACCGAGCGGACCTATTTATCCCCTAACATAGTATGTTACGAGTCTTACACGCACTCCACAAAAACTACCATCACTCATAAGAAAAAACAAATATCGCAACAAATATGAGAGGTATGGCATTGGTGCGAGTGACGTGTCCGCCGGTGACCAACGACGGTGCTATTGGTAGCCAAAAATGTTTACGGTGTGCGAATAACGTAGTGTATTTTTAGTTCTTGTTGTTGAGGTGCCACTATGTATATTGAACATAATTTAATTCATAGTGTATAATGGACACATTTACATATTACATAAAGCATATGTGATTTTTACCCTAAAATAAAATCTAAATACTTCAATCTTAATAGCAATTTGAACATGATAAATGTTAAAATTTATGAGTGTGGAAAGTTTTCAGTTGCTCCACATCGCCAGATTTTGTAACTAGAGGAGCCTATAATTATGAACTTAATGTTTTAATACATTAGTGAAATAGATAGCATAGCTACATATCGATATCAATATCGTTATTTAATTTTTTTGTTATTTTTTTTTTGACAAAAGCCATATTTTATGGTTAGTTACTTAAAAGGTAGAGTTGAACATCGGTTCAAAATCGAACCGAATTGAAAATCGATTTTCAGGAAAATATAAATAAAAAATCGAACCAAATTAAATCGAGCAAAATTGAAACCGAACCAAATTAGAAAAAACTAAAACGTATGGATAGTTTAAGCAAAATAATTTTGGATTAAAACCCACATAAATATAAAAAACCAAACCGAAATTGATCGGTTCAGTTTCGATCGACTCGGTTTGGCTCGGTTTATCAATTCAGTTCAGTTTTCGAGTAGGTTTGCCAGGCCCTACTTAAAAGAGCTAGGTGACATACTGACATGTACTCGTTATTCTTATGTCACCTCATCTCTTTCGATCTCGATAATACATAAATAATTAAAACTCCATCCCCACAAAAATACCAAGAGGATGTTATGGGTCTTACAGAATTCCACAAAAAATACCCCATGCACGCTAAAAAACAAAATATTGTAACAAATATGAGAGGTATGGCATTGGTGCCAATGACGGGCCGGTGACCAACGGTGATGCTATAGGTAGCAAAAACTGTCTACAGCGTCCGAATAACGTAGGTTACTACTGCTAGCACTCTTAGTTTATGGGTAAAAGTCGTTGAAGTTTAATTATTTAGAATAACGGACGAAAATGTTAGTACCTATAACATCTACCAAAATTACTTGCACACAATCTATCTTTGTCAAAACTCAGTTATACCCATTAACCAGTCAGTAAAAATTGAATCATAACACTAACTTATGTTCTTTACTTAACTTATCATCTTAAGTTCTTAACACGGTAATCAAAACTGACATGTTAGTTTCCGGCCAATAATAATGCTAAATACGGTTTGATTTTCTGACATGAAACCACTATCATGCTTTCACTATGACTACGACAAGTCGACAACATCCTTCTGTCATAATCTTTAGGGGCTCACTCGTTTAGCTTACACCTTTGGCCCTTTGGGTCATTGGGAATCAGGAGAATCCATCAACAATGTAAAGCATCTAAATATAACACAACACCACAGCAGATATCTGTATAAATCCATTACTATATCACAAGATAAAGTGAAAACTTTCCCTTTTACTTTAGTATGATTTAAATCATACTAACCTTGTCGATTTAGATCTCTTGTTTTGTCAGTATAGATACGAGATTATGAAGTTAATCGGCTTGACGTACATTCGACTAACCTCTGCAAAAGTATATAATTTAACAATCTTAATTAATATATTTTGCCGTTCATCATTCTTGTTGTTAGAAATTTGGTGGATCACAGTAATCTGAGAGTCGTGTCAAACACTTTCAGATCAAAGTATTTCGATGGTTCTATCGAAATCTCCAATCGGATAAAACTCAGATTGCGAACTGTAAATTATGTTTTTGTTGTTATGATGCAGAACTAGAAACCAGAAAGGTTATATGACCAAAAACGAGTTTGCAGTTGTAACTGTTAAAAGACAGTTATTACAACCAAACTGCAACCAACTGCAACCTTTTTCAACGGGCAGAAAATTAGGTCCCTGGCGCTGCCCCTTGGACCCTGCCAGGGGCTGCCGCCCCTTGGACCCTGCCCAGGGGCGCTGCCCCCGGACCCCCGTCGTACGGGGGCTTCGCCCCCGTATGATAACCGTAACAATGTCATACATGATAACCGTAACAATGTCATACAAGTGTGCACTCCGCACAACCCCGACTTGATGAACGTTTATCACGATTACTCATTGGTCAACAAAGTAAATCCATTACACTTAAATCATTATTGGTAACACATAATCACCAACACCTATTTATGAGTTTAGAGATTTAGTTTACAACTTTACTTCATTGGGAACGAAGATTTATTCATAATCATCGCCTTACAGTATTAATTAGCATCATTTTTAGTTGCAAGGCACCTTAAACTATCTAAACAGACCATCACTATTGAGAATTGACTAATACTTAACCCCGAGCAAATATTTTGCGTCTTTTATAGAGAGACAAAGTAATACATAATGTGGAATTCTACCATTTATCTTACAGTAAAAAAAACAAATACTTCAATCTTAATAGCAAATTGAACATGATAAATGTTACAACTCGTGAGAGTGTGGAAAGTTTTCAGTTGTCCCACATCGACGAATTTTGTAACCTAGAGGGAGCTTATATTTATCAACTTAATGTTTTAGTACATGAATGAATGAATACCATACGTACTTATCAATATTGTACTTGTGTTGTTCTTTCATTTTTTGACAAAACACATAGTTTGGCATTGAGGCCAATGACGTGTCCACCGATGACCAACGGCGGTGCTATTCGTAGCCAAAAATGTCTACAGCGTGCTAGCACTCTTAGTTTATGGGTAAAATTCGTTGACGTTTAATTATCTTGGATAACGGACAAAAATGTTAGTACCTATAACATCTACCAAAAATTACTTGCACACATCTAGCTTTGTCAAAACTCAGTTAAACAAACGGAGAAAGTAAAAACTGATTCATAACACATGAAATTAGTCCATTACTGTTCTGTTTTATCTTTTACTCCTTAATTTCTCATCTCAACACATTAATCAAAACTGACATGTTAGTTTCCGACCAAATGGGATATACCGTTTTGTTTTCTGACATGAAACCCATTATCATACTTTCACTATGGCTACGACAAGTCGACAACATCCTTCTATCATAATCTTTATGGGTTTAATCATTTAACTTACACCTTTGGATCATTGGGAATCAGCCGAATCCATCAATAATAGCCAGAAAGCGTCATTTGCTAGGTTATACAACAATGTAAACCATCTAAATATAACACAACACCAGAACAAGATATGCATAAATCCATTATATCACAAGATAAAGTGAAAACATTTTCCTTTAAGTTACTAAATATATCTAGCAACTATGCTGCTCATAAACTACAATTTCCGTTTCGTGGCTCACATAATTTCTTGTATTGATAAGTAGTGCAAGAACAATTAACTTAAGCGCCTAAAAACATTGGAATTTAGGAAGATGGTTTCTCAGAATCACCATATCTTGTTTCTGACCCAGAAGAGTAGAATGACTACTGTAAGGACAATTCCAACTGGAGCGTATTTCCGGATCAAGGCCTGCAGTTAAAAATTTTAAATACACAAACAGTGAGTACATTATATATACAAGCTATATATGGCGGCACAGAACACACAATTAATAAATAACAGATGGCGAGTACAAATATCAAATTTCCATCCTGACTTACACGTAAGATAACTATTTTACAAGCTAATAACTTGAAAGCCTTTACAGTTCAAACACTTGATTAAGAAATCTTAGTTTTATGAATAACACAAACATATTCCATCTTAGAAGTAAATTCATACTAACCTGTCGATTTAGATCTTTTGCTTTGTCAGCATAGATACGAGATTCTGAAGTTAATCGGCTTGACATTCGACTGACCTCTGCAAAAGTATATAATTTGACAATCTTAGTTAATAAAGACAATACTTCTGGAATGGTGAAAACTGTAACTACCACCAAATAGGTGGATTTTAATTTTTTTGTAATCCAGATTTAATCATATGCACATATGCTTGGGGCTAAGCTTTTAAAGTTAACCTGAAGTCCGCTATCAGCTTTGACCATATTTTTACATTCTTATTACAGTCTCGGTAACTATCTATGAGTATCGAGTACAACTTAAAAGAGAGTAATATTAACTGACAGGGATATAATCCTTCAGTTTATAATGCAAGATATTCTGCAATACCGCATTACCAGCTATGATGTGCCATCAATCAGTAAAACGCATAACAAGCTAGGTTCAATCATGCATCAGGCAGTAGATTCGCATATACTTTGATGTCCTAATACTTAAAAAGCGTGTCATAAGAAATAAGAAACCGATAGTTTGCTCTTATTTTATATTTTACTTAGATATGTTAATAGATTCTATTTTGAGATATGTTAAATTCTGGACACGTATATTGGATATGAATGTCACTGATAAGCGTTTAGACTTTAGACAGGCTAAAAAGAACCTAAGCAACACTTCTAAAGAGAAAAGAACTTACGGTCCAACTGTTCACCAACACCAAGAACTTCCTGCACATTACGGGTCATAATCTGGTGTACTTCATAAAGCTCATCATTCAACTTGGAAATATTCCTTTGAGTTCTCGTGTCCTGATACAATTTCTTAGTCCTCTGTATAAATGTATCTATCCACACACACATACACAAAAAACAGGAATATTGGGTTAGGTTCAGCAGGATATGAACACGTATTTTAGTTACGCGTATAAAAAACAAAAGATGTAACATGTACCAAATTTAATAAAAGCATAAGGTCTTGCTACGGTTTCAATTTGATCCGCATACCCTCTCTCAAATTCATTCCTAAGATCTTCAAGGTATTGAAAAGCAAGCTTTTTAGGATAAGCCCGATCACACATTGTCAAATAACATACTCGCCCTTCAATAATATAGCTGAAAAGTTGGGTTAAGATAAACTGATAAAGGAACTTCCACAAAGTACGTTGTAATTACCATAAACTATAACTTAATACACGACATATACAACACGTTTAATATGATACAAAACAACTTTGAGGATACTGGAACAAGTAAGGGCCGGTTTCAACAGACATTCGAGAAGCTCCATTGTGTCCTCTCGAAAGGTTCTTGAACAAGGCCTTAACCTGCTTTTTATAGAAGTCTACATCTTGCATATCACGCCCATCAGTCAATCCTTCGGCTAATGGAAGGCCATCAGTGACACGAGCAATCATCGTCAGATTCACCATCTTTACTTTGAGAAGCTATGAGCTATACCAAAAATATTAATAAAATATGTTACTCAAAAATACTATTACAAAAACACTACCAGAAAACATAATTTTCTAGTAATAACTTAATAGAAAGACATCCTACAATTTGTGCTCTCAAAGTTTAGTTCACATATATACTATATCTATAAAAACCATAGAATGTACCACCAAAACACTCGTTTTCTATTTCTAAAAACAGATAAGACATGTGCATTAGCTCAAACGCTCTTACTGTGCACACAAAAGTAAACGCTGGTAGGTGTCCAAACATAAATCACATGTACTACATACATGTAGTATTAAAAACCGCATTAAAGTTATCATATTCATGTAATCAGCTATCCTTAATAACTAAACTCGGTTTTGTTACAGCTACTCCTAAACTAATTATTTGACCCAATAAGTGTTAGGCTGTTTGGGATTGTTTATTTTCTTAGCTTATGGTTCTGCGTATAAGCAAATAAGCACTTCGAAAAAACAGTAAGCAGCTCCTAACCTACTTACTAAAAATTGGCTATTTTGCGCAGATAAGGCGAAGCAATATGGACTCCATACACCTGCTTATCTGGTTCAAAAAAAGCAATCCAAAACACCCTCCTAAACAGAATAAAAAATACTGAATTCCAGAAAACGCAAAACCAAACACCCCCTTAAGATCGAACTCATAACTCACAACAATACAAGCACCCAATAATAATAAAAAATAACATGGGTTTATTACAAGATTATAGTATTATCAAAATTTAACAAAAAAATAAAACAATATCACAGCGATGATTTTTAATTTAATTTATTTTATATGAAGAATGAAAAAAAAACTGAAAGTTTAATAGTAATGGTGATCTACATTATTGATTGTTGAGCGAATATAAAAATAAAATTACGAGGGTTTTGGAACACGATTGAGAATCCGGGAAGAACATTTACCGATGATAAAAAATAACGTACGACTGTGTATATTTCTTTGTAAAATTGGGTGATTAAAAATAATTATATATACTTTGATTTTTACCTTAAAGGATTGATTTTAGCTTAATATGTTGGGTTTTGCTAACGATGCTTACTGGCAGGGGTTACTCGGCGATAAGCACAAACTTCTTTTTAAATTAATATTAAAATGTATTTAATACATATTAAATAAAGGGAAAAATATGGATTTGGTCATATCCTATACTAGTCATAATACCCGTGCACGCACGGGACTTGGACATAAAAAATAAATAAAGTAATAATTTCGTTATTGTGATTTTATGTAATATTATATACGTTTTTTAAAAACTAGTGTTTATATGTTTGATTATATTGTTGTTTTACTGTGCATCGTATAAATTAATATAAATCTATCTTAATTTTTATTTTTCGAATTTCATACTCTTTTTACAATATTTTAATTCTAAATAACTATATCTTAATTGTTAATCAAGAAACTATTTACATCAATGTTACACGTACACCATTTATAACATAATACTACGTATTATGTTATAAAACAATATTAATTTTTTAATACTTAAATAGTTATGATGTGCATGGATCCACGAGTTTTAAATGATTCTTCATTCTATGATAATATTAATTGATATTTTGTATAAATATTTATTCCACAAAGGATTTGACTTTGTTAACTGAAATATTAATTATCATTTTCTAGACAATGTGTTTAGTAACACATAACGACCTTGAAAAATATATATTGTTGTATTATGTAGAATCCCGTCTATTTATTTTCATCTCACATCGTTGTTTAAGGTCATGCGTTCATTTTGATATTTATATTCATGTTAATAATAATTTACGTAGATTGTATACTGTTTTTATTAAATGTCAAAATAGAAATAGAGAATAATTTATGTTTTTATTCGAATATTGATAATCACGTTATTTGTTGATTTTTTTTAATATAACATATATGTTGTATTTTAAAAATATAAAGTTTAGAAGGTATAAAATTTAAGGGGGTATTTTGTTTATTTTATAAAGTTATTAAAAAATATAGAGAATTATAAGTTTATATTTAAGTCCATATAATTTATTAAAATTTAACCACTAAAGTATTATTTATCCTCTCCTCCTTTTTTAAGTTTTTATTTTCACAAATTTGACACACATATTTTTGTGTGTTTTTATCAATTCCTCCACCAAAATTTTTAATTTTGACAAAATTGAATTCAATTTTGACTTTTTTCCACCAATCACATTGCTCAATTTTGCTTATGTGTCAAAATCAAGTCATTTGATTAGTTTAATTGTTTTTTCTACAACCTCCACTTTTCATTAAAATTGTCAAATAATCTAATTCTTTTATTATATAAAAGATACTTGATCCACTGTATGGTCAAGCCAAAAGTTTTTGACAAATATGGTCAAGCACAAATGCTCTACTGCTCGACTCCACTAGAATTATGACACGTGTCCAATGTCAAATCTTCGACTGACGGTGCTCAACCCCCAAGTGCTCAACTTTTTAAGTACCTTTTCCCCCTTTTTCCAAATATTCTTTATTAATATCCGGGCCCAAATTTTTAATATTACCCCTTCAAAAATATGTTATTTAACACTTTTATTCCTTTAATCAAACAAACTAACTTATCATATCAATAGTCTGTAATTATCTTTTCAAAAAAAAAATAGTCTGTAATTAAACCAACGTTTCATATAAAAAACCCCAGTTTTCCTCTAATTTTTCCTCCCAGTTTACGTTGTTGAAACCATATTCATTACAATTAACTGGTTTTCTTGTTATTAGATCCATATTCATTAAATATTCATTTTAGATGGTCGAAATTTTGTAGGTATTTTCAATTTTATTCAATCGTTCTCATTATGATCATAATTTTGTTTAATTGAAGCGCCATTCTAGTTGATACATTAGGTTTATAACATATTATTAGATAATTTAGTTTTTCCATAGGTTTTATTCCCCTGGAAATCACTAATTTTTGTTTATGCTATAGGTGTATGATGCAAAGATTGGCTTTAGAAGTAAGTTAGAGTATTTGACAACCATAAAAACAAATTTGTCTTTGAAAGATTCTCGGATAAAAATGTTCCGAGGAACAGTGTTTGGTCCTTGGTTAGACATAAGAACAACAGAAATTGGTAACCATTTGATTCACCATCTCCTTCAACATCAAAGAGCGGACGACAACCCAACAATTGATAAACCTTTTTACTTTGATTTTGGGGAAAATAGTTTGGAGTTTAGCAAACAGGATTTCTGTTTGGTTACAGGGTTCCGTTTCGGTGACTGTTCTTTAAAGGAATTTAGGGATCTTGAATCGGAATTTAGGAATCGCGTGTTTCCAAACATCCGTAGAGCAAAGGGTCACGATATACGTAAAGTTATTTTGGACGATTTAAAGATTAGTAATTTGTCTGTTGTCGATGCTGTGAGGGTTTGTCTTATATATGCGTTATGTTGGGTATTCATGGGTGAACAGTTACATGGAGTTGTTGCAGAGGAATTTTTTAATCTTGTTGAGGATTTTGAATCTTGGAACAAATTTCCTTGGGGTAAGTATATGTGGCGAGAGTTTCACAAACGCGTATACAATCATGACTCCAAGGTCCGCAAGGATCATTAGGATAAGATTGCCAAGTCTCCAACATGTCTCCCCACATATACATTGCAAGGTTTCATTTTTCCATTAAAGGTTAGTAATTTGATTATATCATTACATAAATGGTTATTGTATTTCATTTTTTATAGTTTATTTTTCCTATTTATTTCAGATATGGTTATTGGAAAAATTTCCTATTTCCAAAAGGTGGTGGTCTAAGGAAGATGGTGTAGTACCTCGTTGTGTTGCATGGACTGATGTGAGATCATTTCCAAAATCCGAATATCCTATTTTATTTGATTTTAGAACTCCTCTTAACAAGCTTGTTAATGCAATAATGCCTAAAAACGTTACTTGCATTTTTCGGTCTCGCTTAGTTTTGATTACGACAATATGTAAAAACAAGCATTTACGAAAACAACGAAAAACGAATTCTTGAGTTCAAGTATTTTTCATTTTACCCTTTTTCACTTAAGGTATGAATAAACAAGTACTAACTTTAATCAAGTGATCAAGTGATTTAATCTTTTCTTAAAGCTCACTTTTTATTAAGTGTGACAAGTTTTTTATTAAACTTTCTTTTTAAGAAAATGTTTTATTAAATTAAATATTTGAAAATTTGAAAATGGCATATTCTTTTTTGATTTGGAATATTCTTTCAGGATATTTTATAATCAGATAAGACCTCCATCACTAAAGGACAAAAATATAGCGGAGTCTACTCCGGCGGTTCCCTAGTGCCTATGTGGTTCCTTATCGATAAGGAACCGCCGACTGAGATAAGGAACCGCGGGCATAGCCGTTGGCCCTTTGTCCTATAAATAGTGGACCATTCTCAGATTTTCTCTTCACCTCTTTTGCACATATATTTCCAGATTCAAACATACTTCTTAAATCATTCAAATCCTTGATCATTTGATTGATTACTACTTGTTTAGAAGTGAATCTATCCCATCCATCCCTTCCTCTCCAAGTGCAAAGAGAATAACACTATCCTTGTGAAGTGTTGAGTCCACCACCAAAGATCCTTTGAAGATCAAATCTTATACATTTGTTGTTGTGTCATAGTTGTGAAGATCCAAGTAGTTGTGTCTATTTGGAAGTTGTGTATGTACTAAATATAGTTGTGTAGATTGGTCCTAGCTACGATTAGGGCTCGACTTTTAGCTTAGAGTCGGAAATTGGTTAAGCAACGTGTACGGTTTTCTCCACCATAAGGAGCTTGTTGTGTAGTGAACTCTCGAGTAAGGAGTACTCGAGGAGTGGAGTAGGAACGAGGGGTGAGCTTCGTTGCCGAACCACTATAAATCCTTGGTGTTTGGTTTGATCTTTCTTTACCCTTAACTCTTTACATTCTTTATTCTTTGTGCATATACATTAGTTAGTATTAGTTTAGTTACACTATCATTGTTCATATTGTGCATAAGAAGATTTCACATATTTCCTCAAGCCTAAGTTTTTGAAAAATGATTTTTTGAAAACCATCTTTTAACAAGTAAATATAAGAAACTATTCAACCCCCCCCCCCCTTCTAGTTTCTACAATTGGTATCAGAGCGAGTTTGCTCATGAATTTTTAAAGTATATTGTATTTTAAAACTTGAATCGATCTATGGATTCCAACAAGTACCTAGAAGGGCAATCTATGCAAAAACCACCACTTTTTGAAACCGATAGTTTTATTTATTGGAAAAATAGATTTGAGACTTATGTGAAATCAAGAGATTTAGATCTTTGGCATGTTATTACCAATGGTGATTTTTTACCTTATCAATTTAATGAAGTTTCTAAAACAAAAGAATTGGTCACTTTTGACAAAGCTAATGACGATACTAAAAAGAAACTTTTGAAAAATAATGAGGCTAAAATGGGGATTTATAATGCTTTACCTAAGAAAGAGTATGAAAGGATTTTTATGTGTGAAACCGCTAAAGATATTTGGAACACTCTTTTAGTAACCCACCAAGGTAATAGCCAAGTCAAAGAAAGCAAAATCGATCTTCTTGTCCAACAATATGAACAATTTGTCATCTTAGAAGATGAAACTATTGATAGTGCTTTTGCTAGATTTAACACTATTATTACTAGTCTAAAAGCACTTGATGAAAGTTTTTCTAGCAAGAACAATGTTAGGAAGTTTCTAAGGGCCTTACATCCGAAGTGGAGAGCAAAAGTCACGACGATTGAAGAATCGAAAGATCTCTCAACTTTATCACTCGATGAACTCATAGGCAACTTGAAGGTTCATGAGATGATAATTTTGAAGGACTCGGAATTGGTGAAAACCAAGAGTGAAAGGAAGTCTCTTGCACTCAAAGCCAAGAAGGCACAAAGCGATCATGATAGTTCCTCAGATAGCGATGACGAGGAGTATGCATTGGCGGTGAGAGATTTCAAGAAGTTCTTCAAAAGACGAGGTCAACACGTGAGGTAACCCAACAATGACAAGAAACCATTCTCAAAGAATCGGTTTGCCAAGAACGAAAAAGGTGATAGGAATTGCTTTAGATGTGGTGATCCAAATCATTTCATTAGTGATTGTCCAAAGCCTTCACGCGATAAGAATCACACGGCGTTCGTTAGTGGTTCTTCGAGCGATAGCGGTGAAGATGTTGATGACAACCCCAAAGAGGAGAAATATCTTATGGCTCATACTTCTAAAGAGGTACATTCCGAAACCGAATATTATAGCAATGATAGCTCCACCTTAGATGATATTGAATTAGAAGTCCAATATGATAATTTACACAAACTTAGCCTTAAATTCATAGAAAAGAACAAAACCTTAAAATCAACCAAAACTAAGCTTGAAAATGAGATCAATGAACTTAGGGAGAAATTAGCCAAGCTTGAGAAAAATAAAGAAGTTGATTTAGGTTGCTTAAGTTGTGAGAATCTTAGATTAGAGAATGAAGATCTCAAGAGCACCTCCATTAAATTGGAAAAGTTCATGAAAGGTACTAGTGCTCTTGATGATATGTTAAACAAACAAATTCATTCTAAGGAAAGACTTGGTGTAGGTTTTAACTCAAATGAAGCATCAACTAGTGAACCTAAACAAGTCAGATTTTCAGAAAAATCGTCTGCTGTACGCGGTCCCAGATTGTATGGGGCGGTTCCTTATCACTATGGAACCGCCGCCCTAGATAAGGAACCGCGGCCAGAAAGAGGTTTTGCTGAAAATCCTGAACTTTCTGAAAAGTCAAATTTAGGTGAACAACCAAAGCATCTTATTGTTAACAAGGTCAAATTACCCATACTTGACGACAATGTCGTTGATAAGTTCTATAAGCCCTTGAGTAAACCTCTAATGAGAAATAGAATTTTATCAAGACCGTCCACTACTCCACCAAGAGTACGGAATGAGTCTAGGCCTAGAAGTAGAACGACAACACCTAGAAGAGATAGTCAAAATAATTCATGACCTAGAAGTACAACTCCAACACCTAGAAGGAATGACCACAACTCTAAACCAAGATCAAATACACCTAGGAGAAATAATAAACAACAAAATGGTTATATGAATTATTATCCTTCTCCATTTTATTCCCCATGGGGAACCCCTCCTCCATTCATGCATCCCAACCAAATGCAAGGGATGTTTGGAACTAACAATTTTGGACCCATGAGATATTGGGGACCAAATGTTTGATCTTGTGTGTTGTTACCTAGATATGCTTGGGAATTGATTTGGAACCCGGCAAGTGGATTAAGGATAGTGGTTGTTCTAAACACATGACGGGTAATCGAAGTTTGTTCTCGCACTACAAAGCATATGATGGAGGTAACGTCACATTCGCTAGTAGTCTACGTGGTAATATCATTGGCAAAGGTACGGTTTCTCTTGACTCCATGACCATTGAAAATGTTGAGCACGTAGATAATTTAGGGTTTAACCTTTTAAGTATAGGTCAAATTTGTGACAATAAGTGTAAGGTCATCTTTTCGGAACATGACAGTGAAATCGTAAAAGATGGAAAGGTCATTGGAAAAGATGTTAGAAAGCATGGGCTTTATGTCATAAAGGTCAATAAGAAGTCAAAAGACAACATATGTCTTGCGACTATAGATGATAGTTCTACTCTTTGGCATAGGAGATTAGGTCACGCTAATATGCGTTTAATTCAATCTTTAGTCTCTAAGGAGTTGGTAAGACACCTCCCCAAGATGAAGTTTGATAGTCACTTTTGTGATGCTTGCAAAGTTGGAAAGCAAGTTCACTCAAGTCACAAAGCCAAGAATTTGGTTTCAACCTCTCGGTGCTTAGAGCTCCTACATATGGATCTCTTTGGACCTTCCGCCATACGGAGTTATGGAGGTAACCTTTATACCCTAGTTATAGTTGACGACTATTCTAGATTCACTTAGACTAGATTTTTGGCATCTAAGAATGAAGCTTTCGATCATTTCGAAATCTTTAGTCGATGAATTCAAAATCAACTAGGATGTCCAATTGTCTCTATTAGGACGGATCATGGTAGGGAATTTGATAATGAAGTGCAATTTGGTGCCTTTTGTGAAGCTCATGGTATTACCCATAACTTCTCGGCTCCTCGCACTCCACAATCAAATGGGGTAGTTAAAAGGAAGAATAGGATCATCCAAGAGATGAGTAGGACGATGTTAAACGAGCAATCTTTGCCTCAAAAGTTTTGGTGCAATGCCGTGGACACATCGACTTATATTCTCAACCGAATTCTTATTCGACCTTTCCTAGGTAAGACCCCTATGAGATTCTTAAAGGTAAGAAACCCTCATTGGAATACTTTAGGGTTTTTGGAAGCAAGTGCTTTATCCTCAACACCAAAGACTACCTTACTAAGTTCGACCCAAAGTATTACGAAGGTATCCTTTTAGGTTATTCCCAAACTAGCAAAGCCTACATAGTCCTTAATAGAACCTCGGGCGTAATTGAAGAATAACTTAACGTGACTTTTGATAAAACCCCTCCTTTACCCAATACACCACAAATTGAATGATGATGACTTGGATGAAATAGAAGTAGTTAAAGCCAAAGAGGTTAGAAAAATAGGAGTTGAAGACCTTAGTGTTGAAAAGGAAGTAAACATTAAGGAGTCTAAGGATCATACTCTCAATAATATCATTGGTGACTTAAATCAAAGGACCCTAAGATCTCAAGTCCAAAACCAAAGCAACTTCTTTTGTTTCGTCTCCTTGATTGAACCAAAGAATGTTAAAGAAGCTTTGACGGATGAGAGTTGGGTCATTGCGATGCAAGAAGAATTGAATCAATTCGTTGCTAATGATGTTTGGGAACTTGTTCCTCCACCTAGAAGTTCTACCATTATAGGAACCAAATGGGTCTATAGGATTAAGTTAGATGAGAATGGTGTTGTGTCTCGTAACAAGGCTAGACTTGTAGCTCAAGGCTATAATCAACAAGAAGGGATTGATTATGACGAGACATATGCACCAGTAGCAAGATTAGAATCCATTAGAATCCTTTTAGCCTACGCTTGTGCCTTAGACTTTAAGCTTCAACAAATGGATGTAAAGAGTGCGTTTCTTAACGGTTTGATCAGTGAGGAGGTATATGTGGCTCAACCTCCCGGCTTCATTGATTTTGAGAAACCGAATCATGTTTACAAGCTTAAGAAGGCACTTTATGGTCTTAAACAAGCACCCAAAGCTTGGTATGATAGACTTAAAGCGTTTCTTGTTAAACATGAGTATACCATGGGGATGGTAGACAACACGCTCTTAACAAAGAAAAAAGGTTCTCACCTCATAATCGTGCAAATATATGTTGATGACATTATATTTGGCTCAACTTGTCAAGAATTGTGTGATGACTTTGCCAAAATCATGCATGATGAGTTTGAAATGAGTATAATGGGAGAACTTAACTTCTTTTTAGGACTCCAAATTAATCAAATGGATGATGGTATTTTCTTTAGCCAATCTAAGTATGCTAAAGAAATGCTAAAGAAATTTGGATTAGAAGAATCTAGACCAATGAAGACCCCAATGGCCTCGGATACTAAACTCACCATAGATGATGATTGTGAGTCGGTAGACAACACCAAATATAGAGGTATGATTGGTAGTTTTTTGTACCTAATGACAAGTCGACCGGATATCATGTTTAGTGTTTGCCTTTGTGCTCGCTTCCAAGAGGCTCCCAAAACCTCTCACCTTGAAGCGGTTAAGCGTATCTTCTGATACATTAAGGGCACTATACATTTAGGATTATGGTATCCTAAAGGGACCGGCGTAGAAACCATTGTCAACGCGGACTCGGATCATGCGGGAGACTATGTGGACCAGAAAAGCACTAGTGGAGTTTGTACCTTCATGGGTTGTTGTTTAACTTCTTGGTTCTCCAAGAAACAAACCGTTCTTGTGATATCCACCACGGAAGCCGAGTATGTGAGTGCCGGAAAAGCATGCCAACAATCTCTATGGATGAAGCAAGCGCTTGTTGATTACGGGATTTCTCTTGATGATGTTCCCATCATGTGCGACAATAAAGGTGTTATAGACCTTAGCAAGAATCCCGTGCAACATTCGCGAACCAAGCACATAGAAATTCGCCACCATTTCCTTAGGGATAATCTTCAAAAGGGGAACATTTCGATTGAGAAGGTACCCTCCGAGGATAACTTAGCCGGCATCTTCACTAAGCCACTTAAGAGGGAACCTTTTAATTACTTGCGTCTAGGCCTAGGATTAATGGAACATATTCCTTAATTACTTTCCTTTTATTGAGTCTCTTATTTTCTTTTGAGTCTTTTATCACTTTGAGTCATCGAGTCTCCTAAACTCTTCTTGAAAATCTTCTCTTCTCCTTTTCAAAATTTTCAAAGTATCTTTCGAAAATGGTCGAGAAATGTTTTGACATTGTTAATTCAATCTAAAAACGTTTTTCATAGATTCTTGCTATTAATCTCGAGCTTACATAATTCATATGTATGATTCTCTCAAACATAGCAATAACAAGATAGAATCATGGAGGATCATTGTGTCGTGATTTAAGGTCTTGTCTTACACACCTCCTACATCGATTTTTATTTTAAAATCCATGTATTTTGGCCAAATCTCTATTTGGTGAGTTCGTATGTGTTTTCTTTGTCTATCTTTGCTTTTAAGCATATCCCTATGATTAGTTAGACTAGAAAAATAAGATTTGTTGAATTGAAAAATCTTCCTTCACCACCAAAACACAGCCTCTGTAGGCGGTTCCATATATGAACTGCGGTCCCTTAGCGATAAGGAACCGCCAGAAGTGATAAGGAACCGCGTACAGTGCTTCCTTTTCTGAGTATTTCTGAAACTCTAACTTTGTTCCAACACTTTTGGGAATCTTTGTTTCAACCCTTTGACCACCTTAAAAATACCTTGAGCCTTCCATATTTAACCATAAGCATTTTTTCCATACTTCACATCCCAAAATGTATTATTCTCCTAATGAAAGCCTTGATTCTCCTCCATTTTCCCCAATTGCTTTCAATCCCAACTCACCCAAGAACACTTTCAATCCAAATTCACCCAAGAACACTCTTAATCACATTTCTCCTACCAAGAATGTTGATTGTGGAACATCTTTTCTTCCATCACCACCCTTTAGTGTTCTTCCTCATTCTCATGATAATGTTATGCACCATGGGACATATTGTCATTGTTGTCAATATCAACATCTTGCTATGGCACACATCTATTAGGAGTTGAGATACATCAAGAGTCTCTTAATCAAGCCTCCTCTTCACTTTGATTATGAGATCTCCACCAAGCCACCACCACCACCTTCCGCCACTACCTTGCCTTTCATATAAGCATTGGTTGCTTATCCACAAGACACCTAATTCAAGAAAATCTTAGAATTCTAGATTGACTAGGATTAGATTTATGCTTTTGGCTTGTTTCCTTTTTCATACATCTTTGTATGATTTTTTACATGACTTCACTTGGATCTTAGTCTTTGTGTTTTTTTCTCTTTTTATTTTATTTTTTGGTGACCTATAGCTATCTCTTGTTGGTTGTCTCTTTTGTTCAACTAACCCTTCTATGTAGCTTGTCACCATATCTCGATTCCTCGATGGCACAAGCAAGGGGGAGTAAGCACCACGGGGGAGTCTTTGCAAAGTCCGTCTCTTTAACACCGACTTGTGCAACCTTTTTGCTTCGACAATGGGGGAGAAATGAATAAACTCTTCTTCGAAAATCTTGTTTTTGTGTGATTGAGTTTATGTATTGTCAGAATCAAAAAGGGGGAGATTGTTAATGCAATAATGCCTAAAAACGTTACTTTCATTTTTCGATTTCGCTTAGTTTTGATTACGACAATATGTAAAAACAAGCATTTACGAAAACAACGAAAAACGAATTCTTGAGTTCAAGTATTTTTCATTTTACCCTTTTTCACTTAAGGTATGAATAAACAAGTATTAACCTTAATCAAGTGATCAAGTGATTTAATCTTTTCTTAAAACTCACTTTTTATTAAGTGTGACAAGTTTTTTTATTAAACTTTCTTTTTAAGAAAATGTTTTATTAAATTAAATATATAAAAATTTGAAAATGACATATTCTTTTTTGATTTGGAATATTCCTTCAGTTGATTTTATAATAAGATAAGACCTCCACCACTAAAGGACAAAAAGGAGCGGAGTCTACTCTGGTGGTTCCCTAGTGCCTATGTGGTTCCTTATCGATAAGGAACCGCCGACTGAGATAAGGAACCACGGGCAGATATAGCCGTTGGCCTTTTGTCCTATAAATAGTGGACCATTCTCAGATTTTCTGTTCACCTCTTTTGCACATATATTTGTAGATTCAAACATACTTCTTAAATCACTCAAATCCTTGATCATTTGATTGATTACTACTTGTTTAGAAGTAAATCTATACCATCCATCCCTTCCTCTCCAAGTGCAAAGAGAAGAACACTATCCTTGTGAAGTGTTGAGTCCACCACCAAAGATCCTTTGAAGATCAAATCTTATACATTTGTTGTTGTGTCATAGTTGTGAAGATCCAAGTAGTTGTGTCTATTTGGAAGTTGTGTATGTACTAAGTATAGTTGTGTAGATTGGTCCTAGCTACGATTAGGGCTCGAATTTTAGCTTAGAGTCGGATATTGGTTAAGCAACGTGTACGGTTTTCTCCACCATAAGGAGCTTGTTGTGTAATGAACTCTCGAGTAAGGAGTACTCGAGGAGTGAGCTTCGTTGCCGAACCACTATAAATCCTTGGTGTTTGGTTTGATCTTTTTTTACCCTTAACTCTTTACATTCTTTATTCTTTGTGCATATACATTAGTTAGTATTAGTTTTGTTACACTATTATTGTTCATAGTGTGCATAAGAAGATTTCACATATTTCCTCAAGCCTAAGTTTTTGAAAAAGAATTTTTTGAAAACCATCTTTTAACAAGTAAATATAAGAAACTATTCAATCCCCCCTCCCTTCTAGTTTCTATAAAGCTTGAGCCGACCCCTCTTGAGGAAAATAAACAATGGTGGATTTATAGTCTAGATCATCTTCGAAATTGTCCACTGTCGATTTCACCAATTTCTAAAAAAGGTCACGCCGTAAGGGCAAGACCTTTTTCCAAAACGAAGTTCAAAGAATAGGCCCTGATGTTGCTACAAGTGCTGTTGTGAACCACGAACAAGGTGGACCATCCATGCCCGTTAATGAAAAGAAAATGATGGTTTTTCAGAAAGAGGTAGTAGATGGTGAGGACATTGATTATGGATCTTCATCATCCAGTTTTATAGACGTTTCCAAGATGATTGTCGATTTGAAGTGTGACTTCTATGATCGTATTAATAAGCTTGATTTCTCATGTGCCAACCCCTCTGCAAACTAATTTGACAAGGATGATATTCTGATAAAGTTTACTCAATTGAAAGCTGATTTTAAGTCACGATTGTCCGAAATTGATGATCTCGTAAAGAACAATGAATTGCCAAAGGTCAGTGAATATTTTACAAAATATTTCATGGCAAAGGTTTATTCTATTTACATAACAAGACAAATTTTTTTTGTTTTCAACGTGTTCAGGATATGAATGTTGATATGTGTGTTGATCAGAACACAAATCAGGGCTCAACCATTGATAGAATTGAAGAACTGAAAGATATTAAGGAACCAGAAGTCGATACAAGCGCTGTTATTAACACAGAAGAGGTAAAGCTGAATGAAATGGTAAGATATCACCTCTTGTACTATGTTCCCACAACAATTTATATAACAATTTTTAAAATATTTTTCAGTTGTCAACATCATTTGAACCAAAAAATGAAGATATCAAGGAACCAGAAACTGAAGAATTCCTCACAAAACAGGCCTCAAGAGGCGATCTTATGTCCGCTGAAAAGGTAAAGCCGATTGATAAGGTAAATATCACTTTCAAATATCCCTCTGATTTTCATCACATGGTCATATTTTTTAATATGTTTCCACCACACCGTCTATAAAGATCTTTTAAACATATTCAGGAACCAGAAGTTGTAGTTGATGATAGTAAGGGTTTTGCGGATGTCGATGCAAGAGCTTCGATGAACAACGAAGAAGTACTTCCCATTAATGAAGAACATCCAGATTTGTTTGACATTAAAAAGGTAAGATATATATTTCATCTATCAACATTAGTCATATTTAATTCATCGATGCAATTTGTTTGAACAATTCCCACTGTTTGAAAAAAATCCCCCTGTTTAAATAATCCCGCATGTTTGAAAAAATCCCCCTGTTTAAACAATTCCCCCTATTTGTACAATTTCTCTTGTTTGAACAATTCCCCCTGTTTGTCCAACATTAGGTATCACCATCAGTTACATTAGAAGGCTATAAAGGACAAATCATGGATGAATTGTTACATGAGAAACAACATAGTCAGTCCATGCAGGATGTCGATGTTATTTCACAGGTTTTCTCCCCATTTGACATAAATGATATGAAAGATGGCAATGACTTCTTCTCTAAGGACTCTCTTTGTAACGACGATGGACTGTTTTATGATAACACTCAGGTAAATAAATTATATATCTTCATCTGATTTAAATTACATGATCTTGATCCCTATATGTTTTACAGACAAGAGAAATGTCTTTTGGATTCGTGGCATCACAGAGTTGCATTAATTCCGTCGATAGCCAAGCAGTTGAAGAAGAACCTTTTCATGAACTAGAAATTGGGGCATTGGATGTTTTAATAGAAAAAAAGTCTAAATCTCATCTTGTTAATCATGATGAAATTGATCATGTCCCAAAAGTGGATTTACTTACTTTAGCCGAACAGGGTTCAGGTATGGCGGGTAAGTCACTTACTGACAAAACTGATGTTGTCCCACATGTGGATTTACTTACTCCAGCTGAAGATGGTTCAAGTATGGCGGATAAGGTGCTTAATGACAAAACTGATACTGTCCCACTAGTGGATTTACTTAGTCCAGCCGAAGATGGTTCACGTATGGCGGATCAGGTGCTTAATGACAAAATTGATACTGTCCCACTGGTGGATTTACTTAGTCCAGCCGAAGAGGATTCAAGTATGAACGTTGATTTATTTACTCAAGAAGAGCAGGCTTCTAGTATGGCGGATCAGTTGGTTAAAATTCAACGTCTTACTAAACCTAGTAAGTTTCTTTCCGACCCATTCATGGCCCCCTTGAGTCAGCAGAACTTAAGCCGAAGGTTCTAGGTAGAAACAAGAAATTAAAGAAGTTTAAACTACCTTTGACTGGAGCAAATAATCGTGAGATACCAGAATGGATTGAGGTATGTCCCGAAAATCTAAAATTTGTGGTCTGATGTTCAATCTAAAGTCAAGAACTTACTAATTAATTTGTTTATGTAGGATTTCTGGCGACCAGCAAACGCATCAAAATACCGAACCTAGGTGCCAAAAAACATTCATAACCTACTTTTAAACCACAAGGACAAGGTCTTTTATCTCCCATGGGGCCCTGATTGTATAACTGTCAATGCTAAATGTTGGGGACGAATGTTGGCTTTGGGAAAAGGAAGAGCTGGTTGGCTATCTGATAATGTAAGTTTAATCTAAGTGAACTATGGTTATAATATAAGTATATTATATTAATTAATCTATTATTTTATTTACAAATGATAGCACCTGGAACTATGGATTTTATATCTGTTGCACTACAGAGCGGCTGACGCAGATTATGTAATGACTTGTCCATTCTTTAACACTAGTGTTATGACTAACGAGCTTCGTTCTCATTACATTTCTGGTGTTACTTATGGTGTACCTTGGTCTGACAATGGGGTTGAAAAGGTTAGATCTCACAGTATCATGGTGTGTATAACTAATAGTATAATTTTAACCTGAAATTTAATATGACTTCTACTTACACTTTATTCGATATGATAGGTTTACTTCCCAATCAAGCTAACATCCATTGGGTTCTTGCTGAACTGAATTTGCATTTTGGTGTCATAACCATTTATGACTCCATGATTCCTGATTTGGTGTTAAAAAATCAAGTTGAAACCAGAAATTGGTCGTTGAATCTACATAACAATTATGCCTCTCGCATTCCAAAGTACCTTGAGGACAATGATGTAATGAGTAAAAAAGGCATTGATCCTTCAAATTACTCAATCACTTTTCGTTACGCGACTGATGTTCCGCAACAAGCTGGACCTTTAGGAGATTGTGGGGTTTGGGTAATGAGAAACTTGTTCATGTTAACCAAAAACAAACAGCTGGAAGTGAGTGATCCATTTGAAGTCGCACTAGCGTATCGTGAGCATTTGTCAGATCTCTTTTGGACATACAAGATTGAGACTTCTTGTAGAAACAATAGTGGACAAATTTGATAGTTTGTTGATGTACATTTGTTATGCTATTTCTCTTTTGGACATTCTATTTCTTTTATTGACAATGTAAGAACTTAACAACTTATGTAAGAAATTTATTCTGTTTCTTTTATTGGTTAGAATTTATGGAAAATATTTATCCGACTTACTTGTCATTCAATTGAAATAGTTGAGCATTACTGAAAAAGTTGATCATTAAATGCATTTGAGCATTTAATTGAAAAAGTTGAGCATTACTGAAAAATTTGATCATTTAATTAAAAATTTTGGACATTTAATTGAAAAAGTTGAGCATTATTGAAAAAGTTGAGCATTTAATTCATCAATTTGAGCATTTAATTGAAAAAGTTGAGCACCGAAAAAGTTGATCATGTAATTCAAAATTTTGAACATTTAATTAAAAAAGTTGAGCATTACTGAAAAAGTTGATCATTTGAATAAAAAAAGTTGAGCATTTAATTAAAAAAGTTGATCATTATTGAAAAAGTTGAGCATTTAATTAAAAAAAAGTTGATCACTACTGAAAAAGTTGAGCATTTAATTAAAAAAGTTGAGCATTTAATTAAAAAAAGTCGTGCATTTTCTTTCTCAAAAAAGTTGATCATTATTTATTAAAAAAATGAAGGACTCTTCTAAAATAATCCCCCTGTTTTACCAAATTTTCCCCCTGTTTTTAAAAATAATTCCCCTGTTTTACCAAATTTTCCACCTGTTTAAAAAATGTTGAGCATATACGTTAAAAATTATAGCACTTACCAAATGTTACACCTGTTTTCAAAAAGCTGATAAGCTAAGTTAATAATTTGAGCACTTTGTGTTTCCCCTGTTGTAAAATAAAAAGGCCATGTTTAACAATATGATCCACCTGTTTGATAACTAGTAGTACATTTGATTAATTATTGAAAATTTGGACAATGAAACACTTGTCACTTAAAAGGAATACAATCATAAGCGTACAGACATTAGATAGGAATACAATGCAACATAGAAATCAGTGACTAATAATTTCATTTCTTGGACGGTTGAGAAGAAATAATGATTCCTTGTAGTCCCCGACTATGAAAGTGTCAGCTCTTCCTTGAATATCTAGGTTGTTTACAACGTTCTGGTTATCCGTTGTTTCTAGTATGTATGGAGTACCTGCTGGACCTACATTTACTTCAAAATATCGGATCCTGGATCTTTGAAAACCCCAATAACTTCAGCACATGTTCAATAGGCCTTTCGTGAAAGAACGCCATTCGAATCAAGGCAAGCAACCCATCCACCACCTGCAAGGCCCACCCAATACTCACTCTATCTCGTAGGAATACAACAGTTCCTGAAATTATCAAATGATTTTCGGCGGGCAAATTCATCCACACCCTTGTGGTCATTGTAAATACCGAGACAGAGCATGTACCTTCAATATCCACTGGATTATTGATTTTCACAATCGTAGGTACGTGGGTGGTTTGAGAAACACCAATACCAAAAACTTTTTCTGAAAAAGGAACCTCGTGAGCGAGAGCCTCAGCGAAGGAGATATTGAAATTCAATTGTTTGAACATTTTAAGGAAGTTCGAAACCTGAATATCATCCTTGCTCTTTTGCTTCTCTTTCCTCAACCTAGATGGATAAGGTATATTGGAAGAAGAGGAAGGCTTTGGGAGAATAGGATCACTCACAACCACGGGTGGAGGAGGGGTAGAAGGAAGAGGTGGAGAAATTGGGGAAGGAGAAGGATGAGGAATAGGAGCAGGTGACTCGTTCTCCTTAGTCACAACCACCGGTGGAGGTATAGGAAGCTCGGGTTCCTTGGTACCTTTGCCACTTCGAGTGGTGATTGCTTTCATCTCCCCTCTTGGATTCACAACGGTGTTACTCGGAAGAGTACCCGAAGAAGAGGGTTGATTACCTTGGAAGAAACCAGCCATCATGTTCCTCAGATCATTAGTTTGGCTATCCAACGTGTTTCTCATGTCGGCTCTCAAATCGTTTCCTTGCTTGACCAAGTCTGCTTTCAAGTTTCGCACTTCCTGTTGGAGATTTTCCACAATCACATCATTGGTCCTCATGTAGGTTGCAACCTCTTGGTGTAATGCAGTGGTGGTTTGGTTGGGAGGAGCATTGTATGCGGGTGGTTGATAAGCAGGTTGTTGGTAAACTTGGTTGTTACGTTGAGGTGGTTGTTGCTGCTTGTGAGGAGGTATGTATGGTTGTCGAGGTTGTTGTTGTTGTTGAGGAGGGCGATTAAGGTTTTGTTGTTGGTTTGGGTTGGTAGGAGGAAAGCCAGGTGGGGAAAGATAATTGTTGGAGCGGTAGCTAAGCAAGTTACGGTCACCTTGAGGTCTAGCTTGATAAGCGGGTTGAGGATAGGTGCCATATGCCGCATTCACATTCTCAGCAGGGTAGTCTTGGGTGGCGGTACAAGTTGTGTAAGAGTGAGGACCACCACATATCTCACAAGGTTGGCTGACAGCGTTCACTTGAGCGTTTTTGGCGTTGTTGCTGTTGTTGTTACTGACGGTGTGGGTGACAAGCGATTCAAGAAGCGTAGTGATTTTGTCCAATCGCTTGTCACTGTCACTTGTGCTAGCACTAGCGACACTGGTCCGAACACTCTTGGTTTGCACACGAGATTTATTCTCAATGATGTCCCAAGCAGCATTGGAAGTCTTAGCCAATAGATTACCCCCCGAGGCACTGTTCAGTGAATCTTGGTCACTCATGCTTAAACCATTGTAAAAAGTATTAATTTGATGTACTTTGGTAAAACCATGTTGTGGGCATTTTCTTAAAAGATCTTTAAAACGATCCCAAGATTCACTGAACGACTCATCGTACTTTTGTTCAAAATTTATGATCTCATTCCGCAAAGCGGTAGTACGAGAGGGTGGAAAAAAGTAATTGATGAACTTTGTTTCCAAATCCGTCCACGAGAGAATACTCTGTGGCGGTTCCTTAGCAAGCCAATGCCAGGCTTGTCCCTCTAAAGAAAAGGGAAAAAGTTGTAACCTTATAACCTCTTGTGGAACGCCATTGAATTTGACCGTGTTGGTGAGTTGCAAGAATCTCTTGATGTGGTCATGTGGGTCATCAATGGTACGTCCCAAGAATGGTTGAGCGGATACCACCTGGATAAAGCCTGATTTTAGCTCAAAGTTGTTGGCGGCAATTGGTGGTATAACAATTGGGTCAGTGTTGCCATCTACATGAGCTTGCAGCAGTTCAATCATCGGGCGATTATCCGGAAGGGGCTCATTGTTGTTGTTATTGTTCATGTTGTTGAAAGGCGGGTTGTTGTTGTTGTTATTATTGTTGTTCGGAGGTGGTATGTTATTGTTGTTTTGTACACCAGCCATGTCTAAGTTATCGAGAGGCTCGGGCTCTTGATAAGACGTGGATCGAGTGCGCATACACCCTCAAAAGAACGAACAAAGAAAAACAAGGCAAAAATATTTTTGGTTTTTATGTTTTTTTAATTTTTTTGTATTTTTGAAAATTTTATATTTTTTTTTTGTGTTTTTGAAAATTTTTATGAAAAAGTAACGTTCACGGGGAACGGATCCCAAAATCCAAGTTCTCACAAAAAACTTTTGATCTTAACGAGAAGAGCCGGCAGCGGCGCCATTTGATACAGTGATTTTGTATGGGTTCTGATTAATCTCACAGTCCTCTCGAATTGATCTCAGCCTTAAGTGGAATGATTGTTCTTGGTTACTAAGAAAAAGAATTTGGTTTTCTAATATACTAAATGTTAAATGCTTAAAGATGTAAACTTAAACTTAAAAAAAAATTAATTGAATTAATAATAATTAACAAAACTTTGAATTAAAATCAAACTTAAATTAAGAAATAATGAGAAATGGTAAGACAGACATAAAGAAACAGAAACAGTAATTAAACTTAAAAGAAAACTGATTCGGAAGTTCAACCTTTATTCGGAACTTTACTTGGTTCCTTCACTCGGAAGTTGATTCGGAAGATTTAGGTTCATTCGGAAGTTTCACTTCATCCGGAACATTAGACTCATTCGGAACTTTTTAAGAAATACTTATTCGGAACTTTGACAACAAACATTCATTCGGAACTTATGACTCATCCGAAACTTTGGTTCATTCGGAAGATTAGGTTCATCCGGAACTTTCAGTTCGTTCGGAAGTTTTCAATTGATTCGGAACTTTTAAACCAAAACTCATTCGGAACTTTTAGTTTGATTCAGAACTTTTGAAAAAGAAACTCATTCGGAACTTTTAGTTTTCATCCGGAACTTTCTTAGTTCATTCGGAACTTTTAGTATTCATCCGGAAGTCTGGAAACACATAAACAGTAACTTTGCCCGAAGAACAAGGAAAACTAATTGTAATCCAAAAATCACCAAGTTTTTCACCAAATCTTAAATAAAACTAAACACAAAGCATCTACTAACCATAAACTACAAATCCCATTAACAAAAACACAAATCCCAACAAATTTTGAAGATCAAACTCAATAAAACAAGAACTTAAGAACTTGAAGATAAAGATGATGATGAACAAGATGAAATGGAAAGATTAAACAAGACTTTGTATTGATGATTGATGTTTTAACAATAACAAAACAAAGATTAAGAATTACAAGATTGAAAATCAAAGATCAAAATCACCAAACACCCTAATGGTGTTGGTGATGGGACGAACTAAAGGGAGAAAAAGAAGGAGGAGAGAAAACTAAAAACTAACTGCCTAAAATGTGCGAGGGGTGGCCTATTTATAGGCTTGTCTTTTGGTTGGTGAGTGGGCTTTCTCCCGTTCTTCTTGTCTTTTCGTCTTTTCAGAAAAGTTTCCGTTTTCGATTTTGATTCGGGATTTGTTGTCGATTAAATTCAACTCGTCTTTTAATTTCTTCGTTTAATAGACTTGAGTTCCTTCGACTTATGTAAATCTTCCATCTTTGGTCCTTTTCTTCGATAAATCTTCGAATAGGCCCAGTGACTTCAAATCTTTTGCATCTCTTGGACCATAGACTTTATCTTGAGTCTTTTTCTTCAGTAAAACCCGTGCAATCCCATGTTTTCTTCAATAATCATCCGGATGGCTCTGAAAACACAATAAACACAAAAACCACGCATAATTCCAAACAAATGATATTAAATACGTATTTTGGTCTCGTTTTAGCCCGAATTAAGGGGTAAAAGGATGGGTGTTTACACACCTATCAAATCCCCTACACTTAACCATTGCCATGCCCTCATGCAATGCTTAGTGATGAAGCAAATTTACACTTTTCTCATAATTAATCAACCTTGGCCTTATTAAAATACTACTAAACAAAAATTAAAGTACTAAAAGAAATTAAAACTTAAAATGATAGAAAACCATTTTCACTTGAAAATAGCTACATGGAAATAACTTGCAAAGAGATCAATGACTTACATTAGGGCTTTTGTGCTGCGAAGATTTATCACCCTCAAGTTTCACGTTCCCCAAACTAAGCTTAAAAACGAGATCATTGTTATTATAAGTTAGCAATTCAAACACTTACACACATGGCTTAATTAAATGCTTAAACTCCCTTATTCCTAGGTGTATCTCTTATATTTTATTTTTGTCTTAGAATGATCATGAAGATGCATTTTTGGACTTATTTCGATAGTTTAATTAGGCTGAAAGCAAAGTAGGACGATTTGATCAATAGTTAGCTAAAGAACAAAATCTCTTAAAACTTCTTCTCAGGATATCAAAAAGTTCATATCTTGGCATAACTCGGTTCACGATTTGAGACCTTTCTCGGGCCGATATTTGGCATGTACTTCATACTTCATATCTTGAGAGATGTGCTTGAGATAATGGTCTTCTCATCGTTCATAGAATTTCTTCACTTGGAGACTTTTGAGAGGTACTCCAACTTTGTTGACCACGACTTCATGATTATTTCTTCAATCTTTAATTGGGATTTTGAGATACAACGATCCACCTCCTTTTCGGACTTGGATCTATTTATCCTCATACCTTGTTAGGGTCTTTTCGGATAGACTTCTCCATGATCTTTATGGGAGTTGATTGCTTTTCGTCGTGAGTCTTGATCCTTCATATTGACTTTAGGAATAATGCTTTTCACATCACTTTGGATCTTCAGCAATAAAATTGAATCCTCATGCCTTGTTAGGGCCTTTTCGGACTCGCCAATCTTCGCGCCCCGCTTCATAAGTTATGCCTTGGCTATGAACTCTTTTCATTACCGAGCAACTTTTAAACGATCTTGGGCTAGAAGCTAAGTAACTTTTCAAATCGTACGACCTTACTTATTGCAGATAATTTATTAGCAAGTGATGGGAGAATAGGCAAATAATTACACCAAGTGAGCTTGTGCAAGAATACCGACTTATAATTGACTCTATCATTTCTCGTCCTCCACAATTTAAAATCTCAAGTAATGAGACTCGTGGACACTTAGCCTAATAAACCAATTAAGGTCTACATGGTTAAGGATACTAGCTAGAATAAACTTAGATAAGTCTATTCGGGTTGAGTCAAAATAAACGCAACGAGCCTAATATGTCAAAGACTTCTAAACTAGCTACACCACTTTATTAATATTTTTGACTTTATTGCGGAATATATACATATGAAAGCAACGATAAAAATTTAAAAATTACGACTAAGTGGCCAAAGTTAATAAAAAATTTGAAAAATGTTGAAAAATATGATTTTCCGGTTAAATGAAGGCATTTTCATGGAAAAGTCCACTTAAAACTTCGATAGAAGTCCCCCCTACACTTAAGATAAACATTGTCCTCAATGTTTAAGCGTGTGAGAAAAATCTCCCCTACACTTATGACATTGTGCACGTTGGTTAACTCAAGTTAAGGATGGGTCGTTCATTTATTTATTTATTTTTGTTTATTATTTTTTTTATTATTATTATTTTTTCTTTTTTTTTATTTTTTTTTATTTTTTTTTATTTTTTTTATTTTATTTATTTTTTTTTCTTTATTTTTTTATATTTTTTTAATTTGATACAGTGATTTTGTATGGGTTCTGATTAATCTCACAGTCCTCTCGAATTGATCTCAGCTTTAAGTGGAATGATTGTTCTTGGTTACTAAGAAAAAGAATTTGGTTTTCTAATATACTAAATGTTAAATGCTTAAAGATGTAAACTTAAACTTAAAAAAAAGTAATTGAATTAATAATAATTAACAAAACTTTGAATTAAAATTAAACTTAAATTAAGAAATAATGAGAAATGGTAAGACAGACATAAAGAAACAGAAACAGTAAGTAAACTTAAAAGAAAACTGATTCGGAAGTTCAACCTTTATTCGGAACTTTACTTGGTTCCTTCACTCGGAAGTTGATTCGGAAGATTTAGGTTCATTCGGAAGTTTCACTTCATCCGGAACATTAGACTCATTCGGAACTTTTTAAGAAATACTTATTCGGAACTTTGACAACAAACATTCATTCGGAACTTATGACTCATCCGGAACTTTGGTTCATTCGGAAGATTAGGTTCATCCGGAACTTTCAGTTCGTTCGGAAGTTTTCAATTGATTCGGAACTTTTAAACCAAAACTCATTCGGAACTTCTAGTTTGATTCGGAACTTTTGAAAAAGAAACTCATTCGGAACTTTTAGTATTCATCCGGAACTTTCTTAGTTCATTCGGAAGATGGTGCTCATCCGGAACTTTTAGGTTCACTCGGAACTTTTGTGTTCATCCGGAAGTTTCTTGTTCATCCGGACATTTGATACAGTGATTTTGTATGGGTTCTGATTAATCTCACAGTCCTCTCGAATTGATCTCAGCCTTAAGTGGAATGATTGTTCTTGGTTACTAAGAAAAAGAATTTGGTTTTCTAATATACTAAATGTTAAATGCTTAAAGATGTAAACTTAAACTTAAAAAAAAGTAATTGAATTAATAATAATTAACAAAACTTTGAATTAAAATCAAACTTAAATTAAGAAATAATGAGAAATGGTAAGACAGACATAAAGAAACATAAACAGTAAGTAAACATAAAAGAAAACTGATTCGGAAGTTCAACCTTTATTCGGAACTTTACTTGGTTCCTTCACTCGGAAGTTGATTCGGAAGATTTAGGTTCATTCGGAAGTTTCACTTCATCCGGAACATTAGACTCATTCGGAACTTTTTAAGAAATACTTATTCGGAACTTTGACAACAAACATTCATTCGGAACTTATGACTCATCCGGAACTTTGGTTCATTCGGAAGATTAGGTTCATCCGGAACTTTCAGTTCGTTCGGAAGTTTTCAATTGATTCGGAACTTTTAAACCAAAACTCATTCGGAACTTTTAGTTTGATTCGGAACTTTTGATAAAGAAACTCATTCGGAACTTTTAGTATTCATCCGGAACTTTCTTAGTTCATTCGGAAGATGGTGCTCATCCGGAACTTTTAGGTTCACTCGGAACTTTTGTGTTCATCCGGAAGTTTCTTGTTCATCCGGAAGTCTGGAAACACATAAACAATAACTTTGCCCGAAGAACAAGGAAAACTAATTTTAATCCAAAAATCACCAAGTTTTTCACCAAATCTTAAATAAAACTAAACACAAAGCATCTACTAACCATAAACTACAAATCCCATTAACAAAAACACAAATCCCAACAACTTTTGAAGATCAAACTCAATAAAACAAGAACTTAAGAACTTGAAGATAAAGATGATGATGAACAAGATGAAATGGAAAGATTAAACAAGACTTTGTATTGATGATTGATGTTTTAACAATAACAAAACAAAGATTAAGAATTACAAGATTGAAAATCAAAGATCAAAATCACCAAACACCCTAATGGTGTTGGTGATGGGACGAACTAAAGGGAGAAAAAGAAGGAGGAGAGAAAACTAAAAACTAACTCCTGGATGTGTGTGAGGGGACCCTTTATATAGGCTTGTCTTTTGGTTGGTGAGTGGGCTTTCTCCCGTTCTTCTTGTCTTCTCGTCTTTTCAGAAAAGTTGACGTTTTCGATTCTGATTCGGGATTTGTCGTCGATTAAATTCAACTCGTCTTTTAATTTCTTCGTTTAATAGACTTGAGTTTCTTCGACTTATGTAAATCTTCCATCTTTGGTCCTTTTCTTCGATAAATCTTCGAATAGGCCTAGTGACTTCAAATCTTTTGCATCTCTTGGACAATAGACTTTATCCTGAGTCTTTTTCTTCGGTAAAACCCGTGCAATCCCATGTTTTCTTCAATAATCATCCGGATGGCTCTGAAAACACAATAAACACAAAAACCACGCATAATTCCAAACAAATGATATTAAATACGTGTTTTGGTCTCGTTTTAGCCCGAATTAAGTGGTAAAAGGATGGGTGTTTACACACCTATCAAATCCCGTACACTTAACCATTGCCATGCCCTCATGCAATGCTTAGTGATGAAGCAAATTTACACTTTTCTCATAATTAATCAACCTTGGCCTTATTAAAATACTACTAAACAAAAATTAAAGTACTAAAAGAAATTAAAACTTAAAAGGATAGAAAACCATTTTCACTTGAAAATAGCTACATGGAAATAACTTGCAAAGAGATCAATGACTTACATTAGGGCTTTTGTGCTGCGAAGATTTATCACCCTCAAGTTTCACGTTCCCAAAACTAAGCTTAAAAACGAGATCATTGTTATTATAAATTAGCAATTCAAACACTTACACACATGGCTTAATTAAATGCTTAAACTCCCTTATTCCTAGGTGTATCTCTTATATTTTATTTTTGTCTTAGAATGATCATGAAGATGCATTTTTGGACTTATTTCGATAGTTTATTTAGGCTGAAAGCAAAGTAGGACGATTTGATCAATAGTTAACTAAAGGACAAAATCTTTAAAAATGCTTCTCGGGATATCAAAAAGTTCATATCTTGACATAACTTGGTTCACGATTTGAGACCTTTCTCGGGCCGATATTTGGCATGTACTTCATACTTCATATCTTTGAGAGACGTTCTTGAGATAATGGTCTTCTCATCATAATAGAGTTTCTTCATTTGGAGACTTTTGAGGGGTACTCCAACTTTGTTGACCACGACTTCATGATTATTTCTTCAATCTCTATTGGGGATTTTGAGATACAACGATCCGCCTCCTTTTCGGACTTGGATCTATTTATCCTCATACCTTGTTAGGGTCTTTTCGGATAGACTTCTCCATCATCTTTATGGGAGTTGATTGCTTTTCGTCGTGAGTCTTGATCCTTCATATTGACTTTGGGAATAATGCTTTTCACATCACTTCGGATCTTTAGCAATAAAATGGAATCCTCATGCCTTGTTAGGGCCTTTTCGGACTCGCCAATCTTCGCGCCCCGCTTCATAAGTTATGCCTTGGCTATGAAATCTTATCATTACCGAGCAACTTTTAAACGATCTTGGGCTAGAAGCTAAGTAACTTTTCAAATCGTACGACCTTACTTATTGCAGATAATTTATTAGCAAGTGATGGGAGAATAGGCAAATAATTACACCAAGTGAGCTTGTGCAAGAATACCGACTTATAATTGACTCTATCATTTCTTGTCCTCCACAATTTAAAATCTCAAGTAATGAGACTCGTGGACACTTAGCCTAATAAACCAATTAAGGTCTACATGGTTAAGGATACTAGCTAGAATAAACTTAGATAAGTCTATTCGGGTTGAGTCAAAATAAACGCAACGAGCCTAATATGTCAAAGACTTCTAAACTAGCTACACCACTTTATTAATATTTTTGACTTTATTGCGGAATATATACATATGAAAGCAACGATAAAAATTTAAAAATTACGACTAAGTGGCCAAAGTTAATAAAAAGTTTGAAAAATGTTGAAAAATATGATTTTCCGGTTAAATGAAGGCATTTTCATGGAAAAGTCCACTTAAAACTTCGATAGAAGTCCCCCCTACACTTAAGATAAACATTGTCCTCAATGTTTAAGCATGTGGGAAAAATCTCCCCTACACTTATGACATTGTGCACGTTGGTTAACTCAAGTTAAGGATGGGACGACAAAGTGATCAATTTCAAATGTGAGTATGAAGAAAATTGAATCACGATAGTTGAGAGATAGAACCGGATTTCGGATAACACGGGAGCACGGTTCTTCAAAGTTTCCAAGAGTGCACTAATCCCTGTAATCACATCACCACACAAATACAAACACTCTATAGAGGCTCCCCTACACTTAGGGGGTTAAAACATAAAGGATAGATACTCGGGCTGCCTCCCGAGGAGCGCTTGTTTTTGATAACCGAGTCACGAGCCTGACTCGACCCAAATTTAGTTCATGGGGAACGTGGTGAGGGATGGAATCACCTCCTGAGAGGTGTCCTCACCAAAGTACAACTTCACTCGTTGGCCATTCACCTTAAAATTAGGTCCATTAGGTTGAGCGAGCTCGAGAGTACCATATGGAAAAATTTGGGCAATGGTGAATGGGCCGACCAACGAGATTTGAGCTTTCCCGAGAAGATTTTCAACCGAGAGTTAAAAAGTAAGACTTTGTCTCCAACATGGAACTCTCGGTTCTTAATCTTAGAGTCGTGAATGAGCTTAGTCCTTTCCTTATAGATTAAAGAATTTTCATAAGCCTCATTACGGAGTTCATTGAGCTCATTGAGTTGGATCTTGCGTAGGTCACCGACTTTGTTAATATCAAAATTGGCCCACTTCAAGGCCCAGTAAGCCTTGTGCTCCAACTCAATGGGGAGGTGGCACGCTTTCCCGTACACAAGACGATAAGGCGTACAGCCGATCGGGGTCTTGTAAGCAGTACGGAAAGCCCACAAAGCATCATCAAGTTTATCAGCCCATGAGGCACGATGCTCTCCCACGGTTCGTTCCAGAATTCGCTTAAGACCTCGGTTGGATATTTCAGCCTGGTCATTAGTTTGTGGGTGGTAGGCTGTGGAAAGACGATGATTTACACCGTACTTAGCCATGACTCGAGCAAATTGGTCATTGCAGAAATGAGTCCCACGATCACTAATAATGGCACGAGGCACACCGAATCTAGCGAAAAGAGCTTTCAAAAAGTTACAAACCACCCTTGCGTCATTAGTAGGTAAAGCTTTGGCTTCAACCCACTTTGAAACGTAGTTAACGGCTACAAGGATGTATTTGTTTCCTTTAGAAGAAGGGAATGACCCCATAAAGTCGATACCCCAAACGTCAAAAATTTCACACTCTTGAATGAAATTCTGAGGCATCTCGTCTTTATGTGTGATCGTGCCTTGTTTTTGGCAAACATCACATCTTTTAACCATATCGTGAGCGTCACGATATATGGAGGGCCAATAAAATCCCGAATTAAACACTTTTTTGGCGGTGTAATTGGGACCAAAGTGACCACCGGTGGGTCCTTTGTGGCAAGCATCAAGGATTTCCGACGCTGCCGGTCCGTCAACACATCGGCGGATAATCAGGTCGGCACATTGTTTGAATAGGTAAGGGTCGTCCCAAAAGTAAGTCTTGATGTCGGTGAAGAACTTTTTCTTTTGTTGGGACGTCAACCCTTCCTTGAGAATTCCACCCGCCAAGTAGTTTGCAAAGTCCGCAAACCACGGGGTTTCATTCGGCTTCGAGTTTATAGACATTAAGGTCTCCAAGGGAAAAGAATCATCGATTTCTTTATTCGGATGATCCCCTAGGTAAGGATCCTCAAGTCTGCTGAGATGATCCGCGGCTAGGTTTTCAGCTCCTTTTTTATCGCGAATTTCGATTTTAAATTCCTGGAGCAGCAAAACCCAGCGAAGAAGTCTTGGTTTGGAATCTTGCTTTGTCAACAAGTACTTCAGCGCGGAATGATCGGTGTACACAATTGTGGTAGAAAGGACAAGATAGGGGCAGAATTTTTCAAAAGCATAGACAACAGCTAAAAGCTCTTTTTCGGTTGTCGTATAATGCAATTGTGCCCCCGTCATTGTCTTGCTAGCGTAATGGATTGGTTGGAAGTGTTTGTTCACTCTTTGTCCCAGAACCGCTCCAATAGCAAAATCACTAGCATCGCACATCAACTCAAAGGGCAGCTCCCAATTAGGGGTAACCAAGACGGGTGCCTTAGTAAGATTATCCTTAAGCGAGTTGAAGGCTTCAAGGCACTCTTTGGAAAAGAGAAAAGGAGTGTCTTTTTCCAAGAGGTGGGTCATCGGGCGAGCGATTTGAGAAAAATCTTTGATGAATCGACGGTAGAAGCCCGCATGACCCAGGAAACTTCTCACACCCTTCACGGTTGAAGGTGGAGGCAACTTTGTGATAACATCGACTTTAGCACGGTCTACTTCAAGACCGGCTTTCGAGATCTTATGTCCAAGCACGATGCCTTCTTTTACCATAAAATGGCATTTTTCCCAATTCAGAACTAGGCGAGTGTCTTCGCACCGCTTGAGCATACGTTCCAAATTGGCAAGGCAAGAAGAGAAGGAATCCCCGAAGACCGAGAAATCATCCATGAAGACTTCCATGGTTTGTTCAACCATGTCATGGAAGATAGCTAACATGCACCTTTGGAAAGTCCCGGGGGCATTGCATAAGCCAAAAGGCATTCTTTTGTAAGCGAAAGTGCCATAGGGACAAGTGAATGTAGTCTTCTCTTGATCTTGGGGGTCGATGGGTATTTGGAAATAACCCGAGAAACCATCAAGAAAGCAGTAATATTCATTACCCGCTAAACGTTCAAGCATTTGGTTCATAAAAGGTAGAGGGAAATGATCCTTTCTCGTGGCATCATTGAGTTTGCGGTAGTCTATACAAACTCTCCACCCAGTAACGAGACGAGTGGGAATCAACTCGTTGTGTTCATTGGGAACAACGGTTATTCCGCCCTTCTTGGGCACACAATGGATTGGACTAACCCATGGTGAATCCGAAATAGGGTAAATCATACCCGCATCAAGAAGTTTAATAACTTCTGTTTTGATGACTTCATGGATTTTTGGATTCACCCTTCGTTGGCTTTGAATTGTGGGCTTAAAGTCGTCCTCCATGAGAATTTTGTGTGTGCAGAAGTGAGGATCAATTCCACGAATATCCGAAATCTTCCAAGCAATAGCCTTCTTATGATCTTTCAACACGGCGACAAGTCGGGCTTTCTCTTCATCCTTCAAATCCTTAGCAATGATGACTGGCGACTTCTTCTCTTCTTCAAGGAATACATACTCAAGATGGGGCGGCAACTCCTTAAGTTCTAGATCCGGAGGATTGTCGACGGGAGGCGTATTCGAAGTCGGAGTATCGATAGCAATAACCGTGGGAGATGGAGGAGAAGGATTGTCTTCTTTGAGAAGGTTTGTAATGAAGCTGAGATCTTCATCCCAATTGGCAGTAGAATCGTCATTGTCTAAATGCACATCTCCCATGGTGGCTTCCAAATCTTTCCAAAGGAAATCACTTTCTCCAAATAGAGATAGTGATGAGTCGATAGAGGAAACGGTCTCAACATTGGGAAGAGAGGTAGGAATACTTTTACAAGCATCTTTGAAGTGTTCTTCACAAGCCTCATCAAGAACGTCAATACAATTAACACTCTCGTATGAATAAGGCTGTTTAGAAAGCTTTCCCATGTTGAAGACTACTTTATCGTCACCCACTCTCATAATAAGCTCACCAACTTCAACATCGATGAGAGTGCGACCGGTCCTCAAGAATGGACGACCAACAATTAGTGGCACACGGGGGTCCATCTCGTAGTCGACGACAACGAAATCAGCAGGGAAGGTGAATTTGTCGACTCCTACAATGACGTCTTCGGCTATCCCCACTGGATAAGCAACCGTACGGTTAGCTAATTCCAAAGTCATTTTTGTGGGGACTAGCTCTGGGAGAGATAATTGCTTCCAAACACTTAGAGGCATGAGATTAATACTGGCACCTAGATCGGCTAGGGCCATGCAATTCTCTACTCCCGGGAAATTGCAAGGGATAGGAAAACGACCCGGATCACCAAGCTTAGTTGGCAATTTCCTTAAGAGCACTGCAGAGCAATTCTCATTAAGTTGGGTGTTGGCAATATCGAGGAGCTTTTCCTTGTCGCTCAGAAGATCTTTAAACATTTTCGCGTATTTGGGCATGTGAGCGAGAGCCTCAGCGAAGGAGATATTGAAATTCAATTGTTTGAACATTTTAAGGAAGTTCGAAACCTGAATATCATCCTTGCTCTTTTGCTTCTCTTTCCTCAACCTAGATGGATAAGGTATATTGGAAGAAGAGGAAGGCTTTGGGAGAATAGGATCACTCACAACCACGGGTGGAGGAGGGGTAGAAGGAAGAGGTGGAGAAATATGGGAAGGAGAAGGATGAGGAATAGGAGCAGGTGACTCGTTCTCCTTAGTCACAACCACCGGTGGAGGTATAAGAAGCTCGGGTTCCTTGGTACCTTTGCCACTTCGAGTGGTGATTGCTTTCATCTCCCCTCTTGGATTCGCAACGGTGTTACTCGGAAGAGTACCCGAAGAAGAGGGTTGATTACCTTGGAAGAAACCAGCCATCATGTTCCTCAGATCATTAGTTTGGCTATCCAACATGTTTCTCATGTCGGCTCTCAAATCGTTTCCTTGCTTGACCAAGTCTGCTTTCAAGTTTCGCACTTCCTGTTGGAGATTTTCCACAATCACATCATTGGTCCTCATGTAGGTTGCAACCTCTTGGTGTAATGCAGTGGTGGTTTGGTTGGGAGGAGCATTGTATGCGGGTGGTTGATAAGCAGGTTGTTGGTAAACTTGGTTGTTACGTTGAGGTGGTTGTTGCTGCTTGTGAGGAGGTATGTATGGTTGTCGAGGTTGTTGTTGTTGTTGAGGAGGGCGATTAAGGTTTTGTTGTTGGTTTGGGTTGGTAGGAGGAAAGCCAGGTGGGGAAAGATAATTGTTGGAGCGGTAGCTAAGCAAGTTACGGTCACCTTGAGGTCTAGCTTGATAAGCGGGTTGAGGATAGGTGCCATATGCCGCATTCACATTCTCAGCAGGGTAGTCTTGGGTGGCGGTACAAGTTGTGTAAGAGTGAGGACCACCGCATATCTCACAAGGTTGGCTGACAGCGTTCACTTGAGCGTTTTTGGCGTTGTTGCTGTTGTTGTTGCTGACGGTGTGGGTGACAAGCGATTCAAGAAGCGTAGTGATTTTGTCCAATCGCTTGTCACTGTCACTTGTGCTAGCACTAGCGACACTGGTCCGAACACTCTTGGTTTGCACACGAGATTTATTCTCAATGATGTCCCAAGCAGCATTGGAAGTCTTAGCCAATAGATTACCCCCCGAGGCACTGTTCAGTGAATCTTGGTCACTCATGCTTAAACCATTGTAAAAAGTATTAATTTGATGTACTTTGGTAAAACCATGTTGTGGGCATTTTCTTAAAAGATCTTTGAAACGATCCCAAGATTCACTGAACGACTCATCGTACTTTTGTTCAAAATTTATGATTTCATTCCGCAATGCGGTAGTACGAGAGGGTGGAAAAAAGTAATTGATAAACTTTGTTTCCAAATCCGTCCACGAGAGAATACTCTGTGGCGGTTCCTTAGCAAGCCAATGCCGGGCTTGTCCCTCTAAAGAAAAGGGAAAAAGTTGTAACCTTATAACCTCTTGTGGAACACCATTGAATTTGACCGTGTTGGTTAGTTGCAAGAATCTCTTGATGTGGTCGTGTGGATCATCAATGGTTCGTCCCAAGAATGGTTGAGCGGAGACCATCTGGATAAAGCCTGATTTTAGCTCGAAATTGTTGGCGGCAATTGGTGGTATAACAATTGGGTCAGTGTTGTCATCTACATGAGCTTGTAGCAATTCAATCATCGGGCGATTATCCGGAAGGGGCTCATTGTGGTTGTTATTGTTCATGTTGTTGAAAGGCGGGTTGTTGTTGTTATTATTGTTTTGAGGTGGTACACCGGCCATGTCTAAGTGATCGAGAGGCTCGGGCTCTTGATATGACGTCGATCGAGTGCGCATACACCTGCAAAAGAACGAACAAAGAAAAACAAAACAAAAATATTTTTGGTTTTTATGTTTTTTAATTTTTTTTTTGTATTTTTGAAAATTATATATTTTTTTTTTAGGATTTTTTTTTTTGAAAATTTTTGATGAAAAATTAACGTTCACGGGGAACGGATCCCAAAATCCAAGTTCTCACAAAAAACTTTTGATCTTAACGAGAAGAGCCGACAGCGGCGCCATTTGATACAGTGATTTTGTATGGGTTCTGATTAATCTCACAGTCCTCTCGAATTGATCTCAGCCTTAAGTGGAATGATTGTTCTTGGTTACTAAGAAAAAGAATTTGGTTTTCTAATATACTAAATGTTAAATGCTTAAAGATGTAAACTTAAACTTAAAAAAAAGTAATTGAATTAATAAAAATTAACAAAACTTTGAATTAAAATCAAACTTAAATTAAGAAATAATGAGAAATGGTAAGACAGACATAAAGAAACATAAACAGTAAGTAAACTTAAAAGAAAACTGATTCGGAAGTTCAAACTTTATTCGGAACTTTACTTGGTTCCTTCACTCGGAAGTTGATTCGGAAGATTTAGGTTCATTCAGAAGTTTCACTTCATCCGGAACATTAGACTCATTCGGAACTTTTTAAGAAATACTTATTCGGAACTTTGACAACAAACATTCATTCAGAACTTATGACTCATCCGGAACTTTGGTTCATTCGGAAGATTAGGTTCATCCGGAACTTTCAGTTCGTTCGGAAGTTTTCAATTGATTCGGAACTTTTAAACCAAAACTCATTCGGAACTTTTAGTTTGATTCGGAACTTTTGAAAAAGAAACTCATTCGGAACTTTTAGTATTCATCCGGAACTTTCTTAGTTCATTCGGAAGATGGTGCTCATCCGGAACTTTTAGGTTCACTCGGAACTTTTGTGTTCATCCGGAAGTTTCTTGTTCATCCGGAAGTCTGGAAACACATAAACAGTAACTTTGCCCGAAGAACAAGGAAAACTAATTTTAATCCAAAAATCACCAAGTTTTTCACCAAATCTTAAATAAAACTAAACACAAAGCATCTACTAACCATAAACTACAAATCCCATTAACAAAAACACAAATCCCAACAACTTTTGAAGATCAAACTCAATAAAACAAGAACTTAAGAACTTGAAGATAAAGATGATGATGAACAAGATGAAATGGAAAGATTAAACAAGACTTTGTATTGATGATTGATGTTTTAACAATAACAAAACAAAGATTAAGAATTACAAGATTGAAAATCAAAGATCAAAATCACCAAACACCCTAATGGTGTTGGTGATGGGACGAACTAAAGGGAGAAAAAGAAGGAGGAGAGAAAACTAAAAACTAACTGCCTAAAATGTGTGAGGGGTGGCCTATTTATAGGCTTGTCTTTTGGTTGGTGAGTGGGCATTCTCCCGTTCTTCTTGTCTTTTCGTCTTTTCAGAAAAGTTTCCGTTTTCGATTCTGATTCGGGATTTGTTGTCGATTAAATTCAACTCGTTTTTTAATTTCTTCGTTTAATAGACTTGAGTTCCTTTGACTTATGTAAATCTTCCATCTTTGGTCCTTTTCTTCGATAAATCTTCGAATAGGCCCAGTGACTTCAAATCTTTTGCATCTCTTGGACCATAGACTTTATCTTGAGTCTTTTTCTTCAGTAAAACCCGTGCAATCCCATGTTTTCTTCAATAATCATCCGGATGGCTCTAAAAACACAATAAACACAAAAACCACGCATAATTCCAAACAAATGATATTAAATACGTGTTTTGGTCTCGTTTTTGCCCGAATTAAGTGGTAAAAGGATGGGTGTTTACACACCTATCAGAGGATAAATAGACCCAAGTCCAAAAAGGAGGCGGATCGTTGTATATCAAAGTCCAAAATAAAGATTGGAGAAAAATGAAGAAGTCGTGGTCCAAATATGAAGATTTTCTCAAAACTTCAAGTGAAGAAATTCCTATTATGAAAAGAAGACCATTATTTCATAAACGTCTCTCAAGATTTGAAGTATGAAGTCGCTGCCAAATATCGGTCCGAGAAAGGTCTCAAATCGCGAAGCGAGTTATGTCAAGATATGAACTTTTTGAGGTCCCGAGAAGTAGTTTTAAAAGATTTTGTCCTTTAGCTAACTATTGATTAAATCGTTCACTTTATTTTCGGCCTAATAAACTATCGAAATAAGTCAACAATGCATCCTCGTGATCATTCAAGACAATAATAAAATATAAGAGATACACCTAGGAATAAGGGAGTCTAAGTGAATAATTGGCCCACATGAGTTCGTGTTAGTTTGCTAACTTATAATAACAATGATCTCGTTTTTAAGCTTGGTTTGGAGAAAGTGAAAACTTGAGGATGATGATCATTCATGACATTTTCAAAACCCCAAGGTATGATTTTGATTTCTTTACTTCTTTTGTTATTTTCTATCTCTTTAATAAAGGCCAAGGTGGATTGATTATGATGGAAAATGTAATCGTGCTTTGTAACTAATGCATTGCATGAGGACATTGCAATGGTCAAGTGTAGGGGATTTGATAGGTGTGTAAACACCCATCCTTTTTACCACTTAATTACAATAATAACCGAGCTAAAACGTGTATTTTATGTCATTTATGTCGGAATTATGCGTGGTTTGTGTTTTTGTTGTGATTTAGGACGAAAATGTGAAAAGTGGAGAAAACACGGGCATTCACGGGCTTTTATCGAAGAAAAAGACGAAAGACGAAGTCAAGAAGTCAAGAGTGCAAAAAGAACGGAAGTCCAAGACCAATTCTGAAGATTTATCGAAGAAAAAGTCAAAAGACGGAAGTTTACTAAAAACCGAATAACTCAAGTCTAATTTATTGAAGAAATTACAAGACGAGTTATTGATCCCGAGACAAAAGTCGAAGAACTTAAAAGATTAAAAGACTAAAGTCAAAGAATTTGGAGATTAAGGACTAAGCATGCAATTAAGGAAATATGAAAGAGGGGAGGAAGCTTCCTAAGCACTCCCTAATCCTCCCCTATAAATAGATTAGGATTTCATTTCATTAGTTTTTGTTGCCTAGTTTGACAAACTATGCTCTTCCACTTTAATTTTTACACATTTAAATTCATGTCCATTTACATTAATTGTCTTGCACCTTAAATATATTTAATTTCAAGTAAGTTTTCTATTAATTCTTGTTAATCTTTATTTTTATTGTTCATCTCCTATCTACCTTTCTTTAATCTTTGATTTTTATGTTTATGTTCATGTTTATGTTTTGAGTTTTTATTGATTCGAGTGGGTTTTGATTATTTTGGTTATATTTGTTAGTTTGATTGATTTGGTTTGTTTGATTATCATTAGTAGATGTTATTTGATTAGTTTGATTTAATCTTTTGTTTGATTTGATTAAGTTTTGGTTAGATTCGTGTAGTTTTGTGTATCCCGTGTTCTTCGCTGTTCATCTGTATTCCCAGGAACATTCCGGATCAAGCCCAGACATTCCGAGTGAAGGTGTTTGTTGAAGAACTTCCGGATCAAAGGGTGTTCATCCGGAATATTTGACATTCCGGATCAGTGTTGTTTATTCGGAATAATTTATTATTCCGGATCAATCCTTTCATTCGGAATAAGTGACATATTCCGGATAAGTCCACATTCCGGATCAACAAAACATTCCGGATCAACCAAACATTCCGGATCAAGAAGATATTCCGAATCAAAGGCTTCCATCCGGAATAAGTGACATATTCCGGATCAAGGAGTTTTATTCGGAATAATATTCCGGATCAAGGAGTTTCATCCGGAATCTTCAACATTCCGGATAAGGACCAGTATTCCGAATCAAGACTTTATTCCGGATAAGTGACATATTCCGGATAAAGGATTTATTCCGGATCAAGGTTTTTGATAAATATTCCGAGTGAAGAAGAACATTCCGAACGAAGGTGACATTCCGGATGAATGTTTATTCCGAACGAAGGATTTTTCCGGATAAGCCGTGTTCAGGTTATTTTTAGTTTTTGTTTTTTAATTCTTTAATTTTCTAGCTTTATTTTTCCTGCCTTTTTCCTTAGTCGCACTTTAAGTTTATTTGCCTTATATTTATTTTAGCCTTGCCTTAGTTTAAGATTAAGTTGCGTTTTAAGTTTGCCTTAGATAGTTTTAAGTTTGCGTTATTTACTTTTAGTGCCATTTAGTTTTTCGTCACGCTTTTAAATACTTGTCATTTATTTTAAATTAGAGTTAGATTTATTTTACTTGCCTTTTACTTTTACGTCTTTGCACTTTTTTAATTACTACAACGACACAACTATTTGTTTCACCAAAGAACGACTGAGTCGCATAGTTAACCAGGATCAATTCGATTAGACACACATCAACGAATAATCTTTTTACCTGGCCAAAACCGAGAAGAAATGTATTTTCATACATGTGAACCTGCCCACAGAAGCTAGCGTACCCGTACCTGCCAAGAAGTCCCACATGCATCCAAACCCATTTTGTTCCAATTTAATCTAGTGTATATGATCCTACATATATACCTACTTTTTATTATAACTTTCACCAATGTGGGACAATTAAGAAACATTCCGAACTCTCATTCTTACCATTCTCTACAAGGTTGGATAACTTTTTGAGTTTATCAGCTAAATTAGGAGCCATGTCCAGTTTAGTCTTCTCTATGATTGGTCTATATCGTAAATGGGGATTAAATGTGTATGTTCAGTTTAGGGGCATGCTAAACAAGAAGTCAAAATATATACGAGGAGTAACAAAAGCAAAGGAGTAATACAACAAAAACGAACAGCGTATGATGCGCACAAACAAGGGGCTAAAACAAACATGACAGCAGCCAAACTCTAAATATAATGCAGGAACCAAAACCATGGACACAAGTCACACAACCCATACGAGAAATATAAAGACGATCACTCCAAGACTAAACCATCGGTGATTAATGATAAAAATAAACTCATGAGAATTCAATCTTACTATGAAGTTACTATGAAGTTAGGGTTCTAATTTTGACATATATAGATAATTAAATATCTGTAAAAATCATCCATTCAGAATCCAAACTGTATGGGGCAGTAAGACAATATTATTTTGATCAGATTATGTAAATAGAAAAGTAAGTTTTATATATTTATGACCAGATCTAAGTTCTTGTTTGGTCCAAATTGCCAATTATGATTCGAAAGCAGGAAAATAATCAAAATATATATAAAAAAACGAACAATGTAAGAAAGTCGATTATATGTTATTCTTAGCTAGATTTTTTAAGTTTAGATATGACATTTTTACACTTTTATAAGTCCATTCCTATTATATGAGGTTAACCCTCCAGTCCCTCCTTAGAGAAAAGTTATTTTGGAGTCTTGTTTTTTGTTGGAAACCAAGGGACAAATCCCCACCCTTCATTTAGCTTTGATCTAAGGGTGGAGATTAATCTAAGATTTAATTTGTCAAAACCTATTTTTATGTCTAATTAAATAAAGTATTTTTTTTTAATCGTTCCTTTTACTTTCCTTTTTTCACACAGTGAAATGTGTTTTCACACAGTCGCCATCACCACACCACTGGCCACCTGCGCATTTTCTTTAACTGACCACCACCGTCAGATCCATCCTGAAACCCTAACCACCACAATCACCTCCGTAGCAAACCCCTAAAAGTGATTGATTTTCTACTTGTTTTGTTCAAGATCTCTTGTTTGCTTCTCATAATCATCTATAATCATCATCATCGTAATCCTCATCTACCAAATGCCTCTGCCACGTCATCAAACCACCACAACCGTCCACCAGATGGATAATGGAGATGTTAATGATGAAGTGTTGTTGATTGATCTTTTGTATCAGAAGGAGGAGGTAACAAACATGGTCTTTAATTGAATGAGGGGTTTTGAGTGTTTTTCTTTCAGTTACGTTTATGAAGCACGTGAGTTGTTGAGAAAAGTTGGTGAGGTAGACGGGTGTTCACCGGATGTAGTGTCGCTACACGTTACTGTGTAATATCATCAGTGATATTTTATCACCGGTGATATTTTTATTGTTTTATCACTAGTGAAGTATCACTAGTAATAAACCAATGAAATATCACGTTACTGTGTAATATCATCGGTGATATTTTATCACCGGTGATATTTTAAATGTTTTATCACTAGTAATAAACCAATGAAATATCACGTTAGTATATCATCGTTGATATTTTTATTGCTTTATCACGATAAACCAATAAAATATCACGTTACTGTGTAATATCACCGGTGATATTTTATTGTTTTATCACTAGTGAAGTATCACTAGTAATAAACCAATGAAATATCACGTTACTGTGTAATATCACCGGTGATATTTTATAATCAGTGATATTTTTGTTGTTTTATCACTAGTAATAAACCAATGTATTGGGATGGAAGGCGGGTTTGGTATTTGGGATGGAAGTCGGGGTTGGTCTGAACTGCTGAGGGTGACCCATCTGCTGCTGCTATTGTGACCACCTACCTTCATCAGATTTCAAAGCACTTTCAACTTCTATTCTTCTTTTAGGCGTTTCATCAAACACCTTATCATCACCAATCAGCCTTATGAATCGGTTCGTTTTTAATCGATTTTTTTCAGGGATCGGTTGATTTAATGGTTATTTCTTCCATTTGTGTGTTTATTTCGTGATTTGCAAGGTTAATTTGTGTAGATTTATGAATTTTTTTGTTAGAGTTTGTTGTAGAGAGGGTTTGATGTAGAGAGAGAGAGTTTTGAGATCTGTGTGTTTTGTTTACAGAAATGAAGGGTAGGTGAGATTTATAACATATTTTTTGTTTTGCTCCCTCAGTCTTCTTTTTATAAATTGGCAATTTTAGTCCCTCCGTGTTTTTTATCATTTGATCTGGTCCCTCCCAAATGGATGGTCCAGATTGAGCCCTTGGTTTCCACCAAAATACAAGACTCTTTAATAACCGGACTCCCCTCCTTATCTTATAAATATTATTCGATCGTCAGATGATATAAATATTAAAGCTCATGGAGTCATAACACTTACACACCAAAAAATACCCCGTCACGTTACCTTTTTCATTTTCACATCCACAAAAAAAAACCCATCTTATCATCACACCATTTCCACATCAGTTTACCCATTTTTCGACTTTTTTTCATAAACTACACTCAACAATTAATCTATTCTAATATTAACTTACTTTATACATATAAAAAAACATTACATAAACATGAAAATAAAAACGTAAACGTAAACAAATTTTGTTCGAATATTAAAACATTGATTCCATACTTAAAACATGAAAATACTAAAATTTGAATACAATAGGAAAGGAAATACACTACTAAATACATAAAATTAAAATAAATAATACGATTAGTCAGTTCCCAGATCTGAATCTGAAAACTGACCAGGTAACTCCCAACGCATTGTTTCTTCTTCATCTTCTTCGGCCATAATTTGCGCCTCCGAGTCCCTTTGTGCCATTTCTTTTTCTTCCAGACTTTCTCTCAACGCTTATTGATCTAGGTATAGTTGATACACTTCATTGTCATTCATTTTGCCATCTGAGTCGTTTTCAATTGGAAATGGTAGATCGGGAGACATATTTCGGCGTCGTTGTTGTTGTGAAGAACAACTGATATGAGTTGTTTGAGATCGGGATGATGAATCGATATGAGTCTGGGATGAAGAACTCAAGTTATTGAGCCATTCAGTATTTTTTTTCAATCCTAGCCTCTAATTTGCCGACTTTATAAACAAATATCTTTGGACGTTGTAATCTATATCAGATTTATTACTAAGATACGTGTCGATTAAATGACGTTTCTGTGGGGAAACATCACGATATTTCTCACATGTTGTGCGCAGTTTCGTATTTTCTTCGTACACAGCATCGAAATCATCATCTAACTTCGTAAGCTCATCGTAACGACGTTGTTGTTGAATTATTTGTTTCTGAAGCATAGCCTTAATCTTATCATCATTGTGTGGGAAAGAGCATGCCATTTTTTTAATTCTGAATTGAAAGTTGTCTGTCAAAATGTGATATTTATAAAGTTGTCTGTTAAAAAAGTAGCCGTTGGCTACAAATTTTAAAAAAAATTCAAAAAATTAGCCGTTGCCTAATTTTTTTTATTTTAAAAAAATTATTCAAAAAAGTAGCCGTTGGCTACAAAATTTAAAAAAAATCAAAAATGTTTAAAATGTAAATATAGCCGTTAGGGGTGGGGGTGTTTCGATAATAATGAAAAACGAAAAGGTAAAAGTAATAGTGTGTAAGGGGGGTGAAGAGAAAAAATTTTGGGCAACAACACCACTTTCACGCAAGTGGCCGTGGCCACGCCGTCCTCCACGCCGAAAATCACGGTGTGGTCATACCGAGCCACGCAGCCCCACACCGTGATGGTTTCATGCCCTCTTATTGCTTATATTTATCAAGATCATTTAATTGTTAAATAATATAAATTTTGTTAAAAAAATAATTGACGTAATGAATTCTAGACCAATGGAACTTGTTTGCATGCTTTTAGCAGCCAAACAATTAAGAATCAGATATTGTGTTATTTGTGGTGTTACTATTCCTATCTCTTACACAATTTGTGTATCTTTAGTTTTTTAATAACTTTAATTTATCAAACTAGTTTTGTCTTCCGTATATTTTTCTATAATTTTATCAATTTTAATAATGAAACAATTTTATGTTGTTTTATTTTTCGTATTTTTTGTTTTTTATTACTTCTTGTTTGGCAAATTTCATATATTATATGTAGTTTTATAAAAAAAACAAAATTAAAAAAAAGGAAAAGAACAAAAAAAAAAGGTTAAAAAAGGGCACTACAATCATTTTAGGATATCACAAATAGTTGACAACCTGTTTTAGTTAACATGTTTCTAGGTGAGTGTATAACGTATAAGCCGTAAATACAGCCACACAATATGAAACAAGTTAACATAGCGCTCATATCAACTTGCGAGAACCGTTAACGCCACAATGTATAAAAAAGCAAGTGTTTCTTTGTTAGATCAATGTGGGAATACAAAATGTGGGACGTAAAATTTTTGTTGCTAATTTTTGAGATAAAATAACGTACTAAAACACAAAATGTCATCGCAAAACATCAAGCTCACAAAAACGTTGAGTACTATTTCCATTAATAGACATACTTTATGAACTTATATATGTTGTAAATCAATTGTAAATCTATCTTTTTCACCACGGTGTGATGCAAATATTCTGGAGACAACATCTTTGCAATGCGTCAGTAGTCCTCAAACAATTTCCTTCAAGCGAAAGAACATCTTCTTTTTTGGTGCAAAAGCTAAAGAACATCTTGAACACCGCTATAATTAACTCATAGATGTAAGCCAGAAATACCAACTAATTGAAGTTTGTATGGGCCAACCATTGTTGATGCCAACTGCTTGAGTTAGTAACTATGGTTTGTGAAAAATGCATGGCATCTCAGGTTCTCAATAGGTACTGATGCCTCCAAGGATGCGTCGTGACCTTAATCAGTTTACATTACCACACAAACTAGCAACAACTGAGCGGTTTTCGACTACACAAATTGGCGTCACCAAGTCTTATATTACCTATTTTACTCCATGCCAATTGAAACTATTGATGTCCCTCCAAAATGCTTGTACGTTGGGCAACATAAATAGGATTTTCAAGTGTTCAACTAGTCCATGGAGATTAAGCATATCTATGACAAATTAAGCTTCATTCCTCAGTTCCTCTACAAGAAAGTACATATAATACCTTATACGTAATAATAAGGAAGCCCTGGGAATTGGTCTTCTAATTAAATTTAGGACTCATTTGAAATTCAAAACTTTTATGCTCACTATACATAATTTTTTTATGACGATGCCTACGTTATCCTTTATGCAAAATCTTTGATCTTGTGTACTCTACATAATTAACTAATCCCCTTTTGATTTCTACTTGGTATCAAGACCCAAGAATCCATACATTATTAAAGCTCGTTTTGTTGCATAATCTTTTGCATGAATAGATTATCAATTCGTTTTAAATATTGTGCCCGTCGATTGATATATATGTTGATCACGAACATAATCTTTGTTCATTGCATAAGTAAGTGGTTCTATTGCTAGCATTTGATTAACTTGATCGTAGATTTGGTAGATTTATTAGTGGGTGCCTCAATTAGTCTTGCAAATTGTCCGGTTTAGGTTACAAGCGGTTGAACCTTCAATGGAATATATTAACAATAGCGTCCCTTCTTTTACATCCAACGAAAATGATATATTTGAACACTGTTCAGCTGTTTTCTTTTGGTTGGCTCAAATCCTCTATTGCGTGCGACTTCCTATGTTTATCAAAATTACTTTGGAATGAAAATCAGTAGCTTGGCTTCCGTGAACGAGGATTTTTCTCTTGTCTCAGTTTCACTATTGTTTTGACGATTCCTTTTCTTGACAAAATATCGATCGAGCAATGAATAAAGTGAATTTACTGAACTCACAATTTAACGTAACAAACTTTCTTTTCAGTCACCTATGCGGGATTTAAACAAATTTTTTACTCAATAAGAGATATGAAATTATTTTCCTTGACCTTTGTTTTAAATGTCAGCACCCAAATTTAAAAGGTTAATCGTGCAACGATTACAACATTTAAGGTGCATCGATCACCGTATATTAACAAACTTATCAAGAATCCTTCCTAACGTCCTTACTTGAGTTGTGGTGTACAAAAGTTTTAATATTTTTTGCAAATTTATAGCAAACTCACTTCACATAATCCATTTTCGTTATAGAAATTGGCATCAGCAAATCTTATTTAGCATCTTTTGGTCCATGCGAATTGAAAATGATGATGTGTCCCTCTTAATACGCAGTATGTCCAAGTTACTACGTATAACACTAAGGGGACGTTTGGTTAAACTAAGGGAATTGGAATAGGTATGGGTAAGAGAATACAAATGAATGCAATGAGGATTCCTTAGTATTATCATTACCATTGTTGGTGCTTGGTTAATATAAGTCGTGGTGATGATTGGAGATGGTGATAACAACTGTTAGGGTGATAGTCAGTGGTCGCGATGATAATAATGTTGGTAAATAAAGCAATTAATAAGATTAGTGGCGGTTAGTGGTAGTTGAGAATGGCGGCCATTATAGGCAATTGCCTGCTTATAGTAGTCGGCACACGTGGTGATCGGATATGAAGGTTATAGCAGTGGTTATGATTAGCGGTGTGGTGGTGGTCACGGTGATGCCATCGATAGTCGTTAATGATGGTGATAGATTGTAGTGGCGGCATCGGTACAGGTGGTGGTGTGGTGGTGGTAGCGGTGACACCATCAGTAGCCGTTAATGATGGTGATAAAGTGTGATGGCGACATTGATAGAGGTGGTAGTGTGGTGGTGGTAGAGGTGACACCATCAGTAGCTGATCAGTAGCTGTTAATGATGGTGATATAGTGTGGTGGCGTCATGGTAGATGTGGTGGTCGCTGGTCAACAAATACACACTTGATCTACTGTAACGTTGGTCGCAGTTGTGGTTGCTGGTAGGGGTGGTGATTATGCGACGCGGTACCATGGTTCGGTGGTAGCCGTGGTGGTGATGGTGGTGGCATTGAAGAGTGGTGGTGTCGAGAGTCGTGGTGGCGTTGGGAAGGTTATGGTAGCGACAATAGAGGTGACAAGTGGTGGTGGCGACGTTGAAGAGTGCTGGTGTTGGAGAGTGGTGGTAGCGTTTGGAGGATTGGAATTGAACCAAGATACGCGAGTTGCTCAGCGTAGGATGTTCAACTAGTCCTTGGAATCCCTTAGAGTTGGTCTACTGATATCGTTTAACAACGAAAATGAAATATTAAAGCGTCCATGCCCAATGAGTTTTAATTTTTAAATGACCCGTCTTGTGTATTTGAGAGATTCAGTGTGTTGGTGAAAAACATAAAAAGTAAACAAAGTATACTAATTACCCATGATATAAACCGTATATCTATAGAAGTTAATGTTACCTTGGAGGAACACTATACTCAAATAGCACAAGGGATATATACCTCACTATATAAGGTAACAAATATTTTGCTATGTGACCTATGTTGGATAGCATCCATTTCTTTGTTTTGCTGATCAAAAAGTCATATTATGAGTTTCAACAGTTGCTGTAAAGCTCAACACAACCAAATTTACTGAAGATGATCTAGCAAAGAAAGATGCCTCGCGTGACATGTATTCCATGAAATGTCCTATAATTTAATGTCATTCATGTTTAATAGGCACACCTCATTTCTCTCACTGGTTCAACTATTTCATTTCTTTCATTTTATACTCCCAATATCCCTCCAAGGCTTCAATCTGAGGTGGCGATTCAAGTTTGGTTCGAATTCGCAGAAATGAAAAGGTATTTACCTCGGATTGTGATGTTGGGCAGCCGTGACAAGGATAGTGGTGGAAATGTTACCAATAATGCTTAAGGTTACAGTGATATCTTGAACAAAAGAGTGGAAACATCGTTTTTTTGTTAGAAGGAAAAAATGGAAAGAAAGATGTATTAAGAGTATTTAAAATTTGGATAGCATCACTCTTTTGGAAATTGTTGAAGAAAGCATGACAACATGGGATCAGTTTTCTTATTTTCTTGCAAAATATTTCCTAAAAGTTGTTACACTATCTTTTTCACCAAACTAAACTTCTTTTTTGAATGACAAAAGATTATATTGAAATAAATAGCGAGAAGCTAAAGATTAACAATCGTAAATTAATACAGTAATTCTTTTATTAACAAAATCTAAAAGACGCAAACACAAAACCGTAAAACATTTGAAAGACATAAATACAAAACTAGGAAAGTTAGTAAAGCATATTATCCAAATTTCTCCTTTTAAATTTTTGGATATTTTGTTTAGGAAGAGGGGAATCAGAGGACCGAACCAACGAATCCGAGATTCAGAATTTTGCCAAAATAAAGAACCGCAACCGGATATCAGGACTGGTTAGCTTCTTCTCGATTCTCGGTTACAGATTCTTAGGCTCATCCTAATTTATTGAAATTTGCCATCACTTTCTCATGATAGGTGACCAAAAAGTCTTTTTAAAGTTTGTTCAGAGAACTTTAGACATTCCTCTATTCTATTTTTAGCGTTGCTCTAATGAAAAATTACTAGAATGAACATTGTGTATGCAAAAAACAAAGAAAATTGTTGTTATTTGATGTGCAAACCCCATATTAACCTATGTGAGACTAGAACCAACTTTGTACTCGCAAAAAGTCAGGAATGGTGTCTCTTGTATGTTTCATTAATCTCTTACCACGATCTTAGTTCAGTTAGATTACTTGTAACATTCAGGAGACTACAACCCTCACTTATACAATAAATATACTTCTCGTTATATAAAATGGATGATATCTATGCAGTTATCAAAGTATACAAATTGCGCAAAACAAAAGAAATTAAAATTTCAACAAAGTATACAAATTACACTACAAAGAGCTTTTTTCTGGTGTTCCGATAGATGTAATTGGCGTTTTTCTTAGGATGTGTGGCTTAAAAACCCATATGTAGAAAAACATGTATCAAATGACCTCAAAACACCTTCAACTTTTATTAAACAAGTTTGAAGAACAACATAATGAAAAACAAATAAAAAGCTACCAGTGCTATTCACGTGTAGCTCTATTATCTACATGATAATAATTTTACAATCAAAAGCAACAAATGAAAAGATCAAAACAAGTTTTTGAGAACAAGAACTTGAGAGAGAGAGAGAGAGAGAGAGAGAGAGAGAGAGTAACTATATGTTAGACACACACACACAGCTACGATACAAACTATGAAGAAACCCTAGGTAGTAATAAGACAAGATATGGGCTTTTAGAGCCGTAGCAAACAGGCCTTGAAGTAATGGGCTTGAGTCCAGGTGAAGAATCAACAAGTAGCAACATTAGTCCCTCCATCATAAGTTTGAGTGCACAACAAGTCCTTTATGTAACTGAAAGTTTAAAACAAAGCATAGTAAGTCCCTGAGGTTAAGTATGTGTGACAGATTGAGTATATATTTTAACATCCCCCATTAATCTGACAACCCGTACAAGTTTATCATGCCCAACCTTTTAATAAACTTTTGGTGCAAGTCTGTTTCCAACCCTTTAGTAAGGATGTCAGCAATTTGATTTGCAGAATCCACCTTTTCTGTTGTAACAACACCACTCAAAAAACTTTCTCTCACAAAGTAAATATCAATTTCTAAATGTTTGGTTCTCTCATGAAAAACAGGGTTGGCTGCTATCTTGATAGCAGAATTGCTATCATAGTGCAGTGTGACTGGGAGTAGGTTTTCACATTGCAAGTCTTTCAAGACTTCAAGCACCCAGATCACTTCGTTGGTAACTGGGGCAAGAGCTCTATACTCTGCCTCAGTAGATGACTTAGAGAGAGTGTTTAGCTTCTTGTCATTTTTATCAATATTTAAAGACTGTTTAAGAACATTTAGAGCAGGGTCAGCAGGGTGGCCAAGTCTACAACTCAATCATAGTGAGACAAAGAACAGGGAACAGGGTTGATTTGGTCTTTACACTTAATACCTCCAGTATCTAAATAGTATAAACCACCACACTGTTTACCAATCCCCAAAACATTATTGAGATTCAAATCCTGATTCACAAAGAAGCACTTATTTTCATCAAAAACAACAAATATTTTATTGTCCTTAGCCAATTTATGAACAGAAATCAAGGTAACACAATACTCAGGTATAACCAGCACATCAACTAAAGTCAATCCATTAGGAAATCTAAGATTAACAATTTTAGATATAATAGCCTCAGTTCCATTAGGATGAGCAACTTTGATTTTTAGGTGAGAAATGTCAAAAACATTATCAAGAGCTTTATCAGAATTAGTCATGTGTTGGTTTTCCCCAGAGTCAATTATCTTCCCATTATAGGTCATACCAGTTTTAGAGCTTGTGTTGGAGCAAAAAAACTTATTGAAATTGTCATTAAAGATTTTACTAGAGTTAAAATATGTACCTTCCATATTGGCTTGTACATTCTTTCCAGTTCTATTATTGTCCTTAATAAGAGTGATAAGAGTAGCCATTTGTTCATCAGAAAAACCATTAGCACTAGTAGAACCAACAGAATTATTAGACACACTTTTCCCTTTAAAGTTTTGCCCATATTTTCTTTTCCCAAAATCACTGGGGTACCCAATGATCTTAAAACACCTGTTTATGGTGTGACCATTGTACCCACAGTTCTCACAAACCAATTCAGGATTAGGGGTAAAGTTAGGTCTAATGGTATTCTGATTGTTAGGTCTAAAACCAGTATTGCCAGTGTTAGGTCTGAAATTCCTATTGTTGAAATTCCCAGTGTTATTGTTAGGTCTAAAGTTCCTATTATTAGTACTTTGATTTCTTTGAAAAGTATTTCTAGCAGGCCCATCAGAAAGAAAAGCAGATGTCTAAGTCCTCTAAGAGGATCCAGCAAGGGTGCCAGAAGCAACTCTGTGAGATTTCTCACTAGAGATAATAACATAGGCCCCCTTGACATCTGGCAAGGTCTCTCTAGAGAGAATAGAACTTCTAATACTCATATAAGAATCATCAAGACCCATAAAAATTGCATACATTTCAACAATTGGTTATGCCTTTTAAATTCACCAGCAGCAGAACACAAACAATTAGGCAACTCAATCATAGCATCATACTGTTTCTAATAAGCATTTAGTTTGTGATAGTAATTAGACAAATTTGATCCATTCTGTTTAAGAGTATTGATTTTATGATGAAGATTAAATATCACAGAACCATCAACCTTATGATATGTAAAACCCGTATTTAAAAATCAGAATATTTAAATACGCAGTTAATTTTAATAAACTATATAAGTATTAATTATTAGACAGAGATTTAAACGCAGAAATTAAATACGCTATCCCAGTTTATTTAAATACTATAAATATTACAGTTTATTCAGATAATAAGTATTTAGTCTCAGAAGATATTACAGATGAATTATTTATTTTACAGAAATAATTAAACGTTAATAGTAATTACGCAGTCTCAATTTTAGTTGTTATAGAGACGTAACTTAATCATTCAGAAAATAATTATCAGTTAATAAATTATTTAATAACTATTCAGTATTAGGTGTGTATCCGTTTCAGGATATAAATAAATTCATGACGGGTTAAATAATCGCAAACGCAAGTTATACGTTTAATCGAAACGAAAAATTAAAACATTTCCTTTGGGCCGCAGCTTAAAAAAAAAGAATAGGAAATGTTGGGCCTTGAAGCCCGGTCTTGGCCAAAAGAAAGAAAAAACGGGGGGTTACCCCTTTCTGTTTTGACACAACAGTAAAGTCTAAACAAAAAAAAAAGGAATAAATCTAGGGTTTCTCCTCCTTGGGTGGCCGCCGGTAAAAGAACAAAGGAAGAGGAAGATTCGGCCTAGTTTTGTCTAATAACCTGCGTGCATTCATCATCCTACATCAATCCCATAACGGTAATACCTTTTCTGTTCGATTTCATGACTTTAAATCGAACCTATATGGTTTAATTTTTCAAAATGAATCATGATTGAATCTATAAGAGGGAGTGTCGGGTTTTTGTGTGAAATCAAGGAAACCGAGACCTATTGGTCTCGGTGTGATGTATGTGACCAGCCACGACCCAAGCAGGGGCGACGGTGGTGTCTTTGTTGATCAGCCACGACCTATAATGGGTGGGTGGCTTGTTTGACTGAACTCGCAGCCCCAAAAATCCAAACAGCAGGGGCGGTTGGGTTTGAATCTGACAACAGGGTGTGTTTGGGTCTGCGACATCAGCAAAGGGGGGTGCGTTTGGGACGGCAGAAAACATAAGGGTGCGTTTGGTGTATATAAACGGGGGGAAAACGTGACCAAACAGTGGGAAAACGTAGAAAAACAGTGGGAATAAGGGTAAAGTCAGTACCTGGTTTTCTAAACAGAAAATAAAGGATTTTATTTCCAGATTAGCGACGGTTTGGTGACAGTATTTTCCGTCGCAGACTGTTTTTGTGACAGTTTTCTTTATTGACAGTTTAAACACTCAGCTTTTGGTCACACCTTTTTGTGACAGTTTTTCTGTCGTAAAGTTCATATAGACAGATTTAATATAGTTGTGAAATTGTTTAGTGCGACCAAGATTGGGGTATCTCGGTAGGCTCGGGTTATAGTTTAACCATATAAAACGAAGAGTTTTATATTATACCTTTTAATCTAATTGTTTAATAAATGGTTAAAATATATTTTGAATGTATTAAATTAAATAGTTCTTTAATATTCTAAATGGGTATAATTTTATTAAATGAATTAAATTATCTTGGGAACTTTCTAATTTAAGAAACTTTATATTTTAAGCAGGATACTTAATATAGTTGCTATAGCGTTAGAGATATGCTTGTACCGTAATTGATAGTAGAACGATAATACATTAAAAGAATTATTATAAGATCAGATTTATCAGTTAATATACGTACAAAATTTCAGAAATATAATAAATAATTAAGAAGCCAATAAGATCAGTAAAAATATTAAATAAACTAATATCAGTTAACTTATTCGCGTCCTTATTCATGTAGCTCGCGTGAAATCAGAGTAGACTTTCGGTCAGTTGATCTCGGTCAGTTACTGGACACGAGGTACGGATTTCCGTCCTTCAGTAAGGACTTCCTTTCTATGCATGATTAGGATTCCCCGTCTTCAGCCAAATGTTTTTCCCCAGTATATGTTTATGTTTATCAGTAATCATGTTAATAACTAAATGAATTGCCTGAGCATTATATACAAGCACGACCAGTTTATGTACTAGTTACGGAGGTACCGTAACCACGGCACTAGAGGCACCAGTGTCGTGACTCACATGCAGGAGAGTGATATCCTGCATCGTCCCACTCAGCTCAGCTTGGCCATTTTATCAATATTATTAGTGGGGCGTATGGATGCATCCTAGGCTTATATGTGTTACAAGTTATCAGGGTGAATGTGGTGTGTGCTCTACATCCTTCACATTGGAGCTGATCCCTCCACCCCGCACAGTTATTTAGAGGTCACCCCTCTACAGCATGACGAGGTCACCCCTCCAGTTATTCATGCACGGTTGTTACAGCACGTGACCTATATAAGCTCTGGCAGATAAAATACAGTAAATGCATGTTTTTAGAATTTATAGTTATATTTCAGTATCAGTATATATGAACCAGGTTTTTCAGATTTTATGCAGAGTTCTACCACATGTTACATATCAGACTTATAGCTTCATTGTTGTCTTCTATTTCATTACTTTCAGTACATTCTTATCATGCTATATCCGTCCACTGAGCGTTATGCTCAGCCGTAGTTCCTTTCATGTTCTAACGGCAGGTACACCGGGACGCTCTTAGGATTCTGAGAGCACGTGCATTTGGGATGGAAGCCATTCAGACTTCTTATTTTATGCACTTCATTATTCTGCTTATTTGGACATTGTTTAGTCCTTTCTTTCAGTATTTTATGTTTCATGTTTTGAGCTTAGGTTGGATTACCGATGTTTGATTCCGGTATTTCCGTTAAGGTCATTTAATGTTTTAGTACATTTACCTTATGCTTTGATGACACGCCATAAATACACGTAACGGTTCACTTATCCAAGTGGGATGTTACAATTATGGTATCAGAGCTATAGGTTCGACCTGTAGGCTCTAAAACTTGACCTGTGGCTAGTGGGTAGTCACCAGGAATTTCCCAGATTTTGGCGTTGTTATCTTTCATGTTTCTCATGGATTATTCAATCGGTTTTCTTCATTTATTAGTCAGCTTTCTTAAAGTTTTGACTAAGTAAAAGGTTGGTACATAACTAGCCATATTTAGTCGCATGTGCTTTTAGCGAATTTTCGTTTTGGTGAGCTGACCATAGGCGTTCACCCTTGCCGTTCAGATTTTGTATTGGTAAACCGACCATAGGCGTTTACCCTTACTCATGACAGATTCATGTTTTCAGTCAAATATCACTTGGTGAACCAGCCATAAACGTTAACCATTTCTCAAGTCAAATTTCATGCTTTTCAGTCAAATGATGTTTTATGAACCGATCCACAGTTGTTCACCTTTTTCATATCAGGACATTTCATAAATTTTGACCAGTATGGATCGAACCAGAATATCCCATACTTAGTCTCATGTTTTCTTCTTTGAATTCTGTAGATTGAACCATAGCCGTCCACATCAGTTGATATTACACCTCAGTCGATTTGACTTTTTATGTTCCTTGTAACAGTCAAATTTTCATACCCTCACGTTGATGTCATCTACATGATGATTTAGTTTCATGTTTCCTTACAAGTATTATGTTTTCAACAGAATGATAATGTTTCATGCTAAAATACAGAAGGATTACAGTAAAATACTATTTCATGATAAATCATGTTCTGGTCTTTAACAATCATGTCTTTATACTAGATGTTGATGAAACTCCGTTTAGTCATACTTTTAGCCTCTATACAACCAGCATTAAGTCTACGCAGAAATTATCAGCCTATCATGTTAATCGTTTCAGTTCAGTTTACTACCGTTTAAATCAATTTATTCCTTTGATAATGTCAAACAAGCGACACCAGTATCGATCATCCCATAAAATTTCCACCAGCTCCATGTACAGTATTTCACGTGTACTCTACATACAGTGTCTCATATTTGCTCCATGTGCAATATTCATTTTGTACTTCATGTACAGTAGTCCAAGTGTACTCCAGGTACCCTACTCCATGGATATTGCTAATCGATCCTCAATCATCTCAGATGTTCCACTTGTCGATATTCTACCAGGTGCTGATGCTGCTCGTGAGTTGAAGATTTTGCTAGATGCTGATGTCGCTAACACTTTGAAGACCTCACAATTGCTGATGCTGCTGATACTTTGGAGATTTCTCAAGGTGCTGATGGTGATACTGTTATACTATAAAGACACTGCAGAGCAAGGACGAAAACTACAAATTTGAAATTTCTGACAAGAGTAAATTTCAACCATCGGACACTACCATTCTAGTCCATGCCTTACTTCCTCAGTTAGCTGTCACACGTTACTCAGCTAACCGTTCATTCAGAAGAGTGGGAGCCGTAAACCAGCCGACTACTCAGCAAAAATAGTTACAAGAATCACGGTCATGATAATGACCGTCATAAATTGACAGAAAGAGCAGTAGTGACAACCACCGTGCTTATAATTTATCAGTCAGTAACCATCGGAACCCCGGAACGGACGTGACCAGAAATACAGAGGTCAGTGGTCTAACCGGTCCCCCAATCCTAGTAGTTACCAAAATTGTCAGTTTTGTCCAGATTCATCCACTAAAATACATGTCCAGAAAACAGTCAAGACTCATGTCTCAAGTATCATTTCAGAAGACACTTGTCAGGACACCAGTCATGATACACGTCATACGAATATCTCTTAGAGTATGAGTCAGAACTCCTAACTCAAGTATGTTTCCAAGCGAGACCCTCGGTAATTCAGGGTACCTTTCAGAAAGGGGTATACCCATTCTATTATGCCACGCATGAACCAGATCAATTGAAAATTTTAGTCACCACCACTAGAGTATGATTCAGGTTAAACACGCAGTATTCACTCTGTGAGGTTACAGACGAACACATTCAGTGAAAAGTCGCCATGTTTACTTCACGTATTCCTATGTCAGCTTTATCTTAAATCAGGTGGTCACCTGCCTCTCAGCCAGAAAGGACTCAACAGTATCACCATATTTATTAAAGTTTTATTGTCAGTTAATGACGAGATTCGTCTTACCAACCCCGAACATATTCATTTTACTCCTGTCAGAAAAATCAGTACAAATTGTTCCAGCTTTACGAGCACGTGAGTTATTATCTTTTAGTTGCGAAGACTTCTGGTCACCATTCATGATACGAATTCTTAAATTCCTTAAATTCATGATCAACAGATTATCCCAAAGTTTCCAGATGTAATTACAGAATGTTTTCCAGAAATTCATTCCTGACTACAAGACATAATTTAACATCGAGTTAGTCTCAAGAACGGAACCTGTCTTCAAAACTCTTTATTGCAAGGTTTAAGCTAAGTTAAAGAGTTGCAGCTGCAATAGTTACCGGAACGAGGCCTTATTCACCCTAGCGCACCACCAGGAAGTGCACCGCTTATGTCTATCAGGAAGAAGGCCGGTATGATGAAGTCATATATCAACCACTAAAGATTTTTACAAGATCACCATTCTTAATCAATGTTCATTCCATAAATAGCAGGTTTGTCTGACCTGCTACGATGTCTTAAATATTTCCCAGAACAATTCGCGACCCTGCCACTAGAAGTGGTAAGAGAAGAACATGATGTTTTTCAGATTTCTGTTGAACACGTCGCAGTCTCTATAAATTTTGACTTATACGTCTGGGCTCCCTAATGCCCCAGCTATAGTATGAAATTTATGAATAAATTTTCTTTTACGACTTCGCAGACAAAATCGTCAGTATATTCATTGATCACATTCTGATCTGCTAAATTTTAAAGAAGAACACGAGAATCATCTTCTCACAGTTGTACAGAATCTTCGATAGGAGAAAATTTTATATACAGCTTTCCAGATATGAATTCAAATTGAACAAGGTGGAATTTCTGAGCATTCTACCTTAGCAGAAAGAAGTTACAAACAATGCTGCGAAGGTGAAGGCCATCACCTGATGGTCCCAACTGACGCCTATGAACGAAATTCCACCAGAATGTACCAAAATTCCAGGCAGAATTTTGATAGAAACAGTATAACGCGTTGAGGCATCTATGTTCATATCTAATACCTTCCATTCCAACAGGTTCAAGATAGAACGTCGTCATACTATCGAGTTATTACTACCAGTAGAAATTCTGGACCGAAAGGAGACAAGACTCCATGGAGATTTTTATCAGATTACCAGAGACTCAGAAAAGTATAACACTATCTAAGTGATTGTCGACCATGAAATCAACCTACGCGTTTCCTCTCATCCAGAAGGATTACGCAGTAGTGGACCTGCAGAAAATTTAGCAGTAAATCGTACGATTTCAAGTATTCCGGCGACCATCATATTAGACAGAATTCATGTTCACGATCACGTGTATGTTTACGTTTACGTTTATTTTCACTTTCACGTATACGTCTCATTCGCAGAATGATGCTGTTTCAGTTCATCTTTATGCTATCTCTTTATTTAAGCTCACGTTTGTGTTCATAACATTGTTCATGTTCAAGTTCGTGTGCCATTTCACGATACACGTTTCTCAGTTTATTACCGTATACGGTTACAGAAAGCTTGAGAAATTAACTCAAGTCTAGCACAACTATTCCATAACCAGGAAGATGTTTCACATCTCAGGCCGTATCGTATGGCATTCATTCCTCAGTCAGCATACGTTTGTAATATGTCTAGTATCACGTTCACAGTATGATTCACTTATCATATTCTAATTCCATGCCAGCGCTCCTCATATAATTATGAACCACGTTCACAATTGCTCACTTAGCATGTTCACAATTGTTCACGTAGTTCGTCCCTATATATATATTCTCAGCAGCTTGCTCAGAGATATAAATGTTATCTTTTCAGGATAATTATACGTACCACTTCATGTATCCTACATGCTATAGCTTATTCACTCAAATTCAGAAAATCTATCTTAAGTATAGAACCGGAAACTATTCAGCATCATCAGGACAGGGTCATCAGGACCAAGATTTTTGTTCATTATGTTTAGACCTTTGAAGGAATCGTTTCGAGCGGGAAGCCACTCGAAACGGAGGAGTCTATCCGGACCTCTCATTATTTTCTTCAATAAATTCAGTTATGTTCTTTCAGTCATGTCACGTTCCATGTTCTCTTCAGCCATGTCACGTTACATGATCATTTCAGTCATGTCAGGTTTATACCTATAAGCAGCATTATGTCTTAATTAGAAGACAATTTATCCTTCAGCTTAATTGTCTTTTTAGTCTACGTGTTCTTTCAGTTTTTATAACTTCATCAGCTTATTACCTTTAATTCGAGGACGAATTTCTCCTTTTTAGAGGGGAAGAATTGTAAAACCCAGTATAGTGGTATCTTTAATTCGGGGACGAATTATTGTTTTTAGAGGGGAAGAATTGTAAAACCCGTATTTAAAAATCAGAATATTTAAATACGCGGTTAATTTTAATAAACTATATAAGTATTAATTATTAGACAGAGATTTAAACGCAAAAATTAAATACGCTATCCCAGTTTATTTAAATACTATAAATATTACAGTTTATTAGATAATAAGTATTTAGTCTCAGAAGATATTACAGATGAATTATTTATTTTACAGAAATAATTAAACGTTAATAGTAATTACGCAGTCTCGATTTTAGTTGTTATAGAGACGTAACTTAATCATTCAGAAAATAATTATCAGTTAATAAATTATTTAATAACTATTCAGTATTAGGTGTGTATCCATTTCAGGATATAAATAAATTCATGACGAGTTAAATAATCGCAAACGCAAGTTACACGTTTAATCGAAACGAAAAATTAAAACATTTTGGTATTGGTTTCCTTTGGGCCGCAGCTTAAAAAAAAGAATAGGAAATGTTGGGCCTTGAAGCCTGGTCTTGGCCAAAAGAAAGAAAAAACGGGGGGTTACCCCTTTCTGTTTTGACACAACAGTAAAGTCTAAAAAAAAAAAAAAAAAAAAAACGGGAATAAATCTAGGGTTTCTCCTCCTTGGGTGGCCGCCGGTAAAAAAACAAAGGAAGAGGAAGATTCGACCTAGTTTTGTCTAATAACCTGCGTGCATTCATAATCCTACATCAATCCCATAACGGTAATACCTTTTCTGTTCGATTTCATGACTTTAAATCGAACCTATATGGTTTAATTTTTCAAAACGAATCATGATTGAATCTATAAGAGGGAGTGTCGGGTTTTTGTGTGAAATCAAGGAAACCGAGACCTATTGGTCTCGGTGTGATGTATGTGACCAGCCACGACCCAAGCAGGGGCGACGGTGGTGTCTTTGTTGATCAGCCACGACCCATAATGGGTGGGTGGCGTGTTTGACTGAACTCGCAGCCCTAAAAATCCAAACAGCAGGGGCGGTTGGGTTTGAATCTGACAACAGGGTGTGTTTGGGTCTGCGACATCAGCAAAGGGGTGCGTTTGGGACGGTAGAAAACATAAGGGTGCGTTTGGTGTATATAAACGGGGGAAAACGTGACCAAACAGTGGGAAAACGTAGAAAAACAGTGGGAATAAGGGTAAAGTCAGTACCTGGTTTTCTAAACAGAAAATAAAGGATTTTATTTCCAGATTAGCGACGGTTTGGTGACAGTATTTTCCGTCGCAAACTGTTTTTGTGACAGTTTTCTTTATAGACAGTTTAAACACTCAGCTTTTGGTCACACCTTTTTGTGACAGTTTTTCTGTCGTAAAGTTCATATAGACAGATTTAATATAGTTGTGAAATTGTTTAGTGCGACCGAGATTGGGGTATCTCGGTAGGCTCGGGTTATAGTTTAAACATATAAAACGAAGAGTTTTATATTATACCTTTTAATCTAATTGTTTAATAAATGGTTAAAATATATTTTGAATGTATTAAATTAAATAGTTCTTTAATATTCTAAATGGGTATAATTTTATTAAATGAATTAAATTATCTTGGGAACTTTCTAATTTAAGAAACTTTATATTTTAAGCAGGATACTTAATACAGTTGTTATAGCGTCAGAGATATGCTTGTACCGTAATTGATAGTAGAACGATAATACATTAAAAGAATTATTATAAGATCAGATTTATCAGTTAATATACGTATAGAATTTCAGAAATATAATAAATAATTAAGAAGCCAATAAGATCAGTAAAAAAATTAAATAAACTAATATCAGTTAACTTATTCGCGTCCTTATTCATGTAGCTCGCGTGATATCAGAGTAGACTTTCGGTCAGTTGATCTCGGTCAGTTACTGGACACGAGGTACGGATTTCTGTCCTTCAGTAAGGACTTCCTTTCTATGCATGATTAGGATTCCCCGTCTTTAGCCAAATATTTTTCCCCAGTATATGTTTAAGTTTATCAGTAATCATGTTAATAACTAAATGAATTGCCTGAGCATTATATACAAGCACGACCAGTTTATGTACTAGTTACGGAGGTACCGTAACCACGGCACTAGAGGCACTAGTGTCGTGACTCACATGCAGGAGAGTGATATCCTGCATCGTCCCACTCAGCTCAGCTTGACCATTTTATCAATATTATTAGTGGGGCGTATGGATGCATCCTAGGCTTATATGTGTTACAAGTTATCAGGGTGAATGTGGTGTGTGCTCTACATCCTTCACATTGGAGCTGATCCCTCCACCCAGCACAGTTATTTAGAGGTCACCCCTCTACAGCATGACGAGGTCACCCCTCCAGTTATTCATGCACGGTTGTTACAGCACGTGACCTATATAAGCTCTGGCAGATAAAATACAGTAAATGCATGTTTTCAGAATTTATAGTTATATTTCAGTATCAGTATATATGAACCAGGTTTTTCAGATTTTATGCAGAGTTCTACCACATGTTACATATCAGACTTATAGCTTCATTGTTGTCTTCTATTTCATTACTTTCAGTACATTCTTATCATGCTATATCCGTCCACTGAGCGTTATGCTCAGCCGTAGTTCCTTTCATGTTCTAACGGCAGGTACACCGGGACGCTCTTAGGATTCTGAGAGCACGTGCATTTGGGATGGAAGCCATCCAGACTTCTTATTTTATGCACTACATTATTCTGCTTATTTGGACATTGTTTAGTCCTTTCTTTCAGTATTTTATGTTTCATGTTTTGAGCTTAGGTTGGATTACCGATGTTTGATTCCGGTATTTCCGTTAAGGTCATTTAATGTTTTAGTACATTTACCTTATGCTTTGATGACACGCCATAAATACACGTAACGGTTCACTTATCCAAGTGGGGTGTTACATGATAAGTTTCTTTTAACTCATTCCAAACATATTTTGCCCTTTTTGAAAAAATCTGACCAAGGAAGAGTTCCTCAGAGATAGAGTTTAAAATCCAACCAAGCACAACGACATTCACCCTTTCCCACTATTTTCCCAAAATCTTATCAGTTGTGGATCTTTTACAAGAACCATCAATAAATCCAATTTTATTTTTTCCTTCTAAAGCAAGTAACATAGCATTAGCCCAAAACTGATAATTTCTAGTTCCCTTTAATTTAACAGTGATAACAGTCAAAACAACAATATCATTAGGGTGCAAATGTAAAGGGTCACTCAAATCAAGCTTGCTAATAAGTGTGACTGGATCAGTTATACTTTGAGTATCATCATCACCATGTGTAGACTCCTCATGGTCAGACATGGTGAATGGTCACAAGGGTAAAAAAACAACTCAGTCCAATACCAACAAAGTTCCTAGGCTTCCAAACCACTCAAGGGTGGCAGGTCAAGGGCAAGGCAAAGGGTGCAGATCCAATAAAAGGGTACTATAAATAAACTACCAACCCCACACAAGAACAAGAAACAATAAAAGCAAAAAAATAACAAGTAGCGGTTAAAGAGAGAGTGTAAGAGGTGTTACCAAACCCACAAACGCACAATCAAACTGTTACTCCTAGATTCACTTAGTCTAGGATGTAACAGAACCTCCTAGTCACAAACCCTAATTTTCCTTCAAGGGAAAAGTTAGGGAAAATGACCAAAAACAACGATCCAACAACAGAAACACACGACCCTCTTATGAAACCACCACCAATCAAGAAATCTTTCAAGAAAAAGTGAAACCCTAATTTTTTTCTCAAGGAAAATTAGGGAAAATCGCCTTAATCGAAAGATAATAGCACCAATCATTCAAAAAAGTAGCCATATGATATGAGTATCCTGATCTCAGAAACCCTAATTTTTCAAAATAAAATTGAGGCATCAAAACTTTGAATCCATAAGTAATATTAACAGATCCAGCTGTCTCAATACATCCTTCATTAAGAGAAACATACTGAGTTATTCTATTTCTCTATGTATCTTGGTATATAAACTACCAAAATTTCTTTTTAGTGACCAATGTGGGATTAAATGCGATTTTTTATTCATAACTAGGGGAGGTGCCCGCGCTTCGCCGCGGTTGTTTTGGGGCGTTATTTGGCCGATACTTTTGGTATGAACATTGGTTACTTTGCTTTCGTAACATTTTTGTTTCAGCCCATGGAGCGTTGGCTGATAATTGCGGTTGTTGCAAAATATGTGAGGATAATAGTTTTGAAATTGTATATTGTCTACTGGTTGCAAATAAACACATGTATACAATGTCCAAAAATATCATATACATCAGGTTTCTAAAAATGATTCCTGCCACACCCCGGCTTAGCTCTGAGATCCTAGATCGAAGAGGCAGTGGGTTGGCTTCTTGCTTGCTTGAGGTTGGCTCTTTCCTCTCCCTTCGTATGATAAAAGATTATGGTCGTCGAGAAACTGCACATATTCTGTAAGCTTAGATAGCAACACAACATTTCAGTATGCCCCAGCCAAATCTCTTGTTACGTTTATATATATATATTACAAACATCTGTTAGACCATTATGATAATTGGTTGAAGTAACCATCTTTTCAAGTCCTCAAAGCTTCGATCTTGATAAGTATATATATATATATATATATATATATATATATATATATATATATATATATATATATATATATATATATATAGTGTGAGGTTATTTTCAGAATCAAAAAAATGTACAGAACCACGAGAACTAGTAACTACCAATCAGAATTTAGATAATTAATTATTATTTATTATTAAAGTAAACTTTTTGAAAAAGGTTGAAGGGTTAATAATGTAATTTTGATTTCAAGTTTTTAGTAACTGATCCTGAGATATTATTAGGACAAATGAAAAATAAAACCAACTTCTTTCGTAGCCACCCTCACCATCATAACTTCCTTTATCATCATAACTTCCTCCATCACCATCAAATAGCCACAGTACCTAGCCGTCCGGCCCGATCCGCCCAATCTAGATGTGAAATCTAATGGTTTCGAACTCTTGTATCATCCTATCTATGATTTTTGTAAGTTTTTTTACCCGATCTGATTTGTAAATGTAAAAAAATAAAAGGAAAAAACATTCTCTTAATATTACGTTTTAATTGTTGAAATTGTTTGTATTATATTAAAATGATAAGAAATTAGGCATGCATCTAAATTCGTACAAGTTACCGAATTAAGTCCTTGTTTTCAATTAAAATGTAAAAAGAAATGAATTAATTAAAGATCTAAAAAGACTAATCAAAAGGTATCATGCAAATTTAAGATCTAGATTCAAAAAATGCATATGCGGTGGATTAGTTTTTTGTTTAAACAAAAAGATGTAAGGTTCTTAAACAATGGATTTAATAAGAAATTAAAGATGTTTCAATCATCGTAATAATTTTCCTGATTGTTTATTTGATACTAGGCTTGTTTTTATTTTAATATTATACTACATCTAATATAAATGTGAATAATGTACTACGTAATGTTTAATTTTTCAATGATCTACGGAATTAAGGGACGTGATGAATCGTGTGACTCACAAATTAGAAAATAATATGGTCTCTTGGTAACTGTAAATTAGAAAATAATGTGGAGTACTAGTTAGTATGTCTTTATAATTTATAAGTATGTGTTTCTTCATGTTATGCTATACTGATTTTATTTGCTTTTTTGTTAGACAGGATGATGAAAAGGAATATGCATTTGTGTATAGTACAAGTTAGATGCACATGTATTTACATCATGAATACGAGTGTTGAAACGAATGCACATGTATTTGCGTGATGAAGATATGAGTTTGACAAAGAATGCATATGTATTTATGTCTCGAAGATGAGAGTTCCAAACGAATGCACATGTATTTACGTGACGAAGATGGGGATTTGACAAGATCGCAAAAACACATAAGCTACCTACAAGATCGCAAAAATACTTTCTTATTTCAAAAATGATATACACATAAATCTTGTTTGTAGAGACATGTAATTGAATATCACAATTATGTATTATATCATATCTAAGTGTTAAAAACAATATATATATATTACTCCTCCTTATTGCACATGTATTTCTTAAGTGTTTACACGTGTTTTGTTGTGAGAGAGTTTCGTACACAAGTATTTCAGTGTTCATACATGTATATTAATATAAATATGACTTTGAGAAAATAAAATCACTACGTAAACTGAGAATGTACAAGTGCTTTTTAAAATACCCGGGTAACTTTTACTTATTTTAAATAAAATAGTATTCCAAATTTTTCGGATTTACCATAAATAAGATTCGGTATAAGTAAAAGGAAGTTGAAAATAAAAAAAATACAATTTTACTATTCTACCCTTTTTATTTAATAAAAATGGTTTATTAGTTGGAAAATAATGATTGGTTAAAAATGATTCTCGCAGTTCTGTACATTTTTTTGGTTCTGAAAATAACCTCACCCTATATATATATATATATATATTATATATATATATATATATATATATATATATATATATATATATATTGCAACAAAAATTCTTCATTATACAAAATACACTACAGGACATGGTAAAGATTACAAACATTTCCTATGAACAACCTTTTGTTGTCCTTACTATCTACTAATACAAAGGGTGATAAAAGACAACCAAATGAATTCTAATTTGGTCAAACTCAGAATATGTTGTGATTAGTCTTTCTCTGCAGAACTATTTTTCCACTTACTGAGTTCTCTTCTTTGTTGCTTCAACCATTTTGAGTCATCTTTAATGCGTCAGCAAGGTCAAATTCTATAAGGTTCCTTTCTTCCATGCCTTTTCCAGTTTAATAAATACATGTCTCTCTTTTTTTCTTGATGGTTCCCACTTGAGAGATAGTAGTTGCCACTGTAGTGTCGCTTTTCGTGCTTCATCGCCTTTCCTTCTCAAGGCTTCATATTCTTGATTCATTAGCTTATCTTATTCGCATTCGTAAATAGAGCCAGTCTGAGATTTATCGGTATGCTGGATGTGTATAATTGTATATAGAGTCGTTGTTAGAAAGGAACTATAAGCATAAGTGTACTCGATATGAACCGGTTAAAACTGTCCGTATGTATATAAATGAATAATCAAACAAAAAAGCAGAGTACTTACTTTATCATGAAACCAAACTGCAATTTCCATAAGATCACACATCAGAATCAATCTTTGCCAGCTGACAAATTTTTTTTCCTATTTAAAGAAATATAAATCAACTGCGCATATTCAAATTGCACGATGGTTTCACGTCCAAAGTATACACGTGTAACTACATCTACTGTGGCTATAATCAATGATCAATCGTGGATGGATTTCAAACATATTATGTACACACACCTTTTTTTGAAGACAATAAATTACCATCAGTAAATTTAAAGCAACTGCTGTGGCATATGCACAACGGAGAAAGGAAAATGGTGTCAATTTTAGTGGGCTTACTCAATGTAGTCCCTACTAAGCTAAAAAAGAAGCAAATCCTTGCAAATACACTTATCAGATCGTTCCATTGGAGTGGTGATGTTTTGGAAAATATAAAAAGTTTGTTTATGGAAGCATTGATCCTTCTACAGGTACCGACTTATCTTTCTTTTAATTCTTTTGATTTTTTTTCCATTTAATTATGAATTTTTTATGCTTTAGATATGGGTTTTGATTGCATTCAAACTCTATATAATTCTAGTTACTTAAAATTAAAGTTAAACTCTCTTTTACTGTGACTTGTATGCCAGATAGGAAGCTGATTTCCAGCTTTAGTTTGAATAATTATTGGAGTTAAAAAACTAAAATAAAGTTAAAGCTATACCTTAAAATAGTTAGCCGATATCGTTGACAATATTGGTGGCGGAAAATGCTTTCTTTATATCGGAAGTTACATCAGTAGACGGAGACCTATGAGGTTGCCGTTGTCTATGTCTTTTTTGGGTTAGTTTATCTGGTGCAGGGTCATGCGTTGCATACAGAAAGGTGTACGACTATGAGTTTTCAAACAATATGTAGTTAATTATGCAATATGATACACTATGTACTACCAACAAAAGAATTTACCCTTGGTCTTTTAGCAATGCTTGCTCGGGAACTGAAGAAGGGTTCAAGATCATTGTCATTCTATTGTTACTTCATCTTGGCAGCAACGGAAACAACAATAGACCTATCTCGAGCTTCTATAGCATCTCTTTCTTTACCTTGAGCATTCAACCTTTGAAATACACTATGTGCTAAAGCCTGCTCAACGGCGACTTTCTCCTCTGGTAATATTTTTACCTGATTGGAGTTGGTTATGGTTGAACCAATAAAAAACATGTCAAAATTTGGGACTTCTTCAATCACGAATCAACAAAGTTCATGTATTAAAACAATTTAGGAGCAACTTGTTACGCATTCGGACCATCTCCTTTTTAAAAACTCTTTCGGCTCAACCCGTCAATCCATTAGAGATGAAAATAACCCAAATCGACACATTAAGAGTATATTTTTAAGTGGTAAACTGTCCTACGTGCGTACGTTTGACTTCTAAATCGTAAAAAAAATCGAGACTTGATCGTGCGATATTTTTTACATGATATATGATGCATACTGCTCTTTAAAAGCAAATATTAACTTATGTGGTTCCATGGTTAAAAAAGCTTACACTAATTCATGTCCGAATAAGGTAATAGAAGCACGTTTCCATTAAGGGGGAATGAATAAGTTAAAAGTTATAGAGCTACATGCCTACATATACAATGATAAGATCAGATAGTTTTTTGTATGTTCTATTCAATCTGTTAATCTCAATATAGTTAGACAGACATGGTTTACGTATAAATAAACACATTATTCATTAAAAATTAACTATATTTTGATAAAAAAAATGGTTTTATACTTGTACACGATAAACAGTCAATCGACATATAGTCATGTACGAAACTTGAAAACTACTTTATTCAAAGTAAATTGTATTTAAACGGGCCAGTTTTAAATTGTATTAAAACGGGTCAGTCCTAACTCGTTCTATCCTGCATTTATTTTGTATAGCAAGGATTTAGTCAAATCTGAACCGCGACAGTAGATAAAAACGTAAAAGAATGAGAAAGTACAGTTGTGCATCAAGTCGACTAATTAATGACATTCATGAGTTTTAGCAAGTAATAAGCAACTAATAGTATTTATACAACTGGTTATTCCAGCTTCACGTAACCCGATAAAAATTTGTATTAGCAAGCAACATACAAAACTAAATAAGTTATTTTAAAGGACGTCTAGATTTTCTTATATATCCTGCTTATTATGGGCTTATTTAAATTCTGAAATCTGAGAAGCTAACTTTTTATATACATTTCATAGTTCAGGCACTATATATAACCATATCGAAGATGCCTAAAAAAGAGAGCACGTAATAAATACACATTTAAGGATGTCGTTTGTATCTAGCTAGCAGGAAAAGAATCACATACCCGATCACTAATGGCTTTCCCGTCTCTCCAAGCTGAAAAAAGAAGCGCCATAAACTGGATCCATCAAAAGTTGGCCATTTTCTTTTCATCGTTGCTCGATATTAAGATATATATTCTTCCATAACCTTGCATTGTTCCAAATCAAACTAATCTGTAAATTTGAAGTCACCTTACTTTAACGGATATTGGAATGGCAGTGATGAGGCAAAGTAGAGGTAGGAACCATCTAACATGTGTATCACAGGTTGATAACCTCATAAGCATACTCATTGAATCCAAAAAACCTAAAAATGTTTTAGTTTCTTTCAATTGACTCCTGGTTCCTTTGTTTACTGCTCCAGTAAGTTCTAAGAAAATAACAAATTAATACCTTCGCATAGAACACTCATCTAGACTCCTTCCGCAACGGCCTTGTTGTCCACTCACTTTTGTTGTTTCTTCTGGTTTATAGTAAACCTACGAAACGTAGTTACACGAATTAGGACGATAATCACAACCATAATTCTACGATATCAGTATCACAATAAAAGTTGGACTCACCCGCGCGTTGCTGCGGGGTGTACAAAATGTTTATGATAAGGACTCCTAGCAAAAGACTTCAGGCCAAATTAGCTTCTTCCAAACCACTTCGAAATCTGTAGTGCTTGTCCAGGATGACACCTGCAAATGCCAAGAGATAATTACCTTAAGGTGGTTTAGAGTAAAGTTTGTCCAACAATGTCACTAGTACAAACCGGGTAAGGTCTCCTGGACAAGAACCTTTTAATGATTACATCATTATTATTATCCTTTCATTTCAAATACATCGTTAATAAGGATATGGATCTAAGTCATTCCTTCATTAACTATTCTGTTTCTCGTTTACGGATATAGCAAGATTACCAAAACACATTTGGGTGTGGCCACACAAACATCTTACTACTCCCCCGAGGGGCCCAGTTGTATTTATACTTCAAATAATAATTTGAAGGAAACGAATCCCATTTCGACTACAAGCAAAACACATGAACTTCGCAACACTTCTGAAAATAACCCTTATGACTACCAGTTACGTTTAGCGTTAGGTTACCTTACAGAAATGCACTACATTCAATTCAGTTTTCTGGTATCTCAGGTCTAAGGATAACTATTTATGATTTACTTAATGACAAAGATCCATAAAGTAAAATCACATAGTTGGGATAAGTCCAATATTTGATCCATCAAATATCTTCCAAAATTGACCAATATACTTTCAAGTATACTCTGTCACTATTTTGAATTGTCTTAGTTTAATAATACTCCTATATTATTAATCGACAACGGACATTTAGAAACATCAAAATGCTCATGGATTAAAACATGTAAAATAGGATACAAAATCAAATAACAGAAAAATAAACGAAATCCATTCTTTATTTCATCAATTCAATAATGTCTTACATCCTTTATCCAAATACTAATCAACAGATTTATTGCATGAATTCACTAGCTAGTTGCAGCCCAGTTGCCTTGGCATGCTTAACTACCTTTGGCCTAGATAAAGCCTTAGTAAAAGGATCAGCTACGTTATCATCTGTGTGAACTTTTATTAATTTTATTTCTCGAGTTTCTACTTGTTCTCGAACGTAGTGATATCTACGTTTAAAGTGTCTGGCGCCCTTCATGACTCCAGGGTCATTGGCGAATATTATTGCCGCAGAATTGTCGCAATATATATCAATAGGTTCTTTAATTGAAGGCATCACTCCAAGATCTCCAATAAACTTCCTAATCCAAACAGCTTCCATTGCAGCTTCTGAAGCGGCCATGTACTCAGATTGAGTCGCATGCATAGCAATGGTTTTCTGCTTACTGCTCTTCCAGTCAACTGCTCCTCCATTGACGACAAACACGTAACCCGTCTGAGACTTCGTATCGTCTTTATCACATTGCCAGGACGCATCACAGAACCCTGTTACATTCAGTTCTGTGTCTGGTTTACCCCCGAATACCAAAAACATATCTTTCGTACTCCTCAAATACTTCAGAATATGCTTAACAGCAGTCCAGTGGAACTTTCCTGGATTCTGTTGGTATCTACTGACCAAGTTCTGAGCAAACGCCACATCAGGCCTTGTGCATCTTACAGCATACATAATAGATCCTACAGCCGAAGCATAAGGCACCTTCTTCATGTAAGCCACCTCTTCAGGTGATGATGCATCTTTCTCATGACTTAACTCATGCTTAACCTCCATCGGTAAGAAACCTTTCTTAGAGTTATGCATGTTGTATTTCTTCAATATCTTATCAATATAAGCATCTTGGCTAAGACCAATTAACCGTCTACTCCGATCTCGATAGATTTTAATTCCCAGAATATATGCTGCATCTCCCAAATCTTTCATCAAAAAACATTTACCAAGATAATCCTTAACTTTCTTAAGTCTTGGAATGTTACTTCCCATGATTAATATGTCATCGACATACAGAATTAGGAACACTACATTACTCCCACTAGCTTTGCGGTATACACATGGCTCATCACGATTTTGAATAAATCCGAACTTTTTGATTTCTTCATCAAATCGCTTATTCCATTGACGTGATGCTTGCTTCAAACCATAAATAGATCTTTGAAGTTTGCACACGCGCTTTGGATATTTAGGATCAACATACCCTTCCGGTTGTTGCATATAGATGTCTTTATCTAAGCGACCGTTCAAGAAGGCAGTTTTAACATCCATTTGCCATATCTCATAGTCATAGTATGCTGCTATAGCTATGAGAATCCTAATAGCTCGTAAGTCTGCTACAGGAGAAAATGTCTCCTCGTAGTCTATGCCAAAAGTTTGAGTAAAACCTTTAGCCACTAAACGTGCTTTATAGGATTGTACATCACCATCCATGTCAGTTTTCTTCTTATAGATCCACCTATTTTTCACTACTTTAGCATTTTTAGGCGCGTCTACAAGAATCCAAACATCATTGATTTCCATGGATTTCATTTCCTCATTCATCGCAACTATCCATTTTGACTTTTCTAGATCAGACATTGCGGACCGATAGTTAGCAGGTTCCCCAAGATCCCCTACTTCCTCCTCATCATCCTCTATGTAAAGACATAGTTTGTCTGGCGCACGTATAGTCCTTTGAGACCTACGTGGAGGAATTAATTCCGGTGGAACACCCAGACTTTCTGGTTCTACAGGAATTTCATCGCTAGTATTTTCAGAAGGCAATGTATCTTCTTGAATTTCTTCAAGATCATAATTTCTCCCACTGAATTCTTGATTTACAAGATCATTTTCAAGGAAGTCTTTATACCGAGCCACAACTACTTTGTTCTCAGCCGGATAATAGAAGTAGTAACCCATAGTTTCCTTAGGGTAACCTACAAAGATACATTTAACTGAGCGTTGTTGGAGTTTATCTCCAGAGTCACGTTTCACATACGCCTCACAACCCCAGACTTTCAAATAAGACAAATATGGCTTTTTGCCATGCCATAGTTCATATGGTGTCTTATCAACCTTCTTAGTGGGAACCATATTTAGAATACGAACAGCAGATTCAAGAGCATAATCCCAAAAAGATAATGGTAAAGTTGTAAGATTAAACATAGATCGTACCATATCTAATAATGTACGATTTCTCCTTTCGGATACACCATTTTGTTGTGGAGTATATGGAGAAGTAAGTTTCTGAACAATTCCATTCTTACTTAAATAATCTTTAAACTCTTGACTTAAATATTCACCACCACGGTCAGAACGAAGAGCTTTAATCTTCTTTCCTAGTTGTAACTCTACTTCTGCTTTAAACGTCTTGAATGTTTCAAATACCTCATGTTTATACATAAGTAAATAAACACAACCATAAGGGCTATAATCATCCGTAAACGTTAAGAAGTAGATAGCACCTTTCCTTGACACATGTCTAAGTGGCCCACACACATCAGTATGTATTAAAACAAGTAGTTCAGTAGCCCTTTCAATATTGCTATAAAAGGTTTCTTGGTCATCTTTCCAGAGATACAAGATTCACATTTATCAAATGATTCATCATTGATACTTTCCAAAAGCCCATCACGTTGCAGCTTTTGTATGCGAGTCTTCCCAATATGGGCAAGCCTACAATGCCAAAGATAAGAAGAGTTTTTGTCTAACTTACTCTTCTTATTCATGCTAAAAACAGAATTATTTTTCCTCTTGGAATTTTTATCATGCATGTTAATTTCAAAAACACCATTCACAGAAATTGCATCAAAATAGAATAGACCATCTTTGAAAAAAGAAATTCTATTATTATCAATCGTGTGAGTAAATCCAAGATCCAACATACAAGAAAAGGAAATAACACCCCTAACAATTGTAGGTGCATAATGACAATTATTTAAAGACAGTACTAAACCCGAAGGTAAAACTAATTTAAATATTCCTATAGCTTCAACCGGTGCTTGTGCGCCATTGCCCACTTGCAGAGATTGTTCCCCATAGGATAGTCTCCTCTTTAACTCAAACCCCTGCAGGGTATTACAAATGTTAATACCACATCCCGTATCATATACCCAGGAGTTTGATTTGTATGAAAGATTAAATAACTCTATCATAAATAAGTTACCTGAAGATGGTGCTGCAGCAACTTGCTCAGCCTTCTTCTTGTGTTCTGCCATTTCATGGAGATAGAGAGAGCAATTCCTCTTCCAGTGTCCAGTCATCTTGCAGTAGTGGCAAGTCTCATCTTTATGAGATTTCTTAGCAAAGTTCTGCTTCGGCTTAGATGTAGTCGCAACTTACTTGCTCTTATCAGCCTTGCCTTTGCCTTTCTGCTTCTTATTCCCTTTCGGTTTAGGTTTAGACACTCTACCCTTTTGTACATACAGTACTTGAGGCGTAGCAGTGGATGCCTTATCTTTCAAACCCTTTTCGAAGTCAATGAGCATTGCATGCAAATCCTTCACTGTCTTCCCCGTGCAATGCATATTATAGTTACGAACAAAATCACCGAAGTCCTTATTAAGGGACCTATTGATCAAGTTAACAGCCATATTATGATCGAAGGGTTGTCCTAGTGCGATGAGCTGTTCCATATAACTTCTCATCTCCATGTAATGTGCACTTACGGACTTTCCAGGAGCTTGCTTGCAGCTATGTAGAGCATCAACCAGATCATAGATCTCTACAGCTTGTGGCGTTTCATACACTGCCTTGAGTTCATCAAGCATCTGCTTAGGAGGAAATAGCTCATACTTCCTTTGAAGTGATGGAGCCATTCTCCCTAACATTACAGCAGCCACCTCATGGTGCTTCTTAACGTTAGCAGCGTGTTGAAGCCTTTCCGCATCAGATGCTCCTTCAGCAAGATCCTCCGGAAAAGGAGTTTCCAAGATATTGATAGTACCCGCTGCTCTCAGAACAATTCTTAGTGAGCGGTACCAGTCATTGAAATTCGGGCCAGTAAGTTCAGGCCGTTCAAAGAAAGCTTTGAACGCCGAGCTTATTGTCAGATTACTTTCGGGTTGAGCCATTTCTACAGAAATAAGTTCAAACATTAGTATTTTCGATAATACAATTCAAGAAAATAAAATTACCTCGGTAATAAAACCATAGTATTTTCCTTGAAAAACTAGAACCCATATTGACATAGATTCATCACATCAGTTGATCTGCTAGTGACAAATGTATTCAACACAGTAACTTGTCGAACAATAATTGCCAAATCAAATTGCAATTTCTAGATATGTTAGGGATTTACATTGCCAAAATCATTTGCATTGTAAACATGTTTTATCCCTACTTTATACCTTAAGTTTCCAGTTCTCACTGAGTAACTCAATTAAGTCGACTAATCTAAAGAACGTAAAACCTTCATGTGCAATCTTATTCAGTCATGAAGTTTTCTCTCCATTACAACATCGTCCGATATCTTATATGACGACAATTGTAACTTCAAGTGTTCGTCAATTAGAGGGCATATGACTTAAATTTAGGGTATAGATTTTGGTGTCAAAATCATGTACGGAGAAGCATGCATACATCTCCATAACATAAGTTTAATAAAACGTTTAGTAAACTTTTTGGTGAGACTAAAAGTTCATCATATACTTGCAAGTTGAGGTATTGGTTAAACCAATTAAAGATTTTACACACAACTAAATTCACACCGTACTTTTTCTAGAACTTAGTTATAGCACAAAGCAATAACCTTATTCATTGTGTTTCGGATGTGAATTAATGTAGTTAAATCAACCTTAAAGAATTGTACCAATAACAACCGTAGGTAATTCCAATTTTGACGCACAGGCGAGCCGGGAATTTTGTCAGCGCTGAAGCATAACACCTCCTTCCTTAACCGGGTACTTGACCAGCGGTGCGTTATACCCACTTTATAGTTTGCCAAAATTGAGTAGGCCGTTAAGTTGCTATTGCAATTCTAATCAACACAAATCATATGTATTTTACATCTCAAATCAATTCATTAATTTTGATAAGATTTAGTCCATTCTATTTTTCTTGGAAAAAATTACCCTTGTTTACAACATACAATAAAAAAAACGTATGAAAACAAGTAGTACAAAAAAAAACTAAATCAAATAGCCACATGCAAAACAATTTATTCAAAGAACATCAAATCTAGGGTTTTTATGAACATAAGAAGTCTTCCCTAATTTTAAAACTTTGAATCAAATAAAGCAAATAGCAATCAAAATTATATGATCCGTAAAAAACATGCACGTTTATTACGGATCTCCCACATTCTCTTAACAATTTAAAAACTACGGATCATAACCACACATGACATAACAATTAATTCATGCAAAACATCTAAAGTCAATTACCATGTAATTTTAGGGTTTACAAAAAATTTTTTTTTTTATAAATAATTCGACAAAACTCGATTTTAATAATAATAAAAAACAAAACCCTAATTTTTCATAAAACCTAAAAAACAACATGTAATTTTTAACACAAATCATTATTAGTTAAAATACTTTAGATCTTGATAATTATAATCATGTTAAAACGGCTCTCGATGCCACTGATGGTTTATATAGTTCATAACAATTATTTAAAACCCTAATATGGATCAAAGAACGCATAACGGAAGCGATTAACAAGATCATTAATTTAACACAATTATATTAATCAAGATTAGGGTTACATACCTTTATCCTAGCAAGATCCACAAGACGACGGAACGAACGGCAACTAGGGTTTATCACGAACACCACCAAGAATATAATCTAAAGGAAGATTATATCACGCTCTTGTACACACGTAATACAACGAGTTAACCGTGAGTCTAGCACGAACAAACCGAGCTTCAACGCTTATGGAATATCTACCCAACAACCCTAGAGAGGGGCTAGGACTAGATAATAAATAGAAGAACGAAAGTCAACAAAAACCCTATGTGGGGCTATGTTGCGATCGCAGAAACAGAGAAGAAGGGGAGGGACAAAATTTATGAAGGCCTTGGGGTTGTTTATATAGGCTTGGCAATCCTTGGGCTCCAAGTAATAAACACGAATTAGGAAACAAAAAGTTTCCCTCTCCCCCCTCCTTGTTTGGCCGACGGCTACACCACCCCCAAGGGGTGTTTGTGTAGTTTTTCCTACTCCTTCTTTTAGCTTCTATTTAGTTTCCATAACGGTCGTTATAACTTAACTTTTATTTATCAACGATCGTTAGTTAAGCTTTGGTTTGATTTAATAAATATATATAAAATATATTTAATAAATAAATTAACTCTTTACGTTATGTGTGCAATCCCGTGATCCCGAGTTCGATCCGATCTCACGACTATTAATTTTAAGTCCATAAACTTTCAGCTCCCACTTGGACAAAATTCTAATATCGTGATCACATTGACTAGCGTCTAGTTACACTAGCAATGTCACTAGTACAAACCGGGTAAGGTCTCCTGGACAAGAACCTTTTAATGATTACATCATTATTATTATCCTTTCATTTCAAATACATCATTAATAAGGATATGGATCTAAGTCATTCCTTCATTAACTATTCTATTTCTCGTTTATGGATATAGCAAGATTACCAAAACACATTTGGGTGTGGCCACACAAACATCTTACTACTCCCCCGAGGGGCCCAGTTGTATTTATACTTCAAATAATAATTTGAAGGAAACGAATCCCATTTCGACTACAAGCAAAACACATGAACTTCGCAACACTTCTGAAAATAACCCTTATGACTACCAGTTACGTTTAGCGTTAGGTTACCATACAGAAATGCACTACATTCAATGCAGTTTTCTGGTATATCAGGTCTAAGGATAACTATTTATGATTTACTTAATGACAAAGATCCATAAAGTAAAATCACATAGTTGGGATAAGTCCAATATTTGATCCATCAAATATCTTCCAAAATTGACCAATATACTTTCAAGTATACTCTGTCACTATTTTGAATTGTCTTAGTTTAATAATACTCCCATATTATTAATCGACAACGGACATTTAGAAACATCAAAATGCTCATGGATTAAAACATGTAAAATAGGATACAAAATCAAATAATAGAAAAATAAACGAAATCCATTCTTTATTTCATCAATTCAATAATGTCTTACATCCTTTATCCAAATAATAATCAACAGATTTATTGCATGAATTCGCTAGCTAGTTGCAGCCCAATTGCCTTGGCATGCTTAACTACCTTTGGCCTAGATAAAGCCTTAGTAAAAGGATCAGCTACGTTATCATCTGTGTGAACTTTTATTAATTTTATTTCTCGAGCTTCTACTTGTTCTCGAACGTAGTGATATCTACGTTTAAAGTGTCTGGCGCCCTTCATGACTCCAGGGTCATTGGAGAATATTATTGCCGCAGAATTGTCGCAATATATATCAATAGGTTCTTTAATTGAAGGCATCACTCCAAGATCTCCAATAAACTTCCTAATCCAAACAGCTTCCATTGCAGCTTCTGAAGCGGCCATGTACTCAGATTGAGTCGCATGCATAGCAATGGTTTTCTGCTTACTGCTCTTCCAGTCAACTGCTCCTCCATTGACGACAAACACGTAACCCGTCTGAGACTTCGTATCGTCTTTATCACATTGCCAGGACGCATCACAGAACCCTGTTACATTCAGTTGTGTGTCTGGTTTACCCCCAAATACCAAAAACATATCTTTTGTACTCCTCAAATACTTCAGAATATGCTTAACAGCAGTCCAGTGGAACTTTCCTGGATTCTGTTGGTATCTACTGACCAAGTTCTGAGCAAACACCACATCAGGCCTTGTGCATCATACAACATACATAATAGATCCTACAGCCGAAGCATAAGGCACCTTCTTCATGTAAACCACCTCTTCAGGTGATGATGCATCTTTCTCATGACTTAACTCATGCTTAACCTCCATCGGTAAGAAACCTTTCTTAGAGTTATGCATGTTGTATTTCTTCAATATCTTATCAATATAAGCATCTTGGCTAAGACCAATTAACCGTCTACTCCTATCTCGATAGATTTTAATTCCCAAAATATATGCAGCATCTCCCAAATCTTTCATCGAAAAACATTTACCAAGATAATCCTTAACTTCCTTAAGTCTTGGAATGTTACTTCCCATGATTAATATGTCATCGACATACAGAATTAGGAACACTACATTACTCCCACTAGCTTTGCGGTATACACATGGCTCATCACGATTTTGAATAAATCCGAACTTTTTGATTTCTTCATCAAATCGCTTATTCCATTGACGTGATGCTTGCTTCAAACCATAAATAGATCTTTGAAGTTTGCACACGCGCTTTGGATATTTAGGATCAACATACCCTTCCGGTTGTTGCATATAGATGTCTTTATCTAAGCGACCGTTCTAGAAGGCAGTTTTAACATCCATTTGCCATATCTCATAGTCATAGTATGCTGCTATAGCTATGAGAATCCTAATAGCTCGTAAGTCTGCTACAGGAGAAAATGTCTCCTCGTAGTCTATGCCAAAAGTTTGAGTAAAACCTTTAGCCACTAAACGTGCTTTATAGGATTGTACATCACCATCCATGTCAGTTTTCTTCTTATAGATCCACCTATTTTTCACTACTTTAGCATTTTTAGGCGCGTCTACAAGAATCCAAACATCATTGATTTCCATGGATTTCATTTCCTCATTCATCGCAACTATCCATTTTGACTTTTCTGGATCAGACATTGCGGACCGATAGTTAGCAGGTTCACCAAGATCCCCTACTTCCTCCTCATCAACCTCTATGTAAAGACATAGTTTGTCTGGCGCACGTATAGTCCTTTGAGACCTACGTGGAGGAATTAATTCCGGTGGAACACCCAGACTTTCTGGTTCTACAGGAATTTCATCGCTAGTATTTTCAGAAGGCAATGTATCTTCTTGAATTTCTTCAAGATCATAATTTCTCCCACTGAATTCTTGATTTACAAGATCATTTTCAAGGAAGTCTCCATACCGAGCCACAACTACTTTGTTCTCAGCCGGATAATAGAAGTAGTAACCCATAGTTTCCTTAGGGTAACCTACAAAGATACATTTAACTAAGCGTTGTTGGAGTTTATCTCCAGAGTCACGTTTCACATACGCCTCACAACCCCAGACTTTCAAATAAGACAAATATGGCTTTTTGCCATGCCATAGTTCATATGGTGTCTTATCAACCTTCTTAGTGGGAACCATATTTAGAATACGAACAGCAGATTCAAGAGCATAATCCCAAAAAGATAATGGTAAAGTTGTAAGATTAAACATAGATCGTACCATATCCAATAATGTACGATTTCTCCTTTCGGATACACCATTTTGTTGTGGAGTATATGGAGAAGTAAGTTTCTGAACAATTCCATTCTTACTTAAATAATCTTTAAACTCTTGACTTAAATATTCACCACCACGGTCAGAACGAAGAGCTTTAATCTTCTTTCCTAGTTGTAACTCTACTTCTGCTTTAAACGTCTTGAATGTTTCAAATACCTCATGTTTATGCTTAAGTAAATAAACACAACCATAACGGCTATAATCATCCGTAAACGTTAAGAAGTAGCTAGCACCTTTCCTTGACACATGTCTAAGTGGCCCACACACATCAGTATGTATTAAACCAAGTAGTTCAGTAGCCCTTTCAATATTGCTATTAAAAGGTTTCTTGGTCATCTTTCCAGAGATACAAGATTCACATTTATCAAATGATTCATCATTGATACTTTCCAAAAGCCCATCACGTTGCAGCTTTTGTATGCGAGTCTTCCCAATATGGGCAAGCCTACAATGCCAAAGATAATAAGAGTTCTTGTCTAACTTACTCTTCTTATTCATGCTAAAAACAGAATTATTTTTCCTCTTGGAATTTTTATCATGCATGTTAATTTCAAAAACACCATTCACAGAAATTGCATCAAAATAGAATGACCATCTTTGAAAACAAAAATTCTATTATTATCAATCGTGTGAGTAAATCCAAGATCCAACATACAAGAAAAGGAAATAACACCCCTAACAATTGTAGGTGCATAATGACAATTATTTAAAGACAGTACTAAACCCGAAGGTAAAACTAATTTAAATATTCCTATAGCTTCAATCGGTGCTTGTGCGCCATTGCCCACTTGCAGAGATTGTTCCCCATAGGATAGTCTCCTCTTCAACTCAAACCCCTGCAGGGTATTACAAATGTTAATACCACATCCCGTATCATATACCCAGGAGTTTGATTTGTATGAAAGATTAAATAACTCTATCATAAATAAGTTACCTGAAGATGGTGCTGCAGCAACTTGCTCAACCTTCTTCTTGTGTTCTGCCATTTCATGGAGATAGAGAGAGCAATTCCTCTTCCAGTGTCCAGTCATCTTGCAGTAGTGGCAAGTCTCATCTTTCTGAGATTTCTTAGCAAAGTTCTGCTTCGGCTTAGATGTAGTCGCAACTTGCTTGCTCTTATCAGCCTTGCCTTTGCCTTTCTGCTTCTTATTCCCTTTCGGTTTAGGTTTAGACACTCTACCCTTTTGTACATACAGTACTTGAGGCGTAGCAGTGGATGCCTTATCTTTCAAACCCTTTTCGAAGTCAATGAGCATTGCATGCAAATCATTCACTGTCTTCCCCGTGCAATGCATATTATAGTTACGAACAAAATCACCGAAGTCCTTATTAAGGGACCTATTGATCAAGTTAATAGCCATATTATGATCGAAGGGTTGTCCTAGTGCGATGAGCTGTTCCATATAACTTCTCATCTCCATGTAATGTGCACTTAAGGACTTTCCAGGAGCTTGCTTGCAGCTATGTAGAGCATCAACCAGATCATAGATCTCTACAGCTTGTGGCGTTTCATACACTGCCTTGAGTTCATCAAGCATCTGCTTAGGAGGAAATAGCTCATACTTCCTTTGAAGTGATGGAGCCATTCTCCCTAACATTACAGCAGCCACCTCATGGTGCTTCTTAACGTTAGCAGCGTGTTGAAGCCTTTCCGCATCAGATGCTCCTTCAGCAAGATCCTCCGGAAAAGGAGTTTCCAAGATATTGATAGTACCCGCTGCTCTCAGAACAATTCTTAGTGAGCGGTACCAGTCATTGAAATTCGGGCCAGTAAGTTCAGGCCGTTCAAAGAAAGCTTTGAACGCCGAGCTTATTGTCAGATTACTTTCGGGTTGAGCCATTTCTACAGAAATAAGTTCAAACATTAGTATTTTCGATAATACAATTCAAGAAAATAAAATTACCCCGGTAATAAAACCATAGTATTTTCCTTGAAAAACTAGAACCCATATTGACATAGATTCATCACATCAGTTGATCTGCTAGTGACAAATGTATTCAACACAGTAACTTGTCGAACAATAATTGCCAAATCAAATTGCAATTTCTAGATATGTTAGGGATTTACATTGCCAAAATCATTTGCATTGTAAACATGTTTTATCCCTACTTTATGCCTTAAGTTTCCAGTTCTCACTGAGTAACTCAATTAAGTCGACTAATCTAAAGAACGTAAAACCTTCATGTGCAATCTTATTCAGTCATGAAGTTTTCTCTCCATTACAACATCGTCCGATATCTTATATGACGACAATTGTAACTTCAAGTGTTCGTCAATTAGAGGGCATATGACTTAAATTTAGGGTATAGATTTTGGTGTCAAAATCATGTACGGAGAAGCATGCATACATCTCCATAACATAAGTTTAATAAAACGTTTAGTAAACTTTTTGGTGAGACTAAAAGTTCATCATATACTTGCAAGTTGAGGTATTGGTTAAACCAATTAAAGATTTTACACACAACTAAATTCACACCGTACTTTTTCTAGAACTTAGTTATAGCACAAAGCAATAACCTTATTCATTGTGTTTCGGATGTGAATTAATGTAGTTAAATCAACCTTAAAAAATTGTACCAATAACAACCGTAGGTAATTCCAATTTTGACGCACAAGCGAGCCGGGAATTTGGTCAGCGCTGCAGCATAACACCTCCTTCCTTAACCGGGTACTTGACCAGCGGTGCGTTATACCCACTTTATAGTTTGCCAAAATTGAGTAGGCCGTTAAGTTGCTATTGCAATTCTAATCAACACAAATCATATGTATTTTATATCTCAAATCAATTCATTAATTTTGATAAGATTTAGTCCATATTATTTTTCTTGGAAAAAATTACCCTTGTTTACAACATACAATAAAAAAAACGTATGAAAACAAGTAGTACAAAAAAAACTAAATCAAATAGCCACATGCAAAACAATTTATTCAAAGAACATCAAATCTAGGGTTTTTATGAACATAAAATGTCTTCCTTAATTTTAAAACTTTGAATCAAATAAAGCAAATAGCAATCAAAATTATATGATCCGTAAAAAACATGCACGTTTATTACGGATCTCCCACATTCTCTTAACAATTTAAAAACTACGGATCGTAACCACACACGACATAACATTTAATTCATGCAAAACATCTAAAGTCAATTACCATGTAATTTTAGGGTTTACAAAAAAAAAAAATTTTATAAAAAATTCGACAAAAGTCGATTTTAATAATAATAAAAAACAAAACCCTAATTTTTCATAAAACCTAAAAAACAACATGTAATTTTTAACACAAATCATTATTAGTTAAAAAACTTTAGATCTTGATAATTATAATCATGTTAAAACGGCTCTCGATGCCACTGATGGTTTATATAGTTCATAACAATTATTTAAAACCCTAATATGGATCAAAGAACGCATAGCGGAAGCGATTAACAAGATCATTAATTTAACACAATTATATTAATCAAGATTAGGGTTACATACCTTTATCCTAGCAAGATCCACAAGACGACGGAACGAACGGCAACTAGGGTTTATCACGAACACCACCAAGAATATAATCTAAAGGAAGATTATATCACGCTCTTGTACACACGTAATACAACGAGTTAACCGTGAGTCTAGCACGAACAAACCGAGCTTCAACGCTTATGGAATATCTACCCAACAACCCTAGAGAGGGGCTAGGACTAGATAATAAATAGAAGAACGAAAGTCAACGAAAACCCTATGTGGGGCTATGTTGCGATCGCAGGAAGAGAGAAGAAGAGGAGGGACAAAATTTATGAAGGCCTTGGGGTTGTTTATATAGGCTTGGCAATCCTTGGGCTCCAAGTAATAAACACGAATTAGGAAACAAAAAGTTTCCCTCTCCCCCCTCCTTGTTTGGCCGACGGCTACACCACCCCCAAGGGGTGTTTGTGTAGTTTTTCCTACTCCTTCTTTTAGCTTCTATTTAGTTTCCATAACGGTCGTTATAACTTAACTTTTATTTATCAACGATCGTTAGTTAAGCTTTGATTTGATTTAATAAATATATATAAAATATTTTAAAAAATAAATTAACTCTTTACGTTATGTGTGCAATCCCGTGATCCCGAGTTCGATCCTATCTCACGACTTTTAATTTTAAGTCCATAAACTTTCAGCTCCCACTTGGACAAAATTCTAATATCGTGATCACATTGACTAGCGTCTAGTTACACTAGCAATGTCACTAGTACAAACCGGGTAAGGTCTCCTGGACAAGAACCTTTTAATGATTACATCATTATTATTATCCTTTCATTTCAAATACATCGTTAATAAGGATATGGATCTAAGTCATTCCTTCATTAACTATTCTGTTTCTCGTTTACGGATATAGCAAGATTACCAAAACACATTTGGGTGTGGCCACACAAACATCTTACTACTCCCCCGAGGGGCCCAGTTGTATTTATACTTCAAATAATAATTTGAAGAAAACGAATCCCATTTCGACTACAAGCAAAACACATGAACTTCGCAACACTTCTGAAAATAACCCTTATAACTACCAGTTACGTTTAGCGTTAAGTTACCTTACAGAAATGCACTACATTCAATGCAGTTTTCTGGTATCTCAGGTCTAAGGATAACTATTTATGATTTACTTAATGACAAAGATCCATAAAGTAAAATCACATAGTTGGGATAAGTCCAATATTTGATCCATCAAATATCTTCCAAAATTGACCAATATACTTTCAAGTATACTCTGTCACTATTTTGAATTGTCTTAGTTTAATAATACTCCCATATTATTAATCGACAACGGACATTTAGAAACATCAAAATGCTCATGGATTAAAACATGTAAAATAGGATACAAAATCAAATAATAGAAAAATAAACAAAATCCATTCTTTATTTCATCAATTCAATAATGTCTTACATCCTTTATCCAAATACTAATCAACAGATTTATTGCATGAATTCGCTAGCTAGTTGCAGCCCAATTGCCTTGGCATGCTTAACTACCTTTGGCCTAGATAAAGCCTTAGTAAAAGGATCAGCTACGTTATCATCTGTGTGAACTTTTATTAATTTTATTTCTCGAGCTTCTACTTGTTCTCGAACGTAGTGATATCTACGTTTAAAGTGTCTGGCGCCCTTCATGACTCCAGGGTCATTGGCGAATATCATTGCCGTAGAATTGTCGCAATATATATCAATAGGTTCTTTAATTGAAGGCATCACTCCAAGATCTCCAATAAACTTCCTAATCCAAACAGCTTCCATTGCAGCTTCTGAAGCGGCCATGTATTCAGATTGAGTCGCATGCATAGCAATGGTTTTCTGCTTACTGCTCTTCCAGTCAACTGCTCCTCCATTGACGACAAACACGTAACCCGTCTGAGACTTCGTATCGTCTTTATCACATTGCCAGGACGCATCAGAGAACCCTGTTACATTCAGTTCTGTGTCTGGTTTACCCCCGAATACCAAAAACATATCTTTCGTACTCCTCAAATACTTCAGAATATGCTTAACAACAGTCCAGTAGAACTTTCCTGGATTCTGTTGGTATCTACTGACCAAGTTCTGAGCAAACGCCACATCAGGCCTTGTGCATCTTACAGCATACATAATAGATCCTACAGCCGAAGCATAAGGCACCTTCTTCATGTAAGCCACCTCTTCAGGTGATGATGCATCTTTCTCATGACTTAACTCATGCTTAACCTCCATCGGTAAGAAACCTTTCTTAGAGTTACGCATGTTGTATTTCTTCAATATCTTATCAATATAAGCATCTTGGCTAAGACCAATTAACCGTCTACTCCTATCTCGATAGATTTTAATTCCCAGAATATATGCAGCATCTCCCAAATCTTTCATCGAAAAACATTTACCAAGATAATCCTTAACTTCCTTAAGTCTTGGAATGTTACTTCCCATGATTAATATGTCATCGACATACAGAATTAGGAACACTACATTACTCCCACTAGCTTTGCGGTATACACATGGCTCATCACGATTTTGAATAAATCCGAACTTTTTGATTTCTTCATCAAATCGCTTATTCCATTGACGTGATGCTTACTTCAAACCATAAATAGATCTTTGAAGTTTGCACACGTGCTTTGGATATTTAGGATCAACATACCCTTCCAGTTGTTGCATATAGATGTCTTCATCTAAGCGACCGTTCAAGAAGGCAGTTTTAACATCCATTTGCCATATCTCATAGTCATAGTATGCTGCTATAGCTATGAGAATCCTAATAGCTCGTAAGTCTGCTACAGGAGAAAATGTCTCCTCGTAGTCTATGCCAAAAGTTTGAGTAAAACCTTTAGCCACTAAACGTGCTTTATAGGATTGTACATCACCATCCATGTCAGTTTTCTTCTTATAGATCCACCTATTTTTCACTACTTTAACATTTTTAGGCGCGTCTACAAGAATCCAAACATCATTGATTTCCATGGATTTCATTTCCTCATTCATCGCAACTATCCATTTTGACTTTTCCGGATCAGACATTGCGGACCGATAGTTAGCAGGTTCACCAAGATCCCCTACTTCCTCCTCATCATCCTCTATGTAAAGACATAGTTTGTCTAGCGCACGTATAGTCCTTTGAGACCTACGTGGAGGAATTAATTCCGGTGGAACACCCAGACTTTCTGGTTCTACAGGAATTTCATCGCTAGTATTTTCAGAAGGCAATGTATCTTCTTGGATTTCTTCAAGATCATAATTTCTCCCACTGAATTCTTGATTTACAAGATCATTTTCAAGGAAGTCTCCATACCGAGCCACAACTACTTTGTTCTCAGCCGGATAATAGAAGTAGTAACCCATAGTTTCCTTAGGGTAACCTACAAAGATACATTTAACTGAGCGTTGTTGGAGTTTATCTCCAGAGTCACGTTTCACATACGCCTCACAACCCCAGACTTTTAAATAAGACAAATATGGCTTTTTGCCATGCCATAGTTCATATGGTGTCTTATCAACCTTCTTAGTGGGAACCATATTTAGAATACGAACAGCAGATTCAAGAGCATAATCCCAAAAAGATAATGGTAAAGTTGTAAGATTAAACGTAGATCGTACCATATCCAATAATGTACGATTTCTCCTTTCGGATACACCATTTTGTTGTGGAGTATATGGAGAAGTAAGTTTCTGAACAATTCCATTCTTACTTAAATAATCTTTAAACTCTTGACTTAAATATTCACCACCACGGTCAGAACGGAGAGCTTTAATCTTCTTTCCTAGTTGTAACTCTACTTCTGCTTTAAACGTCTTGAATGTTTCAAATACCTCATGTTTATGCTTAAGTAAATAAACACAACCATAACGGCTATAATCATCCGTAAACGTTAAGAAGTGGCTAGCACCTTTCCTTGACACATGTCTAAGTGGCCCACACACATCAGTATGTATTAAACCAAGTAGTTCAGTAGCCCTTTCAATATTGCTATTAAAAGGTTTCTTGGTCATCTTTCCAGAGATACAAGATTCACATTTATCAAATGATTCATCATTGATACTTTCCAAAAGCCCATCACGTTGCAGCTTTTGTATGCGAGTCTTCCCAATATGGGCAAGCCTACAATGCCAAAGATAAGAAGAGTTCTTGTCTAACTTACTCTTCTTATTCATGCTAAAAACAGAATTATTTTTCCTCTTGGAATTTTTATCATGCATGTTAATTTCAAAAACACCATTCACAGAAATTGCATCAAAATAGAATAGACCATCTTTGAAAACAGAAATTCTATTATTATCAATCGTGCGAGTAAATCCAAGATCCAACATACAAGAAAAGGAAATAACACCCCTAACAATTGTAGGTGCATAATGACAATTATTTAAAGACCCGAAGGTAAAACTAATTTAAATATTCCTATAGCTTCAACCGGTGCTTGTGCACCATTGCCCACTTGCAGAGATTGTTCCCCATAGGATAGTCTCCTCTTCAACTCAAACCCCTGCAGGGTATTACAAATGTTAATACCACATCCCGTATCATATACCCAGGAGTTTGATTTGTATGAAAGATTAAATAACTCTATCATAAATAAGTTACCTGAAGATGGTGCTGCAGCAACTTGCTCAGCCTTCTTCTTGTGTTCTGCCATTTCATGGAGATAGAGAGAGTAATTCCTCTTCCAGTGTCCAGTCATCTTGCAGTAGTGGCAAGTCTCATCTTTCTGAGATTTCTTAGCAAAGTTCTGCTTCGGCTTAGATGTAGTCGCAACTTGCTTGCTCTTATCAGCCTGCCTTTGCCTTTCTGCTTCTTATTCCCTTTCGGTTTAAGTTTAGACACTCTACCCTTTTGTACATACAGTACTTGAGGCGTAGCAGTGGATGCCTTATCTTTCAAACCCTTTTCGAAGTCAATGAGCATTGCATGCAAATCATTCACTGTCTTCGGGTTGAGCCATTTCTACAGAAATAAGTTCAAACATTAGTATTTTCGATAATACAATTCAAGAAAATAAAATTACCCCGGTAATAAAACCATAGTATTTTCCTTGAAAAACTAGAACCCATATTGACATAGATTCATCACATCAGTTGATCTGCTAGTGACAAATGTATTCACCACAGTAACTTGTCGAACAATAATTGCCAAATCAAATTGCAATTTCTAGATATGTTAGGGATTTACATTGCCAAAATCATTTGCAGTGTAAACATGTTTTATCCCTACTTTATGCCTTAAGTTTCCAGTTCTCACTGAGTAACTCAATTAAGTCGACTAATCTAAAGAACGTAAAACCTTCATGTGCAATCTTATTCAGTCATGAAGTTTTCTCTCCATTACAACATCGTTCGATATCTTATATGACGACAATTGTAACTTCAAGTGTTCGTCAATTAGAGGGCATATGACTTAAATTTAGGGTATAGATTTTGGTGTCAAAATCCTGTACGGAGAAGCATGCATACATCTCCATAACATAAGTTTAATAAAACGTTTAGTAAACTTTTTGGTGAGACTAAAAGTTCATCATATACTTGCAAGTTGAGGTATTGGTTAAACCAATTAAAGATTTTACACACAACTAAATTCACACCGTACTTTTTCTAGAACTTAGTTATAGCACAAAGCAATAACCTTATTCATTGTGTTTCGGATGTGAATTAATGTAGTTAAATCAACCTTAAAGAATTGTACCAATAACAACCGTAGGTAATTCCAATTTTGACGCACAAGCGAGCCGGGAATTTGGTCAGCACTGAAGCATAACACCTCCTTCCTTAACCGGGTACTTGACCAGCGGTGCGTTATACCCACTTTATAGTTTGCCAAAATTGAGTAGGCCGTTAAGTTGCTATTGCAATTCTAATCAACACAAATCATATGTATTTTACATCTCAAATCAATTCATTAATTTTGATAAGATTTAGTCCATATTATTTTTCTTGGAAAAAATTACCCTTGTTTACAACATACAATAAAAAAAACGTATGAAAACAAGTAGTACAAAAAAAAAACTAAATCAAATAGCCACATGCAAAACAATTTATTCAAAGAACATCAAATCTAGGGTTTTTATGAACATGAAAAGTCTTCCCTAATTTTAAAACTTTGAATCAAATAAAGCAAATAGCAATCAAAATTATATGATCCGTAAAAAACATGCACGTTTATTACGGATCTCCCACATTCTCTTAACAATTTAAAAACTACGGATCGTAACCACACATGACATAACAATTAATTCATGCAAAACATCTAAAGTCAATTACCATGTAATTTTAGGGTTTACAAAAAAAAATTTTTTTTTATAAAAAATTCGACAAAAGTCGATTTTAATAATAATAAAAAACAAAACCCTAATTTTTCATAAAACCTAAAAAACAACATGTAATTTTTAACACAAATCATTGTTAGTTAAAAAACTTTAGATCTTGATAATTATAATCATGTTAAAACGGCTCTCGATGCCACTGATGGTTTATATAGTTCATAACAATTATTTAAAACCCTAATATGGATCAAAGAACGCATAGCGGAAGCGATTAACAAGATCATTAATTTAACACAATTATATTAATCAAGATTAGGGTTACATACCTTTATCCTAGCAAGATCCACAAGACGACGGAACGAACGGCAACTAGGGTTTATCACGAACACCACCAAGAATATAATCTAAAGGAAGATTATATCACACTCTTGTACACACGTAATACAACGAGTTAACCGTGAGTCTAGCACGAACAAACCGAGCTTCAACGCTTATGGAATATCTACCCAACAACCCTAGAGAGGGGCTAGGACTAGATAATAAATAGAAGAACGAAAGTCAACGAAAACCTATGTGGGGCTATGTTGCGATCGCAGGAAGAGAGAAGAAGGGGAGGGACAAAATTTATGAAGGACTTGGGGTTGTTTATATAGGTTTGGCAATCCTTGGGCTCCAAGTAATAAACACGAATTAGGATACAAAAAGTTTCCCTCTCCCCCCTCCTTGTTTGGCCGACGGCTACACCACCCCCAAGGGGTGTTTGTGTAGTTTTTCCTACTCCTTCTTTTAGCTTCTATTTAGTTTCCATAACGGTCGTTATAACTTAACTTTTATTTATCAACGATCGTTAGTTAAGCTTTGGTTTGATTTAATAAATATATAAAAATATATTTAATAAATAAATTAACTCTTTACGTTATGTGTGCAATCCCGTGATCCCGAGTTCGATCCTATCTCACGACTATTAATTTTAAGTCCATAAACTTTCATTATACGCTTACAACCATTCTTTTTGGATTACGGGTGATCATAGATCTAGAAGTGTTTTTCTTAATCATGATAAGTGATGTCGTTTTACGGTCACTGACCGGTTTGTGTGTGTGTTTTTTTTGGAAACTGTAAAATATCATATGTGAGGGGCGGTGTTTTTTGTTTTTTTTCTAATTACGTAAATTCCCATAATTTATTATAATTATAATTTGAATAGAAACAAAACTTACTAAATGTGAAACAAGCACACGGAGGATTCTGATGCAGTCCATTAAAGGATTTTTGAATTCTGATCCTTCTTTCTTCTATTGTGGCTGTATGGCGCTGATGTGAAATTCCAAGTTGTGCAAATTATTGTATGACTCGATTCTCAAATTAACTATTTGCTTGATTTCAACGTTTAAAGTTTTACCCTAAAACAAAGGATACCACAAGTTATTTTTATTTGTCACTCTTTTTTACCACAACCCCTTTTTTCACGATGATAAAATTACCTTATTTTGTAAATCACTATCTGTGTTTTGTTTGTATGAAATAGTCATATGGCCAAGCTGCCCAAGCACACATTTATAACAAAATTGCAAGTTACGAGTTCGGTACATGTCATAGTTTAGAATCGTATGTTAACAAGCATCAACAAGCACACATTTATAACTTTTTTGGTACTAACCATTCTCTACCCGAATGTGATGCCAAAATGTTTTTGATACCATATCCTAAGTGACGCATTTCTTTTTTATGACACCACAAAATAATACAACTACTCTATTGCTCAAATATTAACAAGATACTGATACAAAACTCAAAAAGGTTAAGGAAAGGATTCATGCAATTTTAACAAAGCGAATTGCAAAGAATTCCCAAGAAACAACATAATATTATCACAACCAAATAAAATACACCTCACCATATGACCAAATTGCATAAATCGTCCTTAAAGTTTGGCTAAAATGCATGTTTCGTCCTAAATATTATGAAAGTGCAAGAATCATCCCTATTTGGAAACTTTAATACAAGTATCGTCCCTGGGGGAAATTCTTGGGACGAAACATGCAAGATAACAAAACCTTAAGGATGAAATTTACAAAATAGTTTTATTTTAGGACAATATTAACACTTTCAAAATATTTGAGACAAAACCTACAAAATAATCAAACTTCAGAACGATTTATGCAATTCTCTCTTCTCTTTGTGACATAGTAACTTTTTTCCGACCTGTTACATACATGCCAATAGTATTTGATTTTTTTGCATATAATACAAAAAGACATGCTTATACACCATCTTGAATTATGGGGCGAAAGCTTGTATTTGACATTTGAAGGGGTGTTTCATGTTTGGGATTGAGATACGAAACACCTTATTTGATTATTGAAATTTGAGAACGCGATAACTTAGTAATTAGTGTTTCGATGGTAGACTAAGATGGTGTTTGTTTCAGTAAGATGTTTTAGGTCTGAATCTGACTACCGCATCTTACTGGTAAGAGGTGGTTATAAAGTCTGAATCTAAATGAAATAATATTATTTGTTTTTTATAATTTTCTGAATGGTTTTAAATGTTATTTTTTAATGTATATGTTAAACTATAAAAATACAATGAATAAAAATGTTTATTTTAAATTTAAATAAAAGGTTCATTATATATAAATATATAAAAAATGTAGTGAGAACTGGAAAAATCATTTATGTGGTATGTCAAAAAATCAAAATACATATTTTTTTATTTTTTTTGGACACCAACCATATCTTCGTTAGTTAACGGTGCACCATACATCTCTCTAAACGAAAAATACAACTATAATTGATATAACAATAATAAGTACTTAGCTCAAAAGTTACATTTTCAATCAATTTAGTATCATTTGCTAAAAAAATCAATTTATAAACATGAAGTATTATAGGAATAAAATTATTACTGTTATTGTTACTTGACCCAACTTTAAAACTTAAAAGTGCCTTATATCTACTTATCTACTGTAGATTTTTGATCCAACCCATGATAGACACAACTTTTAAACCTCTGTGAATATTGTCAAACCTAATATTACTTTCACTTTATATGCCTCCTTTGCTAATCTTCCTTTAAAGAAACGCCACCAAACTTTTCTTAGCTGAAGAACACGATATGGATTCTTTGATGTTAATATCAAAACACACAAAATAAAGATAAAATATTTTCTCAAATCCACGAATGGCAAAACTAAAACACTCGTGTAGTGTTTTCTTTGATCTCCGCTTGGATCTATGTGAGGTCTCATCTAAGGTGTATTTTTTGGTTGTTTCATAAAGATCAATGAGAGTTTATATAGATTTTCCTATTTTTGAAACAATAAAACCCGAGATCTATGTTCTTTTTCAGTTTTTCTTTAATTTTGTAGAGTTTATATAATAGTAAGAGGCATTCAAAGTTTACCACTGCCTCTTACCGAGTCAGATGCCAAAGGTCTTACCGCGTCTGACTAACAAAGAAAAAACAAACAGCCTTCTCCTATGAGCGCGTCTGACTGATAAGCGATCACAGGCAGATGTTTTTCTAAAAAACAAACACGCCCTAAAATAATTGCTTTTCCGCCTTTTGTCACTTCCAAAATGTAGTTAGTGGCAGCAGGCCCACCCTTACTTTTGAAAAACGCAAATGTATCCCCTTTGACACATTACAAACACCCTCAAATTAAACTGCCTACACAAATAGTTTCTTACAAACCCTTATCTGATGGTGGCCATTCATCACTAATTTGTTAACTAATCATCACACAAGAACTAAAGAGTAACATGAAAACATACATGTCAACAACAGTAAGATAAACTCCACAAAATGGTGACCTAAGAAAAAGTAGCAGCTAGTGAATCAAACATGTAGTGCCCATACAAGTAATTATTTATGTTCCATTAGGTGTATAGTCAGGGGCGGAGCCAGAGAATAAATCATCGGGTGCACAAAATTTTTAATATCAATATTTATGTAACACTTAATTTAGGATCGGGTTCATTTTGAAAAAATCGATATTTTTAATATTAGAATACACTACGCGACAAAATTTTATCGGGTTCCCGTGCATCCCCTGGAACCCCCTAGCTTCGCCCCTGTATATAGTAGTTGTTTGTACTTTGTGGATTTCTATTATATATATATGGATGTATAAACAAGTTATTTTTTTATATAAAAATATTGACAAGAACCAAAAGAAATAATTGTTCCAAACATTTTCTAGAATTTAAAGTTAAAAGACGCAAAATAATAAAAGTATAACCAAACATATATAAATTATTCTTTCTTATAGATGCGCCATCTGGTAAAGTTTTTAAAATTTTACCATCTCCACTTATAAGAAAGAATACCATAATATTAGTATCAACTTTGTTACCAAAATCTACACCTCATTATATAAGTACACAAATTTTCTTACCGATGACCTATGTGGGATATATTGACCGCAGTTTGAATAAGAGCTATGACCCTCTTTAGAATACAATAATAGGTGTTTCATCATAGTAACATCGAAATCATGGTTCGTTATTAAGAGAAAAGCAATTGAACAAATAGTTGGCCGTGACAAAGGCGGAGCTTAGAAGGGACCATCAAATGACAAATAGTATTATTGTGGTAGTAACTTCCAAATTTTAAGCTTACAATCCTCCCAATAATATGTCATGCTATTTATGGCCCTTCCAATACTCAAAATACGTGTATAAGAAGCTAACCCAAGACTCAACATGTCTATAATTAGGTTTAGACTTATATATGTGCCTATGTAATTGGAGTCGTACACTTATTTTGTCTTCGAATTTTTTTCGTGTAGTTTTTTAGATATTGTAACTACGTGAAAAATCTCCGTCATTTAGTAATCCCAGCATCTCTGCTTCAAGCTCCGCCACTGGGCCGTGACATATGGTTTGTCATCAACTCTAATCATAAATTCCGAGCACGTATTCTAAAAGTTTGGTCACCGAACTTTAGGTTTCTTTTAGTTTGTTTTAAGAAACATTCACAAATGCTATAAATAATTTACTGTAGAACAAAATAAAATGAAAAAATTAACATTTCACAAACACAGTACTAATCACAACATACATATCCAATATACGTAACATTATATAAGCTATCAAATTTTCTTACCAATGACCTATGTGGGATCAAACTATTTTCTTTGTCACGTGTCCGGCTGTCCGCAGCAGTCGAAGTAATGAACTGCCATTGTTGCAATACGACGAGATATAATCTGGCGGTGGACCGAAAACAGAGACGTGATTAGGGGGTGACTTTGTACTAGATAGACGAGATGGTGAACAAAACCACAAACATGCATGAGACAACGTTAATTGAAAGTCGAAAAATTGTAAAAGTTAACAAAGCATATAAATTATCCTTTCCAAATTAAGTGAATTTAACGTTATTACCATGAGCATTGCTAAAGAGAACACGAGAAACATATTTACTTGAACATTTAGGTATATACCTTCGTGGTTTCACTCATTTTCCACCACTTTCTTCAACTGTTGTCAGCTCAATTTCGTTTTGAAAAGATTATAATCGAATTCGAATGAGCACATTGTTAATCATGTAGTAAACGACGTACATTTTTATTAAATTAATCGAACTACAATAAAATTAATTAGCATAAATTAAATAACAGAAATTAAATAACAAAATAACATAAAGCAGTAAAGAATATGAGACGAGGCACGTGTTAGACACGTTTCCCTTAAAACTGAACGAAGAAAGTTTACTTTATAGCCAATTAATGTCTTGGTTAAATATAAAACACGATTTGCATACATTCTACATACACAACATACAAATTCGCAGCAAAAAAAATACCTGAATCTGTCCGCACCCAAGCCTGTTTTCGGAGTTGCATTCGTGTCTGCAGATCGCGCGCCCATGCACAAGTTCAGTAGATTCCTACCCGTTTTTGGCCTATAAATCTCACTTTCTGCACCCCTTGCGCGCGCATGGGTGTGGGAGTAAAAACCCACAAATAAATATTGAAGGTAGAAACCAATATTCCGTTATAAACATGTTTTCACTTCATGTTTTGAGCCGTTTGGGACAATTTCATTTTTCCAAATTTTGTGTTTCACGTGTCTCACTTTGAGACACGTTATCTCATTCATATTAACTACATTTTGGACATACTTTTACTTGTTGCGACGCTCTCTTCGAAGATAACGCAAAGCTACTAAACGCTAAAAATATATATAACATATACATATATTAAATTATGTCCAAACTTTAACTCATATTGCAAAGTAATTTTTCAAACATATCAATCTGTTTACATGCACAACCAGTCACAGAAATATTTCGCTCCACAGTTCTCAACGGCTCAAATCACTTCAGGAGTATCAGATGGTTAGTGATGGACATGCAAAATCCCTAATGCAAAAAGTTGGTGACTTAACACACATGGACTTACAGAAACCGATATGAGGTTAGAAAATTGTTGAAATTTTGAGGTTAGACAATTGTTGAAATTTTTTATTGGAATTCTATAGCTAAATTACCAGATTATCTCTCAGTTTGATGAGAAGATCAATCAAACATAATGTAAGTAACCTTTTTATGTAATAGTCAAGAAAGAATTATTATTGATAATAAAAAGTTAACAATCATACAAATTATCCGTAGGCATCATACGAGCGATGGTTTTCATACACCGCTCATGCAGGGCCGGATTTAAGCATGTGCGACAGGGGCGACCGCACAGGGCCTCCATATTTTAGGGGCCTCCGATTTTCAAACTTCAGTAAATGTATAAAATTATTTTTGAAAGATTTAATTTTGTTAAAATATGATCCATCTTGTAGCAAACGAGAGTTTTTATAACCTCGAACTTGCTTTTTAATGGAAGAAAAAGACGTTGTTTAGAGTGGAGAAGATGAATTGCTGTTATACTTTGACTATTTGAGGCTCAGACCTTTTTAATTTGTCATTTAGTTCTCTTGTTCTTTTAAATGGCTCATTTAGCCCTTGATGTTTTTATAATTTATCATTTTAATTCTTATCTCTACTTTTAACTTGTGTGGTTCAAAATATGAAAACTTTAAATTAAAGTCAACATTTAAGTATTTTACACAGGAAAATCAGAAAATTATTGTTTTAGCTTGTAGTTACTAATAGTGTGTTATAAAAATCATATTAGCTCTATTATATTTTGAAAGACTTATAGTATATGAGAAGAAATACTTTGAAAGCTCGATCATCTTGTCATGAAAAAATGATATACTATTTAATACCAAGTATTGGTTGTTGATTGATACTAACAAAAAATCATAGTAGAATATCGATTTACAAGCCTTCCGAACACTATAGTTTTCTTCGTGATATAAGGGCCTCCTTTTTAAATATGGCACAGGGCCTCCAAATTTCATGAGACGGCCCTGCGCTCATGTGAGTCTAAGAACAACATTATATCTATGTCAATTTTGTCAACCAATATAAACCTCACTATTTAAGATAACAAACTATCTTTGCATTCACCTGTGTGGGACTAAAACCAATTCTTTTATTCCCAAAAAAATATCAAAAAGACATACCAAATAATTTGCCAACACTTTAAACGTTAACAGCCAAATTCAAAGTATACGATTACGGCAAATAAGGTTTATTGACCCAATGTATATTAACAAATTTATCATGAATTTCTCTTACGTTCTTAATTACTTTGTTGTGGTCTATGAGAGTTTTGATCTATTTCACAAAATTATAATCAAAATAAGTAAGTTTTCGTTTTTAATCACTTTACAATACCACACAAACAAACTTGCATCACACAAATTGGCATTACCAAATCTTTTTTTACCATCTTTTAGAGCACTAATTACGATTGAACCGTGGGCAAAAAATGGTGTCAAATGACCATTTTTTCAGTAACACCGAACCCCACCATAACAACAAAAAATTTCGCCCTGATTAACACCACACTTTGTGGTGTTATGATGACTCCACTATTTTTTTATTAATTTAATACAACAATTTATTTTAAAATAAAAACTTCTTATTTTGTTAATAAAAATAAAAATTACATTACAAATAAAAAATACATAGCAATTGCAATATAAAAACATCATTACCTAATGATTAAGGTTTCATAAATGCTCTACTAGATTGTGTGGAGCGTACATATCTCTATATTCACTAATGTCTAATTTTTTGTTTTTCTATATCATGTTATGTAGTAGGATGCAAAATACATGATTCTTTTAATCGAGCTGACTTGGTAACATCGTGTCGGTTGTTGAATAATTCTCCATCGACCTTGTAAGACCCCGAACACTCGCTCAACATCTTTTCTCGTACTTTCTTGAACAGTTTTAAATTTCGTTTTCTTTTCGTTTGTTGCAATTGTATACGACTTAACAAACGCAGACCATTGAGGGTAAATCCCATCTGCTAAAAAATAAACCTTGCTTGTATGTTTTTGCGTTTACAACAAATTCAGAATCCGGGGGCTCGTCCAAAAGAAGCTTATCTAATAACGGCGAACCATATAAAACACTAAGAGGTTATTTGACCTCGGCACCCCAAAATTATTGTTGGTTTGCAACAGTCTCGCACATAATTATTGGGTATTTCTTGTCACGCCTTTTAATGAGTATATATAAACCTTTTAACATAAGACCAGCAAAACCACTCGTAGATTTGGAATCAGAATAAGATACCCGTGAATAGCTCGACATACGATGTTCAACTAGCCCGATAAAAATGATCATATCTGTTACAAATCAAGCTTCATTACTTGATAAGAATATACATAACCATATACTTGTAAAGGAAACCCTTTATCAATTCGTTTACAGCGATAAAAGTAACAGATGAGATAAACAAGAAAAATATATAAAAAGTAAATGTTGGAAATGCATGATTTGAACACAAAGCTTCTCAATTAATAAAAAATATCATTAGGACAACCAAATTTACTAAAGCCACAAAATGCCATGCTAGTTTATGTCATTCGTGTTTAATTACTATTGTATTTGTTTTCAATATATATTACATATTAACCTTTAACTTGGTAACCAACTATCATAAAATATGAAAAACTAAAAGACATAAAAAGGAAGCTAAATTGTTTTAAGACATAAAAGAAATACAATGTAGAAACAAAATTTTCAAAAAACTAATATGAGTATACAAATTATTCTTTACTATTCTCAAATAATAATGTATTACATAACACACCTCTATTTTGAATATCCAATACACAAAAAATATATAAGCTAACACATTTTTCTTTCAAGAACCTATGTGGGATTAAACACCATTTTTCGTGCCCGCTATCATTGAACCTGGGGCTTAAGGTTGCATCATTTTGTTAATCCTCACACAAATCATCTTTGTGTATTGTCCAAATAATATATGCATATTGGTTGGTATTAATGATAATATAGTAAGAGTAACGGCATGTTTTAATCTCTCAATAATTTACAGAATAGTAGATAATGAATGACGTTGGGTGTTTTTTAATGGTTTTGATAGACTATATTTCATCATTTCTTCTATGTAAAAGCAACAACAACAATATCTGTTACGAACAAATAAATAAAGAACATAACTTACTCTAATAAAACGTCAATAAATTAGCATACACATGATCCTCAAAACATGATCCTCAAAAAAGAAAGTCATAATAATCTATATTTAGCATCAGTTTAAGTACAAATTTGGTGTGAAAACACATCGATGGTGACGAGGTATGGTTACATTACAGACACATGAGTCAAAAACTTGCCTCTTCGAGCAACACGAATAGAACAAACCTTGTATATTTTTATGTATTAAAGAAAGGAGAAAATTTGGCATGGTAGAGCTAAGCCGCAATCACCAGACACTTTGTAATGGTGATCAAGATCGAAGCCAACCAAGAACATCCCCCTCCTGAGCTAAAAAATTTATGTAACATGTTTATACAGGTATACTATAATTGAATATGATGAAGAATTGTTTTCAAAACGTCCAAAATTTTGAGTTATTGTAATATATATGGCTTTCAAAATATTAGAGACTCTTTTAACTAATTATGTAGTTGATCGATCTACTTTATAGGAATTGTGTTGTTTAAAGAATTTTGGCATTATCTGAGTCTATTTATAATATACGGAAAGTACATAATTAAAAGAAACATTTTATGTAAAACCCAAAAGAAATTTTTGAATTAAAAAGTTAACAATTGTACAAACTTTCTTTTCATTCACCTATATATGTGGGGCTAAAACTATAAAAACCCGCGAGTTGCTCAGTGTAGGATGTTCAACTAGTACTTGGAAGCCTTTGGAGTAGGCCTACGGATATCGTTTAAGAACTAAAATGACCAGTCTTTTGTATCTAAGAGCTTCAACGTGTAAATGGAAAAACCTAAAAAAACGAACAAAGTATACTTGTTACCCATAATATAAACTGGATGTCTATAGAAGTTAGACATCCAGATATTACATTGGAGGAACATAATACACAACACTCAACCAGGGTCGGATTTAGTATACGGCGAGGTGGGCGACGACCCAAGGCATCATATGTTTAGGGGCATCAGATTATGTATTAATGTTATATTAAAATATGAATGAATTATAAAGATGTCGGATGTGTTTTTCTTTTCATCGTACTGGAGGAACAAAGAACAAAGGAAGAAGATGAAATATATTGCTGAGAGAGAAAAGAAAAAGGGTCCTAATATTAATACCCCAAATCTCGCAAAAAGTAAAAAATATACAAAAAAAATTATACTTTTTGTCCCCTTTTCGCCGAGTTTACAGTCCAGCATAGTTTTTTTTATCATTTTCGATTCCGTATTTTTGTCTGTTTATCACTTTTAACCTATTAAACTTTATAATTTTCATTCCGTATTTTCAGGATCTCTGTTTAATTATATAAATAAAATTATAAAAAATAAAAATAAAAAAACTGAAAAAACAAGGGGGGGTATCATTGGCTTTTTATGAGTAAGGATAACCTAACCTAATTAGAAATTACTTTGTAGTAATTGGGTAAGATATTAGTGGGCTTTTTAGAAATTAAATGGAATCATCATGTTAATTTTTTCTTTAAAATGACCTTTTAATCTAAAACATTTTCGAAACAAACCAAAAATTCAAGATGATTTGCTAAAAAATCCTATCGATTTTAAAAATAACATTATTTTTTAATAAAATATTGATTACAAATGTTGATTTTTTGGTTAAAGAAACTCATTCGTATTAGTTTATTACTACTATCACTCGTAATAGTTTAGACTATACGTTGATTACTATATTACTGTATGTAAGTGCTAATATTTAAAAGACATGTTTCATTTATAGGAAACTATTATTAGCTGGATAATTATCATTCCAAATATCTTGGCAATCAATTGTCAAATATTAGTTGTCATCTTTATCTAGCTATATTATTATTTGTCAATCATTATCTAGTTACTCATTGTATCTATATATACATGTATGCTTTGATGAAATGGGAGACAAAACATTTACCATTCTAACATGGTATCAGAGAGATATTAGAGCTCTAGGTACACAACCCACCACAAAAGAGTTATCCTCCGGTCATCGGTCTCTTACTAATGATTCGGAGGGATCCCGCTTAATTTTCTTTCGCTTTATTGTTTTTCATAAGTACTTTTTTCTTTTTTAATAAACCCCAACATCATTGTCTCAACATCATTATTCTTGTTTTACGACCGAAAATCATTATCATTATACAAAATTAGTTGGTCAAAAATGCCGCTCCTACCTAATGGCAAAATAAGCCATGACGTAAAAAAACGTCACGCAAAGGAGGAAGCCGCAAGCAGTCAGCAACTATGCCGTCGAATACGGTTATTCTTGTCTCAATAAACAAAGAAGATGATTGAATAAGAGGGTTTCAACATATGTTCCACTTTTCCATCGAGAAGCTTGACGTTCAAACTGCGGGGGAGTATTAGCTGGATTATTATCATTCCAATTATCTTGGCAATCAATAGTCAAATATTAGTTGTCATATTTATCTAGCTATATTATTATTTGTGAATCATTATCTAGTTACACATTGTATCTATATATACATTATATACATGTATGTTTTGATGAAATGGGAGACAACACATTTACCATTCAACAACTATAGCAAATGCTATTGCTTAGGAAATGCAAGAAGGCATTTCACATTTTATTTGTTAAATAGAAATGAGTGTGAAAATCAACTTTTTCACTTGACTAAGTTAACAAAACCGGAAAATATAGTGTGTTATTCGCTTCGAATGGGGCATATAACGTGTCGTTCGCCCAGTGCAGCAAAAACCTCAGGACCGGCCTGCACTCAACTTGCACAAAGGATATATACCTCGCTATATAAGGTAACAAATATTTTTGTATGTGATCAATGTTGGATAATATCCAATTCTTTGTTTCGCTGATCAAAAAGTCATATAAGTTATGAGCTTCAATAGTTGCAGTAAAGCTCAACACAACCAAATTTACTGAAGACGATCTAACACATTAAGATGCCTCGGCTGACATGTAGTCCACAAAATGTGGTATAAGTTAATGTCGTTCATGTTTAATAGGTATACGTTTTGTGTGTGAATAACTCGACTATTCGAGAACGGCCAGAGCACAAAAACATGTAACTGGACACTGGTACTTCATCCTCGACTTTTTTATTCAAATAAACAATACTATTATAGAAATATAGAGAAATCACCTGACCATTACGAGTAGTTGAATATATTAATTTTCCGTAATGCTAAGAGCACACGTAGTAAGCAAGACTCGATCGAGTCCTCCGATCTGTCATCACGATCGTGTCTTTGACCGGTCTGCGTCCTGCATGGAGAAAAAGCAAAACCCGGTCGTTTTTTTATAAAGTCGTCCTTTTTTGTTGGTTGTGAGTGTGTGTTTATTGAATTGTTTATGTAAAAGGAAGAAAAAAATAGTGTAAGTGAACAATCATACAAATTATGCATGGCATTGCAAAAGTTGTTTTCATAAGAAGCAGATTATACTTTGTGCAAATTTAGGCAACCAATATAAACCTCACTATTTAATGTAACAAAACCCTGTACTCACAGAAAGTATTCTGTTCATTCACGGTGGGACTAGAACCCCGTACCAAATTATTTACCTATACTTCAAATGTTAACGGCCAAATTCAAAGATTCTTACTCAATTAAAAAAAATCAATTGTTCAATGATTACGGCAATTAAGGTGCATTGATCACCGTATATAAACAAGTAATTCGTAGTTTTCTAAATAAAAGTATTGACAAGAACAAAAAAAAAGCTGGTCCCAAGTGACTCGACACTTTCTAGAACTTAAAACGAAAAAAAGTTGGTCCCAAGTGACTCGACACTTTCTAGTCTTCGAGAAAGGGCGTGGGCTCAAATCCCACTTCTGACACCAAGGCCCAAGACTAGACAAGATCGTAGGTCCAACAATAGAAAATCTTTGCAACAATGTTCTATCTTGAAGTCACTAGCTACATGGGGGAAAGATGATGGTATCGCAACGTTAGTTTAAAACATGTTGGATGTTGCTAGGTCGGGATCCTTTGGTGAGGGTCGAGGTGATTTGATGGAGGATAGAACAACGGGCAATACCAACATCAAACAATGTCTTCGCAAGGTTGCGGATGGGCACTTTACAGCTGCAGTAAAAGTGCTATCCTCTTCTGGTGTAGCTCCATACTCGGGTGATACTATTAAAGCCTTGGAGGCTAAGCATCCTTACAAGCCACCCCCATCCATGCCGAGCAACACTTTTTATGAGTCTACTCTTATAGCAGAGATTGATTGTGTCTTTGGTTGCATTAAATCCTTTCCTAAATGTACTTCATGCGGGATAGATGGTTTGAGGGCACAACATATAATAGATGCTCTATGTGGAGAGGGTTCTGCTACTACCACAGATCTCTTAATGGCCATCACATCGGTCGTTAATTTATGGATGGCAAGGAGGTGTCCGTCTATTTTGACAGAGTTTGTTGCATCTGCTCCTCTCACGCCTCTACTAAAACCTGATAACGGGATTCGACCTATTGCAGTGGGCACTATATGGAGACGTTTGGTTTCCAAGGTTGCTATGAAAGGTGTGGGTAAGGAAATGTCCAAGTACCTTGGTGATTTCCAGTTTGGAGTCGGAGTGTCGGGTGGTGCTGTGGCTGTTTTACATAGCGCCAATAGGGTGTTGACTGAATACCATAATGATGGGTCTCTTGCATTGCTCACTGTGGACTTCTCAAATGCATTTAACCTTGTGGATAGATCGACACTACTTCATGAAGTTAGGGTGAGGTATCCTTATATTTCTTTGCGGGTAAATTTCTTATATGGTCAAGCAGCGAGGTTGTATATAGGAGACACACATATTTGGTCTGCCACGGGAGTGCAGCAAGGCGACCCATTGGGACCTCTTCTTTTTGCTCTTGTCTTGCACCCGCTTGTACATAAGATCAGAGACAGTTGCAAGCTTTTTCTTCATGCTTGGTATCTTGATGATGGAACCATTATTGGAGATTCAGAAGATGTATCCAAGGTGTTAGACATTATAAAGACGACTGGTCCAGGTTTGGGTCTTGAACTTAACATCAAGAAAACAGAGATTTTTTGGCCCTCTTGTAATGGTACGAAGCTTCGGGAGGGTTTATTTCCGGTTGATATTCGTAGGCCGTCTTTGGGTGTGAAGCTTCTTGGGGGGGCTGTTAGTAGAGATGCAGATTTTATTAGTGGGTTGGCTATGAAGAGAGCCGTAAATGCTGTTGACTTGATGGGTCTTCTTCCACAACTTCATGACCCACAAAGTGAGCTCTTTTTGCTTCGTTCATGTATGAGTATTTCTAAACTTTATTTTGGTTTAAGGACATGTCAACCTATACACATGGAGGAGGCGACTTTGTTTTTTGACAAAGGGTTGCGTGGTTCAATCGAAAATATAGTGGTTTGTGGAGGACCTTTTTTTGGTGACTTACAGTGGAGACTTGCTTCTTTACCCATTCGTCTTGGCGGGTTGGGCTTGTACTCAGCAAAAGTGGTCTCCTCCTATGCTTTTGTGGCCTCGAGGGCCCAATCTTGGGTGCTACAAGACCACATCTTACGTGACAGTGGTATATGTGGTATGGACGATGATTACGTTTCTGCTTTGGCTTGTCTTCGTGATACGATTCCAAGCTTTGTTTTAGCGTTTTCGCTAATAAGGACGCCACCCCATCTAAAGCCCAAGAAACATTGGCGAATGCCCTTTTTAGTGAGATGGTCAAAGATATGGAAGCCCACTTTGACATGACGGTTAGACAGAAAGCAGTTTTAGAGTGTCTGCGCGCACCACATGCTCAAGATTTCCTACAAGCTATCCCCATAACCGGGCTCGGTCAACATATGTCGCCGGTGGAATACCGCACTATCCTTATGTATCGCCTTATGATTCCATTATTTCCGGTTGATGCTATATGCCCTATTTGTCGCAAGGCATGTTTGGATTCTTTTAGGGAACATGCGGTTCATTGTAAAGAACTTCCGGGCTTCAAGTATCGACATGATTTTGTTAGGAACGTTCTTTACGACATATGTAGGCGTGCCGGGACTCCCCAAGAAAGAGGCACCTGTGAATTTCTTGACCGACCCGTCAGATAGAAGATCCACACTGAGACCCGCTGATGTTTTGGTTTTTGGAGGGTTGGAGGTAAACATGCGTGCGTTGATTTGACAAGGGTTTCTCCTCTCGTGGGGCTAGGCAGTCGAGATTTTACAGCGGGTCAGGCTGCTATAAAAGCCGCCTCGTGCAAAGTGACTAAACACGAGAAAGCATGTGTTGAAAATCAACACGTGTTTATTTCTTTCGCGTTTGATACATTTGGTTTCCTTGCACCTGAGGCGGTGGAGCTACTTACGAGAATACAACGTGTTATGAATTGTAATGTTTTGACTCCTAAATCCACAAACGTTGTATTTAATATACTTGTTTTTGCTATACAAAAGGGCTAACGACGCATCTTGTTGCCCGTTTGCCTTCTCCTAATATATAAATTATAATTATTAATAACGCTTATAAAGTATTCCTTCCAACAGTTGAAGATGTAATTTTTTTTAGCTTTTTACCATCTCCATTTATAGGAGAGAATACCAAATCTACACCTCATTATATATAAGCAAACAAATTTTCTCCTGGATGACCTATTTGGGATATAACCAAACACTCTAATTCAATAGTACTGCTACGTATTATATTTTGAAAATTTGTTCGTAGTTTTGAATCCGGTCTTATTAATATATTATAATTTACATATCACGAGAAAAAAAAAACGGGCAACAAGCTGCGCCGCTAACCTTTTTTGTTATAGCAAAACCAAGTATATTAAATATAAAGTTTGTGGATTTAGAAGTTAAAACATTACTATTTATAACACGTTGTATTCTGGCAAGTAACTCCACCGCCTCACGTGCAAGGAAACCAAATGTATCAAACGCGAAAGGAATGAACACATGTTGATTTTCAACACATGCTTTCTCGTGTTTAGTCACTTTACACGAGACGACTTTTATAGCGGTCTGACCTGCTGTAAAATCTAGACTGCGTAAATGAGGCAACGTATTATATTACAATGGTTCAAATGTATGAAACACTGTTATATCAAATAGATTAGCAATCGTCACCAACTATGGCACACATGATCTTATTAAGTCAAACTCGGCCTAAATGAGACACTGTGGCTATGTATGGCGTGTGAGCTAATTATCAGAGCTTATCGTAAAATAAGCTTATTATTTTTAAAAAATAAGCTACTATTAAAAATTAGTTTCATTTGAAAAAGAATGTTTAAAAAAATAATTTGTTAAATAAAATGTTAGTTAAATTAGCATGTACAAATAAACTCACGCTACATGCTCTACTGATCTGCTCTAACTTCTAAGAATGCCATACATACCCTTTATTTGTTCAATTGTTTTTCTCTTAATAAAGTCCATCTTTTATTCCAAAATTGCAAATTTCAACTTGCAATTATATTTAATTAGAACAATTACAAATGACTGAATAATCACAAGCGTAACACGAAAACATACAAGAAACATTAAACTCTCCAAGATCCATACATAAGAACACGAAGTCGCTTTTAAATCAAACATGTTGTTAGGATACTAATACTCATATTGTCACGTGCCAGCGGACCCATTACCAACAACAGGCGGCATCCCATGCGGTACGTGGAAGGAAGTACACAAATAGCGGAACTGATGGACCGTGATCGGATGTTAGCATAGCCCAGATGTAAATCAAAATAACGAAGGTGGGGATTGTGGTGGTTTAAACGTGGTGAACAAGTGCATGAATAACTTGTTATCATGTAATTCTATTGAAACTTTTATTTATTAAAGGAAATGATAAGTGACGATTTATATTTCAAAAAAAAAGTTTTGGTTTTAGAAAACAACATAAATTTTTTCGTTTTAATAGAATTATATAATGCATAAAAAAAATTTATGTTCATCTGTGTGGGAATAAAACCAATTTTGAAACTCACGAAAAGTATCAAAAAGTTTTTAAACAAAAAAATACAATTCGATAGTTCCACGATTACGGCAATTACGGTGCATTGATCACCTTATATCAAACAACCTTTTCATGAAATTTTCCTCAAATCTTTCTAGAGTTGTGCTGGACATGCTGAGATTGATTTAATTCGCGAAACCATAATAAAAACGAGTATCCGTCCTTCTAAGGGTTATGACACAAACTTACGCTACATAAGCCATTCGACAACACAAATTGTAGGATATGTAAATCTTGTTTATGTTTTAGAGAGAGAAAGAGATAGAGAGATGGTGGATTTCACACTTTTAGAGAGAGAAAGTTAAGAGAACTATATGTAAATTATGAAACCACACACCCTCTCTATCAAAGGAGAGGGTTTATATACCCAAGCCCTTGTCATGGGCTTGGGCTTACATTTGGGCCGACCTACACATGTTGTAGGCTAGGCTTTGGTTTGTTTGTTTAATTAAGATAAGTAACTAAACTACGAGCTATTACATGGACTATTGTTGGAGTGACCGATCCTTCTTAATACGTAAAATGTATTTCCAACAATCTCCCCCTAAGGGAGGTCACTCCAAACAAGGGCATTACCCAAGTTACAATAATAAGATAAACCTAGCATACTATGCTTGTCTTGAGCTTGTAGTCTTCGTCTTTCTTTTTTCTTTTTCTTTTCTGGTGAACATGCTGATGTGATATTTGATATCAATCTTTAGCATCAATCTCTTGCCTTGATCTCGTGCTTCCATCACTTGTGATCTTCGCCTCTTCGTGACACCGTGTCCCACATACTTATACCTTCGTAATTCTTGAAAGCTTCAGAGTTTGATACAGCGGAAGACTTAACTTTTAGGCTTTCTTGAATTAAATGAGATATTAAGTGCATGAAGTATAAGCATGCGATGACGACTTCTTCTTGGATTCCGCAACGCCACCGTCTTCAAATGCCGCAACATAAGTAGACACGAACGAAATGGCTTTGAACATTTCATTCTAAATTGGTAGCATTTTACCTCCGGTCGGTGAAGACCGTTGGACGATATTAGATATCGTACCCGTGACGGATAGTTTCAATTAAGTAACTTCCTGACAGGATTTTGCGGGTAAACCCGTTCTCTTTATTCCACCGTCCAAAGCTGACTGCGAACATAAAGAGTGAATCATTTGGATAATAATATCCGCATGATTTGAAGCCGTCAATTCATGTTCCTGGAACAAGTGAAATTCAATTAAGAACCGCACCATCGTTGCTTTCCAGTTGTCACGAGCTTGATTCTTATAGAATCTTGCAAGTTACCTACCAAGTGCTGTTTGAGGTTAACACTAGAAGGATTTCCACTCATCATTGTGAACACTAATGTATCACTCTAAGTGTTCTGGCAAGATCACTAAGATATTGCGTAGAGGCCTGGAACGTGTTTAAATTCAGTTAAGAATTAAACAGTTGTTGCTTTCCAGTTATCATAAGTTTGATTCATAAAGAATCGCACAAGTCACCTACCATGAGCTTTTTGATATTCGCTCAAGAAGGATTTCTATCTTCATTGTAAATACTTTCGTATTACTCGGATGTTCAGGCAAGATCATGAAGATTTTGCGTAGGACTCTTAAAATCTTTCTTACTTTTCACAGTGTGTGAAGAAGCAAGGAAATATGAAAGTGTGTCCTAATGAGATATTTTATGATCTCAAATGGCTCTAGACTCGATCGTGCACTTTGGATTTTAGTGATCGGAGGCTGGAGAGGAGTGCCACCTTTTCAATACCAAATTATTCAGAGTGAATAAATCAATAGACAACGTGTTGTCTCCGTGTGATTAAAACAAATACCTTTTGAGAGATATCTGAGTTAGCTGGGAGGGGTTGTGCATTGCATCACTGGGTCCATGATGTCTGTCTTCAATATCAAGAATCATTAAAATGATCTCAATAGCATATGTATTGACCCGGTTTCTGCCTAAAGTTGTAAGGAGGGCTTCTTTCTTTACACCCTTTATCTTTACAATTCTTTTTCATTCTTCAACCCCTTCAATGCTTACCAATACGTCATAACTAGCACCTTGTTGTGATTGTTCCAGTGCTAACTTAAGTACTTGGTCGGCATTCAGCTACGTTCACAATCTTTCTCCAACTTTCCTAAGGACTACTATTTCTAGCTATGGAATGTCCTTGGGAAGATTCCTCTGGTTCTAGAGGAATCACAGGACTTAACCTATCCTACCATCCTTATGTCACCATAATCTTCATCGTCGTGAAATAAATGGGTTTTGGGTAAGTGTATGTCACCATGAAAATCCATTTTGATATGCAAATCTGTTTTGCTCCCCCTTAACATATGCCACGATATTCGAAAACATTTCGCACATGTCGGGATGAGCCAGCACATTAAGTCAAACCATTTGTGATAATATCCCATATTAATCACATTTTCTCCCTCATATTAAAAATATTAACCCAATCGATGTTTTTAATATCAATTGATTTAATGAAGTTTTAACAAAGGTTTTGGGAAGAAAAATGCAAGTCCGTTTTATCTTCGTGATTCCAAATGTATGAGATATGATATCGATTTGTAACATGATCACATATTCACCATATTAGAAAAGAATTGAAAAGGTTGGACCTGATAGATGAGAACATCATATGATAAGATCAAATGGTTCTTGTCAGCATATGTTGGTCGCCTCGTCACGTCTGAAGTCATCTGTTGACACCACATGTACGATTGGTATTGTTGTCTTGACACCAACTTGTGAACTTGGCACGTTCAGCATCGAAGATTCTGAATGCTTGACAATTGCTCCCCCTCAATTGTTGACCCGTGTTCTATTGAAAGAGCTGTAGTCGTCGGTTGAGTAGTCGCAACGTCGAGTATGTAGATACCAATTGTAGATAGCATGGTTGTAGAGATGATAGCTTCATAAAAACAAGACTTCTCTTGTTTTAACAAATAAATGCACTGAAACGTACATAGATTTGTGTTAGACCAAGTTATAAAGTAAACTTGATCCCTTACAAGGTTTTAAAGTAAACCTTGCCTGAGAAAATTAATTCCCGTTGAGAGCCAAAGCTTTCATAAGAAATACTTGACTTTAATGTGAAAACCGGGTTGCAGTCAGAAATAACTACAAGCCATATAGGCATGTTTTATGAAATATTTACAACTTTTGTACGAACTCTATTTATGGCGCCGTGTCGATATTAATCAACATTTCTAAGGCCGTAAATATTATCGTACCAAAAGACATGCCTTTTTAGAAATAAAGTAAAAATATTTTTGGATTTTTCTAGATTTTTCAATTTTTATGGTTTTTATATGGTTTTATATTTTTGTATTTTGCTTTTGTGGATAAAAATATAAACAATATATACAGATGATCACCAGGGATACGGAGAATAGTTTTACCAAGACTATTCTTTCGCTTCATCTGCGAGTTCCTTTAGAGTCTCAGGCGAGAAGGTTCTCATTCCTAGCTTGTCGGCCAAAAATTCAATTCGAGCTCGATCTAAAGCCTTCGTGAAAATATCCGCCAATTGATACTCAGATCGGACAAAGTAAAGCTCTATTACTCCATTTTCCACTTGCTCCTTGATGAAGTGGTAGCGAATGTCAATATGATTCGACCGGGAGAATTGAACGTTGTTGCAGCATAAGGCAATTGCACTTTTGTTGTCGCAGTACATCGGAATCTTGTTGAAACCTAGACCATAGTCGGTTAATTGCGATCTCATCCAAAGAATTTGAGCACAGCAACCGGACATAGCTATGTATTCTGCTTCCGTACTTGAAATTGCAACGCTTTTCTGCCTTTTTGATGCCCAACTGATTAGTCGATCTCCTAGTAGTTGCAAAGTTCCACTCGTGCTACGCCTTGTATCTTGACAACCCGCGTGATCCGCATCTGCATATGCCATTAGTGCAATAGAAGAGTCCTTCGAATACCAAAGTCCCCGATTAATGGTTCCTTTAAGATATCAAAAGATCCTTTTAACAGTAGCCAAATGTAACTCAGTAGGTCGAGTTTGATACCTAGCACACATACATATAGCAAATTGAAGATCAGGTCGACTAGCTGTGATATACAGAAGAGTACCGATCATTCCACGATAAAGTGTCGGATCAACGGCAACTCCATGTGGATCTGCATCAAGTTTAGTTCGTTCCACCATTGGAGTATCCACGGGGTCACAAGATTCCATCTTATACTTCTTAAGCGATTCAAGGGCATACTTGGATTGATTGATAAAGATGCCTCTGAGACTCTGAGATATCTGAAGACCTAAGAAGAATGATACCTTGCCCATCATTGACATCTTAAACTTGGAAGACATGAGTGTCCCAAACTCATCCGATAAGGTTTGGGTCGAGGCCGCAAATATAATATCATCAACATATATTTGTACCATAATCATATCTTTACCTCGTTTCTGAATGAACAGCGTAGGATCCACCTTGCCTTTAGCGAAGCCTTGCGTAATGAGGAATTGTGACAATAGATCATACCATGCGCGAGGAGCTTGCTTCAACCCATAGAGAGCCTTCTTAAGCTTGTACACATGATTAGGATAATTAGGATTCACGAAACCATCCAGTTGTTGAACATAGACCTCTTCCTTGAGTTCACCATTAAGAAATGCCGTCTTCACATCCATCTGATAGACGATCATATTCATATGGGCTGCATAAGCGAGGAATAGTCGAATAGCTTCCAAACGGGCAACAGGTGCAAAGGATTCCATAAAGTCGATGCCCAATAATTGCTTGTATCCACGAGCTACTAGTCGAGCTTTGTTTTTCAATATTCCGCCTAACTCGTCGAGTTTCACCTTGTAAACCCATTTCAAAGTGAGTAACTGCACTTGATCCGGGCATGGGACAAGTTCCCAAACATCAAGACGTATGAATTCGTTAAGTTCTTCTTGCATAGCTTCTATCCAACAAGATTGAGTAAAAGCTTGTTGCCATGTCTTAGGTTCAACTTCAGTGAGAAAAGCATCAAAGTGACAAAACAATGCACTTTCTTGTAGCTGACTTCGTGTGGATACTGGACGATTAGGGTCACGAATAATAGAATCTATAGGATGATCCTTTGTCCACTTGCTGTCATGTTCACGAATCCGTGGATTGGAGTAAACTGTAGAAGGAGCTTCCGCTGAGGTGGACGACCCGGCTTGATTAGGGTCGGGAATAGGTACACCAAAGAATGGAAGTTCACGATTTGAGCGAATTCCAAATCGTGATCATCATCATCCTCTTCATCATCAATGGGCATGACATGGGTAGTTGAAACAGGTGTTGGCTGAGAATTACTTGTTGAAGGTATATCTTGACCAATTGTAGGTGCAGACATATCTGATTGTGCATCGGTTGCTGGAGCGACAACTTCGGTTATCGGAGCTATTACCTCAGGTTCTGGAGCAACAATAGTTGTAGGAGTAAAGAATTCATCAAAGAACGGTCGAAACAACGTATCCCATTCAGTCCTAGAAGGTGGTGTAAATGATGATGAAGTAGGGTTGTTTGGGACAAGACCAGAGCTAATGTTACTGGGTCCCATTTCATGAAGTGCGGGTTCAGAGCTGCTTTGCTCAGAAGCCATTGCTGTCAGCTCATCAAAATCAACATTCATAGTTTCGAGGATCTTGCGAGAGTTACGGTTGTAGATCCGGTACGCCTTCTTTGCGGGTGCATAACCAATGAAAATACCAATATCAGCCTTTGGTTGAAGTTTTCCCAAATTGTCACCATCATTATTTGGATAGCAAAGAGAACCAAATACATGAAGATATGATAAATCTGGTACTTTTCCATGGAGAAGCTCATGAGGTGTTTTACCATGACGTTTACGAATTAGTGACCAGTTTTGGGTGTACACTGCTGTAGATACTGCTTCTGCCCATAAAAACAATGAAGCCTTTGCGTAAATTAACATCGTTCGAGCAGCTTCCATAAGTGTGCGATTTCGCCTTTCAACGACACCGTTTTGTTGTGGAGTGCGTGCAACGGATGTTTCATGAGATATTCCAACTTCTTCATAATAATCACGCAAGATTTGATTCACAAATTCGGTTCCATTATCTGTACGAATGCGTCGGACAGTAGTGTTGAGACGCACTTGAATCATCTTGAGAAATCCGATGATGAATTTAGGTGCCTCATTTTTTTCTTTAAGAAATTTCACCCATGTAAACCGAGAGTAATCATCGACAATGACGAGGATGTACTTTTTGCCACTAAGACTTTCAACACGCATTGGCCCACAAAGATCCATATGCAAAAGATAAAGTTTCTCTTGGTTTGTGTCTTCAGTCTTGGGTTTGTATGACTTCTTAGTGCTTTTCCTCATTGTACACGCGGACACACAAATGATCCTTGTGAAATGAAAGTTTAGGAAGACCACGAACAAGTTCGTTTTTTTCCAAATGATTAATAGCGTCAAAGTTAAGATGAGATAACCGTCGATGCCATAACCATGACTTAGTCTTTGATGCTTTGGAGAGAAGACACATGGGAGAAGCGGCCATCATGTCTTGTAGAGACAAAGTATACAAATTATTCCCTCGAGTACCTTTCAATAAATCAACCCCTTCCAAATTACGAATGAAGCAGGTATGCTCTCGAAAAGCAACTTCTAGGTTTGCATCACAAAATTGTCCCATAGAAAATAAGTTGTGACCGAGACCTTCCACATAATACACTCTCGGAATTATAACATTCCCAATATGATATTCACCATAACCCATTATCTTTGCAGTATGATCATTTCCAAATCGAACCGTACCAAGAAACTTGCTGACGAAATTTCTGAGCTGAGAGCGATCTCCGGTCATATGCTTGGAGCAACCAGAGTCCAAATACCAGAGAACAATTTGGACCACCTGTTTTCAATAACAACAGTAGACAATGCATTGGAAACTATTGGTTCCGGAGTGTTAGCAGATACAGATATAGAATTATCAGAATTGCTAACATTTTTTAGACCCTTAGATTTCCTGCGTTTTCTAATGTGAGTTTTAGCACTAACAGGTTTTACTGTTCCAACTTTCTTAGGTTTTGGATTATTCGCGGGCACTACAGTGGGAGTAGACCTATTTAAAGGGCACTTGGTTCCTACAGTAGTGTTGGTGTTCCTAGTTAAAGGACACGCTTGTGTTTTGGTAGCCTTGGTACTCCTAGTTAAAGGGCACGCTTTCTTCGCTTTAGTGGGAGTGATCCTAGTCAAATGGCACGTATTTCCTACTATAGTGAAAGTTCTACCAGTGGGGCGCCACATCCAACCAACTTGGGTTAACACTTTCCCAGTCGGTTTCCATTCTAATCCATTTTTCCGGGCATACATCTCATTCACATGGTCAATAAGGCAAGAATCATGACGACTAGAAAACATACATTCATTGCAATTCCAACATTTCAAATTAGAATTCACACTAGGCTTAGAACGCTGCACAACCGCAGAGCCTTTAGGTTTAGCTACATGATTCTTTTTATTCAAAACAGAAATAACATTCCTAGGATGGGCTTCTACTTTCTTCTTCACTTGACTACTAGATGGGGGCAAGATCCTATCATTCTTCTTGTTTCTCTTAAGCTTAGATCTTTGAGCCTTAGTAGTGGTACTTACTCCTGTAGAAGGCAACACGGGAATATTAGAAGCTGGTTTTGATTCCGCCTTATCTTTAGTGACCAAAGTTTGAGATGGTTTAGTCCTAGGGCCCTTATTAAGTGGTGTGACGGCTATAAGGTTCCTTTTGATTGCACTAGAGGACGATGCTGAGACAGTGGCTGCGTTATCCACAACATTCTTACCTTTTAGAGTACGAAGTGTTTCCTTTAACTCAGCCAAGACCAGATTCTTATCACAAATTTATTCCCTCAAATCAGATATTTCCATCGACTTTCGATTCAATTTTTCAATCAATGATTGATTCTGTGCAGTGGTATCAACACATGCGGGCTGTACTGAATCGAAGAGTCGTGTATTTTTCTATTTTAAGTTATCAACTTTGGACAAAATCTTGGAAACTCGATTATCTAGATCAAGTCTAAAATTCTCAGCGGCCTCAAGTACGTTCACACATTTAAGCTCCTTAGATTTCTCTATTTCTATCGGCAAAGAGTTAGCAACTTTGTCACTTGGCTGACGCTGTTTTGATTGTAAATTCAATCGAAAATTCTTTTCAAAATTTGCATCATCGATATTAACACCTTCGAATGACGTTTCAAAGATTTCTTGAATAAATTGTTGCTTGCATTCAAGCGAAATACAATGTGTTTGAATCTCATCAAAACATTTTGAAAGCGAAGAATATGAATCTTGAAGCTTTAAAAATTCGGCGTCAGATTCGTGACAAGTACTATCTACCACATTATCCACAGATTCAACATTATGCACAATAGAATCATTATCAACACTTTTATTCACATAGACAGAAACTATATCATGAGATATCACTTGCTTTAGAAGCAAATCATTTTGGCGTGAAACCCGTTCTATTTCAAGTAAACTATTTTCATAAGCATCTTCCATTTCATTGAAAACACGTCTAACTTCTTCTATTTCCAAAAACAAATCTTGATCAATATTACGAAGACAAGCTTTAACATTGTTTACAAACAGAACAATTTCATCTCGAAACGCAGCTCTAGTGTGCTCAAAGTTCCATTCACCTTCCGTTATGGTTGTGGCTGTCGTACGTTCCAAAATGACCTTGTCAAAATCGGCTAAGTGTTGGTGAACCGCATTTAAGTTAACGGACGCCTTGCTTACCGGTGGGATTAACTTTGTTAGATCCGTTTTGACAAGTGTAGGAGACGTACTAGGAAGGTTTTCTTTTGACAAACTTTGGGGCACAAGAACTGTCAATTCTGCTAATTCCTTTTGTAAGCGAATGCGTGTCTTTTTCGAAAATTGATCTTTGTTATGTTGATCATAATCAATTTTATGGAATTTTGAAAGCATTTTAGAATGAGTTTCATCCCCAAGTGATTGTGTCTCCTCAGTACTACGAACAAAAGGTGCTTCTTTCGATTTTCCAATTACGGTCATATCATAAAGACCAGGAATATATTCCTGAGCTTGTTTTGCATAACCGGGATTAGGTGGTAAATCTTGAAGACGTTTAAGTTCGAGTTCTTTAAATGATTTAGTTAAAAGATGAACCTTTTCTGTGGAAGCGTATTGTTTTAAAAGCTGTTGTTCTTTGAATTTAAGAAGTTTGGTGGCATTAATTTCTGATTCAACCTTTTTAGACTCGAGAGTTTCGAAATCCATTTTAAGTTTCTGAAAATCATTGACAACCGACTCCTTTTTTTTTAATTCATTAGAAAGATTAGCTTTTAATGATTCTATTTCTTTCAAGTGTTCAATCTTTTCAAAACAAAATTGGTCAAATTCAGAACATGTTATTTTCTCTGCTTGAGGGACCATTTCAAAAGCTTTGACCTTTTCTTTATGCAATGCAAGCTCAGCAGTTAGGATGGAATTGGTATCTACGGATTGTCTGAGGGCCATATGCATTTGATCAATAATATGTTTAGGCACCATGACCAAATCATGTTGAGCATAAGATTCCATACCCGTCGTAGCATTTGGTTGAGGTTCACTCAAATGTGTTGGATTGGGTACCACATCATTTGAATTACTAATTCCCGAATGCTGTTCGAGGTTGTCATTTTCATGCCCAACTTGATTTTGGTTATCATCAATATTATTAGATGTGGTTGGTACCTCACTGATGACATCAGAACCGTAGTGAGAAAGATTAGCAACGAGAGCAGCTTGGGCAGAGTGAATGTCATCACAATCTGAATCATAAGCGTCAAGATCATCTGCTTGATAAGCTGTATTAGAAGTAGAAACGACTGCAATGCCTTCAGTATCTGCTGCCCCTAGGTCTGCAAGAAATGCTAACTCCTCTGAATCCAAGATCTTCCCCTTAGACTGAGCATCAACCAAATACATCTTCTCACGAAACCATGCATCATCCCTCCTCCTTTTCGGCTGAGTGCATTCCTTAGCCATATGACCTTGTCCTCGGCAATTGTAGCACGTCACAACCTTCTTGGGACCAATAGGACTCCCATTTCCACTAGCTTGAGAATTCCCAGTTTGATTGTTCCCAGTCCTTGTAGGAGGTCCATATGAATTTTGCCTTCCCTGAATTGGTTGCACCGTCACTTGACCATCTTGAACAGTGGCTTGTTGTCGAGGATTTGATGAGGTGCGGAGCTGATTGTTTGTTGGTGGAAATCCTCTAGTTGCAACAAGTTTTGACAAGTAGGCTGTGAGATGGTTTAGAACATCAGCTGGCGTATCATTTGGAGTAAAGACCGGTGCTTGGATTGGTGGAAGTTCATTAGAGTAGAAAGCTTGTGCTGGTTGTGCTTCAATTGGAAAATATCCTTGCTGGGGAGTATAGCCCATTGGAGAAGTGTTGGCTTGTGATGGTGATGTCTGATATGGTGGTTGCTGCGGAAAAGATTGTTGATGAACACCTTGTTGATATGCTTGTTGTGGCATCACTAGTGGTGGATAAGATGGTTGTTGTGGTTGCTGATAGTTGTGTGGTGGTGTTTGCTGCAAGTATGATGGTTGCTGATAAGTATAAGCCATGTTTTGTTGAGAAGCATACATTGCAAGTGGATCATGAACTTGAGGTGTAGACAATCGAGCCTCGATCACATGGCATTCGTGTTGTTGAAGAAAAGCTTGAAGTTGATCCACATTGGTGTTATGCAAATCCTTAGCCAATTTAACATCCCTCACGTATTTTTTCCATTCTGGAGGAAGAGTGTTCAAATACTTCGTGTTCAATTGAAAGGTAGGAATTGTCATGCCATAGATATTGAGCTCATTCAACAATAGGGTAAATCTCAGATAGTAATCATTGAGAGTCTCCCCTGGCACATAGGCAAACTTATCAAAAGTATCATAAAGCTTACACTCTCGTTCTTGTTTAGTTAACGAGGTGCCTTGCATGAGAACACGAATTCTATCCCATAACTCTTTGGCAACTTTATGTTTGCTGACGAGTTTGTAGACATCTGGAGGAAGGGCTTGGAGAATGATGTTTGTAGCATACTTATCACATTTGTCTTAAATCTTCATATCTCCAGTCAATTCACCCGTTGTGCGAGGACGAGTAGTTGTACCTTCCGTCACTGTACCATAATCTAATGGTCCATTGAGCACCGATGCCCAAATGAGATGTCCATTCTCCTTGTTCAACATATAAAGTTCCATTCGGGAAGCCCATTCCTCATACATAGTCTTCACCAACATTGGTGGACGATTATCAGTACCCGAGAGGATGGACTTATCCGTAAGAGATGTGTACTCCATTTCAATAAGTTAAGATTTACAAACGTTGATCGATCAATGAAAGAAAGTAAATGTGTTTGTTGTGGTGAGTTGAAGTCGAGAAACATCGAAATTTTTTAAGGAATAATTTTTGTTATCGGAATGTTGATCGGAATAGTGATCGGAATATCAGTCGGAATAGTGATCGGAATATCAGTCGGAATCTCCCGAATCGGAATAAACCCTAATCGGAATAACCTTGATCAGAATGTACCTAGTCGGAATACCAAATCTGAATACCAATCGGAATGTACCTAATCGGAATGCCTAATCGGAATATCTAATCAGAATACCTTGATCGGAATACCAAATCTGAATACCAATCGGAATGTACCTAATCGGAATGCCTAATCGGAATACCTAATCGGAATACCTAATCGGAATACCTGATCGCTATTCCGATTACACTGATCGGAATGTCCTATAAACCCTTTTCCGATGACCTGATCGGAATAATTCCCACTTTTCTCGGACAAAACTCAACCAATTCGTGATTTTAAGCCAAAAAATGATCAAAACACCCAAAAATTTTGTGTTTTTAGCCAAAGTAACTATACCAAATCCCTACCACAACTATGTAGAAGAATTGTATCAAGAAAAAACCATCAAAAACACAAAAAAAAAAATTGGACGTGTGAAAATGGATCAAAAATGGCGTATGAATCAAGAACACAAACACATGAACAATACAATCATCCCATGGCTCTTGATACCATTTGTAGGATATGTAAATCTTGTTTATGTTTTAGAGAGAGAAAGAGATAGAGAGATGGTGGATTTCACACTTTTAGAGAGAGAAAGTTAAGAGAACTATGTGTAAATTATGAAACCACACACCCTCTCCATCAAAGGAGAGGGTTTATATACCCCAAGCCCTTGTCATGGGCTTGGGCTTACATTTGGGCCGACCTACACATGTTGTAGGCTAGGCTTTGGTTTGTTTGTTTAATTAAGATAAGTAACTAAACTAAGAGCTATTACATGGACTATTGTTGGAGTGACGGATCCTTCTTAATACGTAAAACGTATTTCCAACACAAATTGGCATGAGAAAATCTTATTTACCATCTTTTAGTCCATGCCAGTTGAAATCGATGATGTGTCCCTTTTAATACAGAGTATATCCAAATTACTACATATAATAAAAGATGCGCAAAACCACCCATAGATTGGTCTATTGGAATCAAACCAAGATACACCGCGAGTTGTTCAAAATTGGATGTTCAACTAGTTCTTACCTCTTGGAAGCCTTTGGAGTTGGTCTATCGTTTAAAAGCAAAAATGAAAAATAAAAGCCTCCATGCCCAATAGGTTTTAAATGACCTCTCTTGTCTATATGAGAGCTTCAACGTGTAGATGGAAAATATACATAAAATAAACAAAGTACACTATTTACTCGTGATACAAATTGGATTTTCGTAGAAGTTAAAAATCCCGATGTTACCAATGAGAGATTCAACGTGTAGATGATCAAACATAAAAATTTGAACAAAGTATACTAATTACTAAACTTTTCATACAAGTTAGAACATCAAAAACGATTTTACCATTGAGTAACATAATTCACCATACTCAACTTGCACAATGGATATGTACATCGCTATATAAGGTAACAAATATATTTTTATGTGACTTATGTGAGATAACATCCAATTCTTTGTCTTGTTGATGAAAAAGTCATATTATGAGCTTCAACGCTGTAAAGCTCGACACATCCAAATTTAATGAAGACGATTGACACATGAGATGTCTCGTGTGACGTAGTCCACAAAATATCGTATAAGTTAATGTCATTCATGTTTAATAGGTATACGAAAAAATTTATTGTATTTGTTTTTAGTAATAGCATATACTTCCATGGTTCAAGTTCGTTCTTCCATTCGGACGGGTTGATATGAAAGTTTCAAGTTTTGCAAATTTTCTGATTAGTTTGTCAAAATTAACTTCTCTGTATTTACTTAATGCTAGGGGTGGAAATTATCGACATGACACGTTTAACGACACGAATCCGAAACGAAATTAAACATGTTTGGATAAGGATAAACAGGTTTGGGTTAAAGATAACCAGGTTTAGGTTTAGGTCAGAAACAAGTTAACCCGTATAATCTGTTTAATACATGGGTCATGTTTAGGTTGGGCAAGTATTAAACAGGTCGACACGTGAACCCATTCAAATATATATAAACATATAAAAATAAAATATATAACTTTAATTTTATGTTGTATTTGGATTAAATGTATTTTATTATGTAGTTAATTGAAATAAATCACGATAATAACTTATACATCATTGAAAACGTTTTTTTAATTATTTGTATGTTATCTTTATCATTATTTTACCTCTTAATATCATTTTTTCACATAAATTAGTTTAATCGACGAGGCACTAACTTTACTAACCGCTTGAGCTATTTACTTAAACAGGTTAAACGGGTCACAAACGAGTTATACGTGTTATGCAAGTTCGGGTTAAGGTTGAGTTTCGTGACACAAATTATTAAACGGGTAGTGTTTGGGTAAAGGTTATAATAACACGTCAACCTGCGAATCTGAATAGGTCAACATGTAGACGACTCGATTGTCACCTACTTAATGCAAACGACCACCCTAATAATAGGCTTTTCTCTCTGTCGTTGTAGTCGTCGAAAGCAACTAATTGATCCACGTTAAACATGAAATTATGTAGTTTCGTCGTCGGAAAAGATACGAAAATAAATATATTTGGGGGTGTATGAAACAAAGAAAGAATATTATATATATCAATATGTGGATCGACGGTGATATGGAAAATTGACGACGATGGTGTACGATCTATGGTGGGGTGCGACGGTGATGGTGGTTGAGAGTTATGGTTGTGTGTGTTTAGGTTGTGAAAGGTGTGTGTCGTAGAAAGATAGCGAAATGAATGAATGTGAAAGGAGTAATTTCAGGATTGAAGTTCAGATCAAATGCTTAGATTTGTTTCTTTGAACTTTTTTAGACGTTTGTTCTTGGAATTGTTCCTATGGTAAAAGGTTAACAATCATAGTACCATAAACGCATTTTTACACAGCACATATATAAAAAAAATACTTAAACAAAATGTTTTGGATGGTAAAAAGTCAACAATCATACACATTATTGGTAGTCTCACGGCGGCGATGTTTTATAAACATCGCAAATATGTACTGCCAACAACATTATATTTATGCCAATTTAGCATATCAATACCCAACTCACTATTTAAGGTAAGAAAATTTCTTTCCTTTCACCTATGTGGGACTAAAACTACTTTTTTACTCAAGGGAAGTATAAAAAAGTCTTACCAAATTATTTGCTCAAAATGTTAACAACTAAATTCAGAAATTCGATTGTTCTACGATTACGACAATTACAATGCATTGATCACCTTATATTAAACAACTTTTCAAGAAATTTTCCTCTTATCTTGTGAGTTGTGTTGCACATGAGATTCATTTAGTTCACAAAACAATAGTAAAAACAAGTATTCGTCCTTAATTAGTTTACACTGTCACACAATATCGCATCAAATGAGGCGTTCTCGACTACATAAATTGGCTTCACAAGTCTTATTTACCATATTTTAGTCTATGCCAATGGAAACCATAGATATGTCTCTCATAATACGGGGTATATATAACGCTTTTGACACAAGATCAGCAAAACCACTCGTAGATTGGGATCAAACTAAGACATGTGTTAGTGCTCGACATACGATGTTCAACTAATACAATAAAAATGATCATATCTATGAATCAAGCTTCATTACTCCATAAGAATATATATATATATATATATATATATATATATATATATATATATATATATATATATATATATATATATATATAACCATATACACTTGGAAAGGGAACCCTTGAAGTTGGTCATGACATTCTATATTTAGCATCCGTTTAAGTAAAAATTTGGTGAAAACACAACCATGGTGACGTGGTATAGTTGTTGTAATGATGATTCTCTGGGGATAAGAGGTCTGGTGATGATGGTTACCTTACAGATACATGAGTAAAAAAATTGCCTTTTCGAGCATTAACGACTTTATTATAAATCATTCCTACATTCTTACTCGAGTTGTGGTCTACAAGAGTTTGATTTCTTTCACAAAATTAAAATCAATTTAAGTATCCGAGTTTAATCAAATTACACTACACAAACTCGCATCACATAAGCCATTTTATACTACACTAATTGGAATCACCAAATCATAGTTACCCATACGAAATATATATAAAGCTTGTACAGGATCAACAAAACCATCCATAGGTTGGTGGATTGTAATCAAACCAAGATACCCGCGAGTTGTTCAATGTACGATGTTCAACTAATCGAGTTGGTCTACTGATATCATTTGACAATGAAATGACCCATCTTTTGTATCCGAGAGTTTTGTGCAGATGGAAAAACGTAAAAAAGTGAGCAAAGTATACTATTGAGTTGGTCTACTGATATCATTTGAGAATGAAATGACCCATCTTTTATATTCGAGAGTTTTGTGCAGATGGAAAAACGTAAAAAAATGAACAAGGTATACTAATTACCCATGGTATAAACTGACTTCTATGGAAGTTAGAAGTACAGATGCTACCTTGGAGGACTGATATGAGTGTAAATACTCATATCATTTATATCTTAAAACAATGAAATTATGCATGAAATGTATCAAAAATGCCTTGTATATGCTTGTTTCTTGTTTGGATGTGTGTAGGTACCAAGTTCGCGAAAACCGGCAATTATCGACACGAGTTTGAAGATAAAGATCAAAGAAGCCAAAATCGAGCTCGACTTGAGTGGATTTAATAATTATGCAAGTTTATGGACCAAGTGGGACCCACAAGAGCTTATTGGGCCTGAAAAGCCCAAATTTGGATACTAATTTTATTGCTTTTGATAAGGTCTAACACAAGGCCCAATACCTTGTTATATTACGGATGAATTGTTATTCAAAGTCCATGGTGCAATTGATAAAATACGGGCCCAAGCCCAAATTGAAATGGAATGAATAAACAAATGGGCTTTAGGGTTTTGCTCTTGTCAATCATGTGTATACACGTTATAAAAGTCACCCACTTTTACTTACCTCACACAATAAATCCAACCGTTTATTCATTCCACCCACCATTTCCTTCACACGTTACATCACTCAATAAATAAAATAAACCGTCCCACTCATATACCCACACACACGTTTTCACTTTCTCCACTCACATTAAAATAAAAGCTTCGATACTACCAAAGTCTTATCTCCCATCTTCACTCCATCTTCTCCAAAACAAATAAACCAGTAACTTTTAAGTTACTGTGCAAAAACCCTAGATCAATAAATATCCAAAATAACAAAGGGCTTTTTATTTAAACTATTAATTCTCTCAAAGGGTATTAAAACCCCCATGGTTTAAGGAAGAGAAGATGAGGAAGAGCTTAGCTACGTGGCGATTTATCATTGGTTGTGACACCTCACTCTTCCTATCCCACCAATCAAGAGCCTCAAAAGAAGCACAACTAGCACACACGGATGCCACGTTGGCAATCCGTGTGCTAGTGTGCGATTCTCCTCCATCCGTTCAATCAAAGAAAGAGAAAGTGAAGATCAAAGGCCGAAAATCAAAGGGAATATGCTCCAAGAGATGCGAATATTCTTCATCAGCAAGCCCTTGGGAAGGCTATAAAAACCCCCAATTATCTTGTAAAAAATCATCCTTTACTTTTCTTTAAAGTTATTCTGTTGAAATAGTTGTAGGATTAATTTTTGTATTTCTTTTTAAATCTTGTAATATCTCTTGAAGTTTAATAAAAGATCAGTTTATTTCATACAATCGTGTCTCGTTTAATTATTGTTTAAAGTTTTATATGAATTAATTTTATTAACTGTTTCACATAATGATGTTTATGATATTGGATATAAGCTAAATAATAGTTTATATTTAGTATTAAAAGTTAAGTTTTGGATAAAACTTATCCCCACTAGATAAGTGAAAAACAAATCAGTTGGTTCGAGATGGAGTTTAATGGTGATGGATCGTTTGATTATCATGGGTGTACTGGTCACTGGTGAATGGTGGTGTTGATTAGGGTTTATGTCAGCTCAGCGCTGCACATCGTCTCAACGGTTAACGTCAAAAGGTTCTAAACCCTTTTAATTTCATGTTATTTATAAGTTTTTCTTTGTTTGATTGAATCTGTGTCGTTTTTGTTATATGATGAAATGTTTGTCTGATTATTTTTAAACTGCGGTTAAGTTGAATGTTTGGATTTGAGAGTTAAATGGATGTGATAGATATACTGTTATATTCTATATGTTTAGCTAAAACTGATTTGAGGAGGTATATTACTGATTAATAATTCTTATGCTTCGATTTTTGATACTGAGTTAGAATATGACTGCTTCAGGTTTTGAATAACTGTTGGGATTAACCTCTTGATGAATTTGTTTAACTGTGTTTTATGTTAAAATTGGTGTTTGCTCATCATAGTTTGCTCGTTTAAGTTCTACTGAAATGTTGAGTTTATATAACTGCCTGAGTTTGAATGACATTTGTTTTGAGTTAGCTAAACATGTAGAGTAATTTATCTTATCTGCTTTGTGAGTTGGTTTTCACAGTCTGCTAATTCAAACGATTTAAGCTGCTATAGATAGATTTCTGAAATATTTGAGCTATAGAGCTGCTAGAGTTAGGATCGACTGATGTTCATAACTGGTGTGTTTTTGCTTGAGTTGCTTTATCAGTTAATGAACTTGCTGAGTTGATTAAGCTTGTTTATTCTTAATATTGTTATTTCATCTTTTTACCTGTTTGGTTTAAATCAGTTTTTTTACTGACATATCTGATTTGTTAACTGTTATAACTTGGGTAGTTTACTCCTTATATGATTTTAGCTGTTAAATTGTTCAGAATATCAGCTTATCAGATCTTAATGATCTGATAAGTCCATAAGGGTTGTTTCCTAGCAGCTTTAAGCAAATAAGCTTACCAAAAGTCTCTCCTGAGACATTCATTTTATTAATCTGTCAAAAAGAAATTTAATCAAAAAAATTTGTAGCTAATGGGTTTCGAACTCGAGACCTATCGTTTGTATCCCCAGCGTGTTAGCCAACTGAGCTAGTTGGCTTTTTGATTTTATTTCAGGTTAGTTCATTAATATAGTGTATTCAACTTTGGCAGATTCATTTTAGTAAAGTTAAATTTACTTTAAATTCGTTTCTAAATAAATTTTTCAATTAAAGTTTTCATTAAAATATGTTTTAGTTAAATAATAAATAAAATAAGATAAACAAAAAAAAATGTTTTTATTAAATTTAAAAAGTTTAATTAGTTATTTTTTTAGATTTATATAAAATTAGTTTTTTTAAATAAATTGGTTTTAAGTGAATTTTTAATATAGTTTATTAGTTTTAAAAGTAAATTAGTTTAAAAGTTATTTTTATTAAATAGATTTATTTTATAGATTTTTAAATAGGTTAATTTTTAAATAGTGTTAAATTTTAAGTAAGCAATTGTTTTAGATTTAAATTTAGCGGGGTTGACGATTCATGCACTTTAGGTTGATTTTTAAATAGTTTAAAATTGGTAGATTTAAATTAAAAACCGAAAACCAATTCGATTCAATTGTCCAAATCAAAACAAAACGTCTCAAATTCATAAGATCTTCATGTACAACGAACTCGACTCACTCACGTGTTTAATTGAATTCGTCATTGGTATTATTAGTCTATTACTTTTTCCTAAAGGTAATTTTCTAATTTACCCTATAACGTAATATCAAATTATCACTATACATATCTCCACACATCAAAAATTTTGGCGCCGCTGCCGGGGATCTTGTGTACGATTCGCTGTTGTGGAGATTTGTTGATCGTTGATTTGAAGACCCTTTTCGTCCTCGGAAAGTTTGTTATTTTTCTATTATATAGTATGTATCGTTTTTCTCGTTTTTTGTGAATAATATATTGTATTACGTAGAACAATCAATTTACATATCTGTCAAATAAGGCCTTAGTTGGGATTTCATCACCTAGCTATTGTATTCGAATCCAAAACAAAAATAAAAGGCAAAATAGATAAATACTAATAAGAAGTTTGAACTCGATTTATACAAACTATAAGGTGGGTATAAGGCGACGTGCTATAAAAGGCCGTCTAAGGAAAAAGGTTTTTCAGTGCTTTGTGCCACCTCGTTTCCCCTCTTGCTTGTGCGTATATTGAGAGGGAGAACCTATTATTGGTTTGCCGACTCAAGTAGTAATAAATCTTATTTTTGTTGTTTACTTATTGAACCTCGAGACGTTTAGGTTTTCACCTATCGTTTCAAAGTCGACCGAGGGTAATTTACTTCCATAGTAGTTATCCTTATTCCTTGTTTTTATCAATCATTATTGATTGAGCAATACCAAATAAAATACCAAAAATAATCTTCTTATTGTCTAATTTCTTTTCTTCAATCCTCTAAATTCTCGTCTTTGTTGTGTATGCAATTACGTTCTTCTCGTCTTGTGATTGATTTTAATAGGCTTGAAAATATTCCTCGTAGAAATAGAAATCGTCAACAACGAATAGTGGAACCCGAGCTTCCACCTATTGTTGTAGAGATGGCCGATAACCGAACAATGGAGGAATTGCTCCGTGCACCCACCGAAGGGTATGGGGAAGCAATCGTTGTGCCGGCTATTTTGGCGGATCATTTTGAGTTTAAGACGGGTCTTTTATCGCTCATTCGTGCCGACCAATTTCGTGGCAATGAGACCGATAGCCCGCATTCTCACATACGGAATTTTAATCGAATTACCTCGAATCTCAAGTTTAGAGATGTGCCGAATGACGTGATTAAGCTCATGCTTTTTCCGTACTCGCTCGAGGGTAATGCTAAGATTTGGTATGAAAAAGAACCATCGGGTTCGATCTTAACATGGGATGATTTAGTGTCTAAGTTTATGAATTATTTCTTTCCACCTTCTAAGACAACACACTTTAAGAATGAGATCACTAGATTTGAACAAAAAGTGCATGAATCGTTTGGGGTTGCATGGGAAAGATTTAAAGATTTGTTGAGACATTGTCCACACCACGGTTTCTCGGAATTGCATCAAATAAATACTTTCTATAATGGGCTAAATATGATTGAACAAGATTCTTTAAATGCCGCAGCGGGTGGTAATCTTTTAAGAAAAACTCCGAGAGACGCGTGGAGAATAATTGAGGATAAGTCTAGAGCACAATATTCACGAAACACACCGGTTGTTTCCAATGTGAATTCATCTAATATCGAGATTGCTAGATTGGACTCTAAGATTGACACGCTTTTGAATGAGTTTAGGAAGAATCCTCAAGGATCGATTAATATGGTTGAGAATGTTTGTGTATCATGTGGTGGAGCACATCCTAATTATGCTTGTTTAAACACGGGGTTTGATCAAGCTAGTGCTTTTGCCGTGACGGGAACTTATGGCTCCAACGGTCAAGTTCCTCGTCAAAATCATGTTGCTCCACCGGGTTTTTCACCGGTTCAAAATAGGTACAACAATGGAAACAATGGGAATAATTTTAACCGTGGTAACCAAGGGAATTTTAATCAAGGAAATGGTTTTAATGCTAATCAAAACAATCAAGGTTTTCAAGGGAATAATCAAAATGATTTGTCAAGCTATATTAAATCGAATGAGGCAAATTTGAAAGCTTTTCAAAATAATATTCAGGGACAAATGGCAACTTTGAAAAATGAGTTTCAAAATACGATTAAAGGGCAAAACAATAATATTGAGCTTAATCAACAAAGACTTGAACAAAACCAAAATCATTTTGAGCAAAGGTTAGAGCAAAGTCATAATCGTATGCAACAAAGTTTGGAACAAGGTCAAAATAAATTGCTTTCGATGTTTGACGGATTCATGTCTAAACAATATACTTCTTCGAGTTGCTTACCTAGTAATACCATTCCAAACCCGAAGGGAGAACTTAAGGCCATAACCGTTTATGATGATTGTGAGAATTTAGATGAAGTTGAAGTGATTGAGTTTAAGCCTCCACCTAAGGAAACTTTTCTAGAAGTCACTAAGGCTACTTTGAATGTGATTAGTACCTCGGTTTTCTTTGATTTCTTCCCCAAGAAATATAAAGATCCGGGTCAATTCTTGATACCTTGTGTTTTCAATGAGCTTGGTGTTTGCAAAGGCCTAGCCGATCTAGGAGCTAGCATTAACATAATGCCCTAGCCCTTTGGAAGACCAATGATTATGCACCACTTAGTACCACTCGAATGATCATTGAGCTTGCTAATGGTACCACCACTCATCCGGTTGGTATATCGGAAAATGTCATTATGAAAGTGAGGAATTTCTTGTACTTAGCCGATTTTGCTATAGTTGATTATGAGACGAATCCTCGTGTGCCAATTATTTTAGGACGACAATTTTTGTGCACGGCTCAAATTCAAGTTGATATGAGGAAAGAGGAAATTAAATTGTTTTATGGAGATAAGAGTATTGTTTTTAAACCGGAAAATATTCCAAGATTTGCTCCTAAGAAAGTTGAAAGTGTTAAACTTGTTGAAACAATTGAAAGCAATAAGAAAGCTCTTTTCGATAAAGGTGTTTTTCCAATTTTGGAAACTCCATTTTGTGAAAGTAAAAAGTTAAAATCAAATGAAGAAGCTTGTTTGTTGAAACATGTTATAATCTTTCCTCATCTAAACTCACTCCACACAAGGATGATAGTTCTAAGATTGAAAAACAAATTGATGATTACTTAAGTGAGCCATTTGATGCTAGTGAGTTTGTTAGTGAGAATTTTGATCCCGAGAGTGATATTGCTTTAATTGAACAATCTTTGAAAATGGACTCATTTTCACTCTCTTCTAAGGATCAAATCGATGTTCCTAAGGCACAATCTTCAATTGAAGAGCCTTTGATTCCTAACATCACACCGAGTGAGGTTAGTGACTATTCATGTGATAAGTTCATCGATGAACTTGTTGATCCACTTCCACGGGGAAGTGAAGACGTTTCCGATCTCGAGATCGAACGTGATTCTTGTGTTTTATTTACCATTCTCGAGGAATTCGCCGATGAATTGCCTTCTAATGAGAATGATGATCTTGTATCCGAGTGTGATACACTCGATACTTTGTCGGATATTTCTTGTGATGACAAGGATGACGATACTTTTGTGACTTACTCAAATCCTCTCTTTGAAGCTTCAATGAACAATAATCCATTGTTTCATGAGGATTTTGAGAGCATCACACCTCCTACATCTCACAACCTTTGTGATGATGATCTTTTCATTAGGGAGTTTGATAAGTTACTTTCCATAGACATTCCTTCGGAATTTGAGGAAGAGTCTAATGACGGTGATGAAGACTCTTGGTTTGATCACCCGATTGATGATGATGATAATGTTGACCCGGAGGGAGAAATTACTTTTGCTCCAATTATCCTTCCCACTCGCTTTGATCTTAATGTACGAGTTTTTCATGCGAATCGTTTTGAGTACCATGACCCCTTTATTCACATTCATAAGAGTGAAAAGGTCAACAAAGTCATGCAAGTTGAAACCACTATGGTTGAGACTTTTGTACCACCATTACCATGTGCTTCATATGATTTAGGATTAGCATGGGGGGACGACACCTTGTTGTCTATTCCTTGCTCCACCGAGGACGAGGTATTCGACCCCGGAATCATTGATTTAGGGAAATCTCGGCCTTTCACCGATGCAATAATTGAAAGACTTTTTTATCATCTTGGTGCGAGTTTATCTCGGGGAGCATGCTACATCCATACCATTAGTTGTGACTACCATCTCTTATTAGAGATTTGTGTTAGAGTTTTATCCTTTCGTTTGTCATCCGACAACGAGGATGTAATCTTTGACCCCGGCATCGTGCTTTATGTTGGATTTTATCCTAATGTGCCGGTTTTCACCTTTTTCCCTAAGGACCAATGAATGCGGGGATCGAGTCGAGCTCATGACTCGGTGAACAAAAACGAGTGCATTCTATCTTCTTTCTATTTTCTAACACAAATAAGGCTTGATCTTTCAAGCTTGTGCTCGTGTTTTGTTGTGTTGTGATCTTAGGTATGACCCTAATATTTGAAGACTCTCGTGTTCGGTTTTTGCCGTTCTACTTGAGCTTCCATTCTTTGAATGCAAAAAAGGGGCACACTTTCTATCCCTTGATTTTTATCGACTAACGTTTTATCTTGAGGCATAATTAATAAACGGCTTATAGATGTGCGTGCTCTTTCCATGCTAGGATTTTGCATTAGACTCTTCGTGTCTTAGCAAGGGGGTGTCACTTTTGAGCTAAGAAACATTAAGGACAATGTTTGGTTTTAGCATGGGGGAGTCAATCGATATAATCGCTTGCAATTGCTTTTGTCGTGTCTAAACGTTGTTTTTCTCATTTTTCAATAAAATTTTAAATTTTTTGTGTTATTTTTAAGTTTTAATAAATAAAATAAGTGCTTTTGACACGAATGTAGGCTTTCCGTTGGTGAAAATAAGAATAGTTTTTGACTCGACTCGGTTTTTAACCTTAGCTTTTCCTTAACGTATTTGAATTAAGTTTTGCTAGGCTATTATATAGGGAGCTTTAAAACGTGAAAGTCTTAATTCATACGAGTTAAGAACAAGAACTTTTCGCAAGCTCCTATAATTGATCCTAGAAAGTCGTCTATCAAGGGAACTTTAAAACGCAAATTCTAAAACTTGCAAAAGTATAAGAAGATGCATGATCCTATAGATGACTTGAAAACCCAAAACTTTGATTTAATAGGCTAAGTATCCATTGATTTCACATTCTTGAAATTTTACAATATGGAGAACAAGAGATGATAGAGCCAATTATAAGTTTGGTATTCTTTCGAGAATTTATGTGAGTTAATTATAAGCCTATTCTCCCATCGCTTGTTAATAAATTTATTTGCAATAAATAAGGTTAAACGATTTGAAAAGTTACTTAGCTTCTAGCCCAAGATCGTTTAAAAGTTGCTCAGTATGGATTAGAGTTCATAGCCAAGGCATAACTTATTGAAGCGGGATGCGAAGATTGGCGAGTCCAAAAAGGTCCTAACAAGACATGAGGGCTATGTTTTATTGCTAAAGATCTCAAGTTATGTGAAGAATCATTTATCAAAAATCAATATGAAGGATCGAGACACACGACGAAAAGCAAATACTCCCCAAAAGTCATGGAGAAGTCTATCCAAAAAGACCATAATAAGGTATGAGGATAAATGAAGCCAAGTCCAAAAAGGAGGCGGATCGTTGTATATCAAAATCCCAAATAAAGATTTGAGAAAAATGAAGAAGTCGTGGTCCAAGTATGAATCTCTCAAAACTTCAAGTGAAGAAATTCCTATATGAAGAGAAGACCATTATTTCATGAACGTCTCTCAAGGTTTGAAGTATAAAGTCGCTGCTAAATATCGGTCCGAGAAAGGTCTCAAATCGCGAAGCAAGTTATGCCAAGATATGAACTTTATGAAGTCCCGAGAAGCAGTTTTAAAAGATTTTGTCCTTTAGCTAACTATTGATTAAATCGTTCACTTTATTTTCGGCTTAATAAATTATCGAAATAAGTCAACAATGCATCCTCGTGATCATTTAAGACAACAATAAAATATAAGAGATACACCTAGGAATAAGGGAGTCTAAGTGAATAATTAGGCCACATGAGTTCGTGTTAGTTTGCTAACTTATAATAACAATGATCTTGTTTTTGCACTTGGCATGGAAAAGTGAAAAGTCGAGGACGATGAATCTATTTGAGCTTTTATGATCCTTAAAGTTATTTTTCAATAATGAAAGCAATACATTATGTCTTTGCAAAATAAAATGTCAAAAGTTGAATAATGGTGTAGTTAGAGTTTAATTTTATCATTGCGTGAGGACACGACAATTGCTTAGCATGGGGGAATTTGATATGAGTGTAAATACTCATATCATTTATATCTTAAAACAATGAAATTATGCATGAAATGTATCAAAAATGCCTTGTATATGCTTGTTTCTTGTTTGAATGTGTGTAGGTACCAAGTTCGCGAAAACCGGCAATTATCGACACGAGTTTGAAGATAAAGATCAAAGAAGCCAAAATCGAGCTCGACTTGAGTGGATTTAATAATTATGCAAGTTTATGGGCCAAGTGGGACCCACAAGAGCTTATTGGGCCTGAAAAGCCCAAATTTGGATACTAATTTTATTGCTTTTGATAAGGTCCAACACAAGGCCCAATACCTTGTTATATTACGGATGAATTGTTGTTCAAAGTCCATGGTGCAATTGATAAAATACGGGCCCAAGCCCAAATTGAAATGGAATGAATAAACAAAATGGGCTTTAGGGTTTTGCTCTTGTCAATCATGTGTATACACGTTATAAAAGTCACCCACTTTTACTTACCTCACACAATAAATCCAACCGTTTATTCATTCCACCCACCATTTCCTTCACACGTTACATCACTCAATAAATAAAATAAACCGTCCCACTCATATACCCACACACACGTTTTCACTTTCTCCACTCACATTAAAATAAAAGCTTCGATATTACCAAAGTCTTATCTACCATCTTCACTCCATCTTCTCCAAAACAAATAAACCAGTAACTTTTAAGTTACTATGCAAAAACCCTAGATCAATAAATATCCAAAATAACAAAGGGCTTTTTATTTAAACTATTAATTCACTCAAAAGGTATTAAAACCCCCATGGTTTAAGGAAGAGAAGATGAGGAAGAGCTTAGCTACGTGGCGATTTATCATTGGTTGTGACACCTCACTCTTCCTATCCCACCAATCAAGAGCCTCAAAAGAAGCACAACTAGCACACACACGGATGCCACGTTGGCAATCCGTGTGCTAGTGTGCGATTCTCCTCCATCCGATCAATCAAAGAAAGAGAAAGTGAAGATCAAAGGCCGAAAATCAAAGGGAATATGCTCCAAGAGATGCGAATATTCTTAATCAGCAAGCCCTTGGGAAGGCTATAAAAACCCCCAATTATCTTGTAAAAAATCATCCTTTACTTTTCTTTAAAATTATTTTGTTGAAATAGTTGTAGGATTAATTTTTGTATTTCTTTCTAAATATTGTAATATCTCTTGAAGTTTAATAAAAGATCAGTTTATTTCATACAATCGTGTCTCGTTTAATTATTGTTTAAAGTTTTATATGAATTAATTTTATTAACTGTTTCACATAATGATGTTTATGTTATTGGATATAAGCTAAATAATAGTTTATATTTAGTATTAAAAGTTAAGTTTTGGATAAAACTTATCCCCACTGGATAAGTGAAAAACAAATCAGTTGGTTCGAGATGGAGTTTAATGGTGATGGATCGTTTGATTATCATGGGTGTACTGGTCACTGGTGAATGGTGGTGTTGATTAGGGTTTATGTCAGCTCAGCGCTGCACATCGTCTCAACGGTTAACGTCAAAAGGTTCTAAACCCTTTTAATTTCATGTTATTTATAAGTTTTTCTTTGTTTGATTGAATCTGTGTTGTTTTTGTTATATGATGAAATGTTTGTCTGATATTTTTAAACTGCGGTTAAGTTGAATGTTTGGATTTGAGAGTTAAATGGATGTGATAGATATACTGTTATATTCTATATGTTTAGCTAAAACTGATTTGAGGAGGTATATTACTGATTAATAATTCTTATGCTTCGATTTTTGATACTGAGTTAGAATATGACTGCTTCAGGTTTTGAATAACTGTTGGGATTAACCTCTTGATGAATTTGTTTAACTGTGTTTTATGTTAAATTGGTGTTTGCTCATAATAGTTTGCTCGTTTAAGTTCTACTGAAATGTTGAGTTTATATAACTGCCTGAGTTTGAATGACATTTGTTTTGAGTTAGCTAAACATGTAGAGTAATTTATCTTATCTGCTTTGTGAGTTGGTTTTCACAGTCTGCTAATTCAAACGATTTAAGCTGCTATAGATAGATTTCTGAAATATTTGAGCTATAGAGCTGCTAGAGTTAGGATCGGCTGATGTTCATAACTGGTGTGTTTTTGCTTGAGTTGCTTTATCAGTTAATGAACTTGCTGAGTTGATTAAGCTTGTTTATTCTTAATATTGTTATTTCATCTTTTTACCTGTTTGGTTTAAATCAGTTTTTTTTATTGACATATCTGATTTGTTAACTGTTATAACTTGGGTAGTTTACTCCTTATATGATTTTAGCTGTTAAATTGTTCAGAATATCAGCTTATCAGATCTTAATGATCTGATAAGTCCATAAGGGCTGTTTCCTAGCAGCTTTAAGCAAATACGCTTACCAAAAAGTCTCTCCTAAGACATTCATTTTATTAATCTGTCAAAAAGAAATTTAATCAAAAAAATTTGTAGCTAATGGGTTTCGAACTCGAGACCTATCGTTTGTATGCCCAGCGTGTTAGCCAACTAATCTAGTTGGCTTTTTGATTTTATTTCAAGTTAGTTCATTAATATAGTGTATTCAACTTTGGCAGATTCATTTTAGTAAAGTTTAATTTACTTTAAATTCGTTTCTAAATAAATTTTTCAATTAAAGTTTTCATTAAAATATGTTTTAGTTAAATAATAAATAAAATAAGATAAATAAAAAAAAATGTTTTAATTAAATTTAAAAATTTTAATTAGTTATTTTTTTAGATTTATATAAAAATAGTTTTTTTAAATAAATTTGTTTTAAGTGAATTTTTAATATAGTTTATTAGTTTTAAAAGTAAATTAGTTTAAAAGTTATTTTTATTAAATAGATTTATTTTATAGATTTTTAAATAGGTTAATTTTTAAATAGTGTTAAATTTTAAGTAAGCAATTGTTTTAGATTTAAATTTAGCGGGGTTAACGATTCATGCACTTTAGGTTGATTTTTAAATAGTTTAAAATTGGTAGATTTAAATTAAAAACCGAAAACCAAGCGATTCAATTGTCCAAATCAAAACAAAACGTCTCAAATTCATAAGATCTTCGTGTACAACGAACTCGACTCACTCACGTGTTTAATTGAATTCGTCATTGGTATTATTAGTCTATTACTTTTTCCTAAATGTAATTTTATAATTTACCCTATTACGTAATATCAAATTATCACTATACATATCTCCACACATCAAGGAACATAATACACTATACTCAACTTGTACAAAGAAATGGATACCTCACTATATAAGGTAACAAATATTTTTCTATGTAGCCTATGTGGGATAACATCCGATTCTGGATTTCGCTTATCAAAAACTCATACAACTATACAACTTATGAGCTTCAACAGTTCCTGTAAAGCTCGACTCAACCAAATTTAATGAAGATGATCTAGCACATAAAAATGCCTCGCGTAACATGTAGTCCACAAAATGTTGTACAAGTTAATGTCAATCTTGTTAAATAGGTATGCCTAAAAATATTACGTAGTATTGTATTTGTTTTCTATAATAGCACATACTTCCATGGTTCAAGATCCTTCTTCCATTTTGACTTGTTTCTCAAATTCACCTATTTGTGTGTGTAAATTACCACATACGTTTTGTAATTAACTTGAACGAGTCCTCACTCACCATGATCGCGTCTTCGACGGGTCAGCCGTATCTCATCAACCCATTATGGAGCGTCTTGCGTGAAGGAAAAACAAAACTCGGTCGTCTTTTCGATCAAGTCGTCCTTTTTTGTTGGTTGTGAGTTTGTGTTTATTAAATTATTTATTTAAAATATAGAGAAATATGCTCTTTTAAAACATTGGTTTATGACTTCATATTGCGAGTCGAGTAATCTGAGAGCGATTATTTTTTTAGATAGCCTAGAGCCGGTGCAAGCGAACTTCTGTGGCCACAAAAGGATTAATTTTCTATGTGTTGGATTTGAACCTTTGACCTCCACTTTGGAAAGTTAGTATACTAACAGCGGAGAAAAATTTTGTTGCATGGTAGGAAAAAGGGAACACTGAAACAAATTATGCATGTCATTGCATAAGTTGTTTTCATAATAAACGGAAGAGAAATGTTATGAGAAAATTAAAAAATTCAATTAATTAATTATTACGGCATACCACTTATTTCTTTGTTTGTAATAGATTTAAATCTTTTACAATTTCAATCTTTGAATACAAATTTAACGGAAAAGAGTAGTAACATGTGTCGTCTCAACTTTAATCTTGGAATACAAATTTAACGGGTAAGAGTAGTAATATACGTCGTCTTAAAAATGTCACCGGTCCCATGTTAGTATTTTATAATGCAACAAAGAAAAAACTCAAATTTTATTCGGCACCGATGTCAAACTTTATAAAACGTTTTAGCGAGAAGGAGAAATACAAAAAGTCACGAGGTGTATCATGTATGTTCCATTGTTTTCATAGCACGACCTTAACTAGTTAACTATAGCTAGGCTACATTGCACAGTGAATATACACCTCATTATATGAAGTCGCAAAACTTTTGTTTATAGACCTATGTGGGACTTAAATTCATTTCTATCAAACTCATATGCTTTAACATCTAATTTGAAGAGGAATAAAATCACATTTACCAAGGAATTTGTTCGTTCAAAAATCTAAAAGACCCAATCTTACACAAACAAATAGCAATATATTTAGTCGGCCTATAACGTAGTGAACCAAATTCAAAATATACTAGCAATGAAAAATCATGGACCAAAATTTTCTAATCATCACAAGAGGAATAAAAGACCTTGCATAAATACCAACAACGCCGACTTAAAATCCATACATATGAACAAGAAACTGTTTTTGAATCAAACATGCAGCATTGATATGGATAATTATTTTGCCATGTGCCGACGCATGTAGACCCGATATCAACACCAAATCGGGTATTAGACAGGAGGACGTACACGATTCTCGAAGGTGATAGACCGGCCACCAACCTGACACGGCGACAAGATATAAACTCGTGGTGGATATGATTTTGTTATAGATGATGAGATATCTAGTTTTGAATTGAAATAGTACAAAATTTTAAAATAGTACAAAATTTTTGTTCATAGAGCTATGTGCTATATGGAAAGAGTGATATGTCGTGAACTTTTGTCGATGTTTTGATGGTTCGTGACTTTTTGAACGTTTTAGAAGGTAGAGTTTGTAACTTTGATCTATAATCCCAAGTCATGAACATATATAAGTTCTATTGATGTATTAGTTCGTCATATAATTTCTCTTATTTATTGTTGGCGAAACAGTGATAAAAAATGTGACATGACACACTCTTAGCACCCTACGATCAATAGTACTGATCATGTAAATTCAATCCTAAAAATTCGATACTATGTAACTGACATTCAGGTCTTCAATATCCCTCGTTTTATAAAAAAAGTTTGAAGATAAGTACAAGTTTGAATTTTAAAATGGATGAGTACATGTGATGTTGACATATCAACTTTTAACTAATTCCCACAAAATATACACTCTTTTAGTTTAGGTCCATTTTGCTCGTTCAACACATCACTATATGAATAACGGTTTGGTACACTAGATACTCCATTTTGATTACAGTATAACCACTTCATTTTGAGGATGGCAAACAATGAGAACCAAGTAACAGTCATTCTTTTTATTTCTTTGAATTCATATATGTTAGGAAAGTTATATTAATATCTTTACCTTTTCAGACACTACTTTCCATCTTCATTTGCCTATGGCGATGAAACAACACAAACATGCAAACATCTTGATGAGCTAGAAACGGGATTCTGTCATTGTTATCGAAGATTGTTAATGTATCATTGCTCATACATCTTTTGATTCATTTCTTTACATTTCATATATTGATAAACGTACTTACTCACGTCAAGTGCAGGAATTTGTTGGTGAGGAAATTGTTAATGATGATTTGCCAAAGGAAAGGGTTAAGCGAACCAAGATACCTCGCCTCAAAATTAGAGGTAAGAGAAGGTCGTATCGACTGCTTCACGAGGATAAAAAAATAAAGACATGTATGAACACGCCTTAAGTTTTATATGAATATAAACCAAACACTATTGAGTTGTGTCCTTCAAACACCATTTGACCAAACACTATTTGATTAAAACACTACTTTAGTCAAAGTAACACACATTTTTCCAAAAAAATAAAGCATCAATATTTATATTTAAGTAGACCCACTTATTTATTTATTGTAGTATAAATACAGTTCAACTCCAGAAACACATCACTGTCATTAAATATTAACCACCGCTGTAACAGCCGGTACGATGGTTTTGGAATTTGTTTGGCAACTTTCAAACAATAACATCACATCCGGTTTTGCCACTCAACACTGACCCAAAACCCCACTAAATAAATCATCAGCCGCGACGTCACACGCCGAACCACCATCGCGTCCAGCTACCCTGAAACACCTCCGGCCACTATTAATACCTCTGGACAAACACCAATATTATAGCCGCCATCGTACCGTCGTTTCAAGATCTAATACGTTCATTTTTTGGTGGAAATGAGTCAAGTATCTCAAGATCCAAAACCCCATCTAGGGTCCAACCAGCAGCGCCGACAGGCATTAAACCATCATTACTGTCAGCGACAATTATTAATTTCATCTTAGTGTAGGCTGGAGATGGATGAAGATATAGAGTTTGAAAGGTGGAAGAAGAGATAGGGAGATAAGTAATTTTAAAAAGTAAAAAAATATAATGTATATTATAAAAAAGAATAAGACAAATTAGAAGACTGTTTTTAGCCTTTGTTTCTTTCCTTGTTTGTGAAAATTAAAATGAAAGTTAATGCTAGTGTTTCTATACTAAGATAATGGTGTCGAAATACCCAGAGCTAATAAAAATGGTCGGTAACAATGGAGGTTACCAGATGTTAATAAAGAATGTGAAAGGAAATACCTCATTAGATCTTGATAAATAGATAAGTAAAATATGAGATGTATAGTTTCGACACCCGCATATTTGTTTTCTTGTGTGGTCCAAACGCAAAAGCTGTCACAAAGTCAGACTTCTTTCAGTATTACTGTATTTTACTATACTAATGTTCTAGTACTATTTTTTATAACATCCACATCACTTTAGTTAGAAACAAACCCATCATACTCACCTTCACCACAAACAGATCTGGACCCATATAGAAAAAAAAACAAAGAACCAACACCACCGTCAAATCTAGTGCATCGTTTACCAGCTGATTCGACAACCACTGCTAACATTGTCAGTAACCTTCACCACCACTAACCCGACCAAAATCCGCCAAAAATAATCAAGATCCAGCTACTTTCTTATATCATCACATAAAAACAAAAACACATTCATGATCAAGATACAACTTTTCACAGATCTTTAAGTATTTTGTTACAATGGGTTTGTGTTTTTCAATGGAGTTATAGGGTTCGAACATCCAACAAATTACACACGATCTGTTAAAGGAAAAGAAGCATAAAGAACCAAAATCCACAACCACCTTGCAACGATCTAGTTTAGTTTCTGGCCGGAATCTAAAACATCCAACAAGTTAATGTATTTTCTAGATCTCGTTTAATTTTTGGATCTTCAAGAAAAACTAAATCTGCTGATTCATTTGTTGGATCTCATTTAATTTATGGGTACAGGAAGAACACAAGTTTTGTAATATTTTTTGTGTTTGTTTTCAAAAGATGTGAAGATTTTTTTCTGTGAGCTTTGTTTTTTTTGTTTGTTTTTAAAAGAGATGAAGATTTTTTTTCGTGAGGAAGATGATAGAGATGAGAGAGAGTGGTGTAGTTTTCTTTTGAAATGGTTACTCGTACTTTACTGGTTGTTTACAATCATTGAAGGTGTTTGTATACAAAGTTGGAGGGGTTCAAACCCACACACCCTAAAATATCTGGAAAAGAAGACACAAGGGTGTTTTTATCATTTAACTTTGGGGAAAAATATACACTACAAAGTTAATTATTTAATAGTTGAGCACCGTCACTTGATCAGTTGGCGTATGCCACATGGCAGGAATATAGTGGAGTTGAGCAGTTAAGCATTTGTGCATGACCAAATATGTCAAAATCTGACCACTTTGGTCTTTTTCCCATACTAAATGTTATTTCCGTTGACTTATGTGGGATTCCAGTCAATTCTTTTGCCTTTTGTCACAACGCCATAAAACTTACTCCATCCGTCTTAGATTTATAGTTCATCAATAAAAAACTTGTATTTAATAAAAAATCACTTTTTAAGTTTTTTTTCTTTTACTTTTTGCACAATGACGATTTGACACTTAACCAATTAATTTACAACTTTTTATTGTTTTTAATAATACCTTCAAGTGAGGGTGATGTGTTAAGCTTAATATATATATTTTAATCTATTTTTAGAAGTGAACAATTAATTTGAGATGTCTCAAAATACTGAAATACTAATGTAGACTATAATTTTGAGACGAAGAGAGTATTATATGCTTTTAGTTTCACCCAATATTTTAAAACCCGCGATTAGGGTTGAGCATCAGTTCAAAACCAAATCGAACAGAAAAATTCAAACTAAACCAAAAACCAATTTTGAAGAAAATACGCAAAAAACCGAACCGAATTAAATTGAGTAAAACTGAAACCGAACCGAGAAAAATCGAACCGAATATATAGTTTAAATATATTTTTCGTGCTTTTATCCGAAACCGAACCGAGCAAAATCAACAAAAATATACAAAAGCAAAAATCACGATTGCGCCTTTGACCGGTCACCACCGCTCACAACGATTGTGTCTTTGACCGGTCACCCCTATTACTTTCATCACCCACTATATGGATTGTCTTACGTGGAGAAAAAGAGAAACTCGGTCGTTTTTTGACCAACTCGTCTTTTTTTGTTGATTGTGAGTGTGTTTTTATTGAATTGTTTATGTAAAAGGCAGAGAAAAATAGTGTAAGTGAACAATCATACAAATTATGCATGTCATTGCATAAGTTGTTTTCATAAGCAACAAATTATACTTTATGCAAAGTTAGGGTATGTTTGTGTAACACCCCATTTTCATAAATGGAATGTCACACGTAATTATGGCGTGTCATCAAAGCATACAAGGATAAATGTATAAAACATTACATGACCATAGGGATAACCGGAATCAAACATCGGTTCCCAAACATAAGCCCAAAACATAAATAAAGTAAATGAACAAAAAGGAAGACTAAATAAGCATAAATATGAAGGCAAGAGGAGAAGGAATCTAAGGTAGCTCCTATCCTATGCGTGTCCTCCAAATGCTCCAGTCAGTCCTTGAGTACCTGCCGTTTTGGGACATGGAAAGGAAAGTAACGGCTGAGCATAACGCTCAGTGCACGGATATAGACATAGTATGAATGACTAAGCGTAATAATGACTTAATAGCAGCGGAAATGCATAAGTCCTGGAAAACCTGGAACATGTTAAATAAACTGGTTTTATAGTTTGAAAAGCCTTATGTTTATCTTATGAAAACTGTTTAACATATTTTACCATTAGCCAATATAGGTCATGAAAATCTACCGTGCATGAATACTTGAATGGGTGACCTCATCATGCAAATTAGAGGGGCTGCCTCTAATTTAATATACTGGTTTTTGGGTAGGAGGGATCAGCTCCTTGTGAAGGATGCAAGGCACACACCACATTCACCATGTAATCCTAAATAAAACATGTAACTAGGATGCACCCATACGTCCCACATGATAAATATAAATAAATGGCCAAAAGCTGAAGGGACGCCACGAGCAATCACTCCGCCGTGGTGAAGTCATAACATCAGTGCCTATAATGTTATGGTTATGGTACCTCCATAACTAGGTGAAACTGGTCATGCATGTATATGGCTATAGGTAATCATATTTAAACATAAGAAATCAAACTCATACTTATACTACGGGAAAACAGTTGGCTGCATACGGGGAAATCCTAATAAGGAAAGAATGTCCATACTGAAAGGACGGGAATCCGTACCTTATGTCCAGTGAACGAACAAGATGAACTGCGAGGAATCCTACTTCCGGATCACTAGTGCTACATAAATACGTACTTGAATAAGTATCTGCTTACAAAATACGTATCTGGTTTTATGTCATGTCTTAGCTTATTTTATACATTCTTACTATGTTTTACTGTTTAAAGCCTTAAACTGTGATTATCTTATATTCTGTTTAATCTGATTAAGTATTTCTGGTATTTCATGTATTATTATACTTACTATGTAATAATAAGTAACTTTCCAAAAATAGCAGGTTTCCTAAAATAGAAAGTTTCCAAAAATAGAAAGTTACCAAAAATAGAAAGTTTCCAAAAATAGAAAGTTTCCAAAAATAGATTTACTGCTTAAAATAGATAAGTTTCTAAAAATAGAAAGTTTCCATAAATAGATTAGCTGCCTTAATTAAATAAGTTTTCATAAGTAGATTAGCTGCCTGAAATAAATAAGTTTCTAAAAATATCTGGTTTCCATAAATAAATTAGCTGCCTTATTTAATTAAGTTTCTAAAAATAGAAAGTTTCCATAATTAGAAATAAGCTGGTTAAATAAGCTAAGTATATAAGCCTAAGTGTTTTCATGATTATTTTCTAAGTCATATGATATAATGTATAGTTTAATAATTATTTCATGTAATTTAATTAAATTATAGGTTATAATATTTAATTAAAGTATAACATATTTTTAATTAAATAAGTTAAATACTTAGGTTAAGATATGTATTATTATATGTTAATAATATAACCTAAGTCATGTTAATTAATTAATTATATCCATGGTTTTAAAATAATTAATTAATTATAAGTCTTAAATATATAAATACTTAGGTTAAAAATAATTTCATGATCATTAATAATTAAATAACCTAAGTCATGTTATTAAATTAATCACACCATTTTATTAATTTAATTTTAACATAAGTTCATAAACATAAAAAAACTAACATACACCATGAACCGGGTCTAGGCTAAAAACATGAACCGGACATGAAATCGACCCCGTACCCCGAACCAACTCGGGGTACCCCGTGTTTACCTTGCTGCCGTGGGACCCACACGCACCAACCAAGACTATATGGTCTTGGTGGTGGTCGGCTTGGCAAACCGAAACCCATTCGGGTTCGGTTGCAGCCTGCGGCCAAAACAAACACCCCTTAAAAACAACCTTTTGATTTTATTTAACACCAAAACATGTTAGATCTATGCTTAATTATTATGTTTTTGTAAAAACATCTCATATTCATAATTTATAAAAAGATTAAATCAAAAGAAAAGGTTTAAAAAGGATTTACCGAATTAGTGGATCAAAAGGATGAAGAACAAACACGATCACCAACTTAATTTCCAAGATCCAAGATCACAAACCACCTCCTTGTGATGTTCTTAAGGTGGCGGCACAAAGAGGAGAAGGAGGAGGGTTTTTAGGGTTTTTTTTTCTAAATCTTGTAAAACTAAAAATGAGTAGTGTAAAAATATTTAACCCCTTTTTAGTAAAAATTGATGGGCTAAGCCCATCCTCCCTCCTAATTTCGTGGGAATGGGGCCCACAAGGGGTAACCCGATCATTTTCCGTGTCTAATTAATAAGTGTGTTCTCGTGTTCGTGTTTTACGTGTTTGTTCGTGTTTATTTGTGTTCGCGTTTTGTGTGTTCTCGTTAAATAATTACCGTGACCTAATATATTTAATTACGCTCGTCATAAATATATATACGTAATTAATAATAGTTCGTGTTTTAATTACGTTCATGATTTCATAATCGCATGTTCGTGATTAATTATCGTTAAATAATTATTACGTGATCGTGCATAGTAAATACTTATCGTGTTCTAACACGTACGTAATACGTAAACTCCTAACACGTAATCGTAATCATGCTATATTAGGAAAGTTTTAATATAGTACGTACGATCCTAAGGGTACTATGCATGGTAAAAGCATGCGGGTTTTACAACTCTTCCCCCTAAAAAGAATAATTCGTCCCCGAATTATAGATAACGTAACTGAAAGAGAAACATACCCGAATCAAACTGAGAGGGTATGTAAGATAAATTAACGTGCAGGTGACCTGGCAGAAAGAACGCGGAACGTGACATGTCTAAAAAGGACATGGAACGTGACGTGGCTGAAAGGACATATCTAATTGATAAGAGAAAACGGATAAGAAGTCCGGATGAACTTGTCCGTTTCCAAGTGGCTTCCCTCTTGGAACGGTTCCTTTATAAGATCTTGACACGAATGATAAGTCTTGGTCCTCCTGACCTTGACTTGCAATACGAAGAAGTTCTTGTTTATCAACGTAAGGTAGATCCCCTAAATTCGGTCGAGGAAAAATAAGAGTTAATGTGCAAGGGTAACTGAAACGTTACGATGAAAGACAATCTGACTTAACTGTTAACTAGAAAGGATGCGCGAGACATAAAAAAACGTAGTACGTGAAAAATTTTGAACGTGATACGTGAAAAATTTTAAATGTGCTACGTGGAGATATGGCGAGTGTAGTATGAGTAAACATATCGTGATCCATGATACGTGGTAACATATCTTGATCATGATATGAGGAACGTGGAATGAACATGACATGTGAAACATATTGTGAACATAGAATATAATGGCGGTAACGCCAAACGCTACCGGGTGAGACATAGAATATGACGAGAAACATCTATCTGAGGATAGGGAGTTATACTAAACTTGGGTCTGGTCTCTCAAGTTCTTGCAAACTACCCATAATGAGAAAAGAAATGAACATAAAATCGTAAACCAAAATACGATCATGAACATGAATAGTGTCATGAACGCGAGCGCGAAAGCAAGGCGTGGAATTAGAACAAGGACGCGAAGTAAATAAGGAGCATAATTATGAATATTTGTCTGACCTGATAACTGAGGAATTGCCAAGTGATCGGATGAGCCTTGGCTGGAACATGTCCGATCAATCTGTTGGTTCCGAAATCCTTGCGGATGTAAGGATTCTGCAGACTTGATCAAACTGTTTGCAAAAACCAGATAGCATCATGCTTCTTCGGAGTTTGCGTTAAACTGGTAGCCAAAATCCGTGGAGATCTTGTCCCATTTCAATTCACCATTTCAGATGATGAAAACAATCCCAGTTTGTTGGTGTCCTATCTTAACCTGTTGGTATGTCAGGTACCTGGATATGAACGTAACTGTATCTTGCTTCGTAGAACTTGATACATAGGAGTTTGCGAAACTCTGAGTCTCTGAATCTAGACTTCTCCTAGCGTAGGATTTTCTAGAACACCTAATGTAGTGTAGGGTTCTCTCCTCTACGCCATAAGTAGAGTCATGGTAAGATTAACCATGCAAATCCATGTGATCCAGCGTGTCACTGTAATCAAACAGAATTGATATTGGAAAAATTTCCAGGGTGAATTTTCTCTTGTCATAGAATTTGCAACATAGTGCAGATATGGTCTTCCTGTTCTTCTTCTAGGCTTAAAGGAAATCAGGTTATCCTCAATGAAAACACTAATGAATTTGCTATGAGTTCATGGAAACTCATTCTTATAGTTCCGTTGGAGCATTGATGAGACTAATTCAAAATCATAAATCTAGCATGACCGAGTCGTGTACGAATAGCAGTCATGGACATGTCCTGCTGTTTCATTCGTCACTGTTGGCAGCATGGTCATGAGTTCGATCTTGGAAAAGTGATTAACACCATACGGTTGATTAGACAGGTTGTAAATACGTGGAGGAGAATAACGGTCATGAATGGTAATTTGTTTAAGTCAACGGTAGTCGACACATAATCTCATGGTACCATCCTTCTCCTTGTAGATTCTTCTGGAATGTATAGGAAGACTTTGGAATAATCAACTGGCTATGCTTAAAAGAATTAAGTGGTCGTGTCTTACTGACAGCCATAAAATTTTAGCGACCATGGCTAACAACGCACATGCTTGTAAGCATAGATAATTTGTACAGATTTTCTCGAGGGAAAATCAAGCTGAATATATTCAGGAGCCTGAACATTACTGTACATAATTATGAATCGTAGCATGGTGTGCTGTTCATAGTACATAATTAGGATAAAATTCGCCTCGTGTCTGTCCGAGGAAATGCGTTAGCAGCGTGGATCTCTTATTAAGCTGAAGGAAAACCTTCGTATACGTGGGAATACGAAAGGCGTCCTTCATGGTTATGAATATATGAACCATGGTGAAAGAAATGAAAGTGACATCGGCAACGTGACAGTTCTCACTGATGCGCTGATAATGGTATAGAAATTCTTGTGGCCTGATTGATACATGGCACAACAAAATTGATATACCCTTGGAGGGTACCCTGAATTTCTTAGAAATGTTCCATAGTTGGACGTGAGTCATGTGTCTTGACTCATGTATTGGAACTATAAGCATGACATATGTCTTGACTGGTGTCTTGACATGTGTCTTCAGAAAGTATACGTGAGACATGTGTCTTGACTGATGTCTTGACATGTGTCTTCATAAAGTATGCGTGGGACATGTGTCTTGACTGATGTCTTGACATGTGTCTCGAGATGTGAAACAAATATAACCACAATATAAGGTTAATATGCCAGAATTGGCGTATCGGTTGGACTTCTGATCATCTGTATGTCTGATCACGTCCGCGGCCGGAGCCTCGGTTGCGATTTCTAGGATAGTTTCTGTCATAGTAGTGGTTACTATCGTCCTGTCTGTCAGTTCCATGATGGTCATTCTCATGACCGTGATTCATGTAACTATTCAGCTGAGTGGCCGGCTGGTACCGGTTTGCACTCATATGGCTGAAATGACAGCTGAATGACGTATGACATGTAACTAAGAATTAGGGACAATGATTGATGGAAATCGTCTGATGGTGAAGCATCTTCTCGTCCAATTGCTTTGCTCCGAAGCCTTTGTCTTCGTCTTGTAGGATCTCCAGGTTGTGAACAGCATCCGCATCTCGTAGCGTCTCCGAACGTCAGCAGCATCAACCTTTAGTAACATCTCCCAGTTATGAGCGGCATCAGCAATTTTGTAGAACATCAGCAATTGAAAATACGCCTGAGGTGATTCAGAATCGACTAGCGAATACTCGTGCAGTATTGCAAGTGAAATACACATGGATTTAGGTACGTGTAATACACATGGAATACGGTACAAGGAGTACACGTTGAATGCATATGAAATGATCGGTATGGGGTCGATCATTTATCATGATCTAAAGAAAGTATATCATTTAAACGGTTAGGAAAACCATCATGATAACCTGGAAATGCCAGTATATACCTCACTCTGGTTGCATAGAGAAACGCTAAAGTGTGGTTACACGAAATTCAACGATGATTTGCCTGACAGCATGATCAGTAAAAACCAACCATGACTATCATGAAGGCAGGATTCAATGAAATCTAACAATGTCTTGCAGGACAGCGTAAATAACAAAAGAGGCGTAAAACATAATCAACATGAAGACGGAATTATCATGAAGAAACATGAAACCATCTATCACGAAGAAGTGTATAACATAATCAGCATGAAACTGAAGTTAACCATGACAGTATGAAAACATACTTGACATAAAAACATAATAACTTATGAGGGGGCATGAAAAAAATTTATGCCAATTTAAATCATGAGAAAAATTTTATGCATGAAAAACAGTGCATGAATGCGTAATGTAGTTTATAAAACCTTTATATGTGCGAGGGGACGCCTATGGGTCGGTCCCAAAACAAAAGACATAGCGAGGGGACGCCTATGGTCGGTCCCAAAATTAAAAGTTTCGATGAAAGCACATGCTACTAAATAGGGCCAGTCATGTACCAACCATTACTTAGTCATAATCCCTGCAACAATGATACATGAAACATAAATAAATGAAACTCATATGTCAAAACTTATCAGAAAAAAAATTTATGTGACTAATTATGAACTATTGGGGTTCAGTCCACATAGCCAAAGTTCACGAGAAACATTATGCATGAAACAATGACACATAACTAAATATGAATGACGGTTTTCCATCCATATTAGTAAAACAATATCGATGAAAACATCAAGGTTAAAACCTCAAGGTGCTGAAAACATCATGGTTAAAACAACAATGCGTTGAAAACATCAATACGTAGAATAACAGACGTTGGCTTAGGAAGCTCCTGGTGACTACCCACTAGTCACAGGTCGAGTTTTAGAGCCTATAGGTCGAAGCCTTGGCTCTGATACCATAATTGTAACACCCCATTTTGATAAATGGAATGTCACGCGTAATTATGGCGTGTCATCAAAGCATACAAGGATAAATGTATAAAACATTACATGACCATAGGGATAACCGGAATCAAACATCGGTTCCCAAACATAAGCCCAAAACATAAATAAAGTAAATGAACAAAAAGGAAGACTAAATAAGCATAAATATGAAGGCAAGAGGAGAAGGAATCTAAGGTAGCTCCCATCCATGCGTGTCCTCCAAATGCTCCAGTCAGTCCTTGAGTACCTGCCGTTTTGGGACATGGAAAGGAAAGTAACGGCTGAGCATAACGCTCAGTGCACGGATATAGACATAGTATGAATGACTAAGCATAATAAAGACTTAATAGCAGCGGAAATGCATAAGTCCTGGAAAACCTGGAACATGTTAAATAAACTGGTTTTATAGTTTGAAAAGCCTTATGTTTATCTTATGAAAACTGTTTAACATATTTTACCATTAGCCAATATAGGTCATGAAAATCCACCGTGCATGAATACTTGGAGGGGTGACCTCATCATGCAAATTAGAGGGGCTGCCTCTAATTTAATATACTGGTTTTTGGGTAGGAGGGATCAGCTCCTTGTGAAGGATGCAAGGCACACACCACATTCACCATGTAATCCTGAATAAAACATGTAACTAGGATGCACCCATACGCCCCACATGATAAATATAAATAAATGGCCAAAAGCTGAAGGGACGCCACGAGCAATCACTCCGCCGTGGTGAAGTCATAACATCAGTGCCTCTAATGTTATGGTTATGGTACCTCCATAACTAGGTGAAACTGGTCATGCATGTATATGGCTATAGGTAATCATATTTAAACATAAGAAATCAAACTCATACTTATACTATGGGAAAACAGTTGGCTGCATACGAGAAAATCCTAATAAGGAAAGAATGTCCATACTGAAAGGACGGGAATCCGTACCTTATGTCCAGTGAACGAAGAAGATGAACTGCGAGGAATCCTACTTCCGAATCACTAGTGCTACATAAATACGTACATGAATAAGTATCTGCTTACAAAATACGTAGCTGGTTTTATGTCATGTCTTAGCTTATTTTATACGTTCTTACTATGTTTTACTGTTTAAAGCCTTAAACTGTGATTATCTTATATTCTGTTAAATCTGATTAAGTATTTCTGGTATTTCATGTATTATTATACTTACTGTGTAATAATAAGTAACTTTCCAAAAATAGCAGGTTTCCTAAAATAGAAAGTTTCCAAAAATAGAAAGTTTCCAAAAATAGAAAGTTACCAAAAATAGAAAGTTTCCAAAAATTGAAAGTTTCCAAAAATAGAAAGTTTCCAAAAATAGATTTACTGCTTAAAATAGATAAGTTTCTAAAAATAGAAAGTTTCCATAAATAGATTAGCTGCCTTAATTAAATAAGTTTCCATAAGTAGATTAGCTGCCTGAAATAAATAAGTTTCTAAAAATAGCTGGTTTCCATAAATAAATTAGCTGCCTTATTTAATTAAGTTTCTAAAAATAGAAAGTTTCTATAATTAGAAATAAGCTGGTTAAATAAGCTAAGTATATAAGCCTAAGTGTTTTCATGATTATTTTCTAAGTCATATGATATAATGTATAGTTTAATAATTATTTCATGTAATTTAATTAAACTATAGGTTATAATATTTAATTAAAGTATAACATATTTTTAATTAAATAAGTTAAATACTTAGGTTAAGATATGTATTATTATATGTTAATAATATAACCTAAGTCATGTTAATTAATTAATTATATCCATGGTTTTAAAATAATTAATTAATTATAAGTCTTAAATATATAAATACTTAGGTTAAAAATAATTTCATGATCATTAATAATTAAATAACCTAAGTCATGTTATTAAATTAATCACACCATTTTATTAATTTAATTTTAACATAAGTTCATAAACATAAAAAAACTAACATACACCATGAACCGGGTCTAGGCTAAAAACATGAACCGGACATGAAATCGACCCCGTACCCCGAACCAACTCGGGGTACCCCGTGTTTACCTTGCTGCCGTGGGACCCACACGCACCAACCAAGACCATATGGTCTTGGTGGTGGTCGGCTTGGCAAACCGTAACCCATTCGGGTTCGGTTGCAGCCTGCGGCCAAAACAAACACCCCTTAAAAACAACCTTTTGATTTTATTTAACACCAAAACATGTTAGATCTATGCTTAATTATTATGTTTTGTAAAAACATCTCATGTTCATAATTTATAAAAAGATTAAATCAAAAGAAAAGGTTTAAAAAAGATTTATCGAATTCGTGGATCAAAAGGATGAAGAACAAACACGATCACCAACTTAATTTCCAAGGTCCAAGATCACAAACCACCTCCTTGTGGTGTTCTTAAGGTGGCGGCACAAAGAGGAGAAGGAGGAGGGTTTTTAGGGTTTTTTTTCTAAATCTTCTGTAAAACTAAAAATGAGTAGTGTAAAAATATTTAACCCCTTTTTAGTAAAAATTGATGGGCTAAGCCCATCCTCCCTCCTAATTTCGTGGGAATGAGGCCCACAAGGGGTAACCCGATCAATTTCCGTGTCTAATTAATAAGTGTGTTCTCGTGTTCGTGTTTTACGTGTTTGTTCGTGTTTATTTGTGTTCGCGTTTTGTGTGTTCTCGTTAAATAATTACCGTGACCTAATATATTTAATTACGCTCGTAATAAATATATATACGTAATTAATAATAGTTCGTGTTTTAATTACGTTCATGATTTCATAATCGCATGTTCGGGATTAATTATCGTTAAATAATTATTACGTGATCGTGTATAGTAAATACTTATTGTGTTCTAACACGTACGTAATACGTAAACTCCTAACACGTAATCGTAATCATGCTATATTAGGAAAGTTTTAATCTAGTACGTACGATCCTAAGGGTACTATGAATGGTAAAAGCATGCGGGTTTTACAGTTTGGTTTAAAGTCGGGTTTTACTTTGGGTGTGAGTTTATAAAATAAAGGGTTTAGGATTGGGTAAAATTTTAGATTTGATATACTCCCTCCGTTCCAAAATTATTTTCCCCGACAAAAAACACACAGTTTTAGAAAAGTACATTTATTATAGCATTATCTCTCTTAGTTTTTGACATAATTGATCATGCACAAATGTTAAACTGCTGAACTTCACTATCTTTCTGTCATGTGTCTAATACCAACTGATCAAGTGATGATGCTCAACTATCAAATGATCAACTTTGTAGTGTATTTTTTTAAATGACCAAACTAGCCTTTGTCTTATCCTCCTAAATATTCAAATGATTTTCTTTTAACTTTTACCTATCAATCATCAACACATTCAAAGAAACCACCAATATCCAAAGACACTGCCATCAAAATCAAACTACCACCTCCATAGTTTAATCGAAGATTATTGAGTTCAAACACCATTTGACCAAACACTATTGAGTCGTATTCTTCAAACACCATTTGACCAGACACTATTTGATTAAAACACTACTTTAGTCAAAGTAACACACATTTTTCCAAAAAAATAAAGCATCAATATTTATATTTAAGTAGACCCACTTATTTATTTATTTATTTATTGTACTACAAATACATTTCAACTCCAGAAACACGTCACTGTCATTAAATATTAACCACCGCTGTAGCAGCCGGTACGATGGTTTTGGAATTCATTTGGCAACTTTCAAACAATAACATCACATCCGGTTTTACCACTGAACATTGACCCAAAACCCCACTAAATAAATCATCAGTCGCGACGTCACACGCCAAACCACCATCGTGTCCGGCTACCCTGAAACACCTCCGACCACCATTAATACCTCTGGCCAAACACCAATATTATAGCCGCCACCGTACCGTCGTTTCAAGATCTAATACGTTCATTTTTTGGTGGAAATGAGTCAAGTATCTAAAGATCCAAAACCCCATCTGGGGTCCAACCAGCAGCGCCGACAGGCATTAAACCATCATTACTGTCAGCGACAATTATTAATTTCATCTTAGTGTAGGCTGGAGATGGATGAAGGTATAGAGTTTGAAAGATGGAAGAAGAGATAGAGAGATAAGTAATTTTAAAAAGTAAAAAAAAATACTGTATATTATAAAAAAGAATAAGACAAATGAGAAGACTGTTTTTAGCCTTTGTTTTTTTCCTTGTTTTTAAAAATTAAAATGAAAGTTAATGTTAGTGTTTCTATACTAAGGTAATGGTGTTGGAATACCCAGAGCTAATAAAAATGGTCGGTAACAATGGAGGTTACCAAATGTTAATAAAGAATGTGAAAGGAAATACCTCATTAGATCTTGATAAATAGATAAGTAAAATATGAGATGTATGGTTTCGACACCCATATATTTGTTTTCTTGTGTGGTCCAAAAGCAAAAGTTGTCACAAAGTCAGACTTCTTTTAGTATTACTGTATTTTACTATACTAATGTTCTAGTACTATTTTTTATAACATCCACATCACTTTAGTTAGAAACAAACTCATCACCCTCACCTTCACCACAAACTGATCTGGATCCAAATAGAAAAAAAACCAAAGAACCGCCACCGCGATCAAATCTTGTGCATCGTTTACCAGCTGCTTCGACAACCACTACTAACATTGTCAGTCACCTTCACCACCACTAACCCGACCAAAATCCGGCCAAAAATAATCAAGATTCGGCTACTTTCTTATATCATCACATAAAAACAAAAACACATTCATGATCAAGATTCAAATTTCCACAGATCTTTAAGTATTTTGTTACAATCGGTTTGTGTTTTTCAATGGAGTTATAGGGTTTGAACATCCAACAAATTACACAAGATCTGTTCAAGGAATAGAAGCATAAAGAACCAAAATCCACAACCACCTTGCTACGATCTCGTTTAGTTTCTGGCCGGAATCTACAACATCCAACAAGTTAATGTATATTCTGGATCTCGTTTAATTTTTGGATCTTCAAGAAAAACTTAATCTACCGATTCATCTTTTGGATGTCATTTAATTTCTGGGTACAGGAAGAACACAAGTTTTGTAATATTTTTTGTGTTTGTTTTCAAAAGTGATGAAGATTTTTTTCTGTGAGTTTTGTTTTTTTGTATGTTTTTAAAAGAGATGAAGATTTTTTTTCGTGAGTTTTGTTTTTTTTTGTTTGTTTTTTCGTGAGGAAGATGATAGAGATGAGAGAGAGAGTGGTGTAGTTTTCTTTTGAAATGGTTACTCGTACTTTACTGGTTGTTTTCAATCATTGAAGATGTTTGTATACAAAGTTGGAGGGGTTCAAACCCACGCACCCTAAAATATCTGGAAAAGAAGACAAAAGGGTGTTTTGGTCATTTAACTTTGGGGAAAAATACACTACATAGTTGAGCATTTAATAGTTGAGCACCGTCACTTGATCAGTTGGCATAGGTCACATAGCAGGAATATAGTGGAGTTAAGCAGTTGAGCATTTGTGCATGACCAAATATGTCAAAATCTTTTGCCTTGACCATCTAATCGATGGTAAGTGCTCAAAATGACCATTTTGGTCTTTTTCCCATACTAAATGTTATTTCCGTTGACTTATGTGGGATTCCAGTCAATTCTTTTGCCTTTTGTCATAACGCCATAAAACTTACTCCATCCGTCTTAGATTTATTGTTCATCGATAAAAAACTTGTAATTTAATTAAAAATCACTTTTTAAGTTTGTTTCTCTTACTTTTTGCACAATGACGATTTGACACTTAACCAATTAATTTACAACTTTTTTATTGTTTTTAATAATACCTTCAAGTGAGGGTGATGTGTTAAGCTTAATATATATATTTTAATCTATTTTTAGAAGTGAACAATTAATTTGAGATGTCTCAAAATACTGAAATACTAATGTAGACTATAATTTTGAGACGAAGAGGGTATTATATGCCTTTAGTTTCACCCGATGTTTTAAAACCCGCGATCTGGGTTGAGCATCAGTTCAAAACCAAATCGAACAGAAAAATTCAAACTAAACCAAAAACCAATTTTGAAGAAAATACGCAAAAGAAACCGAACCGAATTAAATTGAGTAAAACTGAAACCGAACCGAGAAAAATTGAATCGAATATATAGTTTAAACGTATTTTTCGTGCTTTTATCCGAAACCGAACCGAGCAAAATCAACATAAATATACAAAAGCAAAAATCACGATTGCGCCTTTGACCGGTCACCACCGCTCACAACGATTGTGTCTTTGACCGGTCACCCCTATTACTTTCATCACCCATTATATGGATCGTCTTACGTGGAGAAAAAGAGAAACTCAGTCGTTTTTGTGACCAATTCGTCTCTTTTTTGTTGATTGTGAGTATGTTTTTATTGAATTGTTTATGTAAAAGGCAGAGAAAAATAGTGTAAGTGAACAATCATACAAATTATGCATGGCATTGCATAAGTTGTTTTCATAAGCAGCAAATTATACTTTATGCAAACCTAGGGTCCGTTTGGTTTAAAGTCGGGTTTTACTTTGGGTGTGAGTTTATAAAATAAAGGGTTTAGGATTGGGTAAAATTTAGATTTGATATACTCCCTCCGTCCCAAAATTATTTTCCCTCGATAAAAAACACACAGTTTTAGAAAAGTACGTTTATTACAGCATTCTCTCTCTTAGTTTTTGACATAATTGATCATGCACAAATGCTCAACTGCTCAACTTTACTATATTTCTGTCATGTGTCTTATACCAACTGATCAACTGACAATGATCAACTATCAAATGATCAACTTTGTAGTGTATTTTTTTTAAATGACCAAACTAGGCTTTGTCTTATCCTCTTAAATATTCAAATGATTTTCTTTTAACTTTTACCCATCAATCATCAACACATTCAAAGAAACCACCAATATCCAAAGAAACTGCCATCAAAATCAAACTACCACCTCCACTGTTTAACCGAAGATTGTTGAGTCGTGTCCTTCAAACACCATTTGATCAAACACTATTGAGTCGTGTCCTTCAAACACCATTTGACCAAACACTATTTGATTAAAACACTACTTTAGTCAAAGTAACACACATTTTTCCAAAAAAAATAAAGCATCAATATTTATATTTAAGTAGGCCCACTTATTTATTTATTGTAGTACAAATACATTTTAACTCGAGAAACACATCACTGTCATTAAATATTAACCACCACTGTAACAGCCGGTACGATGGTTTTGGAATTTGTTTGGCAACTTTCAAACAATAACATCACATCCGGTTTTGCCACTCAACACTGACCCAAAACCCCACTAAATAAATCATCAGCCAACGGGCCATGGGTTCGATCACTGACTTAACCCGATCGAGCCACCGGGTCAACCGGTCGAGTCGTCGGGTCAACCGGTCGAGTCGTCGGGTCACGAGTTCGACCACTCCGGTTGAGTCACTAGGTCACAAGATCGACCATCGCGTCAACCTGTTCGAGTCACCGGTTCAATGATCCGACCAACAAGTTAACCGGGTTGAGTCACCAAGTTATCGATACGACCATGAGATCAATTAACAGTTAACTATTTGTCACTAGGCAATTTTCACGATTATTCGCAAATACACTGTATTATTTTAGAATCCAAAGAAAATCATTTACTATAAACAACCGGCAATGCCAAACTTTATAGAATGTTTTAGCTAGAGGGAAAAGTACAAAAAGCCATGAAGGGTGGATCCTGTATGTTCCATTGTTTTCATAGCACGACTTTAACTTTAGTTAAGTTACTTGAAACATTCCAGATACACAACTTTATGCTTGAACAATGAATAGACACCTCGTTGTATACTAGCAAAAGTTTGTGCATATACCTATAGGGAAGAGATCTATAAAGGTCTTTTATTTATCAAAGATCTAATAGACAGTCATTGGTTTTAATTTGATCTAATGGCTATAATTAAATCTACAGTAAAACAACTCGATAAATTAATACTCGATTATTTAATAAACTCTCTAAGATAATATTTTTTGCCGGTCTCGACTCGGGGATAGGGTGCTAAAATAATAATTCGCTAAAATTATAAGAGAATACATTTTTTAATAATTTCTTTAGACCCCGTATAAAATATAAACTAATAATTTCTTATATATAGCATATTACATGAATGATTTATGAAGGTTTCTTGAAAAATGACTCAATAGATACATTGCACACAAGAAGTATAATAAGGTGGGAGATTGAAGGTTTCTTTCAAATTGGGTCGTTCATTTGATACACGTACATGTATTGTATACAATAATTAAGTGGAAGTTTGAAAGGTGTTTGTAAACTAAGTATTCTACTATAAATTAATAAAATATTAATTAATATATAAATGAATAATCATTAATTTATCGATTAATTAATAACTCTTTTAATTAATAAATTTTGGTGGTCCTAAATTTATTATTTTATAGAGTTTCTACTGTATTTTCATTATATATTCACTTTCACCAACCGTCATTTTTTCATACAGACAAAAAATAAAAAATGGTGGATCGGGATGTTCCACAATCACCGCCTCATTTTAACGACAACAACCTCAACAACCTCAACAACCTTAGTTTTCCGGCAACCTCCACAACAAACCCACTTTTCCGGCGACCTTCACAACAAACCCGCCCTTATCTGGCAACCTCCACAATAAACCACCATATTCCGACGATGTAGATGTTATTGAAGTTGATGCCGATGTTATTGAAGTCGGTGACTCATATATGAAGTTGATGTCGATATTATTGAAGATGTAGCTGTACAAACAAGTAATGATATAGGTAAAGCACGTGTTATGATTGTTGATGCACACCATGTGTTTGATGAAATGACACTATGATAATAACATGTGATTTAGCAAGTTCTAATTTATGAATGAGTATTTTTATTAAAGTTTGATCGATTTTTATAGTTGATAAGTTGATTACAAAACTTTGACTTATGATTACAGAACTGGAACTCTGACTCATATATGAGTCATGGTGACTCATATATGAGTCATAGTGACTCATATATGAGTCATGGTGACTCATATATGAGTCATAGTGACTCATACATGAGTCACTATGACTCATATATGAGTCATAATGACTCATATATGAAACTGTATATATGTAAGTTTGTTTTGTAATACGGGTAATAATCTAGCCTTTTTTGTAACAAAATTATGGTGACTCATATATGAGTTACCATGAAACATATATGAGTCATGGTGACTCATATATGAGCCACTATGACTCATATATGAGTCTTGATGACTCATATTTGAGTCTTGATGACTCATATATGAAATCATACATATGTAAATCTTGCTTGTAATACAGGTAATAATATAGTCTCTTTTGTAACCGAATCATGGTGACTCATATATGAGCCACCATGAAACATATATGAGTCATGATGACTCGTATATGAGTCTCTAAGAAAAATATATGAGGCACCTGACTCATATATGAGTCACTATGATAAAAATATGATTCATGCTCAGTTATTAACTATGGCTCATGTATGAGTCACTGTGACTCATATATGAGTCATGATGACTCATATATGAAACCATACTTTACTGATTTTTTAGTTTGTAGTTCCTAAAAGGGCCACCAAATATTATAAGACCAACCCTTATCCGCCTCTCATGGGAGGTAGAGGAGTCTGATAAGGATGATAGTGAGGAAGAGGGGTCTAGTGATGATGAGGATGAGAAGTGGTCTGGTGATTCTGATGATGAGGAGTCTGGTGAATCGTAGTCTTGTTGAATTGTAGTTGGATGGTAAAACTGATGATAGTGGTAGTTATGTGGTCTTTTGTAAATTTTACGTTATTTTAAATTTATGTAGTCGGCACATAATTATTTGATTGTTTCTTTTCATTGTATCAAATGTGTTTTTAGATGATTCTTTATCTAAGTAATTTATAATTTTGTTTTACGTTTTACTGCTTATGTTGTGTATTAAATATGATCCAGAAAACATATATGTGTGAGTCAGTATGAAACATGTTTCACCATTATTCATGTTGAGTCACCATAAAAAGTTCAATTCAGATCTTCAACACATGGTTTTAACATAAAAAATAAAATTGAGTCTAAACAAAGTAAGATGAGAACACAAAACTATTCAAGGAGTTGCATTTGCTTGTCCCGTTTCTTGTTTAACACTTGTTCGTGCTTCCTTTTCAGCATCTTCTTTTTCAGCAGCAATAATCCTTGCAAGTTTGGCAATGTATTTAGGATTTTCCGGACAAGTCATTTTTGTATTCTTGTTTGTCTTTGCTCCACAATATCCACAAACCCGACTTTGCTTCTTTTTAGCTGTAATAGCTATTTCTCTTGCACTTTTTTATACATGCTCCTCTCTTGCGACCTTTGTTTAAACCAAAATGCAGATTTTTTAAAGATTGTTTTTTGGTTTCTAAACTGCATAAATATATTCAGTCATGTCACCTATTTTCTGTGAAGGAGGCTTTGGCACTAAGACGTGGAATTATTTCTTTATAGCTTTCGATATTTCCCAATATTATCACAGTGACTCATGTAAGAGTCACAGTGACTCATGTATGTGTCACAGTGACTCATGTCACTATGACTCGTGTATTAGTCACAGTGACTCATACATGAGTCATGAGTCACTGTGACTAATACATGAGTCACAGTGACTCATGTATGAATCACAGTGACTCATATATGATTCATTAAATTAAACAAAATTATAAGTCACAATTCTGTAATCAGCTTATCAACTACAAAAACCAATCAGACTTTAATAAAAAATGCTCACTCATAAGTAATCACTTGCGAAATCACGTATGATTATCATTGTGTCATTTCATCAAATACATTGTGTGCATCAACAATAATAACACTTATCTACTACTATTTGAGCATAATCAACTTAAAAAGGCATAAAAGCAAAAGTAATTACCGTCACCCAGATCGTTTAGATGATGAATCGACCTACGATTTTTGTTGGTTGCTAATTCATATCATATATCCATTAATCATGAATTTTGGAGCTAAAATTAGAGTTTGAATGATTAAATAAGATTGGATGATTGAGAGAGATTGAGAGAAATCATGTGGGTTTGTAATTGACGAGCTGAAAAAATATGTGGGGAGTAAAAAGATCGCGTCTACCCCTTAAGTCAGGATGTGTCGTTCTTTTTTTAAGTAAATATTATGTTATTATACTAGTCGTAGGATGAGAAGTAAATCAAAGGTGAGGATGGGTTCAAGCAATCTATGTTTAAATCAAGGACTTGATTGAACTTTTGGCTATACCTATGTGGGTCTAAAATTCATTTCTATCAAATTCATATACTTTAACATCTTTTGAAGAGGACTAAAACCATATTTACCAAGGAATTTGATCATTTAAATGTCTCAAAGACCTACGTATGGGAACAGTGATATGCATCCCTCTTTCCATATAGCCCAAGATTGTACTATTTTAGTTCAAAACTAGATACCTCTCCAGTTATACCACAATCATATCCACCACGAGCTTATATCTAATCGGGTTGGTGGCCGGTCTATCACTTTCGAGAATTGTGTACGTCCTCCTAATGCTCGTTTTGGTGGTGGTAGTGGTTCTACATGTCTTTGAAGCATGCATGCTTTATGAAATACTATCATTTTTCATTTTCTCATTAATCTATGATTCTATAAATTTATATTTTTCCTATAATACGTGTTAAATTGAGGTGGTCATCCCAACTTGACAAAAAGGGAGGGATTTAAATCGTTTTAACATGTATAATGGTGGATTTAACCCACATGAATTAGTCAAACAATGCATCGAAAATCATGGTTAAAAAACTTGAAAAAATATTAACGAAATAAAACGAGATGAGAATGGTGCCAGGCACACTTGAATATCCTGTACATTTGATAGCATGGTCTTCTGAATTATACATAAAATAGGCAAAACATAAAAAAAAAGTTAAAAGTCATGGTGAACTTGTCGGTTTTTTTGATGCTTCATGACTTTTCGTACATTTTAGAAGGTGGAATTTGTAACTCTAATGATTGGTAATCCCCGAGCCATCAACAGATATGAATTCTATTTATATATTGGTTCGTGATATGAATGCGAAGGTACAAAATTTTCGGTTAAACAACTAACTGAACCAAGTATATCAGTACACGAAAATTTAAAGAATCATCGTGTATAACCCTCGTTTATATAAGCAAACAAATTTTCTTCTAGATGAAAAATGAAAATGATACTAATAGTATAAACAACTCATATATTGTTAAGGATGAATGGGTCTCAAGAATGTTTGACAAAGAGTTATTTGAAGGTAATTATGCATATTGTTAGTGTTACTTCTTTGGGTTGCAGGCGGTCAAACTCGAACAAAAAATCATCAATGTTAGAGTTATTTTGTGTATAAGCCTCTCTTAGGTCTTTGGCATTGCTCATGTTTCTTACTCTTTCGCTGACATCGTATAGAAAATGCATTTAAAATCAATTTTGGTTAGTACAAAATAACTTTGGTTGACAGATAAACTCCCCAAACGTTTTAGCAGATATTATAGAATCGGTAGCTGCAGCAGTTTATGATCAGAATAAATATACAATACTACTTGATTATAAAATGACAGGAAAGTTGATTCACAAAAAGCTAGCAAGTGTTTGCTTTATTTCTATAATCATTAGTAACGGATCATATATAGTAAAAACTTTATATTAAGACTAGCTTATATCTCAAAAGAAATGTATATATATTTATGCATCACAACAGCAGTATGTAGTGATCGACGTTGTAACGTGTTGGCCACCAAAACATGTCGTGTTGATTCCAATAACTGATCGATGTATCAATCAATGTGTGGGAATAAAACCATATACAGTGGCCGACAATGAGTATCTAGGAGAAGTTGTGATGTATGAACATCTTACGTGCGGTAGAAGAAGATAACAAAGGCTAGTGGGAGAAATCATGATGAATCTTGCATACACTTTTGACTAAACCCATAATTCTCTAGTGCTCATCTTCAGATTCTGATTCCATATTTATATTTTACGTATCAGTAAGCAAAACTATAAATCCATAGCACTTTTCTCATATATATCACAGTACCTTTTTTCATTTTCTTTCTCAAACCCCATCCTTCTTAAATCTCATCATTACATGCACGAATTTGCTTGAATACATGTTTCTTGTTATTATGTCAATAGCTACATATAAACTTATATATTAGTGGACGAACAAAAAGATGGAGAGTTCGTATAAATAAGCAAGTGTGGTTGGTTTCTATACCATAATTATTTCATGAAACTTCTTTGGATGTTGATGGATGAACTCCTTTGCAGCTCCTAGACCGCGCGTACGTGCTTGATCGTTACCAAATATTTTTTTTATATATATTTTCATCTGGGTGTCAAGTTGATAAAGTACAGGTTTCATCTTCAGGGAACTGTGGAAAGTGAATGCGGGTTATACTGTGCCATTACGTGTTTGCACTATGGGTCATCAGCTGTCATTTTTAAGCATGCAAACTCCACTAGACATATAAAGGCTTCAACTTGTTGTCAAGCAGTGTACGCAAGGTATAGTATCTTGTTTTTTTGATACATTTTCTTCCACTAAAAGTGGCTGGTAGGGCTTTTCTCATTGAAAAACCATGGCAGGATTGCGACTTTAGCAAGGTAATGTCGTTTCGTATCACCAGCTGGGCCTAATAGGATATTGTTTTCTAGGTTCATTTTTTACGTTATTGTTCTTGGCCATACTTGCTGTTCTTGGCCATACTTGTTTCTTATTCATCAAATTCTACGTAGCTATATCTTGAAAACATATATTAGATGCAAGTGTTTAACTATTATTTTAACATCATAACCACGTGAAATCATAAATTAAGTTAATAACCTTAGATAATGTTCAAACTAGCTATCTGATGAAGCCGATGCTGTCGCTATTTCCATAGAGAATTTCCAAGGTAGAAGATGAAGTACATGAGACTTGGGACAAGGCCAGACACCTTCTATACAGGTGAAGCAACAAGGTTTGTAGCATAACTTTCTCTGCAAAATTACGTTTTTATTATACGACAGATAACTAATCTTGCAGCCATGCCTAACAAAATAGCAGATTGATAAATTCCGATTTACCAAGTGATCTCACGATAAGCATCAACAACATTACATATCTTCTCCACAAGGTAAATAATATTTATATCAGATAAAACAAAGAACAATGAACATAGTTATATGTACTCTATCTTTTAACAACGAAGTACATAAGGCCGTGTGCTAAACATAATTGCAGTTCCCCCTTCTTCAAAAGTCTGGCCTACTGCAACAACGTTTCTCAGAGAGAGGAGAGACTGGAGGTTTTACGGTGGACCTTCATGATATCCCTGGTGGTGCAGATGCTTTCGAGCTGTGTGCCAAATTCTGCTATGGGATCAAAATTGATCTCAGTGCCCATAACATCGTACCAGCGATATGTGCTGCCAAGTTCCTGCTTATGACAGAATCAGTTAGAGAGGGAAACTTTGTTTCAAAACTTGAAGTCTTCTTTGACTCGTGCATTCTTGAAGGGTGGAAGGATAGTGTTGTTGCATTTGAGACTACAGATAGGCATTCGGAATGGTCTGAAAATCTTGGGATTATCAGAAGGTGCATCGACTCTGTAGTTGATAAAATACTCACGCCTGCACCAAAGGTAATAACAAATGTTGAAATGTACATTTTTATCTTGACAGTAACCCATTTTCCATGTTATAAAATTTATCAGAAATTTCAAGATATGAACTTTTAACTAAAAGGAAGAGCCTCAGGTTTGTTGGTCTTACACTTATACAAGACCAGGATATGCACATAGGAAGCACCACAAGTCTGCCCCTAAGGATTGGTGGACAGAAGACATTGCAGACCTGAATATAGACCTATTCAGATGCGTCATCAATACTTTGAGGTCGACAAACATGTTACCACCACAACTTATTGGTGAAGCATTGCATGTTTATGCATGTCGTTGGCTTCCAGATGTTCAAAAGAGTAGATCTGACAGAGAAACATCAACAGCTTCTCAAATGACCCAAGAAGAATCTGTAAAGAGAATCAAACAACTAGAGATGATTGTAAGCCTAATTCCAGAAGATAAAAGATCAGTTTCAGTTGGATTCCTAATAAGACTTCTTAGCATGGCAGAAACTTTAGGGGCGTCACCAGTAATATGCACGCATCTTATTAAGAAGTGTAGCCTGCAGTTAGAAGAAGCGACAGTAAATGATTTAACGTTGCCTTTGCATTATGATACTGAATTGGTTGAGGCTGTCTTGAAGTGTTTCGTCACACAATGGAGAAAATTGTATGTTAGTGATGAACAATCACTTAACTTGATTATAAAGGTTGGGAGACTTGTGGATTCTTATCTACAAGTCATCTCCACAGGTGCAAACATGTCGGTACAGAAAGTAATGTCTCTTGCTAAAGCTGTACCTGAATTTGCACGGCCAGAACATGACAAACTTTACAAGGCAATCAACATATATCTAACCGTAAGTCTTAGAAAAAGAAAAAAAAACAACTCTTAAAACCTCTAGTTAGATACATCCATATTCTTCATATACATATAACACTGGAAATAAACGATGATTTTAAACAGGAACATCCCCAAATGAGCAAAGATGATAAGAAGCGTCTATGTAGCATTTTGGACTGCCAGAAATTGTCTGCTGAAGCTTGTGCGCACGCTATCAAAAACGATAGGCTTCCATTGAGGACCGTTGTTCAAATTATGTTCTCTGAGCAAGGGAAACATGGTGGCAAGGCAACATCAAGGCGTGAAAGTCAACAAATTCAATTACAGTACCAGGCAACAAAATCAACAGAAGCTACAAGGGATACCCAAACATTACTGCAACAGTCCAGTAAAGCAGATGCTATTCAAAGAAGTGGTCCGAGCAGCAAAAGTCAAATGGTTGAGCCAGAATCAGAATCACAACGGAAGTCAAGGGACAAAGAGGTGAGGAAAACCGGGTCAGACAAGGTAAGAGAAACAATGGAAGAAGTAAGAAAACAGGAACACACACAAATAGCAATGCAAAGAAGTAAATCAGAGAGGCGGCGTAGAAGGAAGTAGAACATGGGTGTTCTTGTTCTTATAAAGAACTGTCTACGCTCATAAAACGACCGGTATATCAAATTATCCCAAGCCATTGTGTTGTTCAATTGTTCAAGTGCATAGTTTTCAGTATTAACATTTCTAAATACTTTCATGTAAAAGAGTCAGTACGAAATTCTACTTGATTTAGTATGAATAAAAATCATTTCATATGCATGATTATATTGTGCTACCAAATCAAGCCAGACATACATATAGTGGAACACATCATTAAGTTTACACATTTAAATTAAACCCGTGAGTTTTTTTTTTTTGGAACGGCGGGCTTTTATTAAAACTAGCAAATGCTAGAAAGGAAGATTACATAGAAAGTATAGAAGCAATAGGGTTTTGTAACCAACCTAACCGACTAATCTTACAATTAGGATTTCGAGAAGTAAATCAATCCCGTAAGTTTGACTTGATTAGCGATAGAGGAGAGGATAATTGACGTGCTTTGTTGTTTTAAAATACAGCCAAAAATGTTAATCGACAGTTGAAAGGTTAAGACATTTAAATAAGATGTATAGAAAAAGGTTATTTACAACCTTTCTATTTAAGGCTATATTTATACACTAGACGATTATCCGCGTATAGCGGCAAAATTGCCTGGCGGCAGAAAATTAACGATACGATATATCGTGGTGAAGTAGAAGTAAATGTTATGGGATGTATTTTATGGGTATTTATTTGTATGGTGGGATTTTGTAATATTTTGGTATGAAATATTTTTTTAGGTTTTGAATTTTGATTTAATGTGTGTAAATTTTGGTTTGGATGGTGGGTATTAGGGTTTAGAGAGAGATTAAAGTTTGTGTGTATGTGTGTGAATTAATTATGTTTGTGTATTAGGGCTGACCCTAAGGAATAATCTATATTTTTCTACATTTTAGTAGAACCCACATTTCAACTTTCAACTTTCAACATTTCAACTTTCAACCAAAAGGATACACTTTTTATAATGTAGTAAAGATAGTAGCTAGAGAACCATGTTATCAATGTGCCGATGTTAGTAGCATGACAGACTTCTATAGCTAAAATTGCAAATTTCATGTTATAATTTGTAAATATATATTAACGAACATGTAGGCAAAAGTACTTGATCAGACAAATTATGTAAGTTACTCAAAAATATTCATCCAAAAAAGACCATTACTAAACATATCTTCAAACATATATATTTGTAGCACTCAAAAGTTTAAATAATGTCTCAAGAATTTCAATTGGTTGCTACAAATTCTCGAGAATTTATCTTTGGTTGGGCAGCGCATTAAATTTTTAAATTTTTCCAAAGAACAACGATTTAGAAACAAACTCATTATTTCAATGATGTTTCTCTACATGTTACTCATTCCGTCTCAAAAACATTGTCCATAACAAATTTAGTTGTATTATTTTGTAAGTGACACCTATTCATAGAATTTCGTCATCAACTTGAGTAGCCAATGACCAAACATGTATTTCTTAGACTACATTTATCCGCAACCTTTCACAACCCAATCCTTAATTAAAATATTATTTTCTTACTCTTTCATTTATACAACCAACAAATACAACAAATTTAATTTATTTTATCATTTATCAATAATCCAACCCAACCTAACCCAACCCAATTTATCATATAATATTAGTTTTTATATTTAATTTAATTACCTAAGATTTAATATAAATTCTTATAAAAAAATATTTACTTTAAAACATTATCGGAAAATATAATTTGGTAACAAATTAAACTTTTTATATTAATTCAAAACAAGTTGAGTTGTGTTGAGTATTTTGTAAAAACAAACTATATACTACGTAGTCAAAATATATATAGGAAAACTAAAATACGAATACTTCAATGACAATGAGTATGATATTTTTGCTGTAGTCACAAATCACAATTACATTATACTGTATCATATTAATTATTCATTTATGTATGGGCATTAAATTTCACCAACCCAGTTTACAACCAAAATATCTTCTTCTTCACCATAATATTTTCTCTATCTCTCACACAAAATCAGTTAACCATCTACAGTTCTACACCATTAATGAATGAATGAAATGTTTCATTATGTTCCAGTAATTAAGATGAAGACACAATAATAAAGATGAAGACATGAAGGAAATTAAAACAAAAAGGTAAATTAAATATTATAGATTGATAGTCCATTCAAAGTATAACACGTGGCTAAATCGGATCGCAACCTGAGAGTCATCACACGACCGGGTCGTGTTATATCTTTCTTTCTCTTATGTACTTTTTAATTAAATATTAATTTTTTTTTTGTCTTTTACATCCCAACCGGTTGGATAAAATCATGGATAAACATAGTCTTAAGGTATGACCAAATAGTATTGGTTATGTTTGATGGCTTAATGAAGAATTGCTAGAAGACCAAGCAACTTGTTATGTAAAAGTCAAAGAATATTAGGTACGGATAATAAGGGCACGTTTGGTACAAAGATTAGAAATAAAATAAAAATTTGAATTCTTAAAAACGAAATTCAAAAAAATAATTTGTTGAAATTCTTTTTTTGATAGCGTCGGAGATTTGAACTTTAAAAATATTAATAAATAACAATTAAAAGTTAATAATTAATAATAACAATAATAATAAAATAATAATGGTTATAAAATTTAAAAATAAAAATAATAATAAATAATAATATTAATATTAATAATAACAATTAAAAGATAATAATTAATAATAATAATAAAATAATAAAAATAAATATTATTTTTATAAATTTTAAAATAAAAATAACAATAAAAATAATAATAAATATTAATATTAATATTAATATTAATAAACAACAATAAAAATTAAAAAATAATAATTAATAATAATAATAATAAAAAGATAATAAATAAAAAATAAGAAATAAATAATAAATAATAATAATAATAATAATAATAATAATAATAATAATAATAATAATAATAATAATAATAAATAATAATAATAATAATAATAATAATAATAATAATAAATAAAAATAATAACAATAATATTAAAAGAAATAATAATATTATTAATATTATTTTTGAATAATAATAATAATATTATTATTATTTTTTGAATAATAATAATAATAATATTATTATTATTATTATTTCCTTATAACTCATCACTTTATTAGAATAAAAAGATTTACAAAAAGTTAGTAGGAAGCCGGGATACTAACTGGGCCCACACTCCTTTAGCTATAGAAAAGCTAATCCTATTAAATATATGAATAGCAGCATGTGCTCAAATGTCTTGAGTCACCGAAAACTTTCGGATCTAATTCAGCAAGGTCACTGCATCCTTCTCTAATTCCCCAAGCGAAGAAAACGAAAAAGGGAGAAACCCATAACCAATATCAGAACACTAACCCTCATACTTGACTCGTTTACGACGTGCTGCATCGGTCACTGCACGACCGGGTACAAAATCAATCATCCCAGTTTGCGTGAAAGGAGAGGACCCTATCAAATCCACACACACATCAAGCCCTCTTTCCCATGAGTAAAGCAACATATCAGTTAGACGTAAGGCTTTGTCAATCCCTCCACCAAGCCCGATGTCAACTTCTTTGCCGACTGAAATCCCAGACCGAAAACATATGTCAACAAGAGTATCTCGCACAAAATTATGCCGATGTTTGATACCAACAATACCAGCACACGATACAGCATGATCCCCATAAATATCCCCCGTAAAGATCTTGGAGCAAGCTGAACATGGTTTCGGAACAGAAAATAAAGGAACACCTAACCGACAACATAACACACACCGATAAGTCCTGCCATTCATAGTTTGTCCCAACCCAGATATCAGAACCGCCCTAAGCCAGTCAGAAGTATGATCCTCCAATTGAGACTTCCATAAAGCCATTCGTCGAGTAGATAGGGAAAAAGTAGATTCAGCCGATCGAATAACACTTGTGAAATATATATCTGCCAGTTTCTTCATAAGTTTGGGGGCAACGATCTCACTTGGATTACTCAATAGATCAATCTCCATTTTCATATTAAAAGCATTCAACGCATCATCAAAGGCAAATCCATAAGTTACAATATTAGAATGTTTGAGCAACTTAGTTTGCAAGCTAGCAGATTGGAGTCTAGACGCAAGAAATGCATAATTCAAAACATCACCTGCAGAGTAGACACCAAGCCCCCCAAGTGCAAAGGGTAAGGTGGCAAGCCTCCACTGCCAATCGCCAAAACCAGGTCCAGAAGCAGTAACAATACGCTCTAGAGCAACGCGAAGAGCCATATCAAAAGAATGTCGAGCCCGCTCAAAGACCTGAGGAGAACACGTGCGCATAGCAAAATAAAGTTAGATATACCTGCACAAGCACGCAGGAGCAACAACTCACACTGGGGGTCATTAAGCTTAGCAACATCATCCATAAGCTTAATCGATTTAGCAACCCTCTTCATCACAAGATCACTACTAAAACCAAAGTCTGCACTAGCAGGTCCACCCAATAATTTAACACTATGCATGGGTCGGGCAATATTAGGTGGGAAAACACCCGTAAGTTTGCTTTTGGGATCTTCCTTTGGCCAAAAAACCTCGGTTTTATCAACACTAAGATGTAAGCCACGATGAGGTCCATCCTCCGTAATTAGCTCCAAAACCATTCCTACAACCAAAGTATCTCCAAGAATAGTGCCATCATCTAGATACCAAGCCTGAAGGGAAAGACTAAAAGAGTCTATAATATTACGTATCAAAGGATGAAGCACTAAGGAAAAAAGTAGAGGTCCAAGAGGATCACCCTGTTGCACACCTTGATATGACCGTAAGGTGTGCTCCCCATAATATATCTAGCTGGGTTGGAGTAGCAAAATTCCACCCAACGTGAAATGGCAGGACAACGAATACGGACTTCCTGTAGCATAACCTCCCGATCCACCAAAGTAATTGCATTTATGAAATCGACCAACAACATAGAAAATCCTACCTCATCTCCCCGATCCTCGATCAAACGATTCACGGCATGAAGAATAGCCTCCTCTCCCCTTGATACCCCAACACCGAACTGGAGATCATTCAAACAACCATCTAAAGAATGTCCAATCATATAAGCACTCACCTTGGAAACCAGACGCCTCCAAATAGTACCCACAACGATCGGGCGGATACCACCCCCTGGCTTGACCAGTGGCATGAGAGGAGCACTAGCAATATACTCGTCCAACATCTTGGGACATTTCCCGTCAAGAAAGAGATTCACAACTTGAGTGATTGAATTGACTAACTCATCAGAAATAGCCACAGCAGCACCATTTAAACAATCCATGAGATGTTGGGCACGCAAACCATCCCGCCCACAAGATGTACCACGAGGGAAACTCTTAATCATGTCAAGAACTACAGCAGAAGATGCAGTGAGTTGAGGGTGATCAATAGGCGTATGTGACAAAGATGGAGCATGTATGAGAGGATGCTTAGTCTTCAAGTCTTCAATAGTATCCTCATTATAAGGAGCAACACCAGAAGAAGAAAGAACTCTGACAACTGCAGTATAATGGCCATCACAAATTTTCCTCTTACACTGCTTGACATTTCGCTCATCCAAGTCAAAGTTTTCCTCATCAACGTTTGACCATGAAGGGGAGGTTTCGGCTAAAGCCTCCCTTATTATTATTACTCTTATTTTTGAATAATAATAATAATAATATTAGTATTATTATTATTTAAAAATAATAATAATAATAATAATAATAATAAGTATATATAACTAGGAAATGGTTTCCTTACCAAATATAATGAAAATGATTTCTACAAAATTTACAAAAAGTGAATTCCTTAAGAATTCAACTTCCCATCCATTTTATTTCTCTATCAACCAAACAATGAAAATAAAATCATTTCCATTTTCCTCCCTCCAATTCTTTGTACCAAACACACCCTAAGGGCACGTTTGGTAGAGAGAATTTTAGATAATAGAATTGAAGCAGAGAATAGAATTTCAGAGAATAGAATTTAGTAGAGAATTTTGTTTGATTCTACTGTTTGGTAACAACAGAGACTTTAGCCTGAGAAATGCGCAAATTTATATTTGTTTTGATTTTTTTGAAATATTTTGATTTTTTGTAAATATTTTGATTAGGGCTGTAAAAAAAGTCAACACGAACCGAACCCGATTAAGACACGGTTTAGAAATGTTGATTAACTCGGGTTTGACTCAACTCGACTGGCCCATAAATTTTTATTTTTTAAATGACTTTACGAAAAATATAAACTAGTCCAACTTCATTATATATGTCCGGATCCGTTAGTAAAATTAGTGATATTTGTTCTTTGTTAGATAAATACGTAAAGAAAACAAATTCCATTCAATTTGAGAGGGAAATAACACCACATGAAATTGCACTAGGGAGAATAGGGTGGGAAAACTAATTCTCCACCTATTTTTTTCTTGGCATACCAAACAAGAGAAATGTTGGGCATTTCCATTTCTCTATCTCCTTTTCTTTCTACCAAACACACCCTAAGGGTAATAAAAGAAATTGTCTAGCAAGGTAAAGTTGAACACCAACCACGAGCACACTATAGTGGTGACTAAAAGTGTGAAACACGAATAACTTAGGACCTTATTAGGGTCGGGTACATGTATGTATTTACTTCCCCGAACCCATTGTACGCTAATAAGGTTATTTGGGTTTGGGTTTACCTAAATATATAATAGCCTCGGGAGTGACCAAAATCGAAGCCAATCAAGATCATCCCCCGCTCGAGCTAAATCTGTCATCGGTTTCTCACAATATGCATGGGTGACAAAAAACTTCATTTTTAGAATTTGGTCAACGAATTGCAGAGTGGCGGACTCAGGAATTCACCAAAAGGTATGCACGATTTTTAGTAGGGTTATTAAAAAATCAAGTTTTCGTGTCAGGTTTTTTCGGATCCATTCTTTTTGGGTTGGTATTTCCATGATTTGAACTAGTAACGTATAATGTTAGTTTTGCAAACTTTAATCGCTAAAATTCACGCTTATTCATATGTAAGAAGAATCTAATGCTTAAATAATACTATAATATTAGTAGTAGAAGAACAAAGTAAACATAAACCAACGAAAATATCAGAACTAAAGAGTGCAATATTTGAGCTGTTTTTTTAGGGTTTTTGGTCGTGTGGTAGACTCAACATAAGAAAAGTTATATTCACAATTGGCCCTCTGCCCTTCTGAAATCCATTTTAAGGGTTTTGACCAGTCTAAAATATGACTTTTAAACATTGAATGCTTCTTTTTCTTTCTTTTCACTTTTAAACAATGATGAGTTTGATTTGGGTATGCACTAATTTTTTTTTATATTTTTGAGGATGTGCACTCATAAAATTTCAAGATGTTTCATAGCTACTCTAAAGAACAGAAATAAAATTACAATACTTTCAAGATGTTCAACACAAATCCGCCCGTGTTGCAGACATGTGTTTTCAATGGTAAAAAAGTTAACAATCATACACATTGTAGGTGAGTTCATGATCGTGCTGTTTTTTAAACATCACAAACATGATATTACAAACAACATCTGTTATATCTAAATTTTAGGTCCTTAATTTTAAAATGCATGAGTACATTTAATGTGAGTATAATTAAACTAAATAATGTTAACTATGATACAAGTGAATAATGTTTCATTTAATGTTAAGTACTCTTTTATTCTCTATGTTAACTTGGTTCCTATTTAGAATGCCAAAAAACATATTGTTTCACAATGTTAACTTCGGTCCATGTAAATTGTCACGTGTGTGCCACAACCTGTAAGAATACCAATCTAACTCATCCATCTTTTTCATCTGAAAAAAATTATTTTTTTTTAAATTAAATATCTCACAAACCGTTAATCGTTATGTAAAGCGGAACATACCATTGCAACGATAATTAAATCATTTATCGAGGGGCACATGTGTATACTTTCGACAAATTATTTATTTATCTTTTTTCAATCACGTTTGAGAAAATCATATATGATTCGTATCACGAATCATATATGATTTTCAAAAATCATATATGATTCGTGATAGGAATCATATATGATTCGTGAACGAATCATATATTATTTTCTCATACGTGACTTAAGAAAAAAATCGAAAAATATCGTCGAAAGTATATACATGTGTCCCTCGATAGAAAGATGTTTTAATTCTCGTTGTAATGGTGTATTTTTTTCGTTTGACGATCTATCGTTTGTGAGATATTTAATTTTTAAAAAAGTGATGGAAAATGAGTTTTTAAAAAAATGAGTGGCCGTGATTGATTGATTAGATATATACTATTTTAAAGGTATACATAAATCTCCGAGGGAAGTGTAAAAATCATCCCTATGGTATGTCGAAAAATCGAATTACATCCTTCGTTAGTTTATTGGACAACAACCATCCCCCGTTAGTATGCGGGGCACAATACATCCCTCATGGACTAACGGTGCAAATGTTTTTCTCGTTAAGAATTAACAAGGTTTAAAGAGAGGACATCTTTGTCTTTTTCCTTTTCCAGGGATGTATGGTGAGCCTTATCATAACTTGTATCGAAAAAAAAATTATTTTCGAAAAAGAAAATTTTATTTTCTAAAAAAAATGTTATATTTTCGAAAAAGAAGTTTTATTTAAAAAAAAATATTATCGAAAAAAAAGTTTAATTTTTTTTTAAAAATATTATTTTCGAAAGAAATAGTTTTATTTTCGAAAGAAATAGTTTTATTTTGGAAAAAATAGTTTTGTTTTCGAAAAAAAGATTAATTTTCGAAAAAAAGTTTTATGTTTTTCGAAAAAAGATTAAATTATTTTTTCAAAATTGTTTGTTTCGAAACAAGTTATTAAAAAAAGTGTAACTTTTGTTTTCGAAACAATTTTTTAAAGAAAAAATAAACATTTTTTTTTCGAAAAAGATGTTTTTTATTTTTTCCGAAAAAGATAAAAACTTTTTTTTCGAATATAAATTTTTTTTGAAGCAAATTATTTCTAAAATAAAACTTTCTTTTTGAAAATAAAACTTTTTTCTTCGAAAATAAAACTTTTTTTTTTGAAAATAAATTTTTTTTTTCAAATAAAATTATTTTTTTCGAAAATATTTTTTTTTAAATATTTTTTTTTTCAAAAATAATTTTTTTTTCGAAACAAGTTATATTAAAGTTCATCGTACATCCCTAGAAAAGGAAAAAGAAAAAGATATCATTTCTTTAAACCTTGTTAATTCTTAACGAAAAAAACATTTGCATCGTTAGTCCATGAGAAATGATTCGATTTTTCGACATACCACAGGAATGATTTTTGCACTTCCCTCTAAATCTCAACTCTATATAAACTATGCAAAAGTTTTTCGCACAGTATTTATATAAAGCTTTTAACATAACTTTTTTGCATTGTATTATGAAGTAATTCAAAAACATTTGTAGACCAAACTTTTGAAAAAACCTATCAGCCATTAATGACTTATTGTGCTGCTTTACCTTAATTTTTCAAACCCATTAATCATTGGACTACTCACCCTGGCCCACTTAATTCACTTAATATTTTGTATTTTTGTTCACGTATGATGCTCTACGACGACTTCTACACCGCTCTACCCATTTTTTTAAAATTTGACTTTTTTACATTAGGAAGGAGCAATTATCAATTAGAATAATTTCTAATTAACACTTTAATTTCAAATAATTTTTAGATTGTTCATACTTCATCTCTCCATATCACACACATTTATTTTTCCAGCCAAAGCATTACCGGATTTTTTTTCCGGTGACATAATATTATTTCTGGAGTGTACACTCTTCTTTCCCGGAAACGAACAAAAAAGTCACTGTCCGATCTAAATGAACACCACATCAATGTAAAACTATAGTACACCGAGCATATGTTAAAATTCTTCAAAACATTTACTGTCTAAAAAGAGTAATAATAAATAATTGAATAACAATAACAATAAAAAAATTTATAATAAATATTTAATAAAATTAGTAAAAAATATTTAATAATAAATAATAATAAATAAAAATAAATAATAATAAATAATAATAAATGATAACAACAATAATAATAATAATAAATAAGAGTAATATGTAAATAATATAATAATAAAAATAATAATAAAAGTAATATTTATTTATATTTTTAAATTATTTTTTAATAATAATTTATTTAACAATAAAAATGATATTTAATATTTTTATATTAGTTATTTTGTTAATAAATATTATATTAATATATCAATAATATAAAAATATAATTTTTATTACTATATTAACAATTTTAATAATAATAATCAAATTAGTTATTTTTTAATTTTTTTACGATAATTATTTAATTAATAGTTACTTAATTAATATTATTTTAATATAATATTAATTTTACTATTTTTTAATAATATATTATTATTTATATTACATTTTTAATAGTTAGTATATTAATAAATAAATAATTATTTATTTAATATCATATATATTTTAATAATTATTTTATTTGTATTTTTATATTAATAATATTTTATTAATATTTTATTAATATAATAATAATTATTTTATTAAAGCTATGATATATATATATTTTATTAATATAATAATAATTATTTAATTGATTAATAACAATAATAACTTTAATAATAATATTTTTTTAATAATAACTTAATAATAATAATAATTATTATTATAAATTTCACTTCATTAGAATAAAAATATTTTACAAAAAGTTAGTGGGAAGCCGAGATACTATCTGAGCTCCCACTTAATTAAAATAAAATTATTATTTTTTTATTATAAACATCAGTTCCTTAGAATAATAAGATTTATTATTATTTTTTTATGCCGCGATATCTTTATTCAAGTTTGATGGGAGTATACAGGCTCTGCTCCCACCTACAAAAACTAACTCTATAAAAGATAAATGTACCACTCTTAACATTGTTTGAGTGGCTAATGGAAAATATAAATACTGTGTGTTAAAGTATAAAAATACTGAATTACAACGTAATTAAAAACTTTTCATCCAACTTCTTATGTAATCTAAATTTCCTCAATAGGTGTAATTGTAATATTTGAATTACAGTTACATCGCAAGCCAAACAGCTTACGTAATGTAAAGTGAATTACAATTCCCTTACTTATACGAACCAAACATGCTATGTAATGTAATTGAATTACAATTAACTCCAATTACGTTGGATTACAACGAACCAATGAGGCCTAAAGGTGACTAGAAAGGAAATGTGCTACTACTATATGCTAAGGGGTATTACTAAGTTAATGTGACAAAATCTCTTTTTCATAAAATAAATGTTCACGTTTAATTTTTCGTTTTTTTTTTCTAAAACTTTGACCAAGGCCGTTTGGTATACTTGTTTTAAGCCTAAATCAAGGGATTGGATATAAAAACGATGTTTGGTATGCAAATTTAACTTCTGACACATGGGGCTCAAGCCCAAGATCACCACTTTTTACAATTCCACTAAGTAACATGACTTTTAAGAGAGGAATACTGACAAATACTATACCATCAATTTTCATCCACATATTTTTTTTAATATTTATATATCCAATTCTCAACCACATATATATAATAAAATATTTCTTGTTTCATTTTATATTAACAATTAAATATATATATATATTCTTTATATAATAAATAATATTTTATTTAAAACCCAAATTTAAATCTAAACCTAAACCAACCACTTTATAAATTTATATCCAAAGTAAAACTCGGCTTTAAACCAAACGGACCCTTTGTGTTATATAATATTTGATAAAAAAATTATCAATACATTTGATTCATGTATTTTGCATCAAATATTATATAACACACTAAAAAATAATTAGGTCAAAATTGCACAAAAAATATTTTAAAAAATAAACGTAAACACTTATTTTGAGACGAAGATAATATAAATTTACCTAATTCATTTTATCATCATTTGAGTAAATTACTTATTTCGTATCGGTAATTTTATGAGATATTTTGTTTAGATAAAATATAAAAGATACAATATGACACTACTAAATATATGACATTTAGTTATTAAAAATTATGTTTACTAATAAAATTTACAACTATTAAAGTTGTTATAATTTTTCCTTACTAAAACATAATAAATATAAAAGTAAGCAAAAGAAACTCACAATTTTTGCTTACTCTTTTGTATAATAAAAAAATAGTTATTAAAAGTTTTATACTTTTGTTTAAGCTTTTGTCTATTTTTGCTTATTCAGCTCTTTAAACTTTTGGCGTCCTCTTTATTACTTATTTTTTTCTTAAAAATAGAAGTTGGTAAAAATAACTTTTAATTACTTTTTTTATTAGAAATTGATAAAAAAAAAATACTTTTAACATCTCTTTTATTAGTTGCTCTTATCACATTTAATTTTGTAACAAATATCATCAATTTTATAATGGGAAAAATATGCAATTTTCCCATCCAGTCTTCAATCAATGGTTCTCTTTTAAGTGAAGAACAGATGCGTAATTTCCGAAGTTATACCGTAAATTGGAAAGGTTGTTGATAAGGGGGTTTCATAGACTCTAAAATATCATATAATATTTGTTGAATTATTGAGTCAATAAATTTTAATACAGCAAAAGTAGAGCAGTTGATTATTATTTTGTTTGTTTTTTTTTTCCTAAAGACAGATAAAAAGAGTTCAATTCTTACTTTTTATAAAATCGGTGACTTTCTTTTACCTTTGATGGAACCGATAGCACTTTTTCTCTCTTTTGTTTAGAACGACATCACACTTGAAACTCGACCCTTGAGTTAAACATTCAAGTTAAACATTCAAACGGACAGGTCTCGGGACCCGAACTACTAAGAGAGATCCACGAAAGAAAATTTTTAAAACTCGCGGTTTAACACGAGGAGGAAAGTCCAAAATTTTTGTCTCTTGTAAAATTATCCTCTCTCCAACCTTTAAAAAAAAAAAACTCAAATGTAAGTTGAGTTACAGTTGTCTACGTCTCATTCTTTTTTATACATCGTCTTAAACGATATCAAAACCAATGTTTTAAAACCCGGGTTTTGAATCGACCCGGTCGAGCCACCGGGTCACCGGGTTACCGGTTCAACCGGTTGGACCGCCGGGTCGACCCGGTTTTCAATTAAAAAAATTTATTTATATATTTTCAATATTACTATATATATATAAATATAAATCGTGAATATTTCATATATTTGGCCTAAACACCATTTACTAACAAATATAACACGTAAAAACAAAGTTACGTTACAAATACGTATAATTATATCGCGAAAAAACGAAAAAAAAAACAAAATAATCGAAAAAAATCAAAACCCGGCCGGGTCGCACGAACCGGGTCAACCCGGGTCGCTTCAAACCCGGCGGGTCACACCGGGTTTCCAAAATGTAAGACCCGGGTCAATTTGACCCGTTTTTTAGGCCGGAACCGGTCCAACCGGTTGAACCGGCCGGGTCGACCCGGGTTTTAAAACATTGATCAAAACACATGACTCGTGAAAAGACGGTATTGAGTATTACTTATCTTATTTTTTATTGAGTTTGTAAACTTTTGTACTATTCGTTGAAAGTTTGAAACAAAGGTTAAGTCATAAAACTTGTATGTCGTTTTGATAAAGAAGAATTAGTTTTAGTCCCACAGAGTGCATTAAAGAGATTAAACGAAATATATAAGTTGAGTATATGTATTCTTTTGGCTACATTGAAATCTCTTTCAAAAGAGTTGACCAAAGAATCACTTTGAGTGGTTTGTTTTAAGGTTGTTGAGATTCTGATTTTTATCTTGGGATCTTACGATTTTACGATTTTATAAAGTAAAAACGATCCGGATCTTAGGTAGGAACTTTCCATCCATAAGATCTTATAGGATCCCGATCTTAATCAAAAGATCTTAAGATCTACTACGATCCGATTTTACTTTTTCTCGAAAAAAACTAAAAAAACTACAAATTTATAGGTTCTGTTTTGTATAATCTAAAAAACAACGTGTAAATCTTCTTATACAAGTCATAATTATAATTTAGTACCATATTGTTATAATATATGCGTATAATTTTGTGTTTACGATGTATATTAATTTGTAAATTTGTAAATTTATTAAATATTGCAAATACTACTAAGAAATTACATTATAGTAGGATCTTATGATCCTGATCCTACTTTACGATCTCGATCTTGCAAAGACGAAAACGATCTTAGGTAAGATCCCGATCTTGAAAACCTTGGTTTGTTTACCTTGTATTGTTTTTTCTTTTGCTTGCTTAACTTTTCTTTTTCTGTATGTATGTTCAAATTTTTATCTATGTTTTATATTTTTCAGATTTTAAAATTTTGAAATTTCAAAAATCTCGAACAAACAACACCTTATGGCGCGTTTGGTATATAAATCGGAATGTTTAATGGTATGAGTTTGATTAGAAGAGTGTATGGGATTGGGGATATTCATTGTATTAGTTTTGTTTGATATAATATTATGGGTATCACTATCAAAATAAATAGTGTCCTTTTAAAATGTATAATATTATTAATTTTGTAGTGAAATAATAATAAAATATGGGTCCCATGAGAATGACTAGTAAAAAGACACCCCTTCCCCTTATTATAAGTCTATGATTATTTGAATGATAGGTTGACAAAAAATTTATAACCAAACACTTACTATAAGTATCATAGTCATAGTTTGATTCCCGTAAATGTCAAAGAAACAACCCCTTAATTTATTTCTTTAAAACGGGAAACCCGATAATTCAATATAGACGACTTAATAAATTGCAATCATAAAACACTTTCTCAAAAAGTCCATAGCAAGTACTCTGATAATCCAATAATTTGCAACTCGATAGACCAAAACTCAATAAATCTGAGTTCTTATAATATCACGTTAACCCAATACACTTCAGTAGATAAACCTTAAACCCGATCCAGTTTAAAACGGGTTATTGATATACTGGTGATGTAAATGCCCCAACCACATTAGAGGGGACGGAGTCATCACGGTGTGGGGCTGTGTGGCTCGGCGTGACCACACAGTGTGTTGCGACGTGGAACACGGCGTTGGCACAGCCACACCCGTGGAAACCATCCTATTTTACATAACACCCCCTCCTTCACTTTACACAAATCCCGCCTTAACTTTTGAACTCAACCAATCTAACCCTAAATGGTTAGTTTTTTGGAGGTAAATTTTTTTTTGAATTATTTTTAAAAAAACTGGTAGCCAAGGGCTAGTTTTGAAAACATTTAATTTTTTTATTTTTATTTTTTGAATTTTCAAAGCAAAGCAACGGCTAGTTTTAAAGCAAAAATAAAATAAATTTAAAACCCTTATATATACATAACAATATACCCTCTACATTTACACACTCCGAAAAAAGAAGAAATAAAAAATAAACTTGATCGAAGTGAAGATTAGTTTTTCCTAAAGTTTCGTATTGTTTTTTTAAATTCGAAATGTGTTTTTTTTACGATGTAATGTTTTTAATTTGAATGAATAAAGTAAATTAGGATTTTAATAAATTAATTGTTGAGAGTAGTTTATGAAAAAAAAGAGGAAAAAATGGGTAAATTGGTGTAGAAATGGTGTGATGATAAGATGGTTGTTTTTTATGTGGATGTGAAAAAACTGACGCGGCGAGGTGTTTTTTGGTGTGCTCTTAGGATAAGAAAATTGTGGCTAGAATGAGTTGACTATAGCGTGGACTTGATTTGTTCATAGGCTCATCTTTGTGTTCCTGAGTGATGTTTGAAATTTGTGATCTTCATAGGCTCATCTTTGTGTTCCTGAGTGATGTGGGTATCAAGGATTATTTCTCGTCTTGTCTTTTTATTTTTTCTCATGTTATGTTGCTACTCAGCCACTAGTCAGCCATTTCCTACTGCAAATACTTCCACCGCATGGACCATCAATGGATCTATTCCAGACTTTGAAATTTTTTCAAATGATTCAAAGGTCAAACTCATCCTTCATAGAATAACCAATGAAACTCAATTTGCATGTGGCTTCTACTGTAAAGGAGCCTGCACCTCTTACCTCTTTGCGGTATTCATTCTTCCCAACAGCCTTGCTTTTCGTCAACCAGAGGTCGTTTGGTCAGCCAATAGAGACTATGTGGTTGGGCGTAATGCAACACTAAATTTTACTGCAGCTGGAGAATTAGTCCTACAAGATGCACATGGAACCCCAGTTTGGACCACCAACACTAGAGGGAAATCTGTTGTTGGTATGAACCTAACTCATGAAGGAAACCTGATGTTGTTTGATGTAAATAACATGCTGGTTTGGCAATCTTTTGATCATCCAACGGACTGTTTGGTACTCGGCCAAAAGCTATTAAAAGGTCAAAAGTTGATACCTAGTGTTTCAGAGATCGATTGGACGAGTCAGGAAGGTTTGTTTTCTCTTCAAGTCACGGATAAAGGGTTGATTGCCTATGTTGATTCAAACCCACCTCAAGTCTATTATAGTAAATTGGTTCATGTTAAAAATACAAGTCGAGAAGAAAGTTATGCTAGGTTCTTGAATGGCAGTTTGTCCTTATACGTTCATTCTGCTGAGCCAAGCCGTCCCGATAGTGGAATTGACATGCCTCAAGCGTCTTCGAGTCAGTTTATAAAACTTATGTCAGACGGGCATTTAAAACTGTTCGAATTTCAAGGAGATTGGACAGTGGTTGCTGATTTACTAACAAGTAATCTTGGAGAATGTGGTTATCCTATGGCTTGTGGGAGAAACGCTGTTTGCTCAACTAATCAACAATGCAGTTGTCCAGTTTCAACATCTCCTAGGGTAGACTACTTCAGAGCACTGAACTATCGCCAACCTAGCATGGGTTGCTCTGAAATTACTCCTCTCACATGTAACGCTACCCATGATCAAGTTTTTATTGCAATATCTAATATCTCATATTTCACTTTTGGCGAAGAAAGGGAGGATTACAAAGACATGGAGAATGTGAATTTAGAGGCTTGCAAAAAAGCATGCATGGATAAATGTTCTTGCAAAGCAGCTTTGTTTAAGCATGGTTCCGATTCATATTCATCCAGTGGGAAATGTTATTTACCTTCTGATATCTTTACAATAACGGCTTTCGATGCGAGAGTAAGTTTTGAGTTTGCTACAGCTTTTATGAAAGTCCAGAATGCAAAGTCACCTTCTCTTCGTGTATCCCAACGACATGATCGGTCTCCTGTAGCAGCAATTGTAGGTTCTGCTGCTGGAAGTTCTGTGTTTCTACTTATTCTCATTGTAAGTTTTATTATGTTCATAAAAAGGAGAAATGTGGAATTGGAAGATGAGTATATTGATGAAGTACAAGGAATGCCTACTCGATTCTCCTATGAAGAATTGAAAACCGCCACACATAATTTCAATAAAAAGCTTGGTCAAGGAGGATTTGGAACAGTTTTTGAAGGGACACTCAAAGATGGGTCAAAGATAGCGGTTAAATGTCTTGAGAGTCATTCACAAATTAACAAATCGTTCTTGGCGGAGGTTGAGTCCATTGGTAGTATTCACCATGTGAATTTGGTTAGGCTTAGAGGTTTTTGTGCGTCGAAATCACAACGACTTCTTGTGTATGAATTCATGAGTAATGGATCATTAGACAAGTGGATCTACCATGGAGATCGAGAGCATGTACTCGAATGGCAATGCAGAAAGAAAATTATTCTTGAAATAGCAAAAGGTTTAGCATATCTGCATGAAGAATGCAGGCACAAAATTATCCACCTTGATATTAAACCTCAAAACATACTCCTAGACAACGATTTCACTGCCAAAGTATCTGATTTCGGGTTGTCAAAACTCATCGACAGAAACCAAAGCCAGGTTATGACTACAATGAGAGGGACCCCTGGCTATCTTGCTCCAGAATGGTTAGGCTCTATAATCACTGAAAAGGTGGATGTGTATAGCTTTGGAATCGTTCTCCTGGAGATCTTGTGTGGGAGAAAGAATTTTGATATAACTCAGCCAGAAGAAAAATCACACTTACTTGCTGTATTTCAGAGTTGTTGGGAGCAAGGAACGTTGTTAGATATGGTGGACAGATACAGTGAAGATATGCAGGCACAAGGCATAGAGGTCGTGGAGATGATGAAACTGGCTTCATGGTGTTTACAGACTGATTACACTAAAAGACCTTCAATGTCAACGGTAGTCAAGGTGTTAGAAGGTGGAATGACTGTTGAGTCCAACTTGAATTACAATTTCACAGACCCAAGAATACAAAAAAACAATAGTCATGACAAGGATTTTACACCACTGTTGCCGTCTATTCTATCTGGGCCAAGATGAGTAAGGCATAACATTCTTATGGATAATTTGTGTATTTTAATTTGATTTAAGTTCATTGTATAATTTTTACATTTTATATTTGATTTAAGTTCATTTTATATTAAACTAGACTAATTCTCATCTTTGATATCCATTTTAGTTTAATAGATGAGATTAAATACAAAAATTATTTTTATTTTTTTTCAATATTAATATCTGTTAAAGTGTTATTTCAAAGCATTTAGGGTCCGTTTGTTTAGCTCTTTGGTTAAGGATTTAGAAATAAAACTATAAAATTATACCCATAGAACCATGCCTTATCATGAAAGTTGGTTTTGTCAGCCATTCATTTGGGCCCAATATCTTCTTATTTCCACCACACACTTTTTAATAAGGTGATTCAAAATGTGTATTTCACTATTATGCCCTTAATATATGTATATACTATTAAATTATGTAAAATAATAAATGTCAAAATACATATAATATAATTTAAATGTACAAATAAATTTGTAAAGTGTGCAAATCAATACTCTTTTGAATAACAAATCACTCCGTATTTTTCTTTTGGAAAAATTCTTAAAATGCCTCAAAATATCACAATCTTTCCTTTTTACACCAATCAAATGAGAATTTCTCAAAATATCTTATACAACTTATGCGACTTTTTCACTACAAGAAAAAGGGGCAACACCCACAAAATTTTCCTAGCGAATCTTTTCGTAGGAAATTACCTAGTAAATTCCTACAATTTTCCTATCAATTATGTGCACAACCATTAGTGATGGTTTCCTTAGTCATTTCCTAGGAATTTGTGACAAAATATTTTCCCTAGCTAATCTGTGGGAATTTCCTTGCGATTTTCTAGGGATTTCTTAAAAATAATAATTACTAGGAAATCTCTAGGTGAATTATACTTATCGCATAGGGATTTCCTAGTGAATCATCTAAATAAGTAGTTAAGAATAATAAAAGTTAACACAATGTATATTATACATATGCGTTTATACTTCGATAACTCTTTCGTTTAAAGAGGTAGTTTAGAATCATAAGAAGGCAAAACAATTATGTGCATAACCAAAGTCACTTGTTCTTGGTTAAATTTTTGATTCTGTAGTTTTAATTCACGTTGGTGGTTTGAATTTGGATAAACAACAAGTAAAAAAAAGGTGGTCAGTTTAATGTGTTTGAGTGTTGGATTAAAAAGAGAAAAAAATATTGAACAAAAAGCAAAAGTGCCAGGACTTAAACCAGCATCTTTTCACTCACACTTTAACATGTTTACCAATGCGTCCTAGTTTTATGATATGAAAGTTATTAGTGCATTTTATGAATTGCTGAATAATTTGTTTGGTATCCCATTATATGCATTAAATTATATATATCCAGAAATATAAATTATATGCAAAAAAATGAAATATGTTGTGGGAAATCTTTAGGACATCACTAGGAAATGAAAGTAAATTTCCATAGGAAATCATTAGGAAACATTTCCGTCACTGAAAGTCTAGCAGATTCACTAGGAAATCTGTGACCATATTACAGACTGGGTTGGATCAGCTCTGAAGGATTTGCTAGGGAAAAGATCCGTCAGAAAGGTATAAATTTTGTAGGAAAGCTTCGTCACTAAGGGTTTCCGAGCATGGTTTTCGTTAGGGATTTTATCCCTCGGAAATTGCTCACTAAAAGCCTTTTGTGAAGGATTTCCTAGGGATTTGGCTGTAGGTGTTGGCCGTTTTTCTGGTAGTGTTTTAAAAATAGAAAAATTTTAGAAAAACTTTTAAACTTTTTTTTTCATTTTTGAAAAAAACGCATAAATTATATAAGTTGCATAAAATATTTTAAATTTTTTTTATTTGGTTAACGCATATTAAAAAAGTAAATGCAACTTTATAGCATTTCAAAAATTTTCCTTTTTCTTTTTCTACCATCTTCGTCCTTCCTCAAACTATATATATACTATATACCATCATGTATGTTTGTAGATCTATAAGTTATATATACTATATACCATCATGTATGTTTCTAGATCTATAAGTTATAAGTAATCATGATTCTTTTAAGGTAATTTTTTTACATCTATAATCTATGATATCCATTCTCATTTTTGTTTTCTTGGTAACTAAAAGTAACAAGTAATCATGATTCTTTTGAAGTAACATCAATAGTTTAGTTTGTGAATTTTTCGTCACTCTTCTTCTTAAGGTTTTTCTTTCATTTTTTTCTTCTCGATTTTTATTTGAATGTGTGTAATTTATCTGTTACATTTTTGTTATAGAAAGTGTAAAAACGTTTCAGAAGACGAAGACTGCATGTTGTCATTTAACCATTCATTAACTCAATTTACAACCCAAACAACTTTTTTTAATTGATGATACCTACTTGGATTTCATTCCACTACTAAACCGATAGTGATTGTAATTCCTATGTAGAAACCAAACGCACCCCGATTTTTATAGATATGCTATATGTGTAATAATGTAATATCATATATGATTTAACACCAATATTACATATGATATAACTTTATCATATATGATTTAAAAATAATTTATAATTTAATAATAACTTATAATTTAACACTGGTATCATATATGATAAAACACATTAACCATATATTAACAACGAAAGAAAATGAAAAAAAATTCTTCAAAAATATATTATAATACATATTTTTTTATATAATAAAAGAATTAGATTTTTAAGAATTTTAGTGAAAAGTGGAGGCTGTAGAAAAATAATTGGACCAATCAAATAGCTTGATGTTGACACATAAGCAAACTCGAACGATGTGATTGGTTGAAAAACGTCAAGATTGAATTCAATTTAGTCAAAATTAAAAGTTTTGGTAGAGGAATTTGATGAAAACACACAAAAATATATGTGTCAAATTTATGAAAATGAAAACTTAAAAAGGAGGAAGGGATTAATAAAAAATTAATAGTTGAATTTTAAATAAATTAGATGGATTTAAATGTAAACTTATAATTTTCTATATTTTTTAATAAATTTAAAAATAAACAAAATACTCTTTTAAACTTTATTATAATAAAAAATCAACAAATCACATGATTATAAATGTTAAAATAAAAACACAAACTATTGCCTGTTTTTATTTTGACACTAAAAAAAGTTAAGCAATACAATATATGTAAATTATTCTAACATGAATATAAATATTAAAATGAATGCACGTGCTCAAACATGTGAGATGAAGATAAATAAACATGATTCTACATATTACAACAACATATATGTTTTCAAGGTCGTTATATGTTACTAAACACACAATATCTAGAAAAGAATACTTAACATTTCAGTTAAACAAATTTAAATCATTTATGCAACAAATATTTATATAAAATATCAATTAATATAATCACATAATAAAAAAATAATATAAAACTCGTGAGTCCATGAGAATCTTAAGTATTAAAAAATTAATATTGTTTTATAGAATAGTATTAAGCACTATGAATCATGAATTTATAAATCGTATACGTGTAAGATTGATGTGAATGGTTTCTTGATTAATAATTAAGATATAACTATCTAGAATAAAAATATCGAAAGTAAAAAGAGTATGAAACTCAAAAAATACAAATTGAGTTGAGTTTATATTAATTTACACGATACACAGTAAAACAATATAATCAAACATATAAATATTAGATGTTTTTAAAAAGAATATATAACATACGTAAAATCATAATAACAAAATTATTACTTAATTTATCGTTTATGTTCAAGTCCCGTGCGTGTACGGGCATTAAAACTAGTTTATATAATAAAAAAATTAGATTATTTAAGAATTTAAGTAAAAAGTGGCGGTTGTAAAAAACATAATTGGACCACTCAAATTGCTTGATTTTGACACATAATCAAAATCTAACGATATGATTGGTGAAAAAAGTCAAAATTGAATTGAATTAGTCAAAACAAAAAATTGCGGTGGAGAAATTTGATGAAAACACACAAAATATGTGTGTCAAACATATGAAAATAAAAACTTAAAAAAGAAGTAGAGGATTAATAAGACATTACTGGTTTAATTTTAAATAATTAGATGGACTGAAGTGTAAAACTGTAAACCTTTAAATTTTTCATATTTTTTAGTAACTTTTGAAAATAAACAAAATACCCCTTAAACTTTATACCCTCTAGAATTTATTATATAATTAAACATATAAACATTAAATATTCTTAAAAAACATATATAATATATATAAAATCGTAATAAAAAATTATTATTTAATTTATCATTTATATTCAAGTCTTGTGTCCATTTTCATATATCTAATACTTGTGGAGAACATTTATATAAATTAAAATGTGAAATAATAACACAGACTCAATAGATTTTAATGGGCATTAACTTGAGCATAATGTCACGGACAAATTGGTCTCGTGAAGGATCATAGCAAACTGTATACTTTTTATATTTTGTAAATACAACATATATATTGTTCTAACAATAAAACATATATGTTATTTTAAAAAACACAATATATAATCATATATGTATATATTTTTTAATGAAAATTAAATTTATGTGTGTTTGTATTAGAAGTTTAGTATATGTAGTGTTAGTTATTACATTGATATTTTAATAATGTAGCATAGAGTAGACAAAAATAACATAGTTTAAGATATTTTATTTATTTAAGAATATTATGGGTTAATTGAATTTTCATACGTTAACGGTATGCATAAGTTTGTTATATTATTTTTTTTATAATTTTAATAATATTGTATAAATATTTTATGTATTTTTGAATTTTATGAGGTAATAAATTTAGTATATGTTAATGTTATGAATAACGTTTTTACATTAATTTTTTTGAAATTAATATTATTGTTGTGCATTTTTATAGAATTTTGTATTTAAGGCATTGTTTCACCATCCTTCCTTATATATTTTTATAGAATTTTGTATTTATGGCATCATTTGTAATTCCTATATATATTTTTATAGAATTTTGTATTTAAGACATCATATATAATTCCTATTTTATTTTTGAAGCATTTTATGGAATCATTTTTATAGAATTTTGTATTTAAGACATTCTTTCACTATCCTTCCTTATATATTTCTATAAAATTTTGTATTTAAGACATCATTTGTAATTCCAATATATATTTTTTAGAATTTTGTATTTAAGGCATCATTTGTAATTCCTATTTTATTTTTGAAGCATTTTATGAAATCATTTTTATAGAATTTTTTATTTAAGGCATTGTTTCACCATCCTTCCGTATATATTTTTATATAATTTTGTATTTAAGGCATCATTTGTAATTCTTATATATATTTTTATAGAATTTTGTATTTAAGGAATTGTTTCACCATCCTTCCTATATAAGGGTTTTTGATTTGATTTTGATTTGATTTGATTTGATATATATATATATATATATATATATATATATATATATATATATATATATATATATATATATATATATATACTAGTGGCAAAACCCGTCCGATGGACGGGTATGACTTCTAATTATCTTTTTTTATTTTTTTTATTTGAAAAATATTATTAGTACAAAGCGAATAAGTAACAAATTATAAATTTTCTTAATTTTGTAAATAGTTAGAGCATTACAGAAGTTAAAACATTTCTATAAATCTTAAAGGTATTGTTTTAAGGTTCAAGAATAATTTAAAAAATAAAAGATGTAGTAAAATGCTTAATACCATTGCCCACAACATATGGGATATAGAGATTTGACCCTGGCAGATGTGCGACAATTTTTCTGTCCATTTTTTCCGGAAGGTTTTTAATTATAGATAATTTTGTTAAAAACAATCAATAATAAATACCCTCTGTAAAATCAAACTTCAAGTAGCCAAAGTTTACCCGAGCTGCCTTAGAAGCTTTCCCTGCTCCAAACGTGAGAAGCACGCCTTATGTCTTTGCTTGTTCTTTAGCGTATTATTTGAGCATCCACAATGATAAAAGTGATGAATGACTTTTCACTATTTGACAAAGTGTTTTGATGTGTTTTTTTACGATTGCATAATAAGCTTTATGAAAAACTTTTTACAAAGGCTTTACATACTAAAAGTCTTTGATACAAGCTTTATGAAAAACTTTTTACAAAGGCTTTACATACTAAAATGCATTCATCACTTTACCATTCTCGATGCTCTTATTGAGTACATATTACTTATGGTGGGCCAGAGGTAACCATTTAAGGAAAGGCTTTTGAAGATGATCAAGATCTAGGTGGGGTTTGTTTTTTATACTTATCAAACACAAATTTCTTTAAATATTTCTTGCGACTTATTGAACTTATTGAAAATTTTCAAATACATTTTGTTTTATTTTTAACTAAGTTGCATAAGACGCATGAGGTATTTAGAGAAGTTTTGGTTTAGTGGGTAGAAAAAAGTCAAAAAACAAATAATGCGTGATTTTGAGGCCAAAAAACCGTTCTTAATATTTGGCGATTTTGCGAATTTCGTCTTAAATACTTTGAAGGTGTACTTGTCTCAAAATAAAACAATTTTGCAAATTTTCGTCAATAGTTACGACATAAAAGTGCATATTCCGTCCTTCGTTTGAACTTGAAAGCGCGTGTTTCATTCGAAATATTAGAGGTGACAAAACGGGCGGTCGGCGGGCTAAACGGGCGACGGGCTAAACGGGCGTCGGATGAAATGGGCGCGGGTTAAACGGGCACGAGCAAAACGGGTGGGCGAAACGGGCGGGCTAGACGGGCGCAAGCTAAAATGAGAAAAAAGACATATAAAAACGTAGAATTAATAAATAAAAATACTTGTTTAAAAGCTGGGGATAAAAATTAAATATAAAATATCCGTCGAGTAGTCTAGTTAGTGTTTTACATGTGCGTCCATTAAGCCCATAAGTTTCTTACATATACTCCCGTTTAACCCATTAATAATAAAGAACGGACAAAAAGTGTCCCAACCTTTTTTGAAAATAGACAAAAGAATACCTACATTTATCAAAATTGGTAAGATTTACCACCTCAAATATTCGTAATAATTTGATTATAAATAATATTTACACGTTCAAAGTATTTTAGACCAAAACAAAACCTCAAGAACGATTTATGCAATTCTATACTAACAATTATAGTAATTGTTTGGGATATAGCAACACATGATATGCATGGGACGGTAATACCATTACCGATTATACGACAGTTAATGTAGCAATCACTATCAATGGCTATAACTTTACAAAAGCTTGCCACATAACTCACTAATTATAGTTGTTGCTTATAAAATGAAAACTGCCGAGATAGTTTCAGAAATAATAGATCTTTTCAAAGCCTTGGAAGACATGCTTTTCATCTTTATGTGCAATATATGGGGCTAATGACTTAAAAATGCATTTAACTTGATACTTTTTTGCGTTTTGTGTACCCATTTTTTTTATTTCCCATTATGGTCATCAAACTTTTAAAAGTCGGTCATTGTGTGTATTTTGTCACTATTTTACTATGTAAAATGATCATTTTACCCTTCAAAATTTTGAAAAACTAAAGGTAAAATGGTCACAAAATACACAGGATGATCGATTTTTGAAAGTTTGATGACCATAATGGGAAAGAAAAAAGATGGCTACACAAAACGCAAAAAAGTGTTTAAGTTAGATGCATTTTTTAGTCATTTGCCCTAATATATGAACTTGCGCATGTTTAGTTGGAATCACCAGGACATATTCCATCTTTCGTTTCACGTTTTGTATGTTAGATATGTCACTCAATTTGATAATTTATTAAAATTATATTTTCCTAGTTATAGTGTTCAGTTTGATGTTGTGTGTATTTGCTTACGCAAACCACCATCGCTACAGATCAAACATTTAATTTACCAAATACATACAAAAGCTACAATATTTTCAAACAGAAACAGGCTAATTGTTTATTCTTAAACTTGTTTATTTCGTATAACTTTAATAGTTAGAACTGCCAGAATATCTTCTTAATGACCGGACTTTGCAAGTCTATTTGCGAGTTGCGGCTGTTCCTGAAAACATCGCATAAATAATCCACAAAATCAATTAGGCATTAAAGATTTCTCGAACTCGAACTCGAAACTTCCCATTTCTGGTTCAGTGTGGTATACAAATTTGAAGGACTTATATATGCCTTTCACCTGTTTAATTTGCTTCAAGTACATTGAAAATTATCTAGTGATTTACGTCATTAACTTCTTCGATTTCTTGCTTTATCATGCAATATTGTTGCCAGGTCGTTTAACCTGTACCTATACCTCAATCAGAGTATTGGCATCAGCAACTGTGATACCAATATCTGCCCTTTTCAAAGCTGGTCCATCGTTCACACCATCTCATGTCATTCCAGTATTCCACAAATATTCTTCCTCTCCTGTAGTTTCTTCATAATCTCATATTTATTATATGTATATAAGTTTCATATTTGAAATATTTTCCAGGTAGGTGAAAAAAATACTCATTTTGACCTGTGACAAACACTTACCAGAGAAGAATCCAACAAAATCATCACCCTTCTCGATAAGCTTCTCAATCGTTCTACTCTAACTTCTCAGTCTATTCATTTAATACAACCATGTCGTCTTTAGTAGTTGTGACAAGAGCAATTTTGTTATATACTTCTGAATTCTTTGATTTCTCAAACTGAGATAATCGTTCTTTAGCAGCAGATGCACGAGCATTAGCGTCATTAATAGCCAGCAAAGCATTTTCCATTTCTTTACTCATCTCTTCAATACGTTGCATAGCAGATTCATGCTCCAGTGCAAGCTTATGGGAGTTATCACGTTCTTCTGGAACTTATCCACTATGCCTCCATTCAGCCTCTTGAAAGTACGCTGTAGCTAATTCTACAAACTACTTTTCATAGAACAGTTGAGAGAACATGAATCAAGACGAAAACAGAAAATCTAATAAAAAGGCAGAAAAACTAAGGTGCATAACAAGTATCATACTTCTTTCCTTAAAGCCATAACCAGATACGCTTTTCCTTCTTTTGGTGCGTACTAAAGTGATGTTACTTTTTGTACTAAACGGATATCTTTTTACCAAGGTTTTAAAACCAAGTTCTGTTAGCTTCATAATACTTGCATATTTCTTTAAGGCTATTAAGATCCTGGTTAGATTAGAATTTATAGGCTAGGTGCATATTGCACCTCGTATATAAGCAAGGACACAAAATGAAGAAGCACAAAGAATTGTTCTAGTGAACAAAGCTTTATATCTTTTTAGGAAGATGAAGAAAAATGTTGCAGGTTGAGCACACAAATTTCTAAACAACAAAATGCGGACACACACAATTAGTTAAAGAAACTTTGAAGTATTAAAATCATAAGCTGCATATTAGTACAAAGTTAGAAGAATATGACAAGTATAAAATTAGTATGACCACATTAATGCAACTTAAAAAGATAACGTTAGGGTGTTTATTATTCAACCCGATATATCAGCGATTCCCGACTCACATATGGGGACATGTGTTTAACAACGGTTAGTTAACATATGTGATGTCTACCGTATGTAGATTTTTGTTTAAATATATATAACAATTACAACAAGCTTTTCACGCCCTATTTGTTGGAAAGGGAAGGAATATAGCTCACCCCAGAGGTTACTGTCTAATCACTGTCATGTGATGAAATCTACACCCTTTATCTGTAAAGAGCATGCCCTTGTATTCCTAATTGCAAAACTGAACTACTAAAGTCGAACATTAATCAACATCAGAAACCGTATACTTCTGATATTAGAAAGAAAAAAAAGATCCAATATCCAATACACTCACAATCCACCAAATTTACTCCACACCCTTATAAGAAAAGAGACAAAAAATATTGTTCTTTATAAAGTGTGAAAAATACCATAACTGGATTATTGATTTTAATTACATAATGCTCATTGCACTCTATGTATTTTTATGAAATACATAGAGACCAACTTAAACTTCTTTACTCCAAAAATAAGCTCATTAATAGTATAAGGAAAATCCAAACACCTTACAACTAAAACAAACTGCTTAGTGGTGTTTCAGAAACACAAAACTCGATCAGTTTCAATACCCAATGCCAAATAAACATGGTGTTTGTTATACTTATATGATGAAATATGTCTATTAGAGCCGCTAAGAAACAAAGATGTGCACTGTACATGAGAATTTGGACTTACACGTCAATATAAGGCTGACCAGATAGTGAATTTAAAGAACATGTTAATTCACTGTTCTGCACATGAATACCAAAAACAAAAGATCGTTAGAATTTTACACACACCAAACAAAAAATCAATACCTTGTTATAAATTATGATATAGGGGTGACGTCCTTTTTGACATACAAGTATGATGCAAGCATATAATTTGAACTTCTGGCGCATCTTTATGTATACAAAGATACACTAATTAGTAAGATATAAACACAGACGTAGCATAATCCGGTAGCACAATATTTCACATAATTAGATCTCCTATTTTTTTTGTGTTGCTCAGCAAGATATCTTTTCCAGTCCTATTAGCAGTGCGTGAACTTTCAGCATTATATAAAATATATAAGCTATTTTGTTGTTAAATTTTATGGGCCCAATATGCCGTTTATCGAATGTCTTCATATAGTTGAGCATGCAAGTCTGGGATAAAAATATCGTATATATAGTTGAAAGATGACATAGATACACTTACGCCGACTCTAGAAAAATTATGACATTTATTGCCCTTTAGTGTCATCTGTTCAACCATATAAGCATAATACATGAACTGAACAAACTCATTTAAGTGAAACTTCACGTTAAAAGCAGCAGCATCATCCAAACCAAAGAGTGTCAGGAAACCTTATTGTGTGCATTCTGTGTAACAAAATAGATAAGAAAAATCAGCTATATAAAGTGTTGATGTTAGTGCAGGTGTAACTTATAAACAATAAAAATGTGTAACACGAAACGTGGTAGATTTTACCTAATTATTTGAATTTAGAGCGTGTTGGGAGCTGAATTGGGTCACCACTTGAATAAATTGTTAGAGAGACTTGCTATCAGGCACCGAGTCCCTTCCTACCGAATCCTTTTCTGCACACCTGATCTGCATAGAAGTATTATTAAGAAATCATAAAATGTGTATATATTGGAAATTTATTATAAGAAAAGGATGTAGTTAGTAATATCTTACCGTAACATATTTGATACCTTCTTTAGTCCAATCTGACTTCCAACAGTAATGACCAGTGTTTGTTAGATCTATAAAACTTAAGGCCTACCTGAGGGAAGAGTGTTCCGGTCATATGATCGATTCAGGATCCATGGACGTGCTTAGAGATTCACTGCAGTAGTTGGTTTTTTGTTAGGAATACTTATGTTATTATGTATGAATGTAAGGTGCAGAAGACCTTATTTCTGGTATCATTGCTGGTTGACGTTAAGGATTGATTCCCGGGAGTAACGATTTCACATTTGTTCTTCTTGATCAGTACGGAACTGATATCTTTATACTTGAAGTGGGGTATGTGGTAAATGAAATCTTTGTAGTTGTATAGACAAGGTGTTTTTTTACTGAAAATGCAAAAAAGACAGGTGAAACTTTTTTATGCTTGATTCCATGTAAATCTAAGTTCAACAATCTTTATCAAGGACTTTTTGTCATAAGTATTAATAGGTAAAACCTGGCACTGGTGAAGCTCCTGCTGCTGGAGGAAGTTCGGTTGCCTCAGGGATACCCTGACATTATATATACAGTTCCCGTGTGTCACATGAATAGTGTAGCACATTAATGAAATTAAGAATTCCAAACTGCTAAACCACTTATAGAATAGAGATACTCTACAACTCTTTCTGGATTGTTGAATGCCACACGAAGAGCACGTACAACTGTGTCCCTATCCCAAATCCCTCCTCCATATGAAGGAGACGTTGAACGCCTGAACTGTACCCTCCAAATTACTTCGAGTAACCAAATTAGATGTTGCTTGATCGTACATGTTCTCCAACCTATATGAACAACCATCATTAACATACTTCAGTAAATATGATTTCACTAATTCACAATTTGATTAGTCAGACAATTTTGATGGAAAAATACTTACGGAGCATCCACAATAGATGCTGGAGCTGCAACTGGGGTAGCTGCTGGAACAGCTAAAGGTCTGCAATCACACGGGAAGCACAATAAATACCAAAAAATAGCCAAACCAAATAAAAATGTCAAAAAAATTGAAGGGGATCACAATTATGATATTGTTGAGCAAAAAGATTTAGCAGCTTAAGCTTACTATGTCACAGTTGGAGCAGGGGCCTGAGTAGTATCAGGGGTTGAAAAGTGATTAGAAAATATTAATTCATATACAAAACCTTAAAAAATGAATATGTTTTGACATACGAAAGATTGTTAACTATACAAATACGAAATATGTGGAGTTTGTATTCTTATGGAGTTAATGCAATAGCCTTTTAAACAATATAATACCTCTATATCTTTTTGTCACCCTAGTTAAACTGGCAGCTATGACAACTGGGTTTCCATTCGTGCGTATGCCTCCATGTCAAAGTTTTCAGCTGTCAAAATCACCCTCTGCTAAAAGAAACACTAATGACTTACAAACCAATACAGGCTTGGATGTTTTGATAAAGAAATACTCCATTATTTTTTTGTAAAAAAAGGAAAAACAAAAAGCAGTTGCATGGATCTAAATGTGCAAAAATAAAACATCAAGAGAAGCGAAGATTAATTCTGAAAATATAGCAGTTACTCTTATGCAAAAAGAGTTACCTCTTTGTTGTAAAACTTCAACGGTCCTATGGATTTTTCGTGGTTTTATTTTTCATCTATTAGGTTGACTGGGTTCGTGAAATCAACCTCATGTCCCTTAGTTGAACATAACATGAAACCAATAACACCGCTTCATTTTGAAGTTTGGATCATAAGAAAACTTTAGTATATATTTTTCCTCAATAAACACTAATCGTGGTGGAGAATGAAATTACCATTGATATGTAGGAACTGCTGTCCATGCATCGTTGACCGAGCCTTAAAATTTCTAATGGAAATTTGTAACAATATATTCAATAATTTCCATATGGAGCCATATGCTCTCAGCTTGTGTCGCATACAACACCACCAGGACGAAGTGCTTTCCAACTGATTCGAAAAAAGGCTTCACAAAAAGTTCTTGCGCCTGACACGAAATATAATTCCCATGTCAGCATATCGAATAAAGCTTATAGAACAGGTGGGATAATCATGACCCTATTCAATGAACAGCATAAAGGTTTGCACTATATTATATGTCACAGTTCAGAAATACACTTCTTTTTTCTAGATTCTCAAATGTTGACAAAACTTTGAGATGCTTCAAACAATATGCTAATCTATTAAGCATCTAATTGGAGACTCAATAAACTGAATTTACAGATGTTGTCATTGAGGAAGCAAATTGGGACTCGACTAAAGTAATGAATGAATTTTGTTAAAAGAAGTAGTAAAATCGTAATCTGCAATGGACTCGTCCAACATTTAACTTAATGATGTGCACTCACCATAAAAGTCACGGACATGCTTTTTTCGAACACTACCGAAACTGTTCCACGCGTACATTGTACATAGTCACATATCGTGATTTCGGCCCTAACGTCCCTGTGATCTTTGTCGTATCAGGAAAAATATTCTACACGTCATAATCACATCATCAATACATTCATAGTAAACATTTTACTTGAGATGCACTCACCATTAAAAGTCGCCAACATGCTCGATTACTGATACCTCTAGCTCAAATACCTTAGTTTACTTGTAGAACCAAACTCTTAACGAATCCACTATAATTATCTGTTAATCGTTTTAGAATATAAGACATCAGATTCAAAAAGCAAAAAGGAAGGTAAAGTGACGGATCTACAACTAAGAGAACCTGCAAAATTAATGATCCACATCGTGTTTAAACATCATAACCTATCGGAAGTTACCTGCAAAATTAATTTGAGTTCAATAATATTAGGTTTAAGAATTAATGGTTAGCGAGGAGTACATTTTTTTTCTGTCGAATGTGTTTTGGGAAAAGATTAATATGCCTGATGGAGATTATGTTAATTATAGGTATATACTTATCTATCGTGGTATATTAATCTTGTTTTCAATTATCAATTAGAAATTCTATCTTAGTCCAATGGGTGGGGTGTTTGTTTCTGGATGACAGATGCAAGGTTCGAATCTTGATATAGCTAATATTTTTTAATAAATTCGAATTTTTCCAATTGAATAGTAAGAATTAAAAAAAAATGATGACGTGGATTAATGGGGTGCTTATGTGGCATATCCCTCCTCTTATATATAATGTAAAGATATATATATATATATATATATATATATATATATATATATATATATATATATATATAAAATATATATGAGGCTAAGTTTGACATAGGAAAATAAATAGGCGCCATGTCATATCCTATGTGGCATTATTTTTATTGGCTATTGGGTTATATCTAATTTACTTTAGAAACTAAATATTTTATAGTTGATAATTACGAATATAATATTCTACCGAAAATAGTTGATAACTACGAATACAATCTTCTACCAAAATAGTTGATAATTACGGTTTTTTAATCCAAAAATCTGAATTCAATAATGTCAGGATGGTGATAATCCAAGCACTGATGGTGGCTCAAGTGACGAAGCTAATGATGTTGATAATTGGTTTTGGTATATTATGGCAATTGTTCTGTTTTGGAAGATGTATTCACACCATCTTTATAAACCCTAATAAAACATACGACTCATTAGCCTCAGAAGTCGCTGGAGAACAAATTCTCGTCTTTATAAACCCTAAAAAAATCGACCGATAAACCCAAATAAATATAGGACTCATTAGCCTCAAAAGTCGTTCTGGAGAACAAAGTTGGAGAATTGCATGTATATTTACTGAGAATTCATGAAGCTGATTGATGAACCTCATGTGGTTTCTTTCAAAACACACATCCAAGCACACCCTAATGTCTTATATTTTTGTTCTTTGTTGTTATCATCCTAATAATTCCAGTCATTGTTCTTTTTTACAGCTTGCAAGACTTAGTAATCCCTCTTTTAGCTTTCCAGTGGGAGTACAAAAAGGTGATACGATTATATGTGATGAAGGGCCTGTAGAATTGAATCTAATATGATGTATTTGTGCTTGGAATCTAATATGATGTGTATTGCTAGGTACCCTGTTACACGTTGGGCATTAGTTGCGTTTGGTTCAGGAATCTGCCTACTCATAATGCTCTCAGAAATTTGACACACCAATTGCTAAGGTGGGTACCATTAATTCAATTCAATTATAGATTGTGCCAACATGAATCTTATAGTACTTATGAAATAAGGTTGAGTGTTCGACACACAGACACATAACATGCAGATATGTGTAAGTATTTGCCATATTTTTGGAGAATAGTATTTTTGCTGATAACTTTTATATGTAGGACCTGTTAATGTGTTAGTTGAGACTGAACATAGAGGGGTGTTTATTTAAGCTTATTTGGCCAACCTATCTGCTTATTAAACTTTTGAAAAATTAATAAGCTCACAATAAGCCTGTAAGCTAAATAAGCTTAAACAAGCACATGTTGCTTGCAGCTTAGCTTGCGGTTGCTCCCCTTGAATCTTTAAAAAGGTAGCTTACCTATATGAAGTAGCCTCATACAAAACTTTGTGCAGCGGATCAGATGTTTACATATGAATATTTTCATACAAGGATCCACATAACATATGAAGTTGGATCACAAGTTTATATCTCGAAGTATAAATCAATGGCTCGAAGTGATTCGTTGCGCTTCATACAGTGTATGCATATGTTTCTTTGTTTTGAAGGTATCATCTTCTTTGTTTTTATCTTCTGTATGTATTTGTTTCTTTTTTTACAGATATTAGATCCTAAACCCTAAATTTACATATCCCTACTACCCAAAACCATTCTGTTTTACTAATTCGTTTTCTATTTATTCGTCCATAATGTGATCTACAACATAAATATAGACTTTTTTTAATTTTACTACAATATCATTGAATTGGTATCTTCTTTACATTGGTTAACAGAAAGTGGTATACATCCAGAAGATCAGCACAGACTCGACAGGAGAAACCATAGAGTCTGCTAGCTGCTCTTACCAAGAAACTTGAAGAAGAACTACGATAACGTGATGCCCTCATTAGGTATGCTACTTTTATTTTAAATCGCCACTTTCTATCTTCTCTAATATGACAACTCGAAACATGTACCCACTGCCGAAAATCGCTATTAAATTTGATAATCGTAAAAAATATATGCTTTCATGGCATTCTATCGTAAGTTAATAATAATAAAAAGTTAAACACTAGAAATAATTAACCTCATAGGCCATGTATGGAGGTCTGAGAGGGAGGTTTTAACAGACTCTTAACACAATTATTTCTATTTGGGCAGGTTGCTGCAATGCAGTGTATTGAAGGTTTAGGATTCTCGGTTGGCCTTCTCTTTACAAGTAGAAAGGTCATGGAGAATTAAAGTATAGTCAATCAAGGTACTCGAGTATTTGGTTCTCTTGGATTTTAATAGTCGTAGGTTTGATCCCAAAAACCAGTACTGTGTGTGACTTTCAGTCTTGGACGTGGTCCTCTTCTATATATAGTCTTCTTCATTTTTTAGCAAACTTTAGACGAGGTAAATCAAAATTTAAAAGTGGACTACTTTTTTTATTTGGTGTTCGGCTATTTAATAGCTTACAAGACCTGCAACAACAGGGAGTTATATAAAGAAATTTGTTCAATGAGTGTTCCAGAACCACTCAAACTTGCATATAACGTGTTCTTAAGTGAGACCAGAGAAAGTAAATAATTATTTTAACTGTGCATAATGTTAGAAGTTTACCTTAGTTGTGATGCTGAAAACGCAAAGGAATTCAATTCATAACAGTAAGAAACTTCAATATGCCTAAAGAGAAATCGAAGAGCAACAACAGTGGTGAAGGATAAGTAATCCGCAGAAAGGTAGTATTTTAGTAACATCACAGACACATTTTAGGATAACAGATTGTTGATAATCCTTACTTTTTGTGTTATTCTTTAATTCCAAATTTAATTTTTTGATTGGTTGAGTTCGTTTTTTCTAGGTATGAAATTGTGACAGGAGCAAACAAGGGTATTAGGTTCACTACAGTTAGGCATCTTGCATCTTCTGGTCTTACAGTTTTTTTCACAACTACAAATTTAAAGAGGGGTACGACTGAAAGATATGCATCAACAAAAGGTAGGAGAGGATTCAACTTGCTTCGTGAATTGACGATGCGTATGATACGCGTCTCCTCTTCAATATACTGGGGGAGTTATAAAGTACGACAACAAGAAACGTCAGCTATTCACACCTCAAAAGTGGATCATTTCTGTAGGTGAGCTGGGAGAAATCTACATAAGGCTTCAACCTCACTAGGTCTAAATAAAAATGATCAGTGAGTTTCATATTCAACTTCCCATGACAATTATATTAAAATATTAGTTTAAAATATGTTTGATTTATGATTGTTTGATATCTATATGTTACTATTACAATCCATAATATGCAGTAGGTGTAGCGAATATACAGTCTAAAGACAATCGCGTCATTGTGTTAAAAGTAGTAAATCAGTACCCGATTTCAAGATCAAGTTAGTTAGCGTTATTGGAGCCCGCGGATATGACCTGCCAATGTCAACAGCAATCGGTGCAATTGTTTTCGGAAACGGGGCAGACAGTCAGACTGATTACGATGTTGTTATTGAATTACGTGATGGGAATAGACAGTGAATAAACAAGTTACATAGGTCGTACATGTCGCTCTAATTCCCAGTGTTGTTTGTCTATGGTGAATCTAGGTTTTATCCAGAAATATAACACCTAAGGGGTGTCCAGAAAAGGGTATCTATGAACATGTACTACATGTATCACCTGCACGAGCGGTCAAAGTCTTATGGATTAATGTTCAGGGCTGGCCGATTATTCCAGCAGTATGTCGTAGGTGTTTTCTGTTGCATTGAACAAAACCGTTTAGATTTTTATAGGACACACCAAAATGAAACTAGGAGCGAATATTTGTCGGAGATATATGATGCCATACATCAAGGCGATCGCGACGGATCTGATGTGGGTGGCCGCTTTATTCTGCCACGATCTTTTATTTGGAGGCCGGTCCAAGATATATGTATAGCCACTACCAAAATTAAACGCCTAAAAAACAATATCATAAAAAAATGCATATGAAACCCTAAACCCTAATATCATTTGTTATTCCTACTCATCATGCAGCAGACATGGGGGTTCATAGCCTCTTAATGACAAATAATAAATGAACATGGCCTCGCGTTAGCATGTGGTGTGATTCAGGTTTATAACCTGAAGAACCTTTTTTATTAGTTTTAAAATATTAAGTGTGATTATCATGTATTAATATTCGCCAAATCTTTGTGTATATTTGATCATTCGCTATGCAAAAGTTTTATACTGACAAGTGTATAGAACTACTGTCATTATTGCAATGCTTAACTATATATTCGTATGCGTTTTTGTGTGTGTGCAGGATATGGATCATTCTTTTGAAGTATCCTGAGTATATAGCTTTCCTTTTTATCAGGTTTTGGAATCACAGGACCTCTGTCTTTAGAATCTCCGGAATTGATGGTCTTCCAAGTGTCATTAAACTAATATTTATCAGTTGTCTTTTTTACCTTTTTGTATGTAAACTGATATTTATTTATCGATCATTATTCATTGCAGGGAATTTCAGATTTAATACCCTCACTTATGGGTGAAGATTATTTTGGCTTTGTTTTAAGGGGTGGCTGTTAGGTTTAATTATATTTGTTATTTGATGGATAGAATTTATGGATGGATTATGGTGATAACATTATGTATAAATGTTATGACATGACCCTTATTTTTTATAAAACAATAGGAAATTAAGATACTGTCTTCGCTTGTATGCAGGCTAACATTAAAGGAATCGGTTCTTTAAAACCTAGGAAAAGTGCAGTTGTAGATGATATTGATGAGGAAGAGGAAAAAGACGATGATGACCAACACATATGGATATTGGTGTTAGGATTCATGAAAAGGTTTGGATCTTTTGCATAGCCATTGGTATCTGACTTTGTCACTTTCTATATTCTAATATATTCGTTTTTTTAGTTCTATGTTTCAGATCTTATCTTACCATGCATTTTTTTAAATAACTCATTTGTGTTATTCTGATAAGAAAGTGATTTATAATGGATATGGTTTAGTATTGCCAAATCATTAGCTGGTGCAGGTACTGAAACTCCTTTCTAGACATGGGTGCCTGTAAGTAATGTGGAAAACTTGAGGATTCAAGATCTGCCTATGTAGTTTTGGGTAAAACATATCTGTAAAAATGGACTAAATTTTTTTTTCTTTTCCTAATAGTCAAATATCTAAAAAAGTGGATGGCAGTACATTTAAACTTGCAAAATGATGAGATTTTCTGAATCACAAGAGTAGTGTACAACGAAAGAAACTGATATATGGGTTTGTCATTAGGGGTTGCTGATGAAATTAAGAACTGAAGTTTGACAGGATGACCATTTATAATACCAAAGACTGTCATTCTTGGTACCCTTAACCTAATGTATATTGTTTATCTGTTTCGCACTGAACATGGGACGATAAAGGTGATTACATTGTGCTTGTTGGACCTATTTGTATGAGTAATCAATGACCTTTTTCTTTTTACCTTCATTTTTACAGGTCATTGCAAGGCATGGTTGCGTAAAAACATACGCCATCATCAGTGGCGGAGTAAGAAAATGTAATCAAAGGGGGCATCGAGCAATAATAGGATTTTCAATGTAACGTCAAACAAATCGGGTCGGGTTTAATTAAAGGCAATTACGAACCTATAAATTGTATTTAACGGTCTCCGTAAGCAACTTAATCTTTAAATAACTATCATTAGTTTACGGATGTCATAACTTTTTACTAAAAAAATGTAACGTTAACAGAAACTGAACATACAAACTTTATTTAAAAGAAATTATTTACTGGCTTACGTGTTTATATAAGCTCAATAAGTTAGTTAAAAACCCGTAACTACTTAAACCAAAATCATGCGTAAGTTTCCACTATACACAAATTTTATATAACCTAACACTAGATCCACATATTAGATATACAAATTCTAATTTTCGAGAAAAATTATTGTATAACTTATCTAATGCTTCTATGTTAAAGTCAAATAAAAGGAATTGACCTATATTATATTATGGAGTAGTATCTATTTTGTACAGTAAATAATAAACAAAGAATACATTAGTAGTATCTATATGTCATATACCACGTGATACCCTCCCCACCACAAGTTCATTTCAGCTTTCCAGTTTCCCATAGAACTCCATTTTCTCCGATGCTAGATCGGAAAACAAGTTTCTACTTTAAATAGGATTCTGTTTTTTGGTAACCCTTAAAAGTGTCGACGACACTTTGATTATTTGGCTGAGGGCACCGGTCAACTTCGTTAGAAATTTGTTATTTTTTCATATGTATTCTGGGGTTCTCCGAGAGGTTGTCGGGGGCATCGCCCCCCGTAACTTTACACATGGCTCCGCCCCTGGCCATCATATCATTAATACAAAACTTGCAAGTATTAGCATCGTCTTTGGCAGTGGTGGAACAAGTTGATAAAGATACTTGATAAATAAGAAAGGTTGTTATAGTAGTACATCATCTATAACCATGATAGAGATATATTAAGATAGTGCATAACTCGATCGAAAATTTTGAACTCTCCAATGAGGGCATGCAATATCAAAGATCAGATTATACGATCTTAAGGAAAATAAAGTTGTACCTTATATAACCACATAACTATTTATAAGAAGCCATCATGGTACCATTTTTGTCTAAGGATTTCCTTCTACTGTAACAAAACTCAATGAAAGTGGAATAAGAGGGTGTTTGGGGATTGAAGGGGTGCTCAATTTCGCGATCTTGATTTTATTATATCAATTAGTAATCTAACGTTGATGACAAAATATTGACACATTAACGTGGCATTTAGAATGTTTAGGCCTGGATTTTACTAATAGTAATCTGTTTCGAAGAGTTGAATTTGCAATATATCTTGCATGATGAGGTCGAGCATGACGCATCTCACAAAATACTAGAAGTGTTATGACTGTTATCAAAAGCACTATCCTTTGTTTATTGCTGTTTTATAGAAGCAGTTTGGATAGTGAACTCCAACCCCTTTATTTTTTAGTTTCTTTTTGTAAATAATATTTATATAGTACTTGGATCCTCCACGATCTAACATTGCATTTTGATGCCAAATTATGGTGATGCGTTAGGAATATTATATATATTATGTTACTGTTGTGAACAATAAATTAGCTAATTCTAACAAATTTGGAATGTTTCGTGTTTAGATTGGATTTAATATATATATGTATACTGCAGGTATCATCATCTGTATAAATTCCCAATTAGACCAAATAAACTATTGATGGATATCAATTCAACTTAAAACCAAACATGAAAATGGGTTACCTCGGGTTACGTGCGATACCAATGATAAAAGTTAAGAATATGAGTCACAAAAACCGTTTGAGAAGACGTCAAGATAAACAGATGGGTTAGTGCTTTGAAGTCTTCAATATCAGTAAGACTTAGTTCTAACTTTTTAGTTATCACTTTTCATGTCTATGTTCTTAAGATAACTGCTTCATTTTTTAATGTACTGATTGCGTTTCCATACAAATTTAATATTTGTATGTAACAAATCAAAATTGATGTTCCGTACGTACATACTTTGCAAAATTTATAAAATGAAAACACAAAACACCCTTTACAGGTGTATTCTTACACTAAAATTTAATTATATTCTATTTAATTAATAGAATTTATTTATTATTTATTTATCTATAACATCAGTAGCAAGCAATGCTTTTGGACACGGTTCGATCCGGCCGAATCAACCAGTTGACATGGTTTCAGTCGAAAATCGGGTCATTGATAACTAGATTTTACTAGGTTCAATTATTTGTTCTCGGTATCTTAACGAATTGATCTTAGCTCTCTATGTGTGACTTAGTTGATCTTTAGTGAAAAAGAATATTTTTGGGTGATTTTAAATTTAAATGCAAAGACTTAAAAGCAAAAGTGCTCTTAAAGTAAATCTAAGTCTAATTAAAGTAAAGTGCGAATATTTTAAAACGTGACTAAAATTAAAGGGCATTAAAGTAAAATGACGTAAACTTAAATCTATCTAAGGCAAACTTAAAGTGCAACTAAAACTAAGGCAAATAATCTAAAAGTGCAATTAAATAAAAAGGCAAGTAAAATAAAGCTTGAAGATAAAAATTAAAGATAAAAGCTAATAAGAACCTGAATACAGCTCATTCGGAATAAACCTTCGTTTGGAACAATCACTCGTCCTAAATGTCACCTTTGGTTGAAATGATTCTTCTTCACTTGGAATATTACCAAAATCCTTGATCCGGAACAAACTTGTCTGAATATGTCACTTATCCAAATCAATCTTTCATTCGGAACTTGCTGATTCGGAATCTTGTAAATCTTGCCTTGATTCGGAAGTTTTGGTCACCCCTTGATTCGGAACTTTCCGGATGAAGCTCCTTTACTCGGAACTTTTGAAGTTCCGAATGAAGGCTCTTGGTTCGGAACTGTTGGAATTGGTTCGGAAGTTGCTGACTCGGAAGGTTCCGGATGAAGCCGCTTGGTTCGGAAGTTTTGACTTCCGAATGAACAAGTTTGATTCGGAACTTTTAAAGTTCCGAATGAGCAACCTTGGTTCGGAAGTTTTGACTTCCGGATGAAACCTTCTATCCAATCCTTGGTTCGGAACTTTTTCTGGAAAACACAGAAACAAAGCAATACTTCCGAAGAACAAGGAAGATGAGTACAGTAGCAGTTATAAACAAAAAGTAATCAAAATCAAACACGCATATCAACTTAAACAGTAACGATCCAACAATTAAGCATCAACAATCAATCAAAAACATGAAATTAAACAACTTTAACCATAATAATCAAAAACACTTTGGATCAAAATAAAAGCATGAACATGAACATAAATACCACAAATCAAAGAATAAGAAAGGTAGATAAGAGATTGACAAGATAAAGTAAAGATTAACAATAATTAAAAGGAAACTTACTTGAAATTAAATGAATTTAAGGTGCAAGACAAGGTAATTAAATTGACAATTAATGTAAATGACAAGTATTTAAAATGGTGGAAGAGCTAATTGTCACACTTAGCCAACAAAAGTGAAATGATAACTAATCTAGTCTATTTATAGGGAAGACTAAAGCTTGCTTAGGAAGCTTCCTTAATTGCATACTTAGTCCCTCCTTCTTTAATCTTCTTTTTAATTGCAAGATTAGGTCCCTCCTTCTTTAAATCTTCATTAAATGTAGACTTAAGGGACTTTTGGCTTCGGGATTTCTTTGAACTCGTCTTTAAATTCTTCAATAAAATAGACTTGAATTCTTCGGCTTTTGATAAACTTCCGTCTTTTGACTTTTTTTCTTCGATAAATCTTCAGAATTGGTCGTGGACTTCCGTTCTTTTTGCACTCTTGACTTCTTGACTTCGTCTTTTATCCTTTTCTTCAATAAAAGTCCATAAATGCCCGTGAATGTCCGTGTTTTATCCATTTTTCACCTTTTCATCCTAAATCACAACAAAAACACAAACCACGCATAATTCCGACATAAAAGACATAAAATACACGTTTTGGTCCGGTTATTATTGTAGTTAAGTGGTAGAAAAGATGGGTGTTTACACACCTATCAAATCCCCTACACTTGACCATTGCAATGTCCTCATGCAATGCATTAGTTACAAAGCAAGATTACACTTTTCATCATAATCAATCCACGTTGGCCTTTTTTAAAGAGATAGAAAATTAAAAACATACAAGATAAAGAAATCAAAAGCATACCTTGGGTTTTGAAAATGTTATGAATAATCATCATCCTCAAGTATTCACTTTCTCCAAACCAAGCTTAAAAACGAGATCATTGTTATTATAAGTTAGTAAACTAACACGAACTCATGTGGGCCAATTACTCACTTAGACTCCCTTATTCCTAGGTGTATCTCTTATATTTTATATTTTGTCTTGAATGATCATGAAGATGCATTGTTTGACTTATTTCGATAGTTATTTAGTCTGAAAATAAAGTGCACGATTTAATCAATAGTTAGCTAAAGGACCAAATCTTTTAAAACTGCTTCTCGGGATATCAGAAAGTTCATATCTTGGCATAACTTGGTTCGCGATTTGAGACCTTTCTCGGGCCGATATTTGGCAGCGACTTCATACTTCAAATCTTGAGAGACGTTCATGAAATAATGGTCTTCTCTTCATAATTGGAATTTCTTCACTTGGAATTTTTGAGAGATTCTTCATATATTGACCACGACTTCTTCATTTTTCTCCAATCTTTATTTTGGACTTTGATATACAACGATTCGCCTCCTTTTATGACTTGGATCTATTTATCCTCATACCTTGTTAGGGTCTTTTCGGATACACTTCTCCATGACTTTTGGGGAGTTTTGCTTTACGTCGTGTGTCTCGATCCTTCATATTGATTTTCGATAAATGATTCTTCACATCACTTTGGATCTTTAGCAACAAAACATAGCCCTCATGCCTTGTTAGGGCCTTTTCGGACTCGCCAATCTTCGCGCCCCGCTTCATAAGTTATGCCTTGGCTATGAACTCTCGTCATTACCGAGCAACTTTTAAACGATCTGGGGCTAAAAGCTAAGTAACTTTTCAAATCGTACAACCTTATTTATTAGCAAATAAATTATTAGCAAGCGATGGGAGAATAGGCTCATAATTAACTCATATAAATTCATGAAAGAATACCAAACTTATAATTGGCTCTATCATTTCTCGTTCTCCACAATTTAAAATCTCAAGTAATGAGACTCGTGGATACTTAGCCTATTAAATCAAAGTTTTGGGTTTTCGAGTCGCCTATAGGATCTTGCAAATTCTTAGACTCTTTCAAGTTTAGAAACCGCATTTTAAAGTTCCCTTGATAAACGACTCTCTAGGATCAATTATAGGAACTTGCGAAAAGTTCTTGTTCTTAACCCGTGAGAGTTAAGACTTTCGCGTTTTATAGCTCCCTATATAAAAGCCTAGCAAAACTTGACTTAAACACGTTAAGGATACTAGCTAGAGTAAACTCGGATTGAGTCAAAAGATTCACAACGTTTGAAAATTAAAACCACTTATTAAACATTTATTCTAGCAAAGAAAGAAAATAACTATACAAAGATAACAACTAATAGGCCAAAATAGATCAAAAATTTTGAAAAATGTCGAAAAATTGATTTTCCGGTTAAAATGAGGACAAATACAAGGAAAAGACCACTTAACTTCGATAGAAGTCCCCCCTACACTTAAGATAAACATTGTCCTCAATGTTTAAGCATGTGGGAGTAAGCTCCCCTACACTTAGGACATTGTGCACGTTGTTTAAATCTTGCTAAGGAAAAGACAACTAAAGAGATTCCTATTTTAATATCGAGGAAATATAAAATAGTGAATCGAAAAGAGTTTAGGATAGAACCGGGACGAAGTAGAACACGGAATCACGGGTCGTCAAGAATCATCAAGAGTGGATCATTGAAGCTCGAATCCCTGATTAAGAAGTGAGGAGAGGAAATAGCAATCCAAGGGGTCCCCCCTACACTTATGGTAAAGAAAGCAAAAAGATAGATACATGGGTTGCCTCCCAAGAAGCGCTTGGTTTTTGTTAACCGAGTCGTTAGCCTGACTCGACCTTGATCATCAACGGAAGTAGCATGAAACAAATCCACCAGGATCAAAGACATAGTTTTCATCCATCAATAAGCAAGAGCTTAAGGCGAACAAGGCAAGCCAAAAGAGAAGTGGCAAGGTTCCCTTAAGCAGCGATGGAGTACGGTGGAAGCAAAGTTGAAGTGGTGCGAGCATGTCTTCAATAGGTCCAAAGATTTTTCCTTTTCTTTCATCAGGTGGATACTGAGATGGCTTAAAGACTTCAATACCGGGGTCGAACACCTTTTCCTTTAGGGGAAAATAGCACTCAAGCTCAGCCGAGTGTGAAGAAGATCCGCAAAGAAGCACAACCTCGTCCTCAGAAGTGGGACAAAGAGGTGTCAAATCATAAGTGCAACGGATTTCGGTGTCAACCGGTTTCTTCTCCTTTGACAAAATGCTCTTCAAATCCAAAGTAGGATCAAGGCGATAATCTTCAAAGTCTAAAGGAGGAGCATCACTCTCATGAGGGAAGTATGTGTTGAGAAATTCAGAGAAATCTTCCTCAAATGAATAATCGTCCAAGGTAGGATCGCGTGATGATGGAGGATCTTCATCATGTGAAGAATCGCTCGAGAGAGTATCGGCCTCATCGAAATCATCGAAAGTGGGCAGCTCGGGATACTCAGAAGTACAATCAAAATCATCCGAGTCTGAGCTAGAATCATCATCATAAGCATCGAAGACCGGTGAAGAATAAAAAATGGGAGAAGCGTCCAAAGTAGAGTGAGAATCATCCACATTATCTTCAAAGAGTGGATTATCAGTGGAAGACTCGAATAAAGGATTATCGTAGACGGTAAAGTCATCGAGCACATTTATCATATTCACTGATTCTCGGCCTCCAAAGGATTTGCCTGTAAGCTTCCCCATTCTAAAAATTTTAGAATCATCCCCGACTCGTAAGATTAACTCACCTTCGGCCACATCTATTAAAGCACGTCCGGTTCTCAAGAATGGCCGACCAAGTATTAAAGGAATACGAGGGTCCATTTCATAATCAACTACGACAAAATCGACCGGGAAGGTAAATGTGCCAACTTTGATAAACACGTCTTCGGCTATACCAACGGGGTAAGCGAGAGTGCGGTTTGCAAGTTCGAGAGTCATCTTTGTAGGAATGAGATCGGGCAATGATAGTGTTTTCCAAACACTGAGTGGCATAAGATTAATACTAGCCCCGAGATCAGCAAGGGCAGTAAATTCTTCAGTTTTGTTGAATACGCAAGACAACACAAAACGACCGGGATCTCCAAGCTTTTCCGGAAGTTCTCTAAGAAGGACTGCAGAGCAGTTTTCATTTAAGCGTGTGTTGGCGAGTTCAAGCAACTTCTCCTTCTTGCTAAGCAAGTCCTTGAATGCTTTAACAAATTTCGGCATGTGGCAAAGTGCTTCAACAAGGCTAATGTTGATGGTCATTTTAGATAGCATATCCACATATTTCATTACATTACAGTCATTCTTGGTTAGCTCGTTGGTCTTGCCTATGCGAGAAGGGTATGGGATTCGGGGCTGATAAGGGTTAGGTGGAGGTGTAGTTGGTGAAGGTTTTGATGTTGAAGGGTCCTTCCTAGATACATCGTCATGACGAGGCGGAGACGGTAATGGTGTACTATCACTAAGTGTAAGAGGAGTAGGGATACATGGTGGTGGAGGAGGTGTAGATAATGGTGGTGAATCAGGTGGATTGACAATGGTAATTCCACTACGCGTAGTTATAGCACTCACATTAGCTCGCGGATTAGTGACGGTGTTTGAAGGTAGAGAACCCGAGGAAGAAGAAGGTTGAGCTTCAGGCAAGAAACTAGCCAACAGATTCTTCAATTCAGTTGTTTGAGTGATGAAAGAGGATTGAAGATTTTCACGAACCTCGTTTCTGATGTCATTACCTTGCTTTAAGATATCTCCTTTCAAATTGATAATTTGGCTCTGTAGGTTCTTGATTTGCTCACCTTGAGTTCTCATGATTGTGTCAACATCGGGGTTAATGGGTGGGTGTTGTTGGGAGGGTGGTTGATAAGGGTTAGAAGCACGAGGTGGGATTTGGTTGCTTCTATTGTAGTTGTTGGTGGGGTTTTGGTTTTGAGGAGAAAAACCGGGTGAAAGGTAGTTGTTGGAACGGTAGCTCAGCAGATTTCTATCCCCTTGAGGTCGAGCTTGGTAATTTTCCGGTGAATAATTACCATAAGCTGCATACACATTTTCCGGATTTCCTTGTGTCGAAGGACAATCGGTGTATGAGTGAGGACCGCCACATGTTTCACAAGGATTAGCAACCGCTTTAACTTGATGTTGTTGTTGGTTTGAAGCGAGAAGCGTAATACTTTTGCTCATTTCAGCCATCATGCGGGTGAGTTCGGTCATCTCAGGGTTTGCTGAGGTAGAGGAAACATTGACTCTCGTGTTGTTTCTAGAAGAAGCAGAAGAATCCCAGTTCTTATGATGAGTAGTCATGTTCTCTATTAACTCTCTACACTCCTCGGGTCTCCTTTTCATGAATGTGCCACCGGCGGCTGCATTAATCGTATCACGATCTCGAAAAGTCAATCCGTTGTAGAAAGTATCGATCAAGGTGACCGGAAGCATGTTGTGGTTTGGACAACGGTCGATCAAGACATTATATCTCTCCCATGCATCAAAAAGAGATTCATCGGGATCTTGCATGAAACCGCTGATCTGATTGCGAAGGCTTGTGACCATGGATGGTGGAAAGTAGCGCGAAAGAAAGCGTTGAGTCATATCATCCCAAGTGTGAATAGAATTCTTCGGGAGACGATCAAACCATTTCTCGGCATGATGCGATAAAGTATGTGGGAAGAGTTGTAGGCGGAGTACATCCATTGTGACCCCAGGCAACTTCATGCTTTGGGTGATTGTAATGAACTTGTCGAGGTGTTTGTTGGCATCATCATCAGGCAATCCTCTAAATGGGTTTGTTTGTACTTGCTGAATCATGTGGTGCTTCAACGAAAACTCAGGAGCGTTGATTTGCATCGGCGCAATCGGTCCTCCTCGTCCAAACATGGTTGGTTGACAAAGTTCCTCCATGGTCCGAAGATCGGGCTGTGGAAGAGCATTGTTGTTATTATTATTATTGTTGAGGTGCGGTAGTTGATTATTGTTGTTAACACCTGCCATATCTAAATCTTCTTGAGGCTCGGGCTCTTGGTAGTTAGAAGATCTAGTACGCATACACCTGAAAATGCAAAAGAAAAAGAAACCAAACGCAAAGACAATATATATACACAATAAAAAGAAAATCTTTTTGGATTTTGGAAAATTTTTTTTAATTTTTTTGTGGTTTTGGTTTTGAATTTTTAAGGCAAGAAAAATAACGTTCACAAGTAAACGGATCCCAAAAATGCAATGTGTCTAACACAGAAAACTGTTGATCTTAACGAAAAGAGCCGGCAGCGGCGCCATTTGATAACTAGATTTTACTAGGTTCAATTATTTGTTCTCGGTATCTTAACGAATTGATCTTAGCTCTCTATGTGTGACTTAGTTGATCTTTAGTGAAAAAGAATATTTTTGGGTGATTTTAAATTTAAATGTAAAGACTTAAAAGCAAAAGTGCTCTTAAAGTAAATCTAAGTCTAATTAAAGTAAAGTGCGAATATTTTAAAACGTGACTAAAATTAAAGGGCATTAAAGTAAAATGACGTAAACTTAAATCTATCTAAGGCAAACTTAAAGTGCAACTAAAACTAAGGCAAATAATCTAAAAGTGCAATTAAATAAAAAGGCAAGTAAAATAAAGCTTGAAGATAAAAATTAAAGATAAAAGCTAATAAGAACCTGAATACAGCTCATTCGGAATAAACCTTCGTTTGGAACAATCACTCGTCCTAAATGTCACCTTTGGTTGAAATGATTCTTCTTCACTTGGAATATTACCAAAATCCTTGATCCGGAACAAACTTGTCTGAATATGTCACTTATCCAAATCAATCTTTCATTCGGAACTTGCTGATTCGGAATCTTGTAAATCTTGCCTTGATTCGGAAGTTTTGGTCACCCCTTGATTCGGAACTTTCCGGATGAAGCTCCTTTACTCGGAACTTTTGAAGTTCCGAATGAAGGCTCTTGGTTCGGAACTGTTGGAATTGGTTCGGAAGTTGCTGACTCGGAAGGTTCCGGATGAAGCCGCTTGGTTCGGAAGTTTTGACTTCCGAATGAACAAGTTTGATTCGGAACTTTTAAAGTTCCGAATGAGCAACCTTGGTTCGGAAGTTTTGACTTCCGGATGAAACCTTCTATCCAATCCTTGGTTCGGAACTTTTTCTGGAAAACACAGAAACAAAGCAATACTTCCGAAGAACAAGGAAGATGAGTACAGTAGCAGTTATAAACAAAAAGTAATCAAAATCAAACACGCATATCAACTTAAACAGTAACGATCCAACAATTAAGCATCAACAATCAATCAAAAACATGAAATTAAACAACTTTAACCATAATAATCAAAAACACTTTGGATCAAAATAAAAGCATGAACATGAACATAAATACCACAAATCAAAGAATAAGAAAGGTAGATAAGAGATTGACAAGATAAAGTAAAGATTAACAATAATTAAAAGGAAACTTACTTGAAATTAAATGAATTTAAGGTGCAAGACAAGGTAATTAAATTGACAATTAATGTAAATGACAAGTATTTAAAATGGTGGAAGAGCTAATTGTCACACTTAGCCAACAAAAGTGAAATGATAACTAATCTAGTCTATTTATAGGGAAGACTAAAGCTTGCTTAGGAAGCTTCCTTAATTGCATACTTAGTCCCTCCTTCTTTAATCTTCTTTTTAATTGCAAGATTAGGTCCCTCCTTCTTTAAATCTTCATTAAATGTAGACTTAAGGGACTTTTGGCTTCGGGATTTCTTTGAACTCGTCTTTAAATTCTTCAATAAAATAGACTTGAATTCTTCGGCTTTTGATAAACTTCCGTCTTTTGACTTTTTTTCTTCGATAAATCTTCAGAATTGGTCGTGGACTTCCGTTCTTTTTGCACTCTTGACTTCTTGACTTCGTCTTTTATCCTTTTCTTCAATAAAAGTCCATAAATGCCCGTGAATGTCCGTGTTTTATCCATTGTTCACCTTTTCATCCTAAATCACAACAAAAACACAAACCACGCATAATTCCGACATAAAAGACATAAAATACACGTTTTGGTCCGGTTATTATTGTAGTTAAGTGGTAGAAAAGATGGGTGTTTACACACCTATCAGTCATATTGAATCGGATTTCATATTTTCGAAACCCGGCTAAACCCGCCGGGTTTAAGGTGATCCGGGTCAACACGGTTCTCGAGACCCAGTCGGGTTTCGATTTTTTTGAGTTTTTTTATAAAAAATATATAAATTTCACGTATTTGCGTCGTAATATTATTTTTACATATTATACAATGTTTTAAAACCCGGTTTTTAAAATGACCCGATCGAGTCACCGGGTCCGTGCCAATTCGGGTCAACTCGATTTTCTAAAAAAATATATTTATTTTCATACTTTAATAATTAACAAAAATTATATATAAAACCCATGAAAACTTCCGTATATGAACATATAAACTATTTATCAACCAATATAATATATAAAAATAAAATTCCGACACAAGTACGTAAAATTTACATATTTTTCTTAAAAAACTCCGAAAAAATATATCGAGTACAAATTAGGCTATGGATGAATGATTTACTTTTGTTTCTGTGCAATGCACGTTCATGGTTCTCTGTTAACTGTTAGTTTGGATATGAAACGTTGTTTCTAAACAAGGTTTATGAAGCGAACCCGTTAGGCCATACAATATCAAAGGTTAGTACACTAACACAACACCATTATAACTAATCGATTTAATAGATTTACACTAACACAATGCGCGTTCATGGTTCTCTATAAATCAATTTACGAACTTAACCCGCCCGTTGGGCGGGTTATGAAACTAGTATATATATATATATATATATATATATATATATATATATGTATATGCACATGACTATAACTATCAAATTTAAAACACAAATTATAAAAAATAAAAATAACAACGATTGTACATAATTTTTTAATGTTGTAATGTGCTACCAAACACTTATAATGTATAGAGTGAAATAACAAAAATATAAGGTAAAAAATGAAAAATCATTCATGCAAGAAAATCTAGACAATAAATTAAGCCATATTAACACATCATAAAAAATTATGTAAAACCCGTAAGTGCATGAATGTTGTAACCATTTAATTATTGAGAAGTTGATGTAATTTAAATTACATAAAATATAAAATTTTACAAAATCACGAATTTATGAATTGTCACAGTATTTAATTTCAGATTACGTGAGTTTACGTGTTAATGCAATATTTTACTAATAATCAAGATCAAACTATTACGAATAAAAAATACTAAGTGTAAAAAAAGTTTGAAACTCGAACATCATTAACTGAATTGTGTATTTTACACGGAGCAAAATAAAAGGCATAATCAAATATATAAAAAATTTAAAAATCAATATAATCTACTTAAAATCACAATAACATAATTATTATTAAAAAAATCATTTATTTCTAGGTCCTGTGCGTGCACATGTATTGAAACTAGTCCGTAGAAAGATAATTAAAATGCCCGTCGCGATTGTATATTGTTTTCATTTAAAATTTTATGATTTAAAAAATATTTAAATTATAAAAAATTGATAGAAAAATTAAATATACTCAATCTTATTAATAAGATGACAATACGATGAATGAAAGAAATACAACCAAGAAATTACAAGTCAAATATACACTTTCATCTTTGAATAATTAATTCAACAATTAAAATAAGATATTTAAATGCTTATGATATTTAAATAATTTATACTCTGTATAAGATAAACAATGATCAATTTTTTTTTTGAAAAGAACAATGATCAATTCACTAAAGGAGTAAAGGACATACCTGATGTGGATGATTGTAATTGATCAGTCAAAGACGATCGCCAAACACATAGGAGGAAAAAAAATTGATTTTGTTTGCTTTAACGTTGAAGTAAAAAAAAAAGAACAGATCCTTTATATAGACCTAATAAGAAGCTTAAAACAGATCTATTTTATATTTTCTCTTTTTTCATTTTAGTCTTTCATTACGACACTTGTCTCAATCATATAATTAGGCCTCTTTTTAGGCATATGATTTAGGTATATGTATCATTTTTCTTATTTATATTAGTTGACTTGATATATTTGACTTGGACTTGGATTTGAAACTTTGGGCTTATGTAAAGATATCACTGCTAGATAAAATTTTGGTGCCCCTAATAACAATTGGCCCTGTGCAAGTGCACGGGCTGCACAGCCCAATATCCGGGCCTGCAGCAACATGTGCTTAATTTAACGAAATTTGTACGAGTAGTTTACTCGAATAATCTATATTAATTGTATGGCACTCAATAACTCAAACTCAGATTATACTACTAACACTTTAGAACAGTTACAAATGATTCAATCATCACCCAAGTACTCAAAGTGTAACATGAAAACATACCAACAACATTAAACTCCACAAAATCCCTATATAAGAACAAGAAGAAGCTTTTGAATCATACATGTAATACGGGTATGGATAATTATTTTGTCCCGTGCCCGTGCCAGCGTTAGCAGACCCAACACCACTACCAACGCCACCAACAACGGGCAACGCTGTCGGAGAAGGGAAGTACATGAATCGTGGAGGTGATGGACCTCCATTATTGCCACCCGAAGAGATATAAGGTGGTGGTGGATATGACTTTGGCATAGGAGGAGACATACCTAGAGGTGAATCAAAGTAGTAGAATCTTGGTGGTGGTGGACCTTGGTGAACCTTAGGCGGAGATTGTGGTGGTTTGAACGTAATAGTCGGTGGAGATGGTGGCGACGTTGTTGTAACAGACGGAGGAGATGGTGCACAGCTGCATGCTGAACTTGTTAGCTCGTCTGTAGTTGATGTAACTTTAGTGAATATCAAGAGCAAACAAAACCATTTGCTTGTGAATAAAAGTTGTTCCATAATGTTTATAAATTGTTGTTTGCACTTTGTGATTTGTGTAATATAAAAGAGTGATACTTCAGAAACTTGTGATACTTAGGTGGTTCATGACTTTATAGAGGTTTTAGAATGTAGAACAAGCATGTAACTTTATTACAGCCACATTAGCTAATCATTGAGTCATCAATATATTGTTTCATAAATTAAAAGTAAGATTTAAAGTTTGATTCGTTCATTGTTGTTTGATGCTGATAGAATTCATGTCAATAGCGTGACAATAAAGTGTAATGTTATAAACTTACTTAGTTATCTTTCAAAAAAAAAAAAACTTACTTAGTCAAAAGATGGACTAAATAAAACACTATTGTTATATTGAAAGCAGCGTTACAGAAATTTGTTCTAGGCGTATGATTAATCCCCGTTTAGGCGCAAGATGCTAAATAACTGCCGTATGCTTTGCTAAAAAAAGGGTCAACATACGATTTATCGGATAAAAATGGGTCAAATCGAGCATAAATTGATTAACTCAGACAAATTTAGCTAAGGGCAAATAGCATAAAAACGTACTTATCTTATTTCAAAATTCAATTAAAAGTACTCAATTTTTTTTTCAATTTAAGGTACCGATCTTTTTTTTTGTTGCAATGTTGGGACAATAACAAATTTAAAGGTTATATATTAACGGCCGTTTAATTTATTATTGCATCGTTAGTCCTTTATATTAACGACATTTTATAATAACCTCAAAATTCGTTTTTTTCAATTTTAAACCGTTTTCTATCTTTTTCATTTGATTTTTACCGTTTTCATTGGGTTTTTAATCGTTTTAGCCCATTTTTGTCGTTTTATCGGTTTTACTGTTTTCGATCTTCTTTAATGTGTTTGATATCGTTTTCGACCTTTTTTTAACTCTTTCGCCAATTTCTTGTCGTTATCGCCTATTTATTTTATGGAGGAAAAAAATAAATAAACCAAATAAAAACGTTCAGAATTGGTAAAAAAGAAGCCGAAAACGAAAAAACAGACGAAAACAGTTAAAAGCTGTAAAATGGACACAAACGGTCAGAACGGCTCGAAAACGTATAAAAAATGGACGAAATGGTTGAATACGATAAAAGAACGACGGATGTTGTAAATATGGACCAAAACGATTAAAAAAACGAAAACGGTAAAAACAGACCAAAAAGGTGAAAAACGGTCTAAAGTGTAAAAAAAAGAATTTTTAGTTTATTTTAAAGTGTCTAATGTAAATGACTAACGATACAATAATAAAGTAAATGATCGTTAATATATAATTTTTCAATTTTTAATTGTCCAACATTCCAACAAGAAAAAAATCGATACCTTAAATTGAGAAAAAAAATTGGGTAGTTTTGACTTAAGATAGGTACCTTTTTATTCTATTTACCTTTTAGCTAAATCGACCAACTCGATCACGGATATAATTCGGCCAAATCAGAATAAGAGACTAAATCGGCCAAATTGATCATATAGTATTAAAATTTTATAATTTTATTATAAAAATCGAATCCAATTAATACCAATCTCATTTTCCGCTAGTCAAGAAACCCCACTTCAAAAACATTGTCCTCTTTGCTATGAATTCAGTATTATTTCTTAAGAACAATATACAGTACAGATTCTAAAATCAAAACAGAAATGATCACTTTAGATTACTGTTTCTTCTCTTTTTGCAAATTGTGGCTATAGAGTAATACATATTTCTTCTTTTTCAGATACCTTTCTCTCTGCACAATCCATCTTTTGTTACTTCCTGCAGGCATCATGTTCGCTTTTATTGTTGGTTAAGTTATATATCTATATCTTTTAAAAGTAAGTTTCGTTCGTAAAAAGTATATCGCAGCACTCAAGTTTTGTAACATCGGGTCTGCATTTGGAGTTAGCAACATGGGACGATAGCCGTGAGCAGGATGGTTACTTGACGAGACAAAACAAATGAACTTCGAAACGTGTCAGGTCGAGCTAGATTGGTCCATTTAACTTTCTTTTTCTTTTTGATATATATGTAAATAAATGTACTGAATACATACGAAATGAACAAATGAATTTGGAAGGGAATAACCAAACTTAGCAATCGTTATTTAGAAGGAACAGAAAAAAAAGCTATCAAGTATAAATCCAACTTAAACACTTTCTACCTTTAATTGTTTGATTCTAATAATCTTTAACTTTCCTATCTGGCTTGAAGTAGTTCCTTAGTTTAATTCTTGTGGGCGAAGACCAAGAGTAGCTTGAAATATTTAGGATCAAGTTAACATATAACTTGGAAAAGATTAGCATCGTATCCGCGCAATGAGACGACAAAATAAATTCTTAATATAAACAAGATTAAACCTTTGTAGGGTCTAATCTTAATATGAACAAGTGAATTCTTGAATTAGGCACAAATTAAGAACATTTTTTCTTTTAAGTGTTTACGTTTTTATGTATCTTTCCATGCATATCTATATCTCTCTATATAGAAGATAATTTTTTTTTTGGGTAAAGGGGAATCATACTCCGGTAAAATATATTACTCCAAAAAACCGTTTAAGTACAAAAGATATAGGTGAAGTCCTATATCAAAGCCCGTTACATAGGCAACAACCAAGCTACAAACAGCTAGAACCAAAAACCTCACATAAGAGTGACATGCCACTCATATGACTACCAAATAAGTTAAGAAACAAACAGATAAATAAGAACATACGGTACATGTTTCTAACTTATACATCCGAGTAACAGTCGTTCCGTCTTCAACATTAGATTTAAAAATGGACGTACTAGATAGTTAACTCACCACAGTGCTTCAACACAACCAAACACCAAATACCTAGTGCATGCTTGCAACGATAAAACTACAGCCCACCAAATAGATAACCATGAACCATTGCAGACCACATGTCTCGCACATGCCAAAAAACCGTACCTGCGAATTAGGGTTTCAAAAGTACTTCCACCTCTCCCCTCCAAACGTTACCACGCCATCATCAACTAACCATCTCCCATCAACAATCAGCCTCCACCTCAAACCAAATCAACCACAGGCAATCAGAAAGACCGAAGGTCCCCATCATCACGAACTGTAAACCCTAGACAGAGCTACAATAGATCAATAACGAAAAAATCGTAATCACCGTAAGCGGATGTGATCATGTTACCAAAATATACCACGTAACCGCGCAAAGTAACTAGTGACAACGAAACTGATTAACCCATGTATGATAGTGTCCTAAATGAGTTTACCCAGATCACTACCACTTAATGACCAGCGCACCCTAGAGATATGCAAAAGTAAACCCTAAGAAAGATTTACCCGGTCCACTGCTATCCATCGTGGATCCCAAAAGTGCAACGATAAACTCCGTCGATCCACACCCAACACCCTCGATCCAGGCAGATCTAGATCGAGTACAACCAATCCACATCGAACCCTAATAAATGATCTGCTCATGCGAAGCCCTAGAAAATGTTAGGATTAGGGTTACGATTCTAGATACGATTCCCATTAGATATGTATATACAATACAGGCACACCCAATCTCGATATAAACAAACCCTACAACTGATTACATATCCCGCGAATCAAACAGTTTCTAGATCCGATCTAGTTATCCAAAAGTGTCCGTAATAGACACCCTACGAAACCCTAAATCGAGAAACAGAAACTAATCAAATACTAGGATATAAAAACAGTTGATAGAATTTTTGGCCGGAATTTTTAGAGAAAGGGTGGCCGGGAATCGCCCTCATGGGGAGAAAACCCACGTCCAAGGGTAACTACTCAAAGCTAGTTAACGAAATTGTCAGAATTAATCGTAGGGTGACAGTTTTTGACACGACACGATAAATGACACAAACTTGATACGAAGTTAAACAAGTATGGGTTAACGATAAACACGTTTGGGTCAAAACAGGTCAACCCGCATACCCGTTTAATAATGGGGTCGTGTTTGGGTTAAGTATTAAACAGGTCGACACGTAAACCCGTTTAAGTATATATAAACCTCTAAAAATAAATATATAACTGTAATTTTATGTTAGATTTGGATTAAATATAGTTTGTTGCAAAACTATTTGTATGTTATGTTTATCTAATTTTTAAATGGTTATATCATTCTTTTGCTTATAAATTAGTCAAATTGACAAAGCATCAACTTTAGTAACCGTTTGACATATTTTCTTAAACGGGTCAAAAACGGGTAACACGTGTTATGCACGTGTGGGTTAGGGTTGAGTTTCTTGACACGATTAATATATGGGTCGTGTTTGGGTTAAGGTCCCAATAACACGTCAACCCGGGAACCCAAACATGTCGACACGAACGCAACTCGCTTGCCACACCTAACCAGGGACGAAGCCAGGTGCATAAATTTTTTTGAATTGTAATTAATAAGAGTTAACATTTGTTTTATATTTCTGAGTATACAACTAAATAAGATTAGAAACACATTTTCAATGGACCACATGCATTTAAGATGCATTTGGAAGAAATTAATATTTTTTTTCAAAATTAACAATACATCCAAAAAAATCCGTAGATGTCACGGGAACCTACGAAACATCCCTGACTCCGTCCCTACAACTAACTAATCGGCCCATTAACCTCCTCATAGTATTCCTCTATTATAGCCATAATGTTTACAAGACCAATCCATAGTGGATCTTAATGGAATTTTGAAAGCGCTCATTAATGAGTCAAAGTGATTACAAACATATATCACACTTGTTGATGAGTAACCGCTAATGAATAAACAACAAATCACTAATGAGTTATAAAAGTCAGTGATTTATTTAATGGATGTACATTCCGTACTTTCAAACTCGTTTTCATGCATATTAATTCATCAATTGCACTAAATTTTTAATATAGGCCGCGGTTGTTGTCTTAGGCTCAGGATTTATTAGAGTGTTTAATGGGGTGTTTGGGATCACGTTATGACACAAATTATCTGATTATTTCAGTATAGAAACGCGATAATCTGTTCTAAGGTGTTTGGCAAAACCAACCAAAAAATCAATTTTCTACGTTTAGAGCTAATGATAACGTGGTTTTGAAAAAGCATGATGGTACATGCTTTTGCAAAAAACGTAGATTGAGGTTCTTGTATTTTAATATAAAGTTACAATAATATCCTCAAAGAAACCTCATCCTTTTCTCACAGAGCTTATGTTGTTCAGCCCTGTTACATTTATGCATGCTTGTGATGTTGACAGTAAGAAGTAAGAATCGAGTGGTTGAATGGGTGATGAATGATGATGGTTGATTTATTTGTTGAATTTTTAGATTAAATTTAGTTTGATCCTTGGCGTTTTTGAGCTGATTTGGGTTTGTAGGGATGAGTGAATGATGGTGAAGCAGTGAGTAAAAAAAAAACTCTGATGTGTTTTGTAAATAAGATGAAAATGGATAGGATACTATGCATTGTTAACCAATGTAATTTTCACTGATAAACTTTTTAGATTTAAGGTGTGTCGCTCAAAAATAAAAGATTTAAATAATTATATAACTTAAATTTTATAAATTCAATATAAACCGTGTTTAAAAAAATAAGTATACAAGTGCCTATATTGGTCATTTTACGTATAAGTTTTAAAATAATCAGATTTGCCAAACACTGTAAAAACAGATTATCTGATTATTACGATTTCATATAACATAATCAAATCCAAACACTATTTTTTAAAATCATGTTTTCTAACCGTTGATTATCTGATTATCTATTTTTAAAACGCATAATCTATTTTTAATAATCAATCCCAAACACCCCCTAAATCTTTAAAACTATATCGTTGGTTTTAGTTTACAGGTTACGTGTTTTTATGGGTTTACATTAAGTGAGCTGGCTCGATTTGTTGTTTTTAGTTTTTACATATTTGTTCAACACCTTTGTCATAAACACTAGCATCATATATATTATGTAGACATTTAGAACAACGAAAATACATTGCTCACTAAAATACTTTTTGTCACAATTATATATAACGAAAAACATTTTCGATAAGTAAAAAGTTGAAATATGCAATATGAAATCCCTAAAGGCATTGCCAACAAAAATATATAATATAAATTAAAATAGGTCATGTTATTTTTTTTAATGACGATTTTATTAAGAGAACTAGCAAGGAGCTAGAGTTACACAACAATTAAATAATGATTTTTAAGCCAAATGTCATAACTAAACGTGGCTTTACAACGAAACCTACACCAATAAAAGGAATGTAAAACAGTATCATCAAACAACGTTGCCATGGAAGGAGGATGCTTGTCAAATAGGGTCTTGTTACGGAACGTCCAAATGCACCACCACAAAGCGTAAAACACACCTTCTAAAATGGATTTAAGCTTATTCGGTAACCTAATGGAAGCAAGCCAAATCAACCACTCGTCATACGAACTGCACTCCACAAAAGAAATGTCCCACCAGCAAGCTATCTTGATTTAAAGCTGACGAACCATATTACAAGAAAAGAACAAATGAGAAGTAGTCTCGGTCACCTGATGACAAAGCGAACGCGTGAGGGATTGAATATCAATACCACGGCACAAGATGTTGAATCTTGTTGAGAGGGCATTAAGCTTGACTTTCCAGGCAAGAACCTTCAGTTTGATAGGCATTTTTCACCCATCTAGTTTTTGAAGAAACAAATGAAAATCTATAGTCATCGATTACCTGCCTGATGGAGCTAACAGTGAAACTACATGTACTGCCCAAAGACCACATATACATGCCCCCCCGCAGAGAAAGATATATACCACCAATAAGCTCAGTAATCTCATCATACTAAGACTGCTCTGCGTCTCCCCTAACAGCTCAACGAAGGGAAGAATCAAAACTGACCTGCGCAAGTTTATTCTTGACCGTGTCTTTTTTGCAAGTATCCAAAGCAAAAATTCTTAGAAATCTATATTTGAAGATACTGCCCTCGCACCATTTATCCTCCCAAAAAGAGAACGTAGCTCCATCTCCCAATCTTGGATTTAGATAATAAAAGAAATTAACTCCATTTGATTTAAGGATAGCAGCCTCCTTTACTATATGAAGCCAACAAGATCGAGCCCCAACTCTCACATCTTTATCCACACAACCATCATTACTGATGACGTATAGTCCCTAGTCGGGCTGGATAGTCCGACTTACAGGTACTACCCGTATCCATCAGGAATGGATTAATGTAGGATGGTTCCTTGACGTGACAAAACAAATGAACTTCGAAACGTGTCAGGTCGAGATAGATTGGTCCATTTAACTTTTTTTTCTTTTTGATATATCTCTAAATAAATGTACTGAATACATACGAAATGAACAAATAAATTTGGAAGGGAATAACCAAACTTAGCAATCGTTATTTAGAAGGAACAGAAAAAAAGCTATCAAGTATATAAATCCAACTTAGACACTTTCTACCTTTAGTTGTTTGATTCTAATAATCTTTAACTTTCCTATCTGGCTTTTTTTTAACGGCAATTATATTAGAAAAATACTAGCAAGAAGCTAGATTACAAAGAAATAAGGTACGGGTTTTTAAGCCAATAGTTTCAACCGAACGAAGCTTTACATCTAGATTTACACCAATGAAAGGAACTAGAAACAATAATGTCAAATAAAATCGCCTTCTTTGGAGTAGTCTTATAAAAAAGGATCTTGTTACGGTAATTCCAAATAAACCACCACATAGAGAACCAAACGCCTTCGAACACCGATTTCAGCTTGGACCCAAAACGTAATGAGATAAACCACGCCTTCCACTCCACAAAAGACCCTACATCAATCGCGGTAATGTTCCACCAATTCAAAATCCTACGACCAAGTTGTCTTACCAACAGACACCTAAAGAACAAGTGATTTGTGGATTCTACTCCATAGTCACAAACAGGGCAAGACAAAGATTGGACACCAATACCTCGACGGGATAAATTAAGACGAGTAGGAAGAGCGTCCACCATAATTTTCCAGGCAACAAAGTTTATCTTTATAGGCACAGATTTAGCCCATCTAGTTTTATCACCAACGAAGGTAGCCTCAAGTCATCAATTCTACGCCTGATTGAATCAACAGAAAACTCCCCCGTGCTCTATAGATTTCAAATCCATCTGTCTTCCATAGGGATTAAACTAATAGAGTTAACCACTTCTTGAATGAAATCAAACTGCTCATGTTCCGCCCCTCCCCTAATGTCTCGACAGAACGAGAAAGTCAATGAATCACACAATTTTGCACCCATCGTAACATCTTTACTATTTTCTAAAGCAAATACACGAGGGTACAACTCCTTTAACACCCATCCGTTGTACCACTTATCAGACCAGAATTTAATGTGTTCCCCATTTCCAAGCTTCATCTTCATGAACTAAAAAATGTTTACACCACGATCTCCCAAAACCCTAACTTCCTTTATGATGGAACTCCAACACGTGTGCCACTAGAATTATTTCCCGTGACTACTCTACCATCATCACCATGAATAGCCACAACAACTTTCTTTCATAAAGATGAGTCTTGACTATAGAATCTCCATACCTATTTGACCAACAAACCTCTATTAAGAGCACATAAGCTAGACACTCCAAGACCACCTTTATCTTTACTCGCTAACACTTTATCCCACTTGACCCAAGACGCTTTACGGCTGCCAATATCGCGACCATTAAAAAGTGCCCACGTAGAGATTCTAACTCGTGCAAAACCTTCAAAGGTACCATAAATATGGACATATGAAAAATGGGGATGAAACCTAACACCGATTTTAATAACGTCAATCGTCCTCCAATAAATAAGGCCTTCATTTTCCACCTACACAGACGGTATTTCACCTTATGAACAACCTCTCTCCAAGCTTGAACTCGTGTCATATTTCCTCCCACTTTAGTGCCGAGATACATGAAAGGGCTGGAAAGAATAAGGCAACCGAGTTTACTAGCCGCGTGCTTGACTTTACTCGCCTCAACATTGACCCCCAAAAGTAGCTTAGTTTAATTCTTGTGGGCGAAGACCATGAGTAGCTTAAAATATTTAGGATCCAGTTAACATATAACTTGGAAAAGATTAGCATCGTATCCGCACAATGAGACGAGGAAATAAATTCTTAATATAAACAAGATTAAACCTTTGTAGGGTCTAATCTTAATATGAACAAGTGAATTCTTGAATTAGGCACAAATTAAGAACATTTTTTTTAAGTGTTTACGTTTTTTATGTATTTTTCCATGCATATCACGATCTCTATATATAGAAGAGAATACTCAAAGCTAGTTAACGTGATTACGAGAATTGATAGTAGGGTGGCAGTTTTTGACACGACATGATAAACGACACAAACTTGAAACGAAGTTAAACAAGTATAAGTTAAGGATAAACACGTTTGGGTCAAAACAGGTCAACCCGCATACCCGTTTAATAATGGGGTCGTGTTTGGGTTAAGTATTAAACACGACGACACGTAAACCTGTTTAAGTATATATAGACCTCTAAAAATAAATTTATAACTGTAATTTTATGTTAGATTTAGATTAAATATAGTTTGTTATGTAGTTAATTCGAGTGAAAAGTCATTATAGTTCACATATCATTGAAATTGTTGCATAACTATTTGTATGTTATGTTTATCTTTTTTTACATCTTTATATCATTTTTTTCTTATAAATTAGTCAAATTGACAAAGCATCAATTTTATTAACCGCTTGACATATTTACTTAAACGGGTCAAAAACGGGTAACACGTGCTATGCAGATGTGGGTTAGGATTGGGTTTCTTGACACGATTAATAAATGAGCCGTGTTTAGGTTAAGGTCACAATAACACGTCAACCCGCGAACCCGAACATGTCGACACGAACACGACTCGCTTGCCACCCCTAACCAGGGACGAAGTCAGGACATTATATGATCGGGTGCATAATTTTTTTTTGAATTGTAATTTATAAGAGTTAACATTTGTTTTATATATCTAAGTATACTAACTAAATAACTAAATAAGACTAGAAACACATTTTCAATGGACCAGGTGCATTTAAAATACATTTGAAAGAAATTAACGATTTTTTCATAATTAATAATACATCAAAAAAATCCGTAGGTGTCGCGAGAACCCACAAAATACCCCTGACCCCGTCCCTGCCCCTAACTAATCGGCCCATTAACCTTCTCATAATGTTTACAAGACCAATCTTAATGGAATTTTGTAAGCGCTCATTAATGAGTTAAAGTGGTTACAAACATATATCACACTTGTTAACGAGTAACCGCTAAGGAATCAACAACAAATCACTAATGAGTCATAAAAGTCAGTGATTTAATAGGTGTACATACGGTACCTACAAACTTATTTTCATGCATATTAATTCATTAATTGCACTAAATTTTCAACATAGGCCGCGGTTGTTGTCTTAGGCTCAGGATTTGTTAGAGTGTTTAAATCTTTAAAACTATATCGTTGGTTTTAGTTTACTGGTTACATTTTTTACGAGTTTACATTAAGTGAGCCGGCTCGGTTTGTTGTTTTCACATATTTGTTCAACACCTTTGTCATAAACACTAACATTATATAAATTATGTAGACATTTTGAACAACGAAAATACATTGCTCACTAAAATACTTTTTGTCACAATTATAAATAACAAAAAACATTTTCCATACGCAGTGGCGGATCCAGGTCTTGTAAATATGTGTGGCACACACATTAATTTTTACCTGAGTTTTAACATTTTATTTTTTTAAAACGACCTCAACTTTTAGTTAATACATAGTAAAAAATTGCGGTATTAAAGAAATCATATATAAGCTAGTATAATTACTTCGATCGCCCTATAACAAACTATAGGAAAAAAAAATTACACATCATGGTGTTTGTACTCAAAACACCAAAGCATGGAAAAAAGTTAAATCAAAAGGTAAAAGAAATCAAACATCTTCAAAAACTTAGAAAAATAGATGATGATGTCAAATTTATGACACTAATTTAAGTGAAACATCTTTAAAAAAAAATCTTAGACACTAATGTGTTAATACGTTTTTAGGGGGTGTTTGTTTTAGCTTATATAGTGGGCTTATAAGCTTATTAGCTTATATAAGCTTATAAGCCGAAACTAAGTGTTTGGTTAAGCTTAGATAAGTAGGCTTATAAGTTTATATGTGAGGTTTTTGGTAAGCCCAAAATGTGTGGTTTTTAAGGCTTATATATCAATAATATATAAAAAGACATTTATGCCCACATTTAATAACCATATCATTTATTATTATGTACTTTTTTGTCATTTTATCTTACTAAATTTGATAAGCTAAACCAAACACTAAACATGAGCTTATAAGCTTATAGTGAGTTATGCGTCCCATCAAAATATTCAGTATTTTAGAACAAAGGTTTATAACTAATGTATACTTTTGTGCTCTCTTTACAATTTTTAAACAAATATTAAAAATATAAGACAAATGCAAACAACCTAAAAACTTGAGGGGGTAAATATGTGAAACACTCTAAAAGACCATCTTCTTCATTCAGATAACATCCCATACATATCCACCATTCCCAGCCTACTTTTTCTAATCGAATTTAAGCTTAATTTTTTTGTTAAATCTCATAGCTTTCATTCTTAAGCACACTGTTATCAGAGTTATACCTTAAATCGAATTAAACAACATCCAGTTAGCCAAATTCGCCTTGTTTCACATGACAAATCTATGTGTGGCACGTGCCACAGGTGGCCAAGGCATAGCTCCGCCCCTGTCCATACGTAAAAAGTTGAAATATGCAATATGAAATCCCTAAAGGCATTGTCACAAAAAATATATAATATAAATTAAAAATAGGTCATGTTATTAGGACCCTTAGCCTCTTAACGTACAAAAGTACTTGCTTTACCTATATTTTGTCCACTAATTTATAGTATAACACAATTTTTTTCAGTTTATATTTAACGCTTTTTGTTTTCAATACTTTTAACTTGTTAAACTTTATAATATTAATTTCGTATTTCTCGTTTCACAGTTTTATACTCCATCCGTCCTAAATTTATAGTTCTTCTTTCTTTTTTCGGACGTCTCAAAATTATTGTCCCCTACTAATAAGAGATAAAGAAGTTTGATTAAGTTTGTTATATTACATTTGTTTTGAAATTATTATTACAAATTTTAAACAAGACTTTAATTAATTAGCTAAGGGTAAAACTGTCATTCTGTTAAAAAGTAAGATGGAGAAGATTGTAATAAATGCATTTTTCTTAAACTGCGTCTTTTTTATCGAATGATAAAAATTTTAGGACGGAGGGAGTAACAAAAACAAAATTTTAAAAATAAAAAATACTAATAAATAATTAAAATAAAGAATTATTTTTCAACATTTTAAGGGGGCTATTATTACCTAATAGATAACTTTTTGCTCAAAATATCCGCATCCATAATACATTGGCTTCTTTGGTTGATTTTTTAGTTAAATCATGTTTAATTAACAGATAACTTAATGCAAACAACCTCAGTTTTATTACTTAATATTTTCAGACATTTTACTCTAAGTTATAAACAAACAAATGTTTTATGACTTAATAAATACAGTTTTTTATATTAAGTCATTTAAATTATTATCAAATACCGTTACATAGATAAGGGATGAGATCGAAAGAATACCTAATTTAGGTGGAAAACTTAGGGCTTGTTGGTTTAGTTTTTTTTATTAAGTCGTGTAAATTAAAGTATCTGTTAAATATGTGTTGTCTATTTTTAGACGAGTATATAGTTATTTGTTTTGTGTGCTGACTACAGTGTCTGAATTAAATAAAATTACTGTTATACCTATTTAAATTAAAAAATGAAGAAATTAGAAGGTAAATATGTAAAATAATGATAACAAGTCTTGACTTAACATGGAACCCCTATTTCTCCCGGCTTTTTTTAGAAAGACACTTATTAATTTTAAACATTAAACAAACAAACCGTTGATGACTCAATTAATATATCTAGTTTAAAATTAATCTATAATAAAGCAAATTGGTATCTCCCTCTTCAATAAATACAAAATTTTTAAGTAGTACAACAAATAAAGCATAATGTACAACTTATTAATGCAAATAACAAACTAAAATTTGAGTAATACAACCTATTAATGCCTATGTACAACCACAACAAGCAAAAGAACTTTTATAACAAATTACATTTAAAACTATCATTAAAATGTTATTAATATTATAACTAAAACACTTCATTACCATAATTTATAAATAAAATAACATATTGTACAAAATAACAAATGTCACTACATCTTATTTTTTCAAAATCATTAATAATAATAAACATATAATTAATACACCCCATTACTCAAATATACAATTTTATATTCACTTTACAAAACAATTTTAAATATATATATTTACAATTTTCAATATCAAACCAGATTAACTGGTTCAACCGAGAACCAAACCCACCATCGATTCGGTAATACAATTAGATAAATTAGCTACATAAACCTTAAATTTTCGCTTTTTAAAATGTTGTTAAAAAACGTAAAGTTAAAATATTGTTCACCGAAATTATTTACAGGTACCCGCAGCCGCATCGCGCGGGTACCCTGCTAGTACTTAATAAGTATTTATCAAACACTACCTTAGAAAATTAAACAAATGCACTAAGGATATCAAACGAATGCACCGAGAAATCTTTACATGGCCTGAAATATTTTGGCACCTGTTTGATTTTTTCAGTGCATCTATTTTGTTTTTTAGGTTTTCACTGAGATTAGGTTTTCTATAAAAACCCATCCCAACATACATATACATATCCCAACATACATATACATAAAGCTTAATTCAACGATATATCAGATTTTACGCTAATATTAAAAGGGTTATGTTCTTAGCCCCTTAAGGTACAAAAGGTACTTTCTTTAGCATTCATTTGTCTTTCAATTTACAGTATAACACATTATTTTTCCAGTTTTTTCTCTGTGTTTTTGACAGTTTAATACTTTTGATTCCCCAAACTCTATAATTCTTTTTATTATGTATTTTTCATTTCACAGTTTTATAACAAAAATGATTGTAAAAGTAAAAAAAATAATTTGTAAAGGGGTATTTGCAACATTATAAAGGGGTATTAAATATCACCCCTATTAAAATTGCTTAATGTAGAAACTAGAAGGGGCGGATGGGTTGAATAGTTTCTATTTAATTTTCAAAACATTTCGTTTAATCGTCTGGCTGCGGTTCCTTAAATACCCCTGCGTTTTTTTATCAATAAAGAACCGTGGGCTCAATAAAGAACCGCCGACAGTGGATGCCAAATATTGATACATTATAAACCTTGAAAATCCTTTGTATCAAATTCTCGATTAAGCTTGACTAGATATGAGATGTGTTTGTCATAGAAGTAAACAACAACTAAGTAAACACACAAACACATCAAATCAAGAGTACATCAAGCAATAGTCTAAACATTAAGCACACAAGTACTAAGCCATATCTTTCCCGCAACTAAGATGTTTAGACTAAGGGATGCACACTTAACCATAATCTAAACATGAAGCACGCAGGTACTAAGCCTTAGCTTTTCAACAACTTAGATGTTTAGATTATGTGATGCACACAACGACATACAACAAGTACATCAAATCAAGAGTACATCAAGCAATAGTCTAAACATTAAGCACACACGTACTAAGCCATATCTTTCCCGCAACTAAGATGTTTAGACTAAGGGATGCACACTTAACCATAATCTAAACATGAAGCACGCACGTACTAAGCCTTAGCTTTTCAACAACTTAGATGTTTAGATTATGTGATGCACACAACGACATACAACAAGTACATCAAATCAAGAGTATATCAAGCAATAGTCTAAACAATAAGCACACACACGTACTAAGCCTTAGCTTTTCCGTAACTTATATGTTTAGATTATGAGATGCACACAAATAAACACAACACAAGTATGCAACTATAAAAGTAAAGACTAAGAAGTAAAGACATAAATGTAAAGGAAAGTACCGACACGATGATTTATAGTTCGGTCATGAAGCTCCTCTTCGCCCTACTCCACTCCTCGAGTACCCAACTCGAGAGTTACTTCACTAGTCAACAAACTCCTTAAGGTGGAGAAACCATACACAACGTCGCTTATTCAATTTTCGAAGGCTAAAAGTCGAGTCCTAATCTTAGCTAGGACCAATCTACACAACGTCGCCCACTTCATCATTTTACGACACAAGGCTAGATGTCGAGTTCTAATTGAAAGGTAGAACCAATCTTCACAATGTTGCCTACTTCACGATTTAACGACACAAGGCTAGATGTCGAATTCTAATCGAAAGGTAGAACGAATCTTTACGACTCTTCACTTTAAAGCTAAGTGAGAACTACTTTAGACACAACTACATCACTTTATCGTTTAGTGAGAACTCACAAGACACAACTACATCACTCTATAGTTTAGTGAGAACACACAACTCTTCACTTTGAAGCTAAGTGAGAACTTCACAAGACACAACCACATCACTTTATATTTTAGTGAGAACTCACAACTCATACGTATTACAACTCAATAAAATACATATCCAAGTATACACATGTAACTTGGATCTACACAACACAAATCCAAGTATACACATATACAATACAATAGATTTACACAAGACTTAATCCAAGTTTTCACAAATACAATGGATTAACACAACTAATCCAAGTATTCATAAATACATTGGATCTACACAACATTGATCCAAGTATACACATATACATTGGATCTACACAAGATTGATCCAAGTATACACATATACATTGGATCTACACAAGACATAAATAAAAATGATAAACATGACTAGATCTAAGAGAGGATAATTTTCATCAAGACATCATCTTTAATCACATCACAAATGTGTGAGTGCTCTTCTCTTTGCACTTAAGAGGATGAGAGGATTGAAAGAGAGAATCACATCTTAAAACAAGATTAATCTAAAGTAACTAATCAAGGTGTTTAAAGATGTTTTTGAAGAAACTGTACAAAAAGAATTGAAAGAAAAGCTGGAAATGATCCACTATTTATTGGACAAAAATGCAACGATCGAAAACACCCGTGGTGCCTTAATTGTCTTCCACGGATCCTTATCAATAAGGATCCATGGGTCTATTTAAGGTACCTCGGGTTTGGAGTCCGTGCATTTTTGTCCTTAAGTGGGGAAATGTCATCTGGGGTAGTTTATACCCAAAATGAACATTCCTTTGGCATTTAGAATATGTCAAATTCAAATTTCCATTTTCTTTTTAATAAAACATTTTCTTAAAAATAAAGTTTATTAAAATCTTTTGTCTCATTTGATTAAATGCGAGTTTTAAGAAAATATTAATCCTTGATCACTTAGTTAGGTTAATAACATGTTTATTCATACCTTGAGTGATTCATGCCGAATGCGATCTTGGAAGTGTCGAGAGAAGTATACAAATGTATTCTTGAGTGATTACGAGTACCTTAACATTTTACATAATGTATTGCGAATTATATGTTTGTCATCAACAAAACACAAAGATATTATATTGACAACATATCGTAATGTTTACACTAACAATTAAGTTTAACTAGTTATAAGTTCCGTGCACGCACGGGTGTTATAAATTAATCAAATTTAATTTAATATTTTAGCTTAATATAAAGATAATAAAAAAATTCATGGTTAATATTTTGTAATTGTGATATTATTAGGTTATAAAATGTAAGGAGTATTTGGTAAATTTTTAAACTTATTGAAAAAATATGTAATATTATAATTTTCATTTAACACTATCAAATTTATTTAAAATTTGACCACTAAAGTTATACTTACGACCTCTCTTTTTTATGTTTTTTTTAATAAATTTGACATTTATAATTTTATATCTTTTTTTCTCTATCAGTTTTTAAAAACTTTTACCAAATAAGGAAGTTTTTAGATTTTTTTCGAAAAACATAAGAAAACATAAGGAATAAATCTAATTAAGTAATGTTTTTTTTTTAAGAAAACATTCTTTTGGAAAAGTGCCCACTTCAAGTTTTACTTTATAAAGAAAAAGAGGACGTTAAATTTTGGATGAATTAATTGGCATTCGGGAAATTGAAGTGTAGTTATTTGACAAAATTGGAAGAATAAACTAAGGATCATTATTGAGCTGGCCGTCGCACGTCATATACTACTAACACTTTCCTCACCTAAAAACCAAAACAAACAACACTTTTATGATCTTTGTCTCTCTCTATCTCTCTTGTTCTTCCTTTCTGAAACATTTTTATGTATATACGTTGATGTTTTTTCTTGTTTTTTAAATCATACCGACCAAGATATGGAGTCTAATGAATCCGAATACACTAGCTTGGTTGGGGTACGTTAAACTATGCATGCATGGTTGCAACATTTTCTCATTCTATACTAGTAAACAATGTCCTTGTTTCAAGACTATGCAAAAAATATAACTGCTTTTGTGGATGCAGGTTTGTGTCTCTTCATTTTTAAGTAGAGCAAAGTGGCCTTGCTGGGTCTAGCTATTAGATATCTGCTGTGTACTTATTAATGGTTTCATCAGGACCTCCGATAAAAAACGGTCAGGTTTGCGGATTAAACAAGCAGGGCGTGGTTCATACAGGGGTAGTTAGCTGTGTTTGTTTCATTAAGATTATTTTGTTCAAGTTAATCATTGCTATACTGGGTGAGTTTTTATATTCAAAGAGTAACATGGAGACTAGAACTCCGTTAAGGAGTTTCCTTCAGAGTCTTTGCGAGAATTCTGTCTGGAATTATGCTGTTTTTTGGAAGCTTCAGCAACAAAAACAAATGTACGTATTAGTTTTCGTATTTCATTGCCAACGATTTATACTTTTGCTTTCTAGAATACAAGCTGTGTGACTGTTCTTTGTGTTGACAAGTTTAAAATGTCTACTATATATTTTATCAGATAATATAAGGTTAATCAATGGTTTTTTTTGTGCTGTAGCTATCATGATTCATGAACCCTTGTTTCTTTATAATAGGATATATGTGTCAAGTTGCGTTGTTTCTGATGTCCGAGTAGTTTTTTTTTTATAATCATCATAAGACAACTACCCTACATGAACCTGCCTAAGAAGCGAAATCTCATTGACTTTTTAGATTCTATAAATTATGTGATTTGTTGGGCGGTGCAGATGTGATTATATAATCAAGTAAATTGTGTCCCATCAGTAGTTGATGACCTGCACTCAGGAACGAAGCCATGACGAAATATGACCGGGTGCACAAATTTTATAAACCGTGATATACCATATGTAAAAAATGAATTAAAAAAAAAGGTAGAAACACGTTCCGATTGACTGGGTGCATTTTAGATGCATTTAGAAAAAGTCGATGCATTCTTAACAAATTAAGACTATACAGAAAAAATCCATAGGGGTCACGGGCACCCGCGGGAACCCCCCTAGCTCCGTCCCTGCCTGCACTTTTGGGATTACTAATCTAAACACATAACACGTATAAATACATAACCCGTGGAAGACGACGGTATAGAGAGTTACTTACTTATGGGGATAATATAAACCTTTGACCTTTAATAAGACATTTGATATCTTCATTTATTGGTGTGCGAGTTTAGTATTACACAGTTGCAAAAACCTCTTTCAACTGTCATTAAGTTTCTTGATACGAGAGGATGATAATCTACTGTTCTATGGTTTTAAAGTCACCCACACGACACTCATTGTTAACAACTTGTTCTTTATTCTGGAAGTTAGATCACTATCATAATGATATTTGCTAAACATATAAAATATTTATTATTTATAAAACTGTAACAAGAAGAAAGAAGAGTCTTGACTGCAGCCTGACAGGTGAACGTAAACTGACCAGACCTGTTTTTACCTTAAGATATTTAGCGCTGATTTCTAACCGACCCCGTGATCTCTTATCCAACTGGTCTGACCTTGTAGGAGACTGAAAGCTCGTTCAATATCTTTCCTTGAACTTTCTTGAACTCTTTTAAAGATCATAGGTGTTGAAATTGGTAGGATTATTTGGATCCATAGTTGAAAGAAAATTGATTAATATTGAAGTAGAAAATATAGAAGTATGCCTGAGGTATGAAAATGGGTATTTATAGGATTTTTAAGGGGTAAAAATAGGATTTCTGGGTATCTTTTCCAAAATTACACTCCCCTAACACCTATAAACGGATAGTTTTTAAATTTGAAAAACAAATCCGAACCGCATGGCTGTTAACAGCGCAAGACGGAATGATGCGAGGACCATAACGATGCGCCGTGTGATTTTTTGGGTTGGTAGAGCAGCGCCACCAAACGACGCTGCCGCTCCCCCCTCTAATCATACTTCTCATTTTAGAGTTCTTTTTATGGAATGTATTCATTGATAGATTTTGTGCTTTGTCTAGACTCCTGATTTGGTTTATTTTATGATTGAAAAATCATCTATACTATGTCTACTATTATGTTTTGCAGATTATGTGACTGCATACTCTTTTTTTACATTAATCTACACGTTCATCTGGTATTTAGGATTTTGACATGGGAAGATGGCTGCTTTGGCACAATCAAAGCTCAAGATTCCATTGAAAACATGTTTTCTGAGACTAGCTTCCGAGGCTTAGAAGAAACATCCTCATGTAAAACATATCAGGGAACTTCAGGCACAGTGGCGGCTGAACTAGCTATAGCTGTGGCTTATATGTCAAACTTTCAGTATGCATTGGGTGACGGGTAAAGCCTTTCTATTGCCCTTCTTTATGTTATTTTCTGGTGATGCGTTACTCTTTCGTAACATTTTATGGACATAAAGTAGGTGAAAACAGTATGTTGATAGAGATTACAATACCTTTGGATGTCAACGCGGCTGCTTTTGCAATGTAAATTTGTATGAAACTCTTTAGAAACTTTTTATGAGATATGTCCGCTGTTTCATGATTCGAGTCATAATTAACAATTAGTACCAGACCGGATTACGATATGATTTAATTTGGCCTTAAAACTCTTGAACTTCACAAAAGATGGAAGAGTATGGTATTTACCCAAATATCAAACAGTTTAAGTGATGAAAGCTAATTTGTTTGGTCATATAATGTAGGGTCGTCGGTGATGTGGCATACACAGGAAACTCTCAGTGGGTTTATGCAGGTTCGAAAACATCAGCGGTAATAAACACTGCATCAATTCCTGAGGTTAGTTAGAAATATCCTCAAGTGATAATTCCAAAGAGAATATATGCTTATGCTATATGGTTGCGAGTAAACAAAAAAGTTACCATTTTATTCTTCCATTGGCAGGATGGAGATGAATGGGTATTTCAGTTCGCCGCAGGTGTGAAGGTATTAATTTATTCATGCTAGATTATCATACGGATTTCATTCTGTACGGGTTCTACATTATTAAGTAGAGGTGCTAATTCAACCCATTTACTTATAATCGGGTTGATTTGGGTTTTAACCCTTTACCCAA